>JARQOD010000003.1:522235893-522339124 GCA_033576555.1 Oophaga sylvatica | reverse complement strand
GGTAACAGTCAACAAAAATTTAGTTTGAACACTACCCAAGACAACTGAGCGTGCAAAACGTCTTCCCCGCTTAGGGCAGACTGAAATAGCATGAGAGGCATCACCACAGTAGAAACATAACCCATTGCGTTTTCGAAACTCATGACGCTGTGCCCCAGAAGCCACTCTATCACACTGCATGGGTTCAGAAGCTGGTTCACAAGGCAACACTATTCCACGCATACCTCTACGCTCACGCAAACGTCTGTCAATTTGAATCACTAATGACATAGAATCATTGAGACCAGACGGGACAGGGAATCCCACCATAACATCCTTTACATTCTCTGACAGACCCTTCCGAAAAAGGGCTGCCAAAGCATCGTCATTCCATTTGGTCAGGACTGCCCACCTTCGGAATCTCTGACAGTATAACTCAGCGTCCTCAAGCCCCTGATTTAATGCCAACAAGGCTTTTTCAGCTTGATCAGTGACATTAGGCTCATCGTACAATAACCCCAGAGCCTGAAAAAATGCATCAACATTACTCAAAACAGGATCCCCAGGTGTCAGGGAAAAAGCCCAATCCTGAGGATCGCCACGCAGGAGAGAGATGACAATTTGAACCTGCTGTGCTGCGTTCCCTGAGGACTTAGATTTCAAGGCAAAAAACAACTTACAGTTATTTTTGAAATTCAGAAATTTAGCTCGATCCCTAAAAAGAAATCTGGCATGGGAATCCTAGGTTCCACAACAGGCAACCCTGCAAGATAGGTAGCAATACTCCGAACTTCAGTGGCAAGCTGATCCACACGGCCAGACAACTGCGCAAACTCCATTGAGAGAAAAAAAAATCCTCCTCAGCATTCAGAGAAACAGAGGGAAAAAAAAAAAAAAAATCTTTGACAACTCTGACAATCTTCTTTCTTTAACACTATTTTTCCCTTCTGTGAGTACCATACAAATATCAGTTTTTGGGCCGGTGATACTGTTATGATTTGGTAGCTGAGGAGAGCAGGCAAAAAAAGGAAATACACCAGAGAGGTTGGAATCTATGGGATTGCAGTACCCTGACTATCCACCACAACTAAAGGCAGCCGTGGAGCGTACCTACGTTGGTCCTAGACGCCTCGTCACAGCCTGAGAAGCTAACTACACCTAAAGACAGAAAGAGGAAAACTATCTGCCCCGGAGCAGATCCCCAAAGAACATAGAAAGCCCCCAAATATGTAATGGCGGTTAGACAAGAAGAAATACAGACACAGACAGAAAATAGTATGAGCAAACATTGGGGCCCAAACTTCCTAAATAGAAAAGGATAGGAAGGACACTTACTGCAATCCCAAAAAACCCTGAAAAGTACCAACACTACTAATTACAAAAACACCTGAGATCACACGACCTCTACCACCTAAATTAGTTCTCTGGTGTAACAAAACTAAACAGCAGCCACTGAAAAAACTGGAAAAGGCAAATGAACAAACAACAGTGGCTGAACTAAACTGAGAGGAGCACAAGCCCCCGGAGGGGACCCGGCAGACCCCCACAGAAGTGCAGGACAAAATGCAAAAAGCAAGCACAAAAACTAAAAGAAGAAAATGTCTTATCTGTTAGCAGAAGATGCAGGCACGAAACAGCAAGCTACAAAGTGAACAGGAATCAAAGATGAGACCAGAACAATTGATCACCGGCAACACTGATGGGAGGGAACCTCCCTTATATAAGACCAGTCAGCAACACCTGATCGCCAATCTTCACAATCTTCATTGGATAGTTCAGTACTGTTTGTAACCACCAGAGGGAGCTTCTGCTCAGAATTCATTTCTAGCACATTCACAACACAGGGTCTCTGACCCTACATCATGTTGCTCTCTGATTAAACAGCAAGCACCTGTTGGCAGATTCCCTGTAACTTTGCAGTGATTGAAGAATTCTGGTAAGTGTCGGCCTTAGATTGGCTGTTCGGTACTTTATGTTGGCACTCTGGTACATTGCACCAATCAGTGCTCAAATAATACATTTACACAAAGCTCAAATAATTTCCTAATGAAAACTGTGCTATCAGTATATTAGGGAATGAAGCTGTTTAGTATCCTTTGCATATAAGAGGTCATAAAATGTCAGTTTATGAATAAACTGCTAACTGACTGGGATCACTGTCTTTATGTCCACACACAGTCTGATACTGCCAGTGATGACTGGAAAATGTCAGACTTTGTATGGACGCACCCCTAACTGGTGACACCCAATTGTCAATTCAGTCATAGATTTCCAGGAGGAACAGCAGATGAATCACACGATGCCAAGTACTGTTATATTATTAAGGAATTAAATTAATAAAAAAAGATCTGTCAGGAAAGATCGAAGTTCCTCCTTAAATAATCATCACTCTGCTACAAATACGCAAATTGAGATCAACAAAGCTTTGAAGAACGCTAAAGAAGCCACCGCAGAACACCTTTAGTGTCACAAAAGTCCAAAGCGTCAGGCACCATAGTCAGGAATAACAAGGTATTATTCCTAGTTAATAACCGGTTTGTCTAGATCTTGGCAAAGCTGAAAAGAGTGATTGGCTGCAGTGGTCACATGTCATTGTCGGGATACAATCACTGCTGCCAGAAGTAGAGACCGGCAAGGGTCCATGCACCGCCTGGTAGTGGCGGGGTTTGATTTGGAAAGTATTGTCTCTTATTAATTTGAGCTATTTGTTTTTACTCAGTAGATACCCACTTTGATCTGTGAGGCTGTGTGGGGTCTTAAGGATTGTGTAAAGGGTTTGTCTCCTACTGGACAACCCCAGTTTAATAAAATCAGGACCCCATCTAAAATAGAAACAATGTAGAATCACCTCCGGAGATGTCGGCGCTGCTGTTGTTCCCGGAGAGTGTTGTGCCAAGTTCCCGCTGCAGCCGATCAGCGTTTGCTCTTCGGCTGTAGCTCATAACTATTCTATCAGGGTGGACACCAGCTCTGACGAAATAGTTAAGGCTGCAACTGACATGGGGCCACTCATTAACTCCAGCACAAGTCACAACCCTCTCCTGGAAAAGTGGCGCTGACATTACTTTGACGGCGTCACTGCGGGAGGTGAGTACATCGCTATTATTTTAGTTAGGGTTCTGAATTGATGAAGTAGGGTTTTCTAGTTGTGGACAACCCATTTAATCCTGGCTATCACCTATTTGCAGGACAAGGTGGATAATTGGGCTTCCTCATACACATTAAGATATTTGCACCTGCTGTCTACACCTTTCTATATGTATGGCCATAGTGTGTCTATATCGATTTTATGGTGGACTCAAAGAAACGCACTGCGAAAGTGTACATTAATATACAAATAATCTACTACCTTGCGGTTAGATGATAGCTAGAAAGAGGAGGCTGTATATGTGCACTTTCCTATTACTTGCAAATTATGATATAACCAAGCTTGGCAAATTCATGTGGCAAGTAGCTGTAAAATATGTGCAAGAGAAATACCTGCTTCTTGAAGGATTGTGCAAGGCAGCAGATCAAAGCTTGCATTGATCATCAAAGACAGTTCTGCCTTTCTGCCAAACAGCAATGGGTTTTGATACTCTCATAGAAATATCAACGAGGCATTGCTCAATAGCCTGAAGAGCCCATTATCCTGGCAGGAAATTCAAAATTATTCTATTAGAGGATATCAGTATCAGGATTATTGAGAAAAATAATAAAATAAGACTAATAATAGAGAAATTAAAATAATTATATAAAGATAGTAATTAAATTGATTACTAAAATGATTACTGGCACTTTTGTATTAATAAGTCATTGGTTAGCCATTGTATGTAGAGACATGTATTAATATTACTTTCCTGCTCTCCTGGGATTCTCGGGGGATTCCTCGTAAAAGATGAGAAATGCTGGACCCACGGAAGTGTAAGATTATGTGTGTTTGCAGCAGATTTTTTTGCTCCAAAAAAGAGTGTTGCCAGGAAAAAAAGCATAAAATACAAAATGTTTTTATGCGTTTTTTTTTATTCATTTGAATGGGTGTAAAAAAGCTGAAAGAATGAACATGCTGCACATTTTAAAATACGCTTTGATGGTTCAAATTCACAAGGAAAAAATAAGCAGCGTGTGCTTGAGATTTCAGAAATTCACTTTGCTGGCACTCCAAATGCAACCTTTTTTAATCTTTTAAAATCACAGAAAGTTAAAGGCAAAATTGCAGCATGTGACTACATGGTAACCAGTGTTTGGTGACAGTTCTACTGTCTCCCATTCGGGCCCTGCCGCTGCTCAGCACAGACGTCAGTCCCAGCGTCTTGCTCAGGCTCATAGTATACACTTGGTTACTACTGGCTCTTCAGCCAAGTCTATGGGAGTCAGTGATATGCAGATGCAATCTTGGGCTTTGGAGTCTAAGTCCAGAGATCACCTTACTGAGCATGTCTGTGGTCATCTCATTGGTGGTCGGACGTTAGCTACTCTGGTGATGTGGCAGCTCCGGATTGGCCCGCGGGCGATGCCTCGACCAACTAGGCTTGAGTGTTTAGGGTGGAGCCTAGTGTATAAAAGGCTCTCAGCGGTGCAGGCACGCTAGCGTCATTCTGTTTTGGGGTGTGTGGGTGGATACTCTACCACTCTGTCTGCACGTTTGAGTATGTCGGTCTATGTCCAAAGACTGAACACGTTGGCAGGCAGGTAGCACACTTATGCGGTTTCGTACCCTTGGCTCAACATCTGAGTCTCTAGTTTGCTACATGCTTAGGGTGCTGGTCAAGCACAAGTTCGGTAGCATCAGGACTGGGGTAACTAGCCGTTTGGCTTAGCGTCTGTTTAGTTCGTGTGTGCGGTTAGCACAGTTCAGTTACAGAGCAAGCTCAACCCTGATGAGTCCTCTCAGTGAAGTTGACAGGGTATTGTACCCAGCGTCATAAGAGTTCTTTTCTTTTGGCTCAGTATTTGCTTCGTTCGTGTGTGCAGTTAGCACAGTTTAGTTGCAGAGCTAGTCTTATCCACGTTCTAACTTCCCTGTGACGTTAACAGGATATAGTACTTAGCATACTTGAGCAGTACCTCTCTGTGGAGTAACAGCGCTTGGTACTCATGACGTTGGTATTGTCAAGCCATGTAAGGGGAAGGAGGAAGGAAAAACCCCAACCCATCTCTCCCCAACTACTCTATCCCCTTGAGACACACAACCCAAAAAGACAGGAAACCATTTTTCTTTTGAATTTAATGGCCACAGCAGCCTTTATTAAGACAAACAAACAATGATAAACATTGCAGTATAAAACTTTATAAATAACTTAATGAACGCTGGGCAGAGACCTTGAAGCCCCAAAACCAGGTGAATCACCAAAGTATATAGTGAACATAACCACCAACACTTTACTCCCAGCCATTACCCCACTGGCTCAGGAGCATCAAACACAAGTGTTTACCGTTCACTAACAAATTACCTGGGGATCCTACCACCCTTATCGAAAAACTCTCCTTCCCCATTTTCACCAGATCGACACCAACTTAAATCTAGGAAGAGGAAAACCATACAACGAATGGTCCCCCAGACCAATTTCCAAACAACTTCAAGGACTCCCCCCAACCGCCCCGGCAACGATGACCCAACACTGAAAACATAAAAAACAACCACATAATTGGGAGGGAGGGCGGGACCGATTCACTTGCCCAGGAGAGCGGGAATGAGCGATACCACCCCCATCCTGCCAGATACAGCCACCTAATTAACATAAACCCCTTACCATTTCCAACCCCCCGTCATGCCGGCCTACGCCGTGGGAGGGGGGAGGACAGCTCAGCTCCGGCCTTTTCTTGACGTTGGTATTGTCAAGCCATGTAAGGGGAAGGAGGAAGGAAAAACCCCAACCCATCTCTCCCCAACTACTCTATCCCCTTGAGACACACAACCCAAAAAGACAGGAAACCATTTTTCTTTTGAATTTAATGGCCACAGCAGCCTTTATTAAGACAAACAAACAATGATAAACATTGCAGTATAAAACTTTATAAATAACATCATAAATAACATAATGAACGCTGGGCAGAGTCCTTGAAGCCCCAAGACCTGGTGAATCACCAAAGTATATAGTGAACATAACCGCCAACACTTTACTCCCTGAACACCTCAAAGGCCCGAGACCCCCCCCAGACTGTAAAGCTATGACCCTCTCAATACCTTCCCGAAGACCGAGTGCCCAAATGTCACAACCCACAGCGTTCAAATGAACCCCATCAGCTAAGCAAAAATCCCCCTCACCTTTCTCCAAATCAAAGTGCCTCACAGAAATACCCCCATTCCTGGAAACAAAAGCAGACACCACCCTGTTAACTTTTATTTTGGCCTTGTTGACTTTTACAAGCGATCTCATGTTACGCCAGCGTTTTCGCGGCACAATTTCAGACCAAACGATGGTAACTCCCACATACAGTAACCACAATCGTAACAAATCCTGTTTGATATCCTTCACCAACTCTCTGAACGGCCGAACCCCCAAGTCATTACCCCCAACGTGTAACACCAGGATGTCTGGAGCTCGGTCCAAACGGGCACTACCATGTATCTCCTGCAGGACCCTATTCCATGCCATGCCCCGAAAGCCGAGCCACCGGATCACTGAAATGCTTCTAGGAAAGCCAAGTTGTCTGCCCTCCTTCCTGATGTCAGCACGCAAAGCTCCCCAGTGAACGAAAGAATGGCCGAAAATCCACACAAGTAAAGCAGAGGAACCTGAAAAAGTGAAAAACAATGTTCTAACACAAACCACCGACATAAGGACACAAGAAGACAAAACATAATGTCCCAAGACTTCTCAAGCACTCCTGAAGCCTAACGTAACTGCGGTAATGCTTTGACTTCAACCCCCAATACGTTGAATAGCTTCCTCCCCCAGCCCGCCAACTGCCACTTCAGTAGCGGCCCCAATGCGAATAGAGTGTGACGCAAAGCGAGACTCATCTAAACCCAAAAATCGAACGGCCCTCTTAAAAATTGAAGTAAATTGATACAGCGACAAGAATCCCCCATCAACGTGGCACAACAATGGACCCTCCCGAAGGGGATGTAAATCCCAAAATCTCTGTAAACATAAAACTGGGCACATCACAGAGTCCTTCACCGGGCCTAATACTAACCGCGGGCCTCTTCCCTCCTGGTCCGTCTTAGACCTCCGTAGCCAAAACTCAACGCCCCGAGATGTAAGGATGACATCCCTGGCCAAAAGCCCACCCAGTTCTTTCTTACTCGGAGAGACCAATTCCCCCACTCGTAATGCACCAAAAAAAAGGCAAAGGAAAAAGCTAATCGGAAAAGGCAAACTTCAAAAACCGAAAAACACAACGCCTCCAACGCCCCACCCAATTTTTCCAACAGACTAAAGGATACCGGACGTCTAGTGTCCCCCCGACTATTCCCCCTGCGAATTCCTTTTGCCGCCTGTTTTACCAAGAAGTTCTTAGTCAGACTCCTCTGGCCCCGTAACCGAAAACCAAAAGCCAGCGCAGCCAAAACACGAGACACCTTAGCGGGCGACCAACCTTCTGATGCCCCTTGACTCAACCAAGAGAGTAAAATACCGACTTGATCCTCCCAAGCCACGCAACCTGGACTCGCAGGCAACAAGCCCTCCCACACCCGCCATACTGCCTGATATGCCTCCCATGTACTGGGAGCCAACGATGATCTAATCAACGATTCTTCGGCCCGCAAACCACTTTCCATAAATCCTCTGGACATTCCAAGCCCTTGACGTCCGCTTCTGGGGCCAGCAGCCAAAAATGATCCCACTGCGAATGAGAAAGAGAATCAGCAATCTCATTCCGCACACCTGGCACATGTGACACCGTAACATGTGCATTCAAAGACAAGCCAAAACCAACCGCTGCAACACACGAACCACCGGAGGTGACGATGCAGAAAGACCGTTAATTGCACACACCACCCCCATGTTATCACAATTGAAACAAACTCATTTGTCCCGAAATTTTTGCTTCCACAAGTGCACAGCTACAAGGATGGGAAAAATTTCCAACAAAGCGATATTCTTAACCAGGCCTTAAGAAACCCATTCCTCGGGCTAACGCGCCACACACCACTGGCCCTTAAAATACGCACCAAAGCCGACACCCCCGGCCGCATCCGTGTACAAATCCAAAGAACTGTTATCAACTGCCTCTGCCATTACCAGTGACCGACCATTGTACTCCTCCAAAAAATAATCCCACACCGCCAAATCTGCCTTGAGCTCAGCCGAAAGCCTGATAAAATGATGAGGGGCTCGAACTCCCGCAGTAGCGCTCGCAAGGCGACGTGAAAAAACTCTCCCCACCGGCATAACCCGGCATGCAAAATTCAACTTCCCTAATTGCGACTGGAGATCCCGTAACGACAACTTTTTAAGGCGGCGTGCACTCGACACCTCCCTCCTGAGAGCCAACACTTTGTCATCAGGCACTCTGAATTCCCAGCTGACCGTGTCAATAGTGATGCCCAAAAAACATAAACATGAACTCGGATGCTCTGTTTTCCCTGGGGCCAGCGGAACTCCAAAACAGTCAGCCACCCACTCAATGGCTGTCAAAATGCTGAAACAACGTGACGAATCAGCGGGACCGACACACAAGAAATCATCCAAATAATGAATGAAAGACTCAAAACCCGAAACCTCCCGAACAACCCACTCCAAAATAGAACTAAAAGCTTTGAAAAAAGCGCAAGACAAAGAACACCCCATGGGCAAGCACCTGTCAACTAACAAACCCGCCCTCCCAATAGCACCCTAACAGCCTGACACTGTGTTAGGGTCTGCGGAACGCACCAAATATAAGATGTAGAGAGGTACGTTCGCAGCCCGGGGTCCACCGTGCAGGCGGAGCCTGCTGCTAGTAAGATGGCGCAAGAAGCGAACTCTGTTATCCCGCCGAGTCACCAAAATAAATGCCGCCGTAACGGTCTGTTGCAATATGTGCGAACTCTGTGATTCCACAGAGCTGCTAGAAGGAGTGCCGCAGCGCTATATGGCGATGTGTGCGAACTCAGTTAACACCACTGAGTCGCAAAGTAAACACGCTAGGGCGCTGTCTAGCGTTGAAAGCGAACCCTGTTGCGTCACTGGCCGCTGAGACAAACTTCTGTGTCCTGTTAGGCACAGTTGACTGCTAAGCGAACATAGAAAGTGATCATGCGCTAATGCCCTCGCGGGAGTCACCCACAATCAATGGCGTCTGAACGCCAGGCCCTGAATACAGCAATCAAACTCCTCACCAGTTATGCCGGTAATCTAAGGCATCTAAGACACCGACCCTGACCAGCTAGCATACCAAGCTCCTCACCGATTAGGTTGGTATTGTAATGGCATATTTCAGCCGCCCTAACCACACACACGCATGACCATACTGGCGCAAAGCATATAACAGTTGATACTAGCGCACGGCCGTGCAGTAAGGACAGCCTTTTATAGCAGCCACGAGAAAAAGACCTTCCAGGAAGGACCAATGGGAAGCTGCTTCAGAACATCAACAGCCACAGGACCTTCCTGAAGGACCAATAGGAGTGGCAGCTGTATCTGAGCATGTGACCCCTGATCTCCAATGGGAGATCTTGCCCTGGGCATGCTCAGATGAAGCAACAAAGGACTTAGTCCCAAATCTGCCTGCTCCAACACTGGTTGCAGCAGCAAGTCTCTGCACAGTACTGGGCCGGGCAAGATGCTGGGACCGACATCTCTGCTGAGCAGGAACCACTGCGGCCAGAGATGGATGGGGGACCGCAGCGGGAACAGCTCGAGATTCCCCCTGTGCAGGAGTGGGAATTCGAACCCTAACACACTGTCAGGGTGAACCGGCAACAATCGGAAGGTGGATTCAATAGCTGTCTTGGCTATGAGAGCTCCCCGCCCACACTTCCTTGACCCACCTTGCCGCTTCGTCAAAAGACGAGTAGACTACCGAGCATCGCACTGGGTCAATCCCGTCATTAACCGACCTACCGCGAGGATAAGACAAGTGATGAATTAAACAAAACTTATTCGGCTCCTTCTTGGGAACACGCCCAGAGGGGAAACTACCAAATCCTCGAAGTGAGGGTCCAAAAACGGACACGCCATGCGGCCCAAAGCAACCTCTTTACCCAACTTTTCCGAAACAACAGCGCTATGCAACACAGCCGAACGTAAATTCTTTAAAACCCATGGTATGGTAAAGGAGGAAGGCAGGATTATAAAACCGTCTTTAAAACCAAAAAACAACAAAATTGCAGAATACCTATTTAGATAAGGGACCATCCTTTCCAACTTCACTGGTGTCTCCCCCTTGGGTATTAGCACTTCCGGATTTTGCTTTGCCTTTTTTGAAGCACTTGGCGGCTCCATGGGGCACCACAACAGTGGGAACAGAGGTGCTAAAATTTGCAGTTGGCTCCGAACTTGAATTGGCCATCATTAAATTGCCAGCACAGCCCCAATTTGTGACCTCCTGACTGACCCGCCTGGCTACCTGCCCCGGCTGAGTTGGTATGACTATTGCTCTGGCTGATGCTCCCAGCCCCCCCGAGAAAGGAATTACCAAACTTATTCTGTGCTATGACTCGCATCCACAGGCCTATATCTTTTTGATCCCAACGAATCGCCTGCCGCACCGCCTTTCTCTGCCGAAATTGCTCGTCGTATCTAAGCCAAGCCTGCCCCCCATAGGCCCTATGTGCCTCCTCAATAGAGTCCATATAACAAAATAAGCCGGAGCAATGTTCAGGCGTCTTTTCACCTATGACGCTTGCCAAAATGGCAAAGGCTTGGAGACAATTGACAAACGTCTGAGGGATCAGGCACCACCTACGCTTCTCCTCTTCCTCCTTTTTACTGTTATCCTTTTTGCTCTTATCTAAATTGAATTTTTCCAGAGGAAGCAGGGAAAAAATTTCCACATATTCATCCTTCCAGATCCACTCCCTAACCTCCTTTTTTAAGTGCGCCCCTAACGGACCTTCAAAGCACACATACACTTCCCCGTGTGCCCTATCATCCAAATGTACCCGACATTCTTTTTCTTTCTCCGTCTATACCGACACTGATGCAGGTTCCGCTATTCTCCCTGCAACCTCCCCACCCTGTTCAGCCATGCGTACTCACTACCTTGAGACCCAACCCACGCCGCCAGGTGACCCGAAGGTACTGCCCGCGTTCCAACCTGGAAAGTAAGTCCCACACTTCGGCTAGCACCTCCCCCACCCCCGTGGAGATGAAATCCCCACACATTCCTGCCCCAACATTAGTACTAGCCCCCCCACCTGACTATCACGCAACACAGAAGAAGACAGAATAGGAAGACACCGACATGACATAGAGGCATACTCACCAGGCTGCGAGGGAGCTGTGGGCCCTCCAGCCGGAAAGCCTGGATCCAGCTGCGCGTCCATTAGGTAACCCATGCTCGCTGACCCTTCACAAGGCTGCCGCTGAGGTCCGGGCATCCCGTTGGATAATGGTGTACCCGGGATGAAGCTCGGGGAAAATAGAGGGGAACCTGACCGCTGAGTGACTGGCGCCCGGGAGGGCTGTGACGACAAATCTGCCGGCCCGGTGCCCGCGTCCAGTGAATACCCGACTGTAAGGCCAGAACTGAGGGGATGCTAGGAGCAGGGGAGTACCCCCTCATGTCGACTGCAGGGGCCAGGCTGGCCTGCCCTGAACAGGCACCGCCTGCTGCTGGTGCCATTCCACTCCCCGACGCCCCTCTATTGTCGCTCGTCGCTGAGGCAGGCTGCCCAGTGAGGGCCACATCATGGCAGCCCCCCGACTCATCAGACCGCTGTTGCCCGATGCGTGCAGGCTCCGCCCCCCGAGAAGCACGAGGCGGCGGCCCTGCTACCGCCGCAGAGCCTCGCTTGGCAGCTGGATTCCTCCCAGGCCGGGGCCTGCTGGCTCGAGATCTTACCGACGCCTGGCCTGGAGGGTCCCTAGAGGGGCTCCGACGCCTCCGCGAAGCCCGGGGAGCTGAGTCGGGAGAGAGGCGTTCCGGCGGCCTCACCCGCCTATGCCGCTGCTCCCGTGGTGAAGAAGGAGTCGCTGGCCGAGCGCTCCCACCGATTATGCCAGCCACCTGTTCCTCCAGCCAGCCTTGGGGCTGAGATAACGCCGCAGCCCGCAGCCTCTCCAAGATGCGCTCCACGCCAGACATGGTGAGTGGAGCAGGGTGACTGCGACCGATTCACTTGCCCAGGAGAGTGGGAATGAGTGGTACCACCCCCATCCAACCAGATATAGCCACCTAATTAACATAAACCCCTTACCATTTCCAACCCCCGTCATGCCGGCCTACACCTACGCCGTGGGAGGGGGGAGGACGGCTCAGCTCCAGCCTTTTCTGTGTAGCACAATGCGTGTAAGGTGAAAACTCGCTGCTTTGTTCCGTCAATATTCACACTAGCAGCAAGTTACATCTCTGCATGGTGGATCCTGGGTTGCGACTGCACTTTATATTTTTTATTCAGTGCAATCCGCCAACCCTAACAACAAGTTACCTCGTTAAAAACAATGGTACAATGTATGATTTTATAATAATGATTAATACATTTACTCGCTAACATGAAAGGAACCCAAGAAGGTAATAAGTAGTTATAAAATTTAACTCTTAATAATTTGAAAAGACTAGCAACAACAATTAAACAATACAGACACCACTCTGAAATGTGCACTGTAGATTAGCTCTGTGATAAATGCCCTCGCCTTGAAATCTTCCTACCAGCAGAGGCTGGCACCCTGAATCAAATATCATGCAAATTGCAACCCTGTTCCTCAGTGGCTGTCACTCTCTACCCTGGAAAGTCCTATATACACTGTGTTCCAAATTATTATGCAAATAATATTTTCTCTGATTTTCCCTATATTACCTATATGAATTTCAGTCATTGTAATTTTCCAGTCATATAACTATTAGAGTACAATTGAAAGGTTTCTGTACCAGGGGAACCACACCATAAATGTGTCCCCTTTTATGCCTGTAGCAGCCAGAGATGCAGATGTGTTATGTGCAGCATGAGACGGTGCATTATCATGCATGAAAATGATCTTGCTGCGGAATGCACGGTTCTTCTTCTTGAACCATGGCAGGAAGTGCTGTTTGAGAAACTCAACATACACTATGGAGTTCATCTTTACCCCTACAGGGATCCTAAAGGGGCCAACAATCTCTCTCCCCATGATTCCAGCCCAAAACATTACTCCACCTCCTCCTTGTTGGCGCCGTAGCCGTGTTTGCATGGGGTGTCCATCAACCAGCCATCCTCCTCTCCATCCATCTGGACCATCGAGCGTTGCACGGCACTCATCGGTGAACAAAACAGTTTTGAAGTCAGTCTTCATGTATTGTTTAGCCCACTGGAGTCGTTTCTGCTTGTGTGCAGTGGATAGAGGAGGTCGACAGGATGGCTTACGCACAGCTGTAAACCTCTGAAGGACCCTGCATCTTATTGTTCGGGGACGTTGGAGGCACCAGCAGCTTCAAAAACTTGTCTGCTGCTATGACAAGGCTTTTTTGCCGCTGCTTTTTTAACCTGATGTAATTGCCTGTAGGAAAGAGTCCTCAATTTTCCCTTATCAGCACGCACACGTGTGTACTGTGAATCAGCTACATACTTCTTGATTGTACGATGATCACGATGAAGTGTCTTGGCAATGTTGATTGTAGTCATGCCTTGACCTAAACACTCCACAATTTGTTGCTTCTCAGCAGCCAACACATCCTTTTTCTTTCCCATTTTGGCAGAAAATGTAGGCTGCTTAATAATGTGGGACAGCCTTCTTAAGAAGTCTTGCCTTTCATTGGACACACCTGCCAAACTTATTAGCACAGGTGTCCTGCAATTGCTTACAGTGATATAAAGAGCCCTGACACACATCACCATCAGTGAACTGACAAACAAAAAAATTCTTACCTTATCACTCCTAAACAATTTTTGCATAATAATTTGGAACACAGTGTAAGTGATGAAAAGCACCCACTCACATCATGCTAGGGGTTAGACAACTGAGGCAAGAGGGCATACAATGGCAATGGGCAAACAGGTTTTGGTAAATCCCTAAAAGAAGGAACCTAGGTGCATCACCCTGATCTGTCTTAATATAAGATAAAATAAACGAGACCCCTTGCAGCTGTCGGCTCAGCCTTTACTGGTTAGTTTACATGGGGGACCCCAGAAAAAAATTGACATAGAGTCCTCCTATAAAATATAACCAGCAAAGGCTAGACAGACAGCTGCGGGCTGATACGAATAGCCTAGGAAGGGGCCAGGTGTGAGCAGGTTGCAAGATGCAGTAATGGACAAGCTGCAGGGTTAATGTGTGATTTACTTTAACAGGAATACTCCACGCAGGGAGAGGGTAATGTAACACAGGAGTTTAGCGGAATATGCAAATTGGGATAAAACAGGAGTAGGGAATCTTAAAGGAGAGTTCAATAATGATAGTCTTATCAGTCAGACGATATCCAGAATGTGGAATCCAAAGTTCAAACGGGGCGCCAAGGCAGTGACACGCAAGAGGTCTGGCGTTGTCCTGAAGAAGATGGAGATCCGGTTCCCATCAGCGGCGGTGAATCCTCACTGTCCAGAAGGGAGTCCTGGGTCCAGGAACTGCGGTGAGGGAACGTGAGCTGTCTCTGACACTGCCGGAGCTTAATGTTACTCGGCAGTCGTATACGGGGAATCAGAATACAGTTCACAGCGGGTCACCTGGGTTTTCTGTCTCCGCACGTGCGCATCCAATCCCTGACTGGGGATTTTGTTACTCCCGCTGACTGGTACCAGCGGGCACTTAACAAGTATTTGTCGGCAGTCTCTGCGGGGAGGACGGAGCACCAAACTGCCTGTCTGCGCGACGTGCGGTCCCGCCAAGTCTTCCTGGTTTCCAGCGCGCTGCGGCTTTTTAAGCTTAGCCGCACCTCCTGTCACTGAGTGCAAAAGTTAGGTGTAGGGAGTGTAACCTGTGGTGCGATGTACCCGGTTGTTGTATAGCCATATGGCCACCGAACCTTCCGGTTTTTCTCTAGTGTCCTTAACATCTGGATGAGAGTACGATCGAACTGTTCGCAGGTTCCATTTCCTTGAGGATGATAGGGTGTCGTCTGGGACTTCCTGATTTGGTATAAGCGATGCAGTTCCTCCATGACTCGCCCCAGAAAGCAGGCACCTTGGTCAGAGTGGATCCTCTTCAGACATCCGTACACTTGAATGAAGTTCTTACAGATGGCATGTGCTGCGGATTCAGCTGTTTGGTCACGTGTTGGAGTCACAATGGCAAACTTGGTGAAATGGTTTGTCATCACCAGACATTGTTCATACCCTTGATGAGCCAGGCCTATCGTCAAGTAATCGATCATCAACACCTCCAAAGGGGCCGAGGTCACCATAGTTTGCGTGTGAGCTCTCTGTTCTGGAGGTTTGGCCAATTCGCAACACCTACAGAGCCGGCATACTTCCTCCACCACTGATTTTAGCAAGGGATGGTAAACTAATTTTTGTAGCTAATGAAAGGTCTTTTCCTGTCCGAAGTGTGCTCCTCTCTCATGTGCCTCCGTGGCCATCTTATATAGCAACGTTTCAGGGATCACTACTTGCCAAGTGACAGTCAGGGCCCGTTGCAACTGGATCTTCTGATACAACAGTCCATTCCTCAATTGATGTCTCTCCCATTGCTGAAGGATTTGTAGTGCCCCAGGGGACAACGCTTCTCACTCTGTCGGGGCAGTTGTTTAAGGGCTACCCACTGCTTTATTTGTGCGAGTTCTCCGTCTTCCTGTTGGATTCGTACTGACTCGTCACAGGGCTTGTGCTAACACATTTTCTTGGGACACTGCTTGTACCTGTTCCTGCGTAGCTGTCAACTTCCAGGCAGAATCATGGAACTCAGGAACTGCTTCAGCTTCTAGTTCTTCATCTCGGTTGGTACCAGGCTTCTTGTGTGTCACCCTAGATAGTGCACCTGCATGAGTATTTTCGGCTCCCCTCCTGTAGGCAATTTTATACTGGTACTTGGCCATTCGAGCTACCCAGCGCTGCTCCAGGGCCCCCAACTTTACGTTCTCTAAGTGCGTCAGTGGATTATTATAGGTGCATACCAGGACTTCAGAACCAGACAAGTATTCCGCAAACTTCTACGTCATGGCCAACACTAATGCTAACAGCTCCAGCTTGAACGAACTTTAGTTATCTGGGTTGTGTTCGGAGTCATGGAGAGAGTGACTCGCGTAGGCAATCACCTGCTCTTTTCCATCTTGAATCTGAGACAATACAGCTCCGAGTCCATGCAGGCTCCCATCAGTATGGAGGATGAATGGTTGTGAGAGGTCAGCGTAGGTTAGGACCGGTGCTTCAGTCAAAGCCACTTTCAGAGCTTGGAATGCTTTCTCCTGGTGATCTCACTGACTTGTCCTGTTTTTTTCACCAGATGGCACTCTCTTCAACAGTTCTAAAAATTGATTCACCATACGAGTGAAGTTCTTTACGATAGCCGATAGTATCCAGTTAGTCCTAAAAAGGCCCATATTTGTGGGGTTTATGTCACCTTTGTATTGTCAGACGTCAATAATCTGTTAGTAACCCCATAGTGATATTGTATAAAAAACACCCAATATAAAGTTCTTTATTTGAAATAATGACACAGACTCCTTTAATGAATCTTAATTAAACCTTACTCACCAAACGCCTAATCCACCAACGCCAACGTCTCCTGCAACCAAAAATAAAATAATAAACCACAATATTCCTCACCTGTCTGCAGAGAAGATAATCCATGATGTACCACAGCGATCCTGATTACTTGAGAGCAGTCACTAATGTGACTGCTCTTAAAGACAGACAGTGATACACTGACAGGAGGTAATCACTCCCGCAGTGTATCACTGAGCTGCCGTGAGAGAATTCACCGGAGTTCATCAGCTGATCTGCTCCGGTGCTCTCTCTTACGGCTGCTGCGTGAGAAAATCCACCCACATTCTTTTTTAAGCAGATTTTTGTCAAAATCACCTCCTCTGGGATTAGGTGTAACTACAGTACCTCTACAACACAGAACAAGATTTCTTTTAAATTGCCCTGAACACTATCCATATGCCTCACCAATGGGGTATCGTGCTTGTCTCTCACATAACCTATGTGCTCACCCACCCTCCTTCTGAATTCTCTCACGGTTTTACCTATTTAGTCCATGGGGCATGTGTAGGTAGCCAGATATATAAGGTCCATGGTTTTACAATTAGAGAATTCACGTTGGTAAAACCTCTTACCGGAGGAATAGCTTCAAAAGGACAGTTTCATCTACCTACAATTTACACCGTCTCCACATTTGAAGAAAAAACACAAATCCTGCTGTCCAACCAGTTGACCTCTGGAACAGGTCTCTTAAAGAAGCTATGCAACATGTTGTCCCTTATCAAGCATCGTTTCCTAACTGTGACCATGGGTGAAACACCCACCCACTCCATCCAGGTCTGTTCAGCGTTCAAAATATCCTAATGATTATTTAGGACCTTAAGAACACATTTTTGTTGACAATCAAATGTACCAATAATGCGGGGGTATTCAGAGACCGAATAGGTTTTGACCATGTTTGAAGTAATTGTCCTCTGTCCCTGGATAAAGCATGTGTGAATGCTGCCTCAACAGTGTGTCAGGGATATCAGTTATCATGGAACCTCCTCTTCATATTGATATCTTGTGTATGAAAGTCATCCCTGTTGGAGCAGTTCCTCCTCAGCCTGAAGAACTGTCCCTTAGGGATGCCACGTTTAAGAGTTAGTGGATGGTGGATATCCCATCTGAGTAGGCTATTGATGCTGGTGGGTTTATGATATATTTGGGTGTCAAGCCTACCATCTGAATTTTTGCTGATTTGAATATTCAGAAAAAGTAACGTGTCCATCCCCAGTTCGGAAGTGAATTTGAGGCCTACGGCATTGTTGTTGAGATCCTTGATGAAGTTAAGGAAATCCTCTTTAGTTCCCTGCCAAGTAAAAATATAAATCGATGAACCTATACCACACCCCTATATAGGAATGCCACCATCTAGGTTCATTGGTGTAGATAGTGGTTTCCTCCCACCAGCCCAGGAACAAGTTGGCATACAATGGGGCACAGGGACTCCCCATTGCAGTGGAAGTACTTCCTGTCAAAAAGAAAAAAGTTATGAGAGAAAGTAAATCTCAACAGGTTTAAAACAAAATTATGGCCTTCTCATTCAACCGACCTTGACGTTAGGAAATACCTGACACCCTCAAGACCATACTCGATCTGGACGTTACTATAAAGGAACTGCACATCAATAGAGGCCAAGAATGAACCCTCAACAACATGGATGCCCTCCCAATTTCTGGAGGAGGCCAGAGGGTAGGGCGAGATCTAAAGTAAAATTTTATTACTACCTATTACCTTTTGGGGTTCCTTTCATGTTGGCATTTATTATTTTGAACCTTCTATTTTCCATTTTAATGCATTTACTCATATAAAGTATTGGTTGTCCACCATTAAAACTGTAAATCCTACCAGATTTCATAAAATACAAACTGATAATATATTATGATGGAATGGAAATTTGTGAGAACAAAAAAAACCTCTCACTAGATTAATAATACTTTCTTGGTGAGCACGAACTGCATGTTCAAGACTTCCAAAAGGAAATGATAGGAAATGCCATTATTGTCTATACTGTGACTTACTTCCAAAGGAAGCTGTGATTCCAGGATGAGAAAATGTATGAGGTCAAGAATACAATGTCCTTTTAGGGGAAACATAGGAAAACGGGGATCAGTCATGAAAATATATTCAATACTCTGAGGTTGGGTGAAATTAGCTAATAACTTAATATAAGTGTATATGCCGTATTTGGTTTCACTGTCAAATATTACAAATGAAAACATGCCAGAATATATTTTTGGAATCATACCATTATTTTAAAGCAAAAATTGAAAAGCATACTATGCCCTAAATATTAATGTGCAGTAACTGTTTTCCTGATACATAAAATTACAATGTCATCAACCTGTTAGACTGGCCATAGACTGTAGATAGCTGGAGGCCAAACTGGTCAGTGACTCATATGCGATTTTCATACTTATGGTCCTGTGACAAGGAGCTTCTCTTCCTGCTTCTCTCAGTTTTTCACTGAACATTGAGAGCATTAGGGAGAGCAGCTCGTCGGTACATGCAGAGCTGAATCCTGACATTACAGCTTCTGAATTCTCACAACAAATGCACTGCACACTTTTAGGCTAAGTTCACACGTTGCGGAATTGCCGCGGAAATTTCCGCGGCAATCCCGCACTTCTCCCGCAGGAAATACGCACTTTTTTTATGCTGATTCCCGCCAGAATAATAGCGTTTTGCAAGCGTAATTAGCTTGCAGAATGCTAGCATTTTCCTAGCGATCTGTAGCATCGCTTGGAAAACTGATTGACAGGTTGGTCACACGAGTCACACATAGTGTTTGACACGTGTGACCAACTTTTTACTATTGATGCCGCCTATGTCGCATCAATAGTAAAAAGATCTAATGTAAAAATAATAAAAAAAATAATAAATAATGATATTCTCACCTTCCGGCGGCCCCGCAGCCTTCCCTCCTTCAGCGACGCTCCCGGCAACTCCGGTCCCAGGAGTGCTTTGCGACAAATCACACCGATGACGTAGCATCTCGCGAGACCGCTACGCCATCTGGGTGATTCTCGCAAAGGACTCTTGGGACCGGAAGTTGCCGGGAGCGTCGCTGAAGGCGGGAAGGCTGCGGGGGCCGCGGGAAGGCTGCGGGGGCCGCCGGAAGGTGAGAATATCATTATTTTTTATTTTAATTATTGTTTTACCAGGGATATGGTACCCAGGGCCTGGAGGAGAGTCTCCTCTGCTCCAGACCCTGGGTACCATCCGCACATGAACCGCTTACATTGCGCATAGTGGGCATAGCCACATGCGGAAAGTAAGCGGTTCAATGCATTCCTATGGCGGCGGAATCACCGCGATTACGCTAAATTAATGAACATGTTGCTATTTTTTCCGCGAAGCGTTTTTTTCGCGGAAAAAAACGCAACATGTGGCCAAAACATGCGGAATCAATTAACATGTATAGGATGCTTAATGCTTGCGTTTTTATCGCGTTTTTACCGCGGAAAACCGCGGAAAAACCGCGAAAAAAACACAATTATTCCTGATCGTGTGCACTTAGCCTTAGGGTTCTCCCTTACCGGTGGCAAGAGTACACGGTCATATCAGCACAAGCAGGTGATTTATATACTTCTGGCCACATTCCGACTGGACGTGCCCGGCCTCGCTCCGTTCATTTTCATTGAGTGAGGCCATGCATGTCTAGTCAGCATGTAACCGCATGTATGTAAATTACCGGCACGAGAGAATCCTAAGGCTATGTGCACACGTTGCGGAATTGCCATGGAAATTTCCGCGGCAATTCCGCACCTCCCTGCCGCGGGAAATCCGCATATAATAGGTATGCGTATTCCCGCTAAACACTAGCGTTTTGCAAGCGGAATTAGCTTGCAGAATGCTAGCGTTTTACAAGCGATCTGACAGGTTGGTCACACGAGTCAAACAAGTGTTTGACTCGTGTGACCAACTTTTTACTATTGATGCCGCCTATGTCGCATCAATAGTAAAAAGATCTAATGTAAAAATAATAAAAAAAATAATAAATAATGATATTCTCACCTTCCGGCGGCCCCCGCAGCTTTCCCGCCTTCAGCGACGCTCCCGGCAAGTTCCGTTCCCAAGAGTCCTTTGCGACAATCATCCCGATGACGTAGCGTCTCGCGAGACCGCTACGTCATCTGGGTAATCTCGCAAAGCATCACTGGGAACGCGATTGCCGGGAGCGTCGCTGAAGGCGGGAAAGCTGCGGGGGCCGCCGGAAGGTGAGAATATCATTTTTTTTTTATTTTAATTATTGTTTTTACAGGGATATGGTACCCAGGGCCTGGAGGAGAGTCTCCTCTCCTCCAGGCCCTGGGTACCATCCGCACATGAACCGCTTACTTTCCGCATGGTGGGCACAGCCACATGCGGAAAGTAATTGGTTCAATGCATTCCTATGGCGGCGGAATCGCCGCGGTTCCGCAAAAAAGAATGAGCATGCTGCGGATTCTCCCGCGATGCGATTCCGCCGCGGAAAAACCCGCAGCATGTGCACAGCATTGCGGAATCTCATAGGTCATAATGAGTTGTATTGTGTAAGCGGTTTTGCCACGGTTTCGCGGCGTTTCCGCCACGAAAAACCGCGGCAAAACCGCTAAGAAACCGCAACGTGTGCACATAGCCTAACAGCGTGCAGTGCGCACTGTGAGAATTCTGAAATTGACTAATTCTCATGTTTTTATTTATGTTAGGAGAACCCCTTTAATGCTCCTAATATAAATAAAAACATGAGAATTAGTCAGTATCACAAATAATATTTACATCCAGGTACCTTATAGATGATGTCGTCTCTGGAGTCGTTCTCCTTTTCTTCTTCTTGTCCAGACTCTATGATGAGTTTTCTCATCCACAGCCGTCTCTACAGACTTCCATCTTCTCCGGTCTTCTGCACCAACTCGCCACACGATGCTCTTAAAGATAGAAGTGTCATTATAATGCTCCTGAATAAAAATATCTACAATATACTGTCGCCTCATACTATTCCCCTCCCTCCTCATACTGTCTCCTCTCACATCCCCCTGTTCACCATACTGTCTCATCATATATTTACCCCTCACTCTATTCTGTCTGCTCACACATACCCCTCACTCCACATTCTGTGTTTGCACACATCCCATCACCCTCACTCCCCATACTGTGTCCACATACATTCACCCGTTCACTCCCCATACTGTCTGCAACCCTCCCTCCACTCACCATACTGTGTCTGCATCCATCCCCATACTGTTTCCTCATACATGCCCTCATACATACATACTCTTCAGTGTCCTCAAATCCCTCCACACACATTAAATGCCCCCATCCCCACTCCAAATCCCCCACACACATTAAATCCCCCATCCCCACTCCAAATCCTCCCACACACATTAAATCCCCCATCCCCACTCCAAATCCCCACACACACATTAAATCCACCATCCCCACTACAAATCCCCCACACTCATTAAATCCCCATCCTCACTCCAAATCCCCCACACACATTAAGTACCTCCCATCCCCACTCCAAATCCCCCACACACATTAAGTACCCCCATTCCCACTCCAAATCCCCCCACACACATTAAGTTCCCCCATCCCCACTCCAAATCCCCCACACATATTAACTCCTTTATTCCATTGGACGTAATATTCCGTCCATGTGACCCTGGACCTCATTCCCATGGACGGAATAGTACGTCCAGGGCGATCAGCTGCGCTCCCGGGGGGAGCGCTCCCGGAACATTAACCCCTGGCACACCGCGATCAAACATGATCGCGGTGTACCAGGGGCACAGGGGAGCATCGTGCAGGGAGGGGGCTCCCTGCATGCTCCCCTGAGACCCTCAGAACAGCGCAATGTGATCGCACTGTTCTGAGGCCTTCCTCCTTCCAAGGACCCGAATCCAAGATGGCCGCCGGGTCCTGCAGGGAGGCGGCTTACTCAGTGCCTGCTGAGAGCAGGCACTGAGAAGCCTGCAGCACTGCCGGAGCGATCACTGGTGTGACAGAGTGCTGTGCACACTGTCACACCAGCGATCTCACCCTACATAGTGATGTCCCACCCTGGGACAAAGTATAAAAGTTAAAAAATAAAAAGTGTAAAAAAAAATTCCAAAAAAAAAAATATATTCCCCAATAAATTCATTTATTCCTGTAAATAAAAAAAACAAAACAATAAAAGTACACATATTTGGTATCGCCGCGTCCGTAACGACCCCCCCTATAAAACTGTCCCACTAGTTAACCCCTTTAGTGAACCCCTTAAAAAAAAAAAAACAAAGCAAAAAATCAATGCTTTATCATCATACCGCCGAACAAAAAGTGGAATAACACGCGATCAAAAAGAACGATATAAATAAACATGGTACCGCTGAAAACGTCATCTTGTCCCGCAAAAAATGAGCCACCATACAGCATCATCAGCGAAAAAATAAAAAAGTTATAGCTCGCAGAATAAAGCGATGCAAAACTAATAATTTTTTATATAAAATTGTTTTTATTCTATAAAAGCACCAAAACATAAAAAAAATTATATAAATGAGGTATCGCCGTAATCGTACTGACCCGAAGAATAAAATTGCTTTATCAATTTTACCACACGCGGAACGGTATAAACGCCCCCCCCAAAAGAAATTCATGAATTGCTGATTTTTGTTCATTCTAACCTCACAAAAATCGAAATAAAAAGCGATCAAAAAATGTCACGTGCTCAAAAATGGTACCAATAAAAACGTCAACTTGTACCGCAAAAAATAAGACTTAACATGACTCGGTGGGCCAAAATATGCTAAAATTATAGCTCTCAAAATGTGGTGATGCAAAAACTATTTTTTGCAATAAAAAGCGTCTTTTAGCGTGACAGCTGCCAATCATAAAAACCCGCTATAAATAGTAAACCAAACCCCCTTTATCACCCCCTTAGAGAAAAATAATAAAATTAAAAAAATGTATTTATTTCCATTTTCCCATTAGGGTTAGGGTTGCGGCTAAAGTTAGGGTTAGGGTTGGCGCTAAAGTTAGGATTAGGGTTAGGGGTGTGTTAGGGTTAGGTTTGTGGTTAGGGTTGGGACTACGGTTAGGGATGTGTTGGGGTTAGGGTTGGAGTTAGAATTGGGGGATTTCCGCTGTTTAGGCACATCAGGGGCTCTCCAAATGTGACATGGCATCTGATCTCAATTCCAGCCAATTCTGCGTTGAAAAAGTCAAACTGTGCTCCTTCACTTCTGAGCTCTGCCATGCGTCCAAACAGTAGTTTAACCCAACATATGGGGTATCAGCGTACTCTGAACCCCAAGAGTTATTGTGCAATTTGTCCTATTTCTTCTGTTACCCTTGGGAAAATAAAAAACTGGGGCGAAAATATCATTTTTGTAAAACAAATGATTTTTTTGTTTTTACGGCTGTACGTGTTAGGGTCTGCGGAACGCACCAAATATAAAATGTGGAGAGGTGCGTTCGCAGCCCGGGGTCCACCGTGCAGGCGGAGCCTGCTGCTAGTAAAATGGCGTAAGAAGCAAACTCTGTTATCCCGCAGAGTCGCCAACATAAACGCCGTAACGCGCTGTGGCAATAAGTGCGAACTCTGTTACTCCACAGAGCCGCTAGAAGGAGAGCCGCAGCGCTATATGGCGATGTGTGCGAACTCACTAAACACAACTGAGTCGCAAAGAAAACACGCTAGGGCGCTGTCTAGCGTTGAAAGCAAACCCTGTTACGTCACAGGGCCGCTGAGAAAAAGTGCTGTGTCCTGTCAGGCTCTCAGGTACACAGTTAAGTGCTAAGCGTACATAAAGCGTGATCATGTGCTAATGTCCTCGCGGGAGTCACTATGGCATCTGAACGCCAGACCCTGAATACGGCAATCAAAACTCCTCACGGTTATGCGGTAATCTAGGGCATCTAGGACGCCGACCCTGACCAGCTAGCACACCAAACTCCTCACCGATTAAGTCGGTATTCTAGTGGCTTATTTCAGCCGGGTCCCTAACCACACACACACATGACCACACTGGCGCATAGCATACAATGGTTGATATTAGCGCATGGCGGCCCAGCCATGCTACCCTTTTATAGTAACAGCTACAGGACCTGCCAGAAACAAGGACCAATGAAGCTTGTTCCAGAACAACAGTAGTCACAGGACCTTCCTGGCAGACCAATAGGAGCTGCTGCAGTACCTGAGCATGTGACCCCTGATCTCCAATGAGAGATCTCACTCTGGGCATGCTCAGAAGGGAAAACGCAGGACTTTGTCCCAAAGACGTCTGCTCCAGCACTGGCTATAATAGCAGATCCAGGAAAGGCAGCAGCAAGTCATTGCACAGTACTGGAGTGGGCAAGACGCTTGGACCGACGTCTCTGCAGAGCAGGCTCCACTGCAGCCGGAGATGAATAGGAGACCGCAGCGGGGCTGGTTCGAGACTCCCCTTGTGCAGCAGCGGGAACTCGAACCCTAACAGTACGTTATAAACTTCTGTGAAGCACTTGGGGCTTTATAGCGCTCACCACACTTCTAGATAAGTTCCTTATGGGGTCACTTGTGGGGGTTTCCACTGTTTATGCACATCAGGGGCTCTCCAAATGCGACATGACGCCCCCAGACCATTCCATCAAAGTCTGCAATCCAAAACGTCACTACTTCCCTTCCGAGCCCCAACGTGTACCCATACAGTAGTTTTCTCCCACATATTGGGTATCAGCGTACTCAGGACAAATTGGACAACAACTTTTGGGGTCCAATTTCTCCTGTTATACTTGTGAAAATAAAATTTTGGGGGCGAAAAAATCATTTTTGTAAAAAAAAAGGATTTTTTATTTTTACGGCTGTACATTATAAACTTCTGTGAAGCACTTTGGGGTTCAAAGTGCTCACCACACATCTAGATAAGTTCCTTGTGGGGTCTATTTTCCAAAATGGGGTCACTTGTGGGGGGTTTCCACTGTTTAGGCGCATCAGGGGCTCTCCAAATGCGACATGACGCCCCCAAACCATTCCATCAAAGTCTGCAATCCAAAACGTCACTACTTCCCTTCCGAACCCCAACGTGTGACCATACAGTAGTTTTCTCCCACATATTGGGTATAAGCGTACTCAGCACAAATTGGACAACAACTTTTGGGGTCCAATTTCTCCTGTTATCCTTGTGAAAATAAAATATTGGGGACGAAAAAATCATTTTAATAAAAAAAAAAAAAGATTTTTTATTTTTTACGGCTGTACGTTATAAACTTATGTGAAGCACTTCGGGGTTCAAAGTGCTTACCACACATCTAGATAAGTTCCTTGAGGGGTCTAGTTTCCAAAATGGTGTCATTTGTCAGGGGTTTCCACTGTTTACACACATCAGGAGCTCTCCAAACACGACATGGCATCCAGCCAATTCTGCGTTGAAAAAGTCAAACGGCGCTCCTTCCCTTCCAAACTCTGCCATGCACTCAAACAATGGTTTACCCCCACATATTGGGTATCAGCGTACTCAGGACAAATTGCACAATAACTTTTGGGGTCTTGTTACCCTTGGGAAAATAAAAATTGGGGTGAAAAGATCATTTTTGTGGAAAAAATATGATTTTTTAATTTTACGGCTCTACGTTATAAACTTGTGTGACGCACTTGGGGGTTCAAATTGCTCACCAAAGATCTAGATAAGTTCCTTAGGGGGTCTAGTTTCCCAAATGGGGTCACTTGTGGGGGGTTTCCACTGTTTAGGCACATCAGTGGCTTTCCAAATGCAACATGGCGTCCAATCTCAATTCCAGCCAATTTTGGTTGGAAAAAGTCAAATGGTGCTCCTTCCATAGCGAGCTCTGCCGTGCGCCCAAACTGTGGTTCCCCCCCACATATGGGGTATCAGCGTACTCAGGACAAATTTAACAACAACTTTTGTGGTCCAATTTCTCCTGTTACCCTTGGGAAAATAAAAAATTAGTGACTAAAAGATAATTTTTGTGGGAAAAAAATAGGATTTTTTATTTTCATGCCCGGACATTATAAACTTGTGTGAAGCACTTGGGGGTTCAAAGTGCTCACGAAAGATCTAGATAAGTTCCTTAGGGGGCCTAGTTTCCAAAATGAGGTCACTTGTTGGGGGTTTCCACTGTTTAGGCTCATCTGGGGCACTGCAAACGGAACATGACCCCCATCAACGTGCATTCCAAAATGTTACTACTTTCTTTCCAAGCCCTGCCGTGCGGCCAGACAGTTCCCCCCCCACACATATGGGGTATCAGCGTACTCAGGACAAATTGGACAACAACTTTTGGGGTCCAATTTCCTTGGGAAAATTCAAAAATTTAGGACTAAAAAATAATTTTTGTGGAAATTTTTTTTTTCTTTTTTTTCACACCCAGGCATTATAAACTTTTGTGAAACACTTTGGGGTTCAAAGTGCTCACAACAGATCTAGATACGTTCCTTACGGGGTCTAGTTTCCAAAATGGTGTCTCTTGTGGGGGTTTCCACTGTTTAGGCGCATCAGGGCTCTCCAAATGCGACATGGCGTCCAATCTCAATTCCAGCCAATTTTAGTTTGAAAAAGTCAAACAGCGCTCCTTCCCTTACGAGCTCTGCCGTGCGCCCAAACAGTGGTTTTCCCCCACATATGGGGTATTGGCGTACTCAGGAGAAATTGGTCCCTAAAAAGAATGGCTTTGTAAATTTTGTTGTAAAAATTAGAAATCGCTGGTCAACTTTTAACCCTTATAATTTCCTAACAAAAAAAAATTTTGGTTCCAAAATTGTGCTGATGTAAAGTAGACATGTGGGAAATGTTATTTATTAACTATTTTGTGGGACAAATTTCTCTGTTTTAAGGGAATAAAAATTCAAAGTTTGAAAATTGGAAAATTTTCAAAATTTTCGCCATTATTTGCGTTTTTTTCAAAAATAAACGCAAGTTATATCGAAGAAATTTTACCACTATCATGAAGTACAATATCTCACGAGAAAACATTCTCAGAATCGCGAAGATCCGTTGAAGCGTTCCAGAGTTATAACCTCATAAAGAGACAGTGGTCAGAATTGTAAAAATTGGCCTGGTCATTAACGTGCAAACCACCCTTGGGGGTGAAGGGGTTAAGTACCCCCATCCCCACTCCAAATCCCCCACACACATTAAATGCCCCCATCCCCATTCCAAATCCCCCCACACATATTAAGTATCCCCATTCCCACTCCAAATCCCCCCACATACATTAAGTATCCCCGATCCCCACTCGAAATACCCCCACACACATTAAGTATCCCCATCCCCACTCCAAATCCCCCACACACATTAAGTATCCCCATCCCCACTCCAAATCCCCCACACATAAAATAACCCCATCCCCACTCCAAATCCCTCCACACTTAAAATAACCCCCCATCCCCACTCCAAATCCCCCCACACACAAAGTACCCCATCCCCACTCCAAATCCCCCCACACACAAACTATCCCCACTCTAAATTCCCCCCCCATAAGACACACTCACACATTATGTCCCCCGTTAATCTTCGGTGGTTTCTTCAGCTCCACAGTGGAGCACACTTACCACCAGTCTTCCCCCTTATGGGCGGTCAGAGCTACAATTGTACTGGCGTCTGTATAGACGCCAGTACAATTGGTCCCTGGGAGCCAGCACCCGGCAGCTTATCTGCGCCGGCTGTCAGCCTGACAGCCGGCACAAGAAACCGCTGACTCCCAGGCCGGGAGCGACAGAATGCAGCCGTGGGGGAGACACTGCAGACCGCCGTATTAGGTGGCCCGACTGCCATCTACGCCCCCCTGGATACGCCTCTGTGGGGTAGCCATTGTTTCTTGCACCGCAGTCACAAATGAACTGATATAACACATTCTAACCAGTGATTGGGGAGACAGCGACCTCATACAGAAAGCGCTGATAAGACAGTGTAGCCAATAGACCTTTCAATATAACTGGTGTGCAGAAATTTTTTGACTCACCTCGTGTTTTTATGCAGACTGCTCTGTATAGTAAATTGCACCATGAAAAATAGGATCCTTGTACAGGGGCACTGATCAACAATGTGGCAGGCTATTTGATGCTTGTTCAGCTCCATTGACATGGAGCGATCATCCGCACTTTAGATGGTTTAAGACTCATTTATTTGAATACAGTTTCACAATTATTGGCAGCACATCCATGTTTATACAAGGCAATGTGCTGCCAACTAACAATGAATTTAATGACTGCAAAAGTAAAAATGCCACCCAACAACTTAAAATGTGTTGTTTGATCAGCAGACACACTCACACCAATGGTCTTGAATAGGAAAAAACAATTATTTATTCTTGTGCTGCCATATTCTGAGAGCCTTGAAAAATTTTTTCCCACTTTTCCTACATGGAGCTGTATGATGGCTTTTTTTGCAGGAAAGTCCATGTTTTCTTTTGTAGCATTTTAGGATAAATGTGATTTTTTTTCATTGCTTTTGATTATATTTTTTGAGAAGGTGAATGAATGAAAAGCAGCGATTTTGCCAAATATGCAGTTTAGCTATGTTATTACGGTGCTTACTGTACAAGTTAAATAAAGTGAGATTATTACAATTGTTACAATTGTAGAGATACCAAATATGTTTTCTTTTAAATGCATTAAAAAATGGATGAGGTCAAAAGGATCAACCATTGGTATTCCTCATGTACCCACCCATGCATCATCCCTTTCATTGGGGAAATTGGATTAAACCACCGCCAAATAATTCTGTTGGCAGCTTACTGTATGTGATGTAAGAGCAAAAGGATAAGGCTAGTAATGAGCGAACGTGCTCGCCACTACTCATTACTCGCCCGAGTATCACGGTACTCTGTGTACTCGGCGAGCACCGAGCATTTCCGGGATTACTCAGCGGGAACTCAGGTCTCCACCCAGCTTTTTTGGTGGACTTTACAGACCAAATCACGCTGCAGGGATTGTCTGCCAGGCAATGAAATGCTGCAGCCATCTTTGTTGTGGTCGTGCAGTGATTGGCTGGCCGCACAGCATCATAAAGGGTATAAGAGACCGGGCGCCGCCCTGCTCGGCGTATTCAGCTCCGGATTGAGATAGTGTAGGGAGAGCTGCTGCCGAGATAGGGTCAGATTTGGCGATTTCTTAGTCAGTGTGGGGTCTACCATCCTAAACTACTCAAATCCAGATAAACCAACAGTCCTTCTAAGGACTAATTCTGGAGTATATAGGTTCCAGTGTTAGGTAGGCAGGGGAATGTACTTCATTCTATACACATAAGTGCAAGGCCTGCAGGCACTGTATGTGTGTATATAGATCATTGCATACATCAAGAGGATCCATTCCCTTCTTGTGTTCTGGTGCTACTGCTGCTACTACCTGTAGGATATATTGGTCGTATATAGCTAGCCCCAGGTGTAATTGGCTTTGAAAATTTTTTTGGCCAAGGCTAATAGAGCTTTTTTATTGCAAAGTTATCCAGAGCACTTATTTTTTTTCCTTCATTTGCTTTTTGACAGTGCACAATACAGCCAGATCCTTTTCCTAGCACAGCATGAAAATCCAGCAATTTTAAAGGTGTCCCAAACATCCCTTTTGAATGCGCAGAGAAATATTTTATTTTTATGTGATAAGGTTGAGTAGATTTTTTTTTTTGAGTGTCTTACACAATTTCTTGACTCTATTTTGCTGAACCCCCCAAAAATACATACAGGCCACATATTGTACAGTGTGGTATATCTGTGACACGCCTCATCCATCCGTCTGCTAAAAATTTTGGTCTTTTTAGCCCTAAATTCAATTTTTTTTGCTGTCTGGTACTGTACTTATATACAGCACTATTTAGCCAAAAAATAAAAAAATTACAGGCCACACATTTGTCGTAGTGGTATCTTCGTGCCAGCTCATATCTGTGCGTGCTCAAAGTTTGGCCAGCTTATGGCAGTTTTCTTTTTTTGTCCTGGGTGTCACTGTACTTATATTCCGCTGTATTTAGCCCCCCCCAAAAAAATACAAGCCTCACATTTTTCGGTGTGGAATTTCCGTGCCAGCTCATATCTGTGCGTGCTCAAAGCTTGGCCAGTTTACGGCGGGTTTCTTTTTTTTGTCCTGGGTGTCACTGTACTTATATACAGCACTATGTTGCATTATTTTTAAAAACAGGCCACATATTACAGTGGGGTCTATCTCTGACACACCTCATACATCCGTGTGCAAAAAATTGAGGCATTTTAGCCCTAAGTTCCCTATTTTGGGCATTCTGTGACTCTCGTTATATCCAGCACTCTTTTGCATCCAACAAAAAACATATTTTACAGTGTTGTATATCTGCGACATGCCTAATACGTTCGTGTGAGAAAAATTGGTGGATTTTAGGCCGGTACTAAAGTGTTTTCCTGTCTGGTACTCAAGTTATATACAGCACTATGTTGCATTATTTTAAAAAACAGGCCATATTTTACAGTGGGGTCTATCTCTGACACGTGTGCCAAAATTTGAGGCATTTTAGGCCTAAATTCCCTTTTTTTTGCAGTCTGTCACTGTTAGGGTTTAAGTTATCACTCCTGCACTGGGGAAATGTCGAGCTGTTCCCGCTGCGGTCCCCCATCCATCTCCAGCCGCAGTGGTTCCTGCTCAGCAGAGACGTCGGTCCCAGCGTCTTGCCTGACCCCGTACTGTGCAGAGACTTGCTGCTGCAACCAGTGTTGGAGCAGGCAGATTTGGGACTAAGTCCTTTGTTGCTTCATCTGAGCATGCCCAGGGCAAGATCTCCCATTGGAGATCAGGGGTCACATGCTCAGATACAGCTGCCACTCCTATTAGTCCTATCGAGGTCCCTAGTTTGCGTCTCGGTTCTGGAGAGAGCTGTGTCGTTTACTCAGCATTGAGTTATTATTATTATTTATTTATATAGCGCCATTAATTCCATGGTGCTGTACATGAGAAGGGGTTACATACAAAGTTATAAATATCGTTTACAGTAAACAAATTTACAATGACAGGCTGGTACAGAGGGGAGAGAACCCTGTCCTTGCGGACTTACATTCTACGGGATAATGGTGAAGAAACAGAAGGTCGGGGGTGCGGCAGCTCTGGTGGTGGCGAGGCGGCAGCTCTGGTGGTGGCGGCAGCTCTGGTAGTGGTGGCGGCGAGGCGGCAGCTCTGGTGGTGGCAGCGAGGCGGCAGCTCGGGTGGTGGCGGCGAGATGGCAGCGAGGCGGAAGCTCGGGTTGTGGCGGCGAGGCGGAATGGTTATTGCAGGCTGTAGGCTTTCCTGAAGAGATGGGTTTTCAGGTTCTGTTTGAAGGATCCAAGGGTGGTGGATAATCGTACATGTTGAGGCGCGGAATTCCAGAGGATGGGGGATATTCGGGAGAAATCTTGGAGGCGGTTGTGTGAGGAACGAATAAGTGTGGAGGATAGTAGGAGGTCTTGGGAGGATCGAAGATTACGTGAAGGAAGATATTGGGAGATTAGTTCAGAGATATAGGGAGGGGACAGGTTGTGGACGGCTTTGTAAGTCAGTGTTAGTAGTTTGAACTGGATTCGTTGGGGAATTGGGAGCCAGTGGAGGGATTTGCAGAGGGGAGAAGCAGGGGAGTAGCGAGGGGAGAGGAGGATTAGTCGGGCAGCAGAGTTGAGGAAAGACTGGAGTGGTGCAAGAGAGTTGACGGGGAGGCCACAGAGGATGATATTGCAGTAATCGAGGCGGGAGATGATGAGGGCATGCACAAGAGTTTTAGTAGATTGAGGGCTGAGGAAGGGACGGATTCTGGAAATGTTTTTAAGTTGGAGGCGACAGGAGGTGGAAAGAGTTTGGATGTGTGGTTTGAAGGACAGGGCAGAGTCGAGAGTTACTCCGAGGCAGCGGATTTCAGGTGCAGGAGAGATCGTGATGCCATTTACCATAATAGATAGATCGGGTAGGGACGATACATGAGATGGAGGAAAGATGATGAGTTTGGTTTTGTCAACATTGAGTTTTAGGAAGCGAGAGGTGAAGAAGGAGGATATGGCTGATAGACACTCCGGGATTCTGGACAGCAGAGAGGTGACATCTGGGCCAGAGAGGTAGATCTGAGTGTCGTCCGCATAGAGGTGGTACTGGAAGCCATGGGACTTTATGAGTTGTCCTAGGCCAAGTTGAATCTCTCCTCTGCATACCATCCCGAGACGAATGGGTTGGTAGAGAGGGCCAACCAGACCTTGGTCACATACTTGCGACATTTTGTCTCTGCCAGGCAGAATGACTGGGCATCCTTGCTACCGTGGGCTGAGTTCACTCTAAATAATGCTGTGGCTGACTCCACTGGTCAGACCCCATTCCTCCTGAACTATGGTCAGCATCCGCGGGTACCAGTGCCCATGCCCGTGTCTTCCGCCGATTCCAGGGTGGCAGACTGGGCTGTGGAGCACGGGACATTTAGGACTGCACCCAGGATGCCATTCAGGCTTCCAAAGAGAGGATGAGGTCTTCGGCCGATGCCCATCGGCGCCCCGCTCCTACATTTGCTCCTGGTGACCTAGTGTGGCTCTCTGCCCGAAACATCAGGCTACGTGTAGAGTCCACCAAGTTGGCACCTCGCTTTTTGAGTCCCTTTAAAGTTTTTGAGCAGGTGAACCCGGTGGTTTACCGCCTAGCCCTTCCGCCTCGCCTTGGTATCACCGACACCTTTCACGTGTCCCTCCTGAAACCCGTGGCCATTTCCCGGTTTTCCGAGTCATCTGCCGGGACGTCGGGTTCATCTACCGACGATCATGAGGTGAACGCCATTGTTGGGTGCAAGGTGGTACGAGGAAAAAAATTTTATTTGGTGGAGTGGAGGGGTTATGGGCCTGAGGATAGGTTCTGGGAGCCTGCCGAGCATGTTCTCGCTCCGCAGCTCATTGCTGCCTTTGAGCGCAGTGAGGCCCAAAGAAGGGGGGCCCTAGGAGGGGGGTAATGTTAGGGTTCAAGTTCCCGCTGCTGCACAAGGGGAATCTCGAACCAGTCCCGCTGCGGTCCCCCATCCATCTCCTTTCCGCAGTGGAATCTGCTCAGCAGAGACGTCGGTCCCAGCTCTTGCCCATTCCAATACTGTGCAGAGACTTGCTGCTGCCCCTTCTGGATCTTCTATTATAGCCAGTGCTGGAGCAGACGTCTTGGGGACGAAGTCCTGCGTTTCCCCTTCTGAGCATGCCCAGGGTAAGATCTCTCATTGGAGATCAGGGGTCACATGTTCAGGTACTGCAGCAGCTCCTATTGGTCCGCCAGGAAGGTCCTGAAACTATATGTGTTTTGGAACAGTTTCTCATTGGTCCTTTTTCTGGCAGGTCCTGTAGCTGTTACTATAAAAGGGTGGCGTGGCTGGGCCGCCATGCGCTAGTATCAATTGCATTATGTGCTTTGCGCCAGTGTGATCATGTACGCATGTGGTTAGGGCTTGGCTGAAATAAGCCCCTAGAATACCGGCACCTCCGGTGAGGAGATTTGGGTGCACGTGGTTAGGGCTTGGCTGAAATGAGCCCCTAGAATACCGGCTTCTCCGGTGAGGAGATTGCTTGATTGCGTTGCTTTCTGCATGATCACGGACTGCTATCCGCACAGCAGTTATCTGTGTATCCCTGGGAGTCTAACAGGACACAGTCTTTTTCTCAGCGGCTCTGTGACGCAACAGGGTTCGCTTTATAATGCTGGTTCAGCGCCCTAGCGTTTTACTTTGCGGCTCACTGAAGTTAAGTGAGTTCGTACTTATCGCCATATAGCACTGTGACATTCCCGTTAGCAGGTCTGGGGATTAACAGAGTTCACACTAACTGCCACAGCACGCTACGGCATTTATTTTAGCGACTCTGTGGGATAACAGAGTTCGCTACTCTCGCCATCTTACTAGCAGCGGGCTTCGCCTGCACGGTGGACCCCGGGCTGCGAACGCACCTCTCTACAATATCTATTACGTGCGTTCCGCAGACCCGCTCCTTTAAATTGCCCATAGTTTTAAATCAGGCCTTCCTCCATGTGTCATCATCCACCACCACTAGATCACCTGCGTTAATGTGTTCCATGCTGCTATAGCCAGTGTCGAAATCCTAACAAGGGTGGGTGTTTATGCTGTGCGTAAAATACTTGTTCTGAAAAAGGTTGAGGTGTACCCCATAGTGGAAATGTTTGCCAGCTCATATGGGCATTCCAAGTCTAGGAGACCCACTCCTTTAAATTGGGCCTATTTTTTAATCAGGCCATCCTCTACGTCTCATCATCCGCCACCAATAGATTACCATCGTTAACGTTTTCCGTGCTGCTACAGCCAGTGTCGATTGCTTAACAAGGGTGGGTGGTTATGCTGGGCGTAAAATACTTGTTCTAAAAACTTTTGAGGTGTACCCCACAGGGGAAAATGTTTGTCAGCCCAATACACTAAGTGTATGGGCATTCCAAGTCTAGGAGACACGCTCCTTTAAATTGGGCATAGTTTTTAATCAGGCCTTCCTCCACGTCTTATCATCAGCCGCCACTAGATCACCAGCGTTAACGTTTTCTGTGCTGCTACAACCAGTGTCGAAATCCTAACAAGGGTGCGGGTTTTTGCTGGGCGTTAAATATTTGTTATGGAAAAGGTTGAGATGTACTCCACAAGGGAAAATGTTTGTCAGCCCAATACACTTAGTGTATGGCCATTACAAGTCTAGAAGACCCGCTCCTTTTTAATGGGACATTTCTTGTTAAGAGGCAGTCCTACATGTTTCTTCCAAGGGGAGATTGGGGTTATTGGGGTGCATATGACCTGGTAGCAGGGCAGGCCTTGCAGTCAATGCATAAGAAAACAGAATGGGAGTCCAAAATGAATAATGTGAAGTGGATTTTCCTGTGCCCATCCAGTACCTGGTTTCAAAGGCATATTGGGGTGCAGATGACTTGGCAGCAGGGCAGGCCCTGCAATCAATGCATAAGAAAACAGAAAGGGAGTACAAAATGAATAATGTGAAGTGGATTTTCTTGTGCCCATCCAGTATGTGGGTTCAAAGGCTTATTGGGGTGCATATGACTTGGTAGCAGGACAGGCCTTGCAGTCAATGCATAAGAAAACAGAATGGAAGTCCAAAATGAATAATGTGAAGTGGATTTTCTTGTGCTCATCCAGTACCTGGGTTCAAAGGCATATTGGGGAGCAGATGACTTTGTAGCAGGGCAGGCCTTGCAGTCAATGCATAAGAAAACAGGATGGGAGTCCAAAATGAATAATGTGAAGAGGATTTTCCTGTGCCCATCCAGTATGTGGGTTCAAAGCTTAATGGGGTGCATATGACTTGGTAGCAGGGTATGTAAGAGAAAACACGGCACTCAACTAAAAACGAGAGTAGGTGCTCAAGTCAGGTATCCAACCTGATAAATGTAAAAAATAACTTGGCACTCAAATGTGTAACACGAGAATTTGTTTAATAACGGTGCATCCAGACACGAAACAAATGAACGTTTTCGGTCCAACTATTGGACCTTCATCAGAATACTTTTCAAAGGAACACTGAAAAATATATAGAGAAATATACATAATCAAAAAAGGACACAGTTTTGTCAATTAAATGCAATTGAAATGCAGTTCAAAAATTCAACAACAACGTCAATATATAGAAAGTACATTGAAGAATATGTGTGTATAGTAACACTTGCGAGTTCAATCCAAAGAACCTAAATAGAGTGAACATCCAATGGTTGAAAAGGTGCTGACTGAAACAAATGGTTAAGGAGTCAATCCAAAATGTAGATCTAGGTAGTGAACAGATACCTGAATAAGTAAATAGGGAGAGAAAAGGATACCAAATAGTTTCAGAGTGAGTCTTGTGATGTTCAGAAGTTGAGTGCACGATATTCTTGATACTAAAAGGGAGAGAAATAAGTAGTGAGAGGACTGAATATTAGGAACATAACTGAATACCTGGACACAATAGAAAGCAATCTCCAAAAGGTAGCTAAAAAGGAACATATGAATATATGTAAAAAGAGTTGCAATTTGCCAGACCACATGAGAGATGAGAAGGCAGAAGGGATTAGTATGTATAAATACCTGGATGAGAAGCAAATATCCCTAAATAAATAAGGATGGCTCAAGAAGCTGTGAATCAGGACCAGGCACTCACAATAATGGAAGAGGGGAGCTAAACAAATATAGAGATTAGATGTAAAGTGGTGAGAACTGATCATGGAATGAAAAGGACAGGGGTATAAAGGAATATTACCTGGGAGCCAATGTGACAGGCGCCTAGGTGAGGCTTGCTCAAATAGGTTGCTGGGAAGGCACTGTATAGGGAGATTGAGAAGGTAAAAAGCATTGCAAGAAATGCCACAATGAAGAGAGGATCAGAAGATATCTAAAAGCAGTACCTGGGAGTCTGGATCTGAAGACACGCTGTGGAAGTGTGTAGCCCTGGTGTGAAGGCACACGCAGTACCCTGGAGGATGTGTGGAGAGATAGCAGTTCAATGCTCAATGAACATTCATTCCAACACGCACTTAGACACGCCCTTAGGGTATTTAGCCATTCGTCAGGGAGTGTTCAGGGTCAGTCAGTCATTCAGAGTCTAGCCTGGACGTGGAGGGAGGAAGTAGTCCAGCCTGGGTCTGTGTGCAGTTCAGAAAGTGGAGGCCAGTAAAGGTGAGCCAGATCACCTCAGCCTGGTCAGAGCTGTGCCCCACTGGCAGACAGACTGAGACATTTATTGAGAAGGAAGAGGGAGTTGCAGATACTTCAGTCTCCTGTCCCAAGGACAGTGAAGGTTCAGAGACGTGCTCCTGCCTAGAGGATTACTGAGATTCTGTCAACAAGCTCAAGAAAGAAGTTAAGAAAGGGACTGACTTATATAACCTTTGGAAGTGAGGAATGCTTATGCTACAAGCGCGGACAAGGCGAAAGGCACAGTGGTAGGAATTCTGAGTGCTATAGGATTGGAGAAGTCCTGCACATTGTCACCGGTCACTGGAGACCGAAGCATCACTATAGCTTCACGCATAGTGGTAGAAAAACCAGAGGCTTACTGGACCTTAGGTAACAGAAAGCAGCCCTTGGAGTGTCGGTACGTAACTGGGGTCAGGGGGAGTGAGAACCTTGAGCCTGATCAGCAAGAATAGGAACTCAGCTCTCTCATAGGAAGGCTCCAACCACAAAACTGACCGGGCAGTACAGCTTTGAAATAGCTGGAGTTTATAGAGGGAACTACGCTTTATGCTGGTTGGACTCATCATTGTGAAAGTAAAGGAGGCCCCTAACTTGTCCAGCTGCTACCTCAAAACACATTCTCCATTGGATCAGCCTCCCTGGGACCTGCCTTACCATCTTACAAGTAAAAGGTATGGAAAGACGCTGACGGTGTGAGACTGAGTTATTTAATTGCATGCCTGCACAACCCCACCATAACCATCGACCTGAGGGAAAGTCCCACCTGTAGGGACCCGACATCTAGCTGCCTCACCATCCCCTCAGAGATCTACAGCAGCGCTGGTGCAAATTACCAGAGACTACAGGTGGCGTCACGAACTGTATATATATATCAAATCCCCTGTAAATATTCCCCCCAACATACGCCAGACCGCCAGGGCCACAGACCGAGCCACCGCTACCTGTGACAAACCCCATAGACTTCCATGGGCTCGGCTCTGAGTACCCCATTGCCCTGGTAATCCACAATTGTGGTGGCGGGTCGACACAGAAGCAGGAGAAGCAGGAGTCTGCTGCAGTAGGAGCTGTGCGTGTGAGACAACTTCCTGGTTTTTATGTGTGAGAGCGGGGGCAGTGGCCCTCACGTCAGAGCGGTCATGTGACCTGGAGCAAGGGAAGGGACCGAGGTACGTCTGGCAGTGAGGAGGGGAGGATACAATATAGAGGAAAGACGGAGGTGGCCGTTTCAGAGCAGTGTTGTAACCTAGCAACTAGGAAACAGTGTGTGCCTGCACATAGGGGGGGGAGGACATATGTAATGTTACACTATGAGGGGAGATCAGAGCAATGAGAAAAACTAGAAGGAGCAGGAAAAAGGGAATCAGCACTGGGAGCCGAGAGAGAGATAGAGCTATGGAAAAATCATCTTAAGTAAACGTTAAATAGAGATAGCGCTATAGAAAAAAAACGTCATGAGTACAAGTTAAGATGAAAAGTCCCTAAGTAGAGGTCAGGGACCTAATGATATGGGATTAACCAGGACGTGGGATTGAGCTTGCGCTAGAAGGGAAAAAAAAAGGAGTAAAAATAAAAAAAGGAAAAAAAAGGGGGGGGGGACAATATATGAACAGAAAATAGTTGGTCTGGCAAAAAACAACATAAGGAAGTAAGAGTGAACATGATGAGACCTGGAAATTAAAAGGGTGAAGGAGGTGTATACTATACCGTGAGAATAAGGTTCTAAAGGGGTGCCCAAATGGAGAACTAGAGGTGGGATTAGCGATTCTAGAAGAAATAAGACATAATTAATATACACAAATGAAGGGGTTAAAATCAGAATACTGCAGTCACATAAACATTTATATTAAATAGTAATAGACACGTTTTAACTGATGGAAAATCACAGGAAAGAGGATACGTCATAATCCCTATTGAGGCCTTTTGGATCCAAGGTTTGTAAGGTATGGATCCAGTAGGCCTCTCTTTTTTTCAAAAGCTTGAGTCTGTTTGAACCCCTTCTATTAAAATCCACCTGTTCCACAACCTGAAATCTAAGTTGAGCTACGTTGTGGTTTTTTTCATTAAAGTGATGCGGAAGGGGAAGATGAAGCTTCTTGGTGCGAATGTTAGACTTATGTTGTGAAATTCGGTCCCTGATGGCCTGGGTGGTTTCACCCACATAGGCCAGACCACAGGGACATTTGATCACATAAATGACGTATGAGGAGTCACATGAAAAATATCCCTTGATAGGGATGCCAACCCCAGTATGGGGGTGTGAGACCCTGGGGCCCTTCTGGACACTATTGCACTGCAAGCATCGCAGACAGGGAAAAGTACCCTGTTTGGGTGTTTGTAAAAAGGTCTGCCTAGGTACAGTAATGTTTGAGCCCACATCGGCTTTGACTAGTTTGTCTTTCAGGTTTTTTGCGCGGCGATAGCACGTAAGAACTGGTGAGCCAAATTCGGGGATGTGGGGGTAACTCCTAGTGAGTAGCTTCCAATGTCTTCTAATGGAGGATAATACAAGGTCAGAAAAAGGGTGGTAAGTACTGACAAAAGGGATTCGGCTCTGGTTGTTGATTACCGTAGTATGTGTGATGTCCTGTTTGGCTTTAGTTAATATTTGTGGTGGATATCCGCGGGATACAAATTTGTTTTCCATTTCAGTGAGTCTCAGTGATTTGGTATCAGAGTCAGTCACGATCCTTTCAACTCTATGGAACTGTGATTTGGGAATTGAGTTTTTGATGGCAGGTGGGTGGCAGCTGGTGAAATGTAAAAGACTATTTCTGTCCATCGATTTGGTGAAGAGATCTTCAATTTGAGAGATCCTAGTCTGTTCTTATGAATCATGGTGTCTAGAAAATTGATATGTGTGGTACTGTATTGTACCGTGAATTTTAATTCTGGCCAGATGTTATTTATATGATGATCAAACTCAATGAGGGCCCATCCCAAATACAGAAAATGTCGTCTATATAACGACGCCAGACAACAGAATGATTGGAGAAGAGAGGATGGTTCTATTGTGTCCAGGTATTCAGTTATGTTCCTAATATTCAGTCCTCTCACTACTTATTTCTCTCCCTTTTAGTATCACGAATATCGTGCACTCAACTTCTGAACATCACAAGACTCACTCTGAAACTATTTGGTATCCTTTTCTCTCCCTATTTACTTATTCAGGTATCTGTTCACTACCTAGATCTACATTTTGGATTGACTCTTTAACCATTTGTTTCAGTCAGCACCTTTTCAACCATTGGATGTTCACTCTATTTAGGTTCTTTGGATTGAACTCGCAAGTGTTACTATACACACATATTCTTCAATGTACTTTCTATATATTGACGTTGTTGTTGAATTTTTGAACTGCATTTCAATTGCATTTAATTGACAAAACTGTGTCCTTTTTTGATTTGGTGGCAGGGTAAGCGTTGCAGTCAATGCATAAGAAAACAGAATGGGAGGACAAAATGAATAATGTGAAGTGGATTTTCCTGTGCCCATCCAGTATGTGGGTTCAAAACTTAATGGGGTGCATATGACTTGGTAGCAGAGTAGGCCTTGCAGTCAATGCATAAGGAAACAGAATGGGAGTCCAAAATGAATAATGTAAAGTGGATTTTCCTGTGCCCATCCAGTATGTGGGTTAAAAGGCTAATTGGGGTGCATATGACTTGGCAGCAGGGCAGGCCTTGCAGTCAATGCATAAGAAAGCAGAATGGAAGTCCAAAATGAATAATGTGAAGTGGATTTTCTTGTGCCCATTCAGTATGTGGGTTCAAAGGCTTATTGGGGTGCATATGATTTGGTAGCAGGGCAGGCCTTGCAGTCAATGCATAAGAAAACAGAATGGGAGTCCAAAATGAATAATGTGAAGTGGATTTTCCTGTGCTCTTCCAGTACCTGGGTTCAAAGGCATATTGGGGTGCATATGACTTGGCAGCAGGGCAGGCCTTGCAGTCAATGCATAAGAAAACAGAATGGGAGTCCAAAATGAATAATGTGAAGTGTATTTTCTTGTGCCCATTGAGTATGTGGGTTCAAAGGCTTATTGATCCTAGACGCCTCGTCACAGCGTGAGACATAACTACACCTAAAGGCAGAAAGATGAAAGCTATCTGCCCCTGAGCAGATCCCCAAAGAAAATAGGAAGCCCCCAAACATATAATGGTGGTTAGACAAGATGAAAACACAAACACAGGCAGAAAATAGACTGAGCAAACGCTGGGGCCACAAGCTGACTAAATAGGATAGGACAGGAGAGATTACTTTCTGCAACCCAGAAAACCCTACAAAAATCCAACAATTCTGATTACAAAAATACTGAGATCACACGATCTCGCCACCCACTAAATTAGATCTCAGTGTGAACAAAAACCAAGCCGCAGCCGCTGAAAAAACAGGAAAAGGCAAATGAGCAAATAACAGTGGCTGCAGATAAACTGTGAGGAGCTCAGGCCCCAGGAGGGGACCTGGCTGACCTCCACAAAGGTGCAGAAAACAATGCAAAAAGCAAGCACAAAAAGAAAAGCAAAAAATATCTTATCTGAAAGCAGGAGATGCAGGTAAGACTCCAGCAAACTTCCAAATGAACCAGGAACCACAATTGAGACAAGAACAATTGATCACTGGCAACCATCATGGGAGGGAACCTCCCTTATATCAGACCAGTCAGTGAACCCAGATTGCCACTTCTCGCTGAAAGGTTCATGACTGTCTGCAACCACCAGAGGGAGCCTCTGCTCAGAAACCATCTCTAGCACATCCACAACAGGTATCAGCGTACTCAGGACAAATTGCACAATAACTCTTGGGGTCCAATTTCTTCTGTTACCCTTAGGAAAATAAAAAATTGGGGGCGAAAATATCATTTTTGTAAAAAAAAAATGATTTTTTTGTTTTTACGGCTGTACGTTATAAACTTCTGTGAAGCACTTGGGGCTTCATAGCGCTCACAACACATCTACAGTCATGGCCAAAAGTTTTGAGAATGACACAAATATTAATTAATATTAGTCTACTGCTTCACTTTTTCTAATGGCAATTTGCATATACTCCAGAATGTTAGAAAGAGTGATCAGCTTAACAGCAATTACTTGCAAAGTCAATATTTGGCTAGAAAATGAACTTTATCCCCCAAAACACATTTCAGCATCATTGCAGCCCTGCCTTAAAAGGACCATCTAACCTCTTTTCAGTGATTTCTCCATTAACACAGGTGTGGGTGTTGATGAGGACATGGCTGGAGATCAATCTGTCATGATTAAGTAAGAATGACACCACTGGACACTTTAAAAGGAGGCTAGTGCTTGGCATCATTGTTTCTCTTCTGTTAACCATGGTTATCTCTAAAGAAACACATGCAGTCATCATTGCAATGCACAAAAATGGCCTAACAGGGAAGAGTATCGCAGCTAGAAAGATTGCACCTCAGTCAACAATCTATCGCATCATCAAGAACTTCAAGGAGAGAGGTTCCATTGTTGCCAAAAAGGCTCCAGGGCGCCCAAGAAAGACCAGCAAACGCCAGAACAGTCTCTTAAAAGTGTTTCAGCTGCGGGATCGGGCTACCAGCAGTGCAGAGCTTGCTCAGGAATGGCAGCAGTCAGGTGTGAGTGCATCTGCCCGCACTGTGAGGCGGAGACTCTTGGAGCAAGGCCTGGTCTCAAGGAGGGCAGCAAAGTAGCCACTTCTCTCCAGAAAAAACATCATGGACAGACTGATATTCTGCAAAAGGTACAGGCATTGGACTGCTGAGGACTGGGGTAAAATTATTTTCTCTGATGAATCCCCTTTTCGATTGTTTGGGACATCAGGAAAACGCCTCATTCGGAGAAGACAAGGTGAGCGCTACCACCAGTCTTGTCTCATGCCAACTGTTAAGCATCCTGAAACCATTCATGTGTGGGGTTGCTTCTCAGCCAAGGGAATTGGCTCTCTCACAGTCTTGCCTAAAAACACAGCCATGAATAAAGAATGGTACCAGAATGTCCTCCAAGAGCAACTTCTCCCAACCCTCCAAGAGCAGTTTGGCGATCAACAATGCCTTTTCCAGCATGATGGAGCACCTTCCCATAAAGCAAAGGTGATAACTAAATGGCTCAAGGAACAAAACATAGAGATTTTGGGTCCATGGCCTGGAAACTCCCCAGATCTTAATCCCATTGAGAACTTGCGGTCAATCATCAAGAGACGGGTGGACAAACAAAAACCTAAAAATTTTGACAAAATGAAAGCATTGATTGTGCAAGAATGGACTGCTATCAGTCAGGATTTGGTCCAGAATTTGATTGAGAGCATGCCAGGGAGAATTGCAGAGGTCCTGAAGAAGAAGGGTCAACACTGCAAATATTGACTTGCTGCATTAACTCATTCTAACTGTCAATATAAGCTTTTGTTACTCATATGTTTGCAATTATTATATTTCTGTCTGTGATAAAAACATCTGTCAAACACACATAAAAACCAGAGGGCAGCAGATCATGTGAAAATATAATATTTGTGTCATTCTCAAAACTTTTGGTCATGACTGTAGATAAGTTCCTTGTGGAGTCTATTTTCCAAAATGGGGTCACTTGTGGGGGTTTCCACTGTTTAGGCACATCAGGGGCTCTCAAAATGCGACATGACTCCCGCAGACCATTCCATCAAAGGCTGCAATCCAAAACGTCACTACTTCCATTCCGAGCCCCGACGTGTGCCCATACAGTAGTTTTCTCCCACATATGGGGTATCAGCATACTCAGGACAAATTGCACAACAACTTTTGGGGTCCAATTTCTCCTGTTACCCTTGGGAAAATAAAAAGTTGGTGACTAAAAGATCATGTTTGTGGAAAAAATAAGATTTTTTTATTTTCATGCTTGGGCGTTATAAACTTTAGTGAAACACTTGGGGGTTCAAAGTTCTCACCACACATCTAGATAAGTTCCTTGAGGGGTCTAGTTTCCAAAATGGTGTCATTTGTGGGGAGTTTCCACTGTTTAGGCAGATCAGGAGTTCTCCAAACACGACATGGCATCCAGCCAATTCTGCGTTGAAAAAGTCAAACGGCGCTCCTTCCCTTCCGAGCTCTGCCATGCACCCAAACAGTGGTTTACCCCCACATATGTGGCATCAGCATACTCAAGACAAATTGCACAATAACTTTTGGGGTCTTGTTACCCTTGAGAAAATAAAAATTGGGGTGAAAAGATCATTTTTGTGGAAAAAATATGATTTATTAATTTTACGGCTCTACGTTATAAACTTGTGTGAATCACTTGGGGGTTCAAATTGCTCACCACAGATCTAAATAAGTTCCTTAGGGGGTCTAGTTTCCAAAATGGGGTCACTTGTGGGGGGTTCCACTGTTTAGGCACATCAGGGGCTCTCCAAATGCAACATGTGTTGTGAATGTGTTAGAAATGAATTCTGAGCAGAAGCTCCCTCTGGTGGTTGCAGACAGTGCTGAACCATTCAATGAGGATTGGCAATCAGGAATTACAGACTTGCTGGATATAAGGGAGGCTCCCTCCCATCATGGTTGCCGGTGATCAATTGTTCTTGTCTCAACGTTGTTTCCTGGTTCACTTGGAAGCTTGCTGAGTCTTGCCTCTTCTCCTGCTCTCAGATAAGATATTTTCTGTTTTTTGTTTTTGTGCTTACCATTTGCATATTTCTCTGCATTTCTGTGAGGTTAGCCAGGTTCCCCCCCCCCCCCCCCCCGTGGGGCTTGGGCTCCTCTCAGTTCCTCTGGAGACACTGTTATTTGTTCATTTGCCTTTTCCATTTTTTTCAGTGGCTGCGGCTTTGTTTTGTTACACCAGAGAACTTATTTAGGTGGTAGAGGTCGTGTGATCTCAGGTGTTTTTGCAATTAGTAGCGTTGGCTTTTTTTAGGGTTTTTTTGGATTGCAGTAAGTATCCTTCCTATCCTTTCTGGCTAGGCAGATTGGGCCCCAACGTTTGCTCATACTATTTTCTGTCTGTGTCTATTTCCTCTTGTCTAACCGCCATTACATGTTTGGGGGCTTCCTATGTTCTTTGGGGATCTGCTCCGGCGCAGATAGCTTTCCTCTTTCTAACACGTTATGGATCTTAAATGTCCCTGGAAGAAGTAAAAGAAAGGAAACAGGATTAAGAATCTCCATGATCTTATAAGGTCCAATGAACCTAGGCTTAAACTTAGGAGATGCAACTCTCATAGGGATATTTCTTAAGGACAACCAGACAAGTCCCCCACTTCAAACCGAGGACCATCAGTCCTATGCCGGTTGGCAAACCGCTGGGCCCTCTCCTGAGAGAGGGACAACCTCTCCACTACCTGGTCCCAAATCTGCTGCATACGCTCCACAACAGAGTCAACACCCAGACAGACAGAAGCCTCCGTCTGTCCCAAAGAAAATCGAGGGTGAAACCCAAAATTGCAGAAAAATGGAGACATCAAAGTGGCAGAGCTAGCCCTATTATTAAGAGCAAACTCAGCCAAAGGCAAAAAAGAGACCCAGTCATCTTGATCAGCAGACACAAAGCATCTCAGATAAGTCTCCAATGTCTGGTTTGTTCTCTCAGTTTGTCCATTGGTCTGAGGATGAAAAGCCGAGGAGAAAGACAATTGAACACCAAGTTTAGAACAAAAAGTCCTCCAAAATCTGGAAACAAACTGGACTCCTCTGTCAGACACAATGTTCTCAGGATTGCCGTGTAACCGAACCACGTGCTGAAGGAACAAAGGCACCAATTCGGAGGAGGAAGGCAACTTAGGTAATGGCACAAGATGTATCATTTTGGAAAATCTATCACAAATCACCCAGATAACGGTCATTCTCTGAGAAACAGGAGGTCGGAAAAAAATCCATAGAGATATGGGTCCATGGTCTCTTGGGCACAGGTAATGGCATCAACAAACCACTAGAGCGAGAGCAAGGCTTGGAGCGAGAGCAAGTCCCGCAGGACTGCACAAATTCCCTGATGTCACGAGACAAAGTAGGCCACCAAAAGGACCGACTAACCAAGTCTCTGGTACCAAAAATTCCGGGATGACCGGCCAACGCGGAACAATGAATCTCAGACATCACACTCTTTTTCCACCGGTCTGGGACAAACAATTTCCCAATAGGGCAGCGCTCGGGTTTATCCTCCTGACACCCTTCCAGAGCCAGTCTCAAATTGGGCGAGATGGCGGAAAGAACTACACCCTCTTTCAAAATAACAGCAGGATCAGATAACTCAGGAGAGTCAGCAAGGAAACTCCTCGAGAGGGCATCCGCCTTAACATTCTTAGTGCCAGGAAGAAAGGAAACCACAAAATTAAAACGTGTGAAAAACAAGGCCCACCTGGCCTGTCTAGGATTAAGTCGCTTGGCTGATTCCAGATAAACCAGATTCTTATGGTCCGTGAGGACCACCACCTGATGTTTGGCTCCCTCCAGCCAATGTCTCCACTCTTCAAAAGCCCACTTCATGGCCAATAACTCCCGATTACCCACGTCATAATTACGTTCAGTTGGAGAAAATTTTCGAGAGAAAAAGGCACAAGGGTTACTTTTAGAGGTCTCAGGATCTCTTTGGGACAAAATGGCACCTGCCCCAATTTCAGAGGCATCAACCTCCACCTGAAATGGCAGAGAAACATCAGGCTGCCGTAGAACAGGAGCAGAAGTGAATCTCTGCTTAAGTTCCTGAAACGCAGAGACTGCTTCAGGAGGCCAGTTCACCACATCAGAACCCTTTTTGGTCAAATCAGTCAATGGTTTAACAATACCGGAGAAATTACCAATAAATTTACGATAAAAATTGGCAAAACCCAAAAATCTCTGAAGAGCCTTTAATGAAGTAGGTTGGACCCAATCACAGATGGCCTGAACCTTGACCGGTTCCATTTCAATAACAGATGGGGACAAAATGAATCCCAGAAATTAGATCCTCTGTACGCCAAAAAGACACTTTGATCCCTTCACATACAGAGCATTCTCTCTCAAAATCTGGAACACAGTCCGAACATGTTTCACATGAGAGTCCCAGTCATTGGAAAAAATCAAGATATCATCCAAATAAACAATCAGAATTTTATCCACAAAATCCCTGAAAATGTCATTCATGAAGGACTGGAAGACGGAAGGAGCATTAGTGAGCCCAAAGGGCATCACTAGGTACTCAAAATGCCCCTCTGGGGTATTAAACGCCATCTTCCATTCATCCCCGTGCTTAATGCAAATAAGGTTATACGCCCCCCTGAGGTCAAGCTTGGTAAACCAAGTAGCACTTTTCACCCTGGAAAACAGGTCAGAAATCAAGGGTAACGGATATTGATATTTCACAGTGATCTTGTTCAAGAGATGATAATCAATACACGGCCTTAATGAACCATCCTTTTTGGCCACAAAGAAAAAACCGGCACTCAAGGGTGAAGAGGATGGTCTGATATGACCCTTCTCCAATGACTCCTTGATATAAGACCGCATAGCGTCATGTTCAAGTACAGGCAAGTTAAAAAGGCGACCTTTAGGGAATTTACTACCAGGCACTAATTCAATAGCGCAGTCATAGCTCCTATGGGGGGGGGCAAGGATGCAGATTTACTTTCACTAAACACATCAGAAAAATCAGTCAAAAAGTCAGGAACATCTTGAGCCTGGGGAGAGGCAGAAAAAACAGGAGTGTTGGCATTAACACATTGGCAGCCCCAACTGGTTACAGACACAGATTTCCAATCCAAAACAGGATTATGAGACTGTATCCAAGGGAAACCCAGTACAATAATGTCATGCAGATTATACAGTACCAAAAATTTGCAACTCTCCTGATGATCAGGTTCAACCCTCATTATCACCTGAGTAGAGAACTGGGGTTTATTCTCAGCCAAAGGGGTAGAATCAATCCCCAGTAGGGGAATAGACTTCCGTAGGGGTATCAAGGGAAACCCACAACGTTTAGCAAAATCAAAATCCATCAGGTTAATAGCTGCTCCCGAATCAACAAAAGCCTGAGCAGAAAATGTGGACAGGGAGCAAATCAGGGCAACAGTCAACAGAAATTTAGTCTGAACACTACCCAAGACAACTGAGCGTGCAAAACGTCTTCCCTGCTTAGGGCAGACTGAAATAGCATGAGAGGCATCACCACAGTAGAAACATAACCCATTGCGTTTTCGAAACTCATGACGCTGTGCCCCAGAACCAGGCCGGCTCCAGGTTTTCATGGGCCCCGGGTGAAAGAGTCTCAGTGGGCCCCTTTAACACAGACCACGATTCATGATGCACAGATACTGCAGAGAAATATGGGTATAGCACAACGCCAAACACTTCTCTTCTTCCATTACGACTGATAGCTATTGTAAATTGTACAATAGCTCAAAAACCGCCAAATCCTCACAGCGCACAGTACAGACTGGACAGTACAGTCCTCCATACAATATTTTGGGCACCACAGTCTCCCCCTCATCACCCATATAATACCCCATGCAGGATGTCACCCCTCCATCCCCCATATAATGCTCCATACAGGATACTGGTCCCCATATAAAGCTCCATACAAAATATGGAGCTCTCCTCTGCACTGTGCTGCGTTCTGCACTGTTACATCTCAGAAAGACTCCCATCATCATCATTGCCTGCCCACAATATCATCATCATTGCCTGCCCATTATCATCATCACCTCCCCATCATCATCACTGCCTGCCATCATCATCAATGCCTGCCCATAATCATCATTTCTCCCCATCAATATCATTGCCTGCCCATCATCATCACTGCCTGCCCATCATCATCACTGCCTGCCCATCATCATCAATGCCTGCCCATAATCATCATTGCCTTCCCATCAATATCATTGACTGCCCATCATCATCACTGCCTGCCCATCATCATCACTGCCTGCCCATCATCATCACTGCCTGCCCATGATCATCAATGCCTGCCCATAATCATCATTGTCTCCCAATCAATATCATTGCCTGCCCATCATCATCACTGCCTGCCCATCATCATCACTGCCTGCCCATCATCATCAATGCCTGCCCATAATCATCGTCTCCACAGCAATATCATTGCCTGCCCATCATCATCAATCATCATTGCCTCCCCATCATCATCATCACTGCCTTCCCCCCACCACCATCACACATACAGCAGACACACACACACACACACAAAGCATCGCACTACATACACACAGAGACACATACACAGACACACACACAAACATCTCACCTGTCAGGCGTCCGCGCACTCAATGCCACGTGAATGACGTCATTCAGCGGCGCTTCTGTGAGAGGAAGCGCAGGCGCCCCCTGGAGCCCGGAGGCGGAGCTGCGGCAGCGGAGGCACGGGGAGAGGCGAGTATTGAGCCGGCCGCAGCCGGGACCCTGAGCAAGCGGCGGGGGGCCCAGTGGCGGTGCTGACACCGCTAACGGGCGCCGGGGTGCCAGACGGTGAGTGGGCCCCCCCGCCTGCATAGGGCCCCGGCACTTTCCCGGGTGTGCCGGGTACTGACGCCGGCCCTGCCCCAGAAGCCACTCTATCACACTGCATGGGTTCAGAAGCTGGTTCACAAGGCAACACTATTCCACGCATACCTCTACGCTCACGCAAACGTCTGTCAATTTGAATAGCTAATGACATAGAATCATTGAGACCAGAGGGAGCAGGGAAACCCACCATAACATCTTTTACATTCTCTGACAGACCCTTCCAAAAAAGGGCTACCAAAGCATCATCATTCCATTTGGTCAGGCCTGCCCACTTTCAGAATTTCTGACAGTACAACTCAGCGTCCTCAAGCCCCTGATTTAATGCCAACAAGGTTTTTTCAGCTTGATCAGTGACATTAGGTTCATTGTACAATAACCCCAGAGCCAGAAAAAATGCATCAACATTACTCAAAACAGGGTCCCCAGGTGTCAGGGAAAAAGCCCAATCCTGAGGATCGCCACTCAGGAGAGAGATGACAATTTGAACCTGCTGTGCTGCGTTCCCTGAGGACTTAGGTTTTAAAGCAAAAAACAACCTACAGTTATTTTTGAAATTCGGAAATTTAGCTCGATCCTCCAAAAACAAATCCGGCATGGGGATCCTAGGCTCCATAACCGGCAACCCTGCAAGATAGGTAGCAATACTCCGAACTTCAGTGGCAAGCTGATCCACACGGCCAGACAACTGTGCAAACTGCATTGAGAGAGAGAAAAAAAAAATTCCTCCTCAGCACCCAGAGAAAAAGAGGGAAAAAAATGCATCAAACAGAGAGAAAAAAAAAATTCTGACAACTCCCCTTTTTTTTTTTCCTTTTTACTATTTTTCCCTTCTGTGAGTACCATATAATTTTCAGTTAGGCCGGTGATACTGTTATGATTTGGTAGCTGAGGAGAGCAGACAAAAACGGCAATACACCAGAGAGGTTGGAATCTACTGGATTGCAGTACCCTGACTAACCACCACAACTAAAGGCAGCCGTGGAGCGTACCTACGTTGGTCCTAGACGCCTCATCACAAATTTCGCCGCAGCGGAATTTCACACAGGGCTATGTAGCCCTGCGTTCTTTCCGGAGGTGTTCCGGAGGTGTCCTGAACACCTCCGGAAAGAACGCGCGTCAGAAAGGGGGCGGGGCTTAGACGGAGCGGAATTTCCACTTCGTCAAATGCGCTGTGTTTCCTGACCATGGAAACACAGCCTAAAAGGTAAAGAGGAAACCTGTAAACACGATCATAACATCAGTGCTTTGTTTGAACACAAAAACATCTGTAGAGAAATTGCTGTATATAGAATATATTTTAGCTGCTGTTGACAGGGACAAGGTGTGCCCCCTGCAGATGGACGTTATAAATAACTTGCTCGCAGGCGTTTGGCTCCTGTCCCAGAGGTCACAGAACAGCAGATCATCAACAACTCAAATCATCAACAACTCAAAGGAAAAGCCAAAGTAAGGTTCCAAAATAATGACTTAAAATAACCATAAAGTGTCATCCGAAGGAATTTGTTTAAAGAGCGTTATCTTATAGGATAATTTAAACACTTATGAGTCCAGGGTCATAAATCAAGTGCATACTCCCAGCTTTGCTAAGAAGCATTCTCTGAGAAAACATTGAAGAAGTGACACACCTTACAGCAAAGCATTTCCAGATAAAATTCCTGCTGATAGACCAGGAAAACCCTTCAGCAAGTCTGTTTATTAGAGCACCTCTCTCTTGTGTGTTTCACTGATACCAGTTCCCTGCTTATCAGCTCAGACCTAATGGCTAAATTCACAGAAATGATCTGACCACTGGATTCCTTAGCATCTAGAGAGATGGGGCTATTTATGTACAGCGGCTGAAATAAGTATTGAACAAGTCATCAATTTTGTAAGTAAATATAATTCTAAAGTTGTTATTGAAATGAAATTCTTCCCTGATACCGGTAACACCCCATCCAATCCACACAGGCAAACAAATCAAATCATAAATGACCATAAGTTATATGTAATAATCAGAAATAACACAGGGAAGAAGTATTGAGCACATGAAGAGAGGTGCAAAAAGCCATGGAAAGTCATGACACCAGCTGAAATTTATCACTAATTAGAGAGCAATCCTGCTAGTTATTGAAAAATAATATCAGCCTATTCAACTGATGGCCTATAAAAAGGTGTCTCATTACTAAGAAACTTCTAATGATGTGTAAAACCAGTGAACTGTCTCAAGACCTTTGCAACCTTATTGTTGTGGGAGAATGGACCTACAGTAAATCACACTTGAGCAATTCATGCAACTAGTTTCTCCATACCGGAAGGCATCTTGAAGCTGTCACCACCAACAGAGGCTTTTGTACAAAGTATTAAATACATTTCAGTATGCGGGTTCAATACTTTTTCCCTGTGTCATTTCTCATTATTACACATAACTTAATTTGTGGACATCAATCGTCTAATTTCTTTGCTTGTGTGGATTGGATGGGTTGTTACCGATATCTGGTGAGAATTTCATGTCAATAGCACCTTTAGAAATATATTTACTTAAAAAATTGATGACGTGTTCAATACTTATTTTACCCGCTGTACATGCCTGTTGTAGGAGAATGGTAAGAGAATGAACCACATGTTGGGATTTTGAAAAAGGTAAGAGTTTTTAACGCTTTCATAACTGGGCCATTTTCCATTTTTTCCAAGAGCCATAACTTTTTTATTTTTCTGTTCACACAGCTGTGTGAGGTCTTGTTTTTTGAGAGATGAGTAGTTGTTTTGAACTGCACCATCCATTTTATCATGTGATACACTAGAAAGTGGGAAAATAATTCCACGTGCGTTGAAATTGCAAAAAACAAAAAAGTGCAATTTTACCATTGTTTTTATTTACCATGGTTCACTATACTGTAAAACTGACCTGGCAATATGATTCTTCTTGTCAACTATGCTTATACCAAAATGTATATATTTTTTTAATTCAGTGGTGGCATTTTTTTCAAAATTAGGAAAAATTAAATTAAATAAAATTTTTAAAAAAAATTTAAAAATAAATACATTTTTGCTTGTGGCACCCTTTTCTAAGACCTGTAATGCCTTCATTTTTCAAGATATAGGGCTGTGTGAGGGCTCATTTTTTTAATTCTTATTTTAAAAAAATGTAATTCTGGCATTTTGATTTTTTCCTCATTACGCTGTTTACCGATCGGATAAATTTATTTTACATTTTGATAGATCGGACTTTTACGAATGCAACATTACCAGCTATGTGTATTTTTTTTTAAATTGTGTAATTTTTAATGGGGGAGGGAAAAGGAGGATAATTTGAACTTGTGTTTTTTATTTTTTTTCAGATTTTTAAAAACTTTTTTTACTTTTTACTGTATTTAATAGTCCCCTTAAGGGACTTGAAGCTCTGATCATCTGATCGCTTCTGCTATACGTAACAGTGCATCATCACTGCTACATATAGCTAAGATCACAATCCCTTATCAGGCATATCGTAATGACAGGCATGGGGTCTTCATATGCACATACTTTTCTCCAAGGCAAAGTGATCAAAATCCGAAAAAGCCTGAGCTAATTTTTAATTTGATATAATGAAATAAAATTGTAATTACCTTACATTTTCTTTAATGTTGACATTACATAAACTTAAAGGGAACCTGTTACCATAAAAATGCAGTTCAATCTGCAGGCGCCATGTTATAGAGCAGGGGCAGCTGAGCAGATTGATATATTGTTTCATAAGAAAAAGATTCAGTATAACCTGTGCTTTATCATTTAATCCTCTGCTCTTTCTGGGATTTTAGACCTAACAGTGACTGACAGCTTTCATTGTATGAGAGTGCATACAGAGGTAGCTGTCAATCACTGGTGGCACCGCCCACTTGACCGAAAATCTCAGCGAGAACAGAGGATTAAATGATAAATCATAGGTTATACTGAATTATTTCTCACAAAACTATATATCAATCTACTCAGCTCTTCATGCGCTATAACATGGTGCCTGCAGATTGAATGGCATTTTTATGTTGATGGGTTCCCTTTAACTATATGTACAGATTGTATCTCTGCATGACAAGCGCAGGTTAATCCCTTTCCGACTTTGGGCGTAATAGTACGCCGATGTCGGACACCCTCCCTTTGATGTAGGCTCTGGCAGTGAGCCCACATCTTTCCTGGCACATATCAGTTGTTTTGAACATGTGACATGTGCCAGGAACAGCCACGGGTGTAATCGCAATCCACCCGCAGTTATTAACCCATTAAATGCCACTGTCAAACTCTGATAGCGGCATTTAACATGCGCTTCTGTCAATCGTGCCACAAATCCCCCCATCGGTGACCCCCGTCATGTGATCGCGGGTCACCAATGGGTTGGCATGACAACCAGAGGTCTCCAACAGACCTCTATGGTTGTCATAGCCAGATTGCTATCGCCCGGTGGTCTACACTCAGCAAGAGAGATATTCTGCTACATGCAGGGGATCTGATCATCGCCTACATGTAGCAGAGCCGCTTGGGTTATGGCAGCTACTTAGGCCTCATTTACATAAAAATTGGATAAGGTGTTACATTGGAACTGAAGCATAGATTACAAAAAAGGTATAGATTTAACCAGAATTTCAGTGACATAACATAGAAGTGTTTGTTTTATGGTACAACATCTGCTGACAGGTTTCCTTTAATCACACAACACAGCATGCTTCTAGGATAATATATCATAAAAGAAAAATTTAAAAAAACTATATTTTATATATTTTCCATTATTTTTGCATCTCTCATTGTGAATCTTGGTGATGTTTTGATTTTCTTTTTGCCAGGAAATTTTGTCTTGGATGAGACAGGATAGAACAGGAAGAAAAACAAATATTAGTTTAGGTTCTGCATTACTGGTTTATGTGTCGGCTTCCTCTGGATAGAAAACCTTTCCCCTCACAAAGAGCATTTTCTGTGTACTGGAAGCTGCAAGGTTCCTGTGTCTGTATTTTCAGCTGCATCCTTTTGTTTTTCTTTAAGTGTCACCCAGTTGGCCAAGTACAACTAAAGCTGCAAAACTTATAAATTATTGTCTCTTCTGAAGCTCTATATAAGTAAAGTCATGTCACATCTGGAGAGACTCTTGGCACTTGGAGTGACACCATAGTGACAGGTGATGATCTGACTTTGATTAGTGAATGTGATAGGCCGCTCTGAACAAATGTGTTTTTGAGGGAGCGCCTGAAACCATGAAAAATTGTGGAGAGTTCTAATTTCTTGGGGTAGAGCATTCCAGAGGATTGGCGCAGCGCGGGAGAAGTCTTGGAGTCGGGAGTGGGAGGTACGGATTAGTGCAGAGGTTAGTCGAAAGTCGTTTGCAGAGCGCAGCAGTCGGTTAGGCCGATAGATAGAAATGAGGGAGGAGATGTAGTGGGGTGCTGCACTGTGGAGAGCATTGTGGGTGAGAACCAGTACTTTGAATTGGATCTTATAATGAATGGGCAGCCAGTGTAAGGACTGGCGAAGAGCGGACGCGTCCGAGTACCGATTAGCCAGATTGATGACCCTTGCTGCTGCATTCAGTATGGACTGGAGAGGGGATAGTTGAGTAATGGGGAGGCCAAGTAATAGAGTGTTGCAGTAGTCCAGGCGGGAGTGGATCAATGCTACAGTGAGGGTTTTTGTTGTTTCCATGGGGAGAAAAGGGCGGATTCTAGAGATGTTCTTTAGGTGTAGGCGGCAAGAGCGGGCAAGATATTGTATATGGGAGGTGAAGGAGAGATTGGTGTCAAACATAACACCCAGACAGCGAGCCTGCTGCCGGGGTGTTATTATGGTGCTGCCCACAGAGAGGGAAATGTCAGATTTAGGGAGGTTAGTAGACGGCGGGAGCAGAAGGAGTTCAGTTTTGGAGAGGTTGAGTTTCAGATAGAGAGCGGACATGATGTTGGAGACTGCGGACAGACAGTCACTGGCGTTCTGTAGTACAGCGGGGGTAAGATCGGGGATGACGTGTATAGTTGTGTGTCATCAGCATAAAGATGGTACTGAAAGCCAAATCTGCTGATGGTCTGTCCAATTGGGGCTGTGTAGAGAGAGAAGAGAAGGGGGCCAAGGACTGAGCCCTGGGGTACACTGACAAGAAAAAGAAAGAAAAAACCAAGTTAAAACAACAATCAAATTTCAGCTTAAATTCTTCACTTTGTCATATAGATAATGCCATAACTAGATGGGTGCAACTCCATATTTTTTAAGCCTCCAAGGTTGCCCTTATAGATTTTGACATTGAATTGAGGCTTCAGTTTTCTGTAAGAAAATGTTTTTTTTTTTTAATTCCCAGCTACCACCAATCGTATCTTCAAAATAAAAGCCAGAAAACACAATATTTATCAGGTTGACTTCCTGCTGGAAATGCTCCATAAAATCCCTCTATGGGATACTTGATGTTTTCTGCATTGGAGAAATATCTGGAACACTGTGTAATTTGTGTTAGATAACTGCGACCCCCGGATGGCTGCTAAATTATAGGAAAGAGTGATGATAGGAAAAAAAAATGTGATGAGTCCCTAATTAGAGGCATCAAAATGGGTAATGGAAAATTAAACCACAAAGAATTAGAGGGGTTTTCCGGTTTCAGACAACCTCTGTTTCCAGGCACAAACTGTTCTTTACTCTCCCCCTCCACGAGTCCAGCGCTAAGTCTCTGCTGCTGCTCTTTGTGCTTGTTATTGTCTGCAGTGCTGACATCACGGTGACATCACTGCAGTCAATCGGTGAGTCAGCGGCTCTGCCCGAGTAGGAGGTACAAGTTGCTCAGAGCTCAGTGATTGGTTGCAGTTGACGTGACAATAACGGAAACCTGGAATATTGCAGAACCCATTGAGGATGAGTCCAATATGATTCATTTTTTCCATATGCAAAAAATGTTCCGAGTGTCTTCGGTGTCATTTAATATTCTTCAGTGTTTGATCAGTGACAGTTTTACCATCAGTGTGTCATTAGTGATTTTCACATTTGAAAAAATAAAGAAATAAATAACAATATGTACATCTTTACGTTGTCATCACCAACAAAGACTTTTCTCCTAAGTATTAATTACATTTCAGTAAGTATGTTTGATCCTTTTTCCCTGTGTCGTTTCTCATTATTACACATATCTTAATTTATGTAAATATGGTTTGATATGTTTGCCTGTGTGGATTGGATTGGTTGTTACCAACGTCTGGTGAGAAATTCATGCCAATAGCACCTTTCGAAACATATTTACCTAGAAAATTGGTGACGTGTCCAATACTTATTTCACCCGCTCCATCCATCCATCCATCCATCCTTCTATCTATTGCCATGTTATTCTAGGACACTACACAGACTGCCCACTGATGCCATCTTGTCCATGATTTCTACATATACTTTGTTCTGCTAATTTTAAACCATGACGCAGATCAAAAATGGACATTTGAACAGCTTTATAGAGTATAATGTGTACGTGTTCTGCATTAACCATGGAAAGAACACATATGTGAGTAATGATTGTCTGAATGAGGCCAAAGGACTGGTTTTTGTTTTTTTTAAATAAAATGCCTGGGAACGGGTTTCTAAAACCAGAAAACCCCTCTGCTGTATATAATAATACTATGAGCATTAACTCTCGATTGAGCCCTACCTATATGTTTTAATCTAGAAGTAAAGAAGACCGTTACAAAACATTCTTGATAAAAAGATCAAGATGTAGGAAAAAAACAATATAAAAATACAGAGATATCTGGAACAAAAACAAGCCGTATTTTCTAGTATGTATACAGTACTGTGCAAAAGTCAAACTAATCTCCCCTTTAGGGGCAAAAAGAATAAACATAACAAAATGATTAAAAGTAATAGTGCAAACAATAATCTGATTTTATTTTTTATTTAGCAGACAATTAAAAATAGAAATAATTTTGGAAGACCACAAATAACGTAAGCATCAGTGCTCTGGATGACACTTATGAGTTATTTGTCTGCAGGTCTGTTCTTACCATCTGCGTGTTTTTCATATTTCTCATATGGAAAAACAAACTGATGGCAGTTTCACAATCTTCCCCTAGCAGAAGTGAAAGAAACAGGCAGCAACAGGATGCAATTAGGATGGCATCAGTGTTGTGCCCGTTTTTTTTGCTGACATAATTTAGGTGAATTTGATATGCTACTAAGATCAATATAGGACATGGCCATCAGTCTGCTAACCCCCCCTGTGACATATGAATATTCCCATAAACTATAATGTGTTATCAATCTGTCCGTGGTAAGCTTACGACAAACACTGACCTCTCAATGAGCCCTAGGTAATGGAAAGAAGAATGCTTCCAACTATTTCTGGTGGCGCTATAGAGTACAAGTCCTCTTTGTTTGAAGAGGCAATTTGCATATTAAAATTTCCCAGAGGAGCATTGCACGGCGAATAAGCCTCCTTACCTTGACACGCCAGAGCTGGTATGTCACTCTCCACAAGGAGAAACCTTACCCCCCAGACCCCAGTCCAGAGCCTCTCATCTAGCCAAATCAGATCTCTCCTACTTTGCAATGACGAGGACCAACAGTCCGAAACACCGTGTCTGCAAATGGAGATTCTGATTTGGCTTTTATCCTAAGTCATATTACAAGACTCGTTAAAGGGTTGATTGTGACTTGTAGGATCGCTACTTCCAATAGGTGGCGCTATAGAGTACAAGTCCTCTTTGTTTGAAGAGGCAATTTGCATATTAAAATTTCCCAGAGGAGCATTGCACGGCGAATAAGCCTCCTTACCTTGACACGCCAGAGCTGGTATGTCACTCTCCACAAGGAGTAACCTTACCCCCCAGACCCCAGTCCAGAGCCTCTCATCTAGCCAAATCAGATCTCTCCTACTTTGCACTGACGAGGACCAACAGTCCGAAACACCGTGTCTGCAAATGGAGATTCTGATTTGGCTTTTATCCTAAGTCATATTACAAGACTCGTTAAAGGGTTGATTGTGACTTGTAGGATCGCTACTTCCAATAGGTGGCGCTATAGAGTACAAGTCCTCTTTGTTTGAAGAGGCAATTTGCATATTAAAATTTCCCAGAGGAGCATTGCACGGCGAATAAGCCTCCTTACCTTGACACGCCAGAGCTGGTATGTCACTCTCCACAAGGAGTAACCTTACCCCCCAGACCTCAGTCCAGAGCCTCTCATCTAGCCAAATCAGATCTCTCCTACTTTGCACTGACGAGGACCAACAGTCCGAAACACCGTGTCTGCAAATGGAGATTCTGATTTGGCTTTTATCCTAAGTCATATTACAAGACTCGTTAAAGGGTTGATTGTGACTTGTAGGATCGCTACTTCCAATAGGTGGCGCTATAGAGTACAAGTCCTCTTTGTTTGAAGAGGCAATTGCATATTAAAATTTCCCAGAGGAGCATTGCACGGCGAATAAGCCTCCTTACCTTGACACGCCAGAGCTGGTATGTCACTCTCCACAAGGAGTAACCTTACCCCCCAGACCCCAGTCCAGAGCCTCTCATCTAGCCAAATCAGATCTCTCCTACTTTGCACTGACGAGGACCAACAGTCCGAAACACCGTGTCTGCAAATGGAGATTCTGATTTGGCTTTTATCCTAAGTCATATTACAAGACTCGTTAAAGGGTTGATTGTGACTTGTAGGATCGCTACTTCCAATAGGTGGCGCTATAGAGTACAAGTCCTCTTTGTTTGAAGAGGCAATTTGCATATCCAACTATTTCTGCCGCTCATTCCTTCTATACAGGCACTTACAGATCTCTTTTTATCCACAAATCATTACTACCCACATGTTTAGATTCTGGAGAACTAACATTGACAACATGATAAATCTAAAATCCATGGCTATATAATTTGCAAAATTAGAATTTTTATGAAACATGAGCAAGTCATCAGTGGGCATGTAAAGAAAATGTTATCACATTACAGTGGCACGGAAGGGGAATATTAAACAGCGAAGGAAACAATGAGTTCTTTAATTTGATGTTTACAAGTAGAAAAAATGGGCAAACGTAAGAATCTGAGTCATTATAATGGCTTGAAGCTTTGGTCAGATGTCTCCAAAATAACAGGTCTTGTGCAGTGTTCTCAGTATGCAGTAGTTAGCACCTACCAAAAGTAGTTTCCAAAGTAGGTCACCCAGTTTACCAGTGACAGGGTCAAGAGCACCCAAAGCTCACTGATTGGCATCCTATACATGGAGGTCCCAGCTCACAACTTACAAAACTTAAAAAATTTTCTGCAAATGTTTTGGTGCCATATTCCACAGAACTATGATAGTTGATATGGTTGTCGTTTGTGGCTGGAAGGAAGGATGTGCTTCATTGGTAGGTAAAATAATCCCAATGTGTTCTTCAAAGAATTATCATAGCACTCAAGAATGCAATTAACCCCTTAACCCCCAACGGTGGTTTGCACGTTAATGACCGGGCCAATTTTTACAATTCTGACCACTGTCTCTTTATGAGGTTATAACTCTGGAACGCTTCAACGGATCTTCGCGATTCTGAGATTGTTTTCTCGTGACATATTGTACTTCACGTTAGTGGTAAAAATTTCTTCTATATAACACGTTTATTTTTGAAAAAAATGCAAATATGGTGAAAATTTTGCAATTTTCAAATTTTGAATTTTTATTCCCTTAAAACAGAGAAATATGTCACACAAAATAGTTAATAAATAACATTTCCCACATGTCTACTTTACATCAGCACAATTTTGGAACCAAAATTTTTTTTTGTTAGGAAATTATAAGGGTTAAAAGTTGACCAGTGATTTCTCATTTTTACAACAAAATTTACAAAGCCATTTTTTTTAGGGACCACCTCACATTTGAAGTCACTTTGAGGGGTCTATATGGCAGAAAATACCCAAAAGTGACACCATTCTAAAAACTTCACCCCTCAAGGTACTCAAAACCACATTCGAGAGGTTTATTAATTCTTCAGGTGCTTCACAGGAGCTGAAGCAACGTGGAAGGAAAAAATTAATATTTAACTTTTTAGTCACAAAAATGATCTTTTACAAACTTTTTTTTATTTTCACAAGGGTAAAAGGAGAAAATGGACAGATAAAGTTGTTGTGCAATTTCTCCTGAGTACGCCAATACCCCATATGTGGGGAAAACCACTGTTTGGGCACACGGCAGAGCTCTTAAGGGAAGGAGCGCCGTTTGACTTTTTCAAACCTAAAATTAGCTGGAATTGAGATTGGACGCCAAGTCGCGTTTGGAGAGCCTCTGATGTGCCTAAACAGTGGAAACTCCCACAAGTGACACCATTTTGGAAACTAGACCCCCTATGGAACTTATCTAGATCTGTTGTGAGCACTTTGAACCCCCAAGTGTTTCACAAAAGTTTATAATGCCTGGGTGTGAAAAAAAAAAAATTTCCACAAAAATGATTTTTTAGTCCCAAATTTTTGATTTTTCACAAGGAAATTGGACCTCAAAAGTTGTTGTTCAATTTGTCCTGAGTACGCTGATACCCTATATGTGGGGGGTGGGAAACTGGGCGCACGGCAGGGCTTGGAAAGGAAGTAATAACATTTTGGAATGCAGACATTGATGGGGGTCATCTTCCGTTTGCAGTGCCCCAGATGAGCCTAAACAGTGGAAACCCCCCACAAGTGACCCCATTTTGGAAACTAGACCCCCTAAGGAACTTATCTAGATCTGTGGTGAGCACTTTGAACCCCCAAGTGCTTCACACAAGTTTATAATGCCTGGCATGAAATCTTATTTTTTTTACACAAAAATTATCTTTTAGTCACCAATTTTTTATTTTCCCAAGGGTAACAGGAGAAATTGGACCACAAAAGTTGTTGTCCAATTTGTCCTGAGTACGCTGGTACCCCATATGTGGGGGGAACCACTGTTTGGGCGCACGGCAGAGCTCGAAATGGAAGGAGTACCATTTGACTTTTTCCAACCAAAATTGGCTGGAATTGAGATTGGACGCCATGTTGCATTTGGAGAGCCCCTGATGTGCCTAAATAGTGGACACCCCCCACAAGTGACCCCATTTTGGAAACGAGACCCACTAAGGAACTTATCTAGATATGTGGTGAGCAATTTGAACCCCCAAGTACTTCACACAAGTTTATAACGTAGAGCCGTAAAATTAAAAAATCATATTTTTTTCCACAAAAATGATCTTTTCACACCCAATTTTTATTTTCCCAAGAGTAACAAGACTCCAAAAGTTATTGTGCAATTTGTCCTGAGTACGCTGATATCCCATATGTGGGGGTAAACCACTGTTTGGGTGCATGGCAGAGCTTGGAAGGGAATGAGCGCCGTTTGACTTTTTCAACGCAGAATTGGCAGGACGCCATGTCATGTTTGGAGAGGGAGGTTTGATTTACTATTTATAGCGGGTTTTTATGATTGGCAGCTGTCACGCTAAAAGACGCTTTTTATTGCAAAAAATAGTTTTTTGCATCACCACATTTTGAGAGCTATAATTTTCGCATATTTTGGCCCACAGGGTCATGTGAGGTCTTATTTTTTGCGGTTCGAGATGACATTTTTATTGGTACCATTTTTGAGCACATGACATTTTTTGATCGCTTTTTATTTCGATTTTTGGGAGGTTAGAATGAACAAAAATCAGCAATTCATGAATTTCTTTTGGGGGGGCGTTTACACTGTTCCGCGTGTGGTAAAATTGATAAAGCAGTTTTATTCTTCGGGTCAGTACGATTACGGCGATACCTCATTTATATAATTTTTTTATGTTTTGGTGCTTTTATACAATAAAAACAATTTTATATAAAAAATAATTATTTTTGCATCGCTTTATTCAACAAGCTATAACTTTTTTATTTTTTTGCTGATGATGCTGTATGGCAGCTCGTTTTTTGCGGGACAAGATGTCGTTTTCAGCGGTACCATGTTTATTTATATCAGTCTTTTTGATCGTGTGTTATTCCACTTTTTGTTCGGCAGCATGATGATAAAGCATTGATTTTTTGCTTTGTGTTTTTTTTTTTTAAGGGGTTGACTAAAGGGGTTAACTAGTGGGACAGTTTTATAGGGGGGGTTGTTACGGACGCGGCAATACCAAATATGTGTACTTTTATTGTTTTGTTTTTTTTATTTACAGGAAGAAATGAATTTATTGGGGAATATTTTTTTTTCCCTTTATTTTTTTTTTTTTTTTTACACTTGTGATTTTGATTTTTTTAACTTTTTTACTTTGTCCCAGGGTGGGACATCACTGTATTTTATCAGATCGCTGGTCTCACAGTGTGCACAGCACTCTGTGAGACCAGCGATCTCAGAGGCAGTGCTGCAGGCTTCCTCAGCAGGCACTGAGGAAGCCGCCTCCCTGCAGGATCTGGGGTCCTGCAGGGAGGAAGGCCTCAGAACAGCGCGATCACATCGCGCTGTTCTGAGGGCCTCAGGGCAGCGCGCAGGGAGCCCCCTCCCTGTGCGATGCTCCCCTGTGCCCCCGGTACACCGGTACGCCAGGGGTTAATGTGCCGGGAGCGGTCCGTGACCCCTGGGAGCACAGCTGATCGCCTTGGATGTACTATCCCGTCCCTGGGAATTAAGTCCCAGGTCACATGGACGGGATAGTACGTCCGATGACAGAAAAGGGTTAAAAAAGACAAAGGGAGTGATTCATCAAAGCTTTTATGCCTGTACATTGATGTAAAATGCTTTGAAAAGTCACAAAATTTTTAATTGAGTTATGCAAAAAAATTGAGACTGCATTACAATTGGGACATATTGGAAGTTTCAGGGGTCCAGCTGGGGTCACTTTCAATGGGCAATGCCCATAATCCATCTAGTGAGGAATCATTAGAAGAAGAGCATTAGGCCGGGGTCAGACACAACTACAAAAAAACGGACCGTTTTAGTCGGTCGATTATCGGAGCAAAATGTAAACATCACACATCCGCCTGGCATCCGATTTTCCTTCAAAGATGCGATTTAGTCGCATGTGTGTGTACCTTGTAACATCCGATTTTCATCCGACTTGCGAGAATTTCTCGCAGGCTTGCAAAACTGACATATAATGGATCCAAAAGAATAGTATTTAAATCACAAAAGAAAGAATAGATATATACACATAGAACACATATATATATATCTATACATGTCATTGTGACATGTATAGATATATATATTTATAGTTCCTAGACTTCTACATACTGTAATAGCCGCTAATTCAATTGCCGGCTTTTGTGAAATCACAGAAGCCGACATGAAATGATACATTGTTTCCACACAGTTAACCATGTCATTTCGTGTATTTTGATATATGGTTTGAACTTACAATTACATAAGTGTATGTGTGCAAAATTTCAGACATGTAGGGGTTAATTAAAGTTGTAAATTTGTTGAAAAAAAATGCGTGGGCTCCTGCTGTATTTTCTCCACCAGACAGACAAAGCAAGCGAGTGGGGGCAGATAATAATAGCCTAGGGAGGGTACATTTTTTTTGTGCCCCCCCTGGCTACTAACATCTGCCCCCAGACACCCCAGAAAGGGCAAATCTCTAATTAGATTCGCCCTTTCTGGCACTTTGCCCGTCTATTCCCATTGCCCTGTAGCGGTGGCGAATGGGTTAATAAGGGGTTAAAGCCACCTTGCAATTGAAAGGTCACTTTAAGCCAGTTTAATAATTGAGAGCTGTCAATTAGACAACTATCAATTATTAATCCTATTGTATGAAAGAAAAATCAAACACACAAAGTTTAATAAAAAAGAAGTTTAATTAAATAATCACACAGTTTTTGACCATATTTATTTTCCTGCTAAAACCATTTCCTGTAATAAAAATAAAATAAAAAAGCAACATTATTCTTACCAATCCGATGCACAGTCAGGTCCCACGCTGTAATCCATCAGAAAGGGTTAACAGGTTACAGCTCGCAGAGAGCTAATGCTGTCTCCTAGCTGTAACACCCGGAATGAATAACTTCCTCTCCCAGCGAAAGGAGAGGAAGAGATTAATGAATGGAGCTTAATTGATTTATTGCCACTTTCACTTCAGTGACCTGACCTAAAGTGAAAGTGGGACACAATCAATTAAGCTTCATTCATTAATCACATCCTCTCCTGTCGGCAGGAGATAAGCTCATTCATTCAGGAGCTATCAGCTGAGCATGCAGCATTACTTGCTCTGCTTAGCTGATTGCTAGTTAACCCTTTGTGAAGGATTACATCGTGGGACGTGACAGATCGTCAGATAGGTAAGAATAATGTTGTTTTATTATTTTTTCTTTATTATAGAAGATCAAGGGCTTCGCACGGATTAAGAGTTAAATAAAAGATGGTCAAAAATATGTGTTTTTATTTCATTAAAATTATTTATTCTTAAAGTCTGTGTGTTTTTTTATTTCCTTCAATAGGATTAATAATTGATAGTTGTCTAATTGACAGCTCTCAATTATTAACCTGGCTTAAAGTGACCTTTCAATAGCAAGGTGGCTTTAACCCCTTATTAATCCATTCGCCACCGCTACAGGGCAATGGGAATAGACGGGCAAAGTGCCAGAAAGGGCGAATCTAATTAGAGATTTGCCCTTTCTGGGGTGTCTGGGGGCAGATGTTAGTAGCCAGGGGGGGCACAAAAAAAATGTACCCTCCCTAGGCTATTATTATCTGCCCCCACTCGCTTGCTTTGTCTGTCTGGTGGAGAAAATACAGCGGGAGCCCACGCATTTTTTTCAACGAATTTACACCTTTAATTAACCCCTACATGTCTGAAATTTTGCACACATACACTTATGTAATTGTAAGTTCAAACCATATATCAAAATACAGGAAATGACATGGTTAACTGTGTCTAAACAATGTATCATTTCATGTCGGCTTCTGTGATTTCACAAAAGCCGGCAATTGAATTAGCGGTTATTACAGTATGTAGAAGTGTAAGAACTATAAATATATGTATATATATATATGTCACAATTATATATATATATATATATATATATATATATATATGTATTCTATGTGTGTATATCTATTCTTTCTATTCTTTATTAAAGCTGTCAGTGTGATTTTACAGTATAGCAGGGGATGAATTGCCGGCTTTTCTAAAGGACACCTATGCGATTTAATCGCAAGTCACACGTGCGGTCCATTTGTAATCCGATTTTTCATCGCTCCCATAGACTTGCATTGGCGATAGTCGACCCACAATCGGTGACAATCGCAGCATGCTGCGATTGCACTCGGATGTTTAAAACGGACCAGAAAAAATATGATACTGGGAGCTGCTCCATAGATTAACATAGGGCAGACTGCAATGCGATATTTCATCGTATTGCAGTCGTCCGATTCTGTCGCCAGTCTGACTCCGGCCTAAGAGAAGAAATTGCTCCTCACCAGAGTTTGACCATACAATGTCAATACAATGTGACTTGTAGGATTGCTACTTCCAACAGGTGGCGCTTTAGAGTTCAAGTCCACTTTCTATCTGAAGAGGCAACTTGCATATTAAATTTTCCCAACGGAGCATTAGGCCGGGATCACACATGCGAGAAACACGGACGAGTCTCGCATGTGAATTCCCGGCACTGGCGCCGGCACTCAGGAGTGGAGCGAGCGGCTGCATAGAAATACATGCAGCCGTACACTCCACTCCCGAGTGCCAGGGATTCACATGCGAGACGTGTCTGTGTGTCTCGCATGTGTGATCCCGGCCTTACACAGAGAATATCCAACCTTTCTTTGGCATGTCAGAGCCGGTATGTCACACTCCACAAGGAGAAACATTACCCCTTTGACCTATAAATAACTTAGGGTACTTAGCAAACACTGTTTTTGAGAAAAAAAGCATAAAGGCCATCCCACTGCAACAAGGTTTACCCAGTTGGGATGGACCTAACTTCTAGTATTAAAACCTTACCATGTGAGAAAAATGTATATAAGGGCCAAACAGAACCGAGTCCCAACTATGGGCACCCGGTCAAGAACCTTTTTTGATCAAAAACATTGTTTACTAAGTACCCTATGCTATTTATATGCACTATTGCTTTTTACTTACTTATAGCAGGGTATATGTTCATTTTGCTTTAGTCCTAAGTTTTAACTTCTTTTAAGCTAGTCTTGTCAAGCCAAAATGTTAATGTGACCCCTATAACGAAACAATTTTTTTTTATTTTACATTTTTTATTTTATAACAGAAGAAAAAAAAATGCAACAGAAAAAAGCCAGAGCTATATCCTATGTGGTGATACAGGCGTGCCTTTTATGACAATAGAGAGATTATATCGACCTGACGTGACAATATCTCTAAACTTTTTTTTTGTTATTTTGAGAAAAGAGAAAGAAAAAGAAATGCTCTAAATAGCAATTGGTACTTTAGTTCATATAGACTGGTAGCCACATAAACATGCAAATTGCCTCTTCAGAGAGGAAGAGGACTTAAACTCTAGTGCCTCCTATTGGAAGTAGCAATCCTTCCATTAGGTGGCACTAGAATTTTGCATGTTTAATTTCCCAGAGGAGCATGCATGGCATATAAGTCTCTTTACTCTGACATGCTAGGTCTGGCTTGTCACTCTCCACAAGGAGAAATGTTACCCTTTTGGCTGCTTTCACATTGGGTTCAAGCACACTTTCAATGGCCCCTTTGGAGCTTAAGTCCAAACCTCTCCACAAAATGGGATTCAAGTGTATGCGCCAACGAGTCCATAGACTATAATTGTGCCAGCAGAGCGATCATGCACTCTGCCGAGCATCATTTTCGACCATGTATGTGTGTAGCCCAGCTGCGCTTGGTGCCACATGTTACCCAGGAGGATGCATGGAAGGTAATTCACAATCACCTGATATTCATTCACACTTCACATTTTCCTGGTGCCACCAGAGGGAGCCCTTTAGAATGCGCAGGTATATAAGGGTGTGGAGATGGGATTAGTTAGTTGTTGTGAGGAGAGGAGTGGAGTTCAGTCTGTCTGTGCAGCCACCTGAGAGAAGGCAGTCAGCTAATCATCTCAGAGAGCTCAGAGAGTCTGCAGTCCGCAGTCCAAGAGCAGCAGAGCTGAAGAGCAGCAGAACTGAGAGAAACTGCTATCCCACTGTGCTTATGTTAAAGGTGTGAGTAGGACGACAGGCAAGTGGAAAAGGGAAAGAGAGAGTGACTGAGGATGAATAGCAATGATGGCTTACAGAGTGGAGACTCTGCACTACCGGACATCTACTTGGCGTCACGAACAGGATCCGAAGCTCGCAATATGTGAGTCCTGTGTGCCTGGAATGGACTGTTTTGTGCAAAATGACTGTGTTACGTTTTTGTGATTTTTGGCGCCATTTTCCGCCATTTTGCCGCCATATTCGCGCCCTGAGGCGCTCGTGAAGAAGAGGGGCGTGTATTCGTGGGTGTGCCCCCCCTTGTGGCGCGAAAGTAATGGGCGCCCTGTCTAAATGCTTCTACAATGTCCGAGCCTGCCCCACTGCAAGGGAGATCCGCCTCCTCTTCATCCTATATGCTAAGAAGAGAAAGCGAAAGTCCCGCGTCCACGTAAAAATCCAGAGTGTTCCAGATGAAACATACAGTCTGGCCTGGAGTGAGATGGCGGAAGGACAGGAGTCACTGTGTGGGGGAATGGCGGTGCGCAGACCCCGTTCCCCTGAAGTGGTGCAGCCTGTACTCGAACCCTCCCCAGGTCGGGAGGACAAAGAAAAGATGTACCGTGTGGAGGAGGTGGACGCGGCACTGAGGGATATGGCCCGACACCGCGCAGAGATGGAGGCGATGGAGCAAAGCTGGCGTGCCCTGAAACAGCAGCTGCTGTGGGACCCACTGCTCTCCCCTCAAAATGCGCAAATGCCACCCGCGCCACCACTGGAATCAGCGGCTGAGGAAGAACCGGAGGCCGGCCCCAAAAGAGCTGATCCTGACTCCGCCGAGGACGCGGCGGGAGGGAAGGAGGCTGAGGAGGCCCTGCCCGGACCGAAATGCCAGCCAGGCCTGGAACCAGAGGCAGCAGCGGAATGCAGTCCCCCGGTAGGGATGACGACGGAAGACACCCAGCCACAAGCGATGGAGATTGACTGGGAGGAGATGGAGTACCTGGACGACGTGGAATACGCCGCCCAGAAGGAGAACAAGTGGCGACGCCGGGAGCATGAGCAGCGACAGCAGCAGGAGCAGCGAGAGGCGCAGCAGCTTCGCCAGAGGTATCGGGAGAAAGATCTTGCTGACAAAGAGAACGTCAGGCGAGACAAAGGTACGCTCCGGGAACCGCGGCGCCAGGGGGCCATTAGAGACTTCAAACTCCAGGGAGGCTGGGGGTTCATCCACGAACCAGGCCTGTACCAGGAGGTCTTTGTAAATCGCAGAGATGTAGAGTCTCACCTGCCAGAGGGGCACCCGGGAAGGGATCTGCTTATTGGGGATATTGTCACCTACACGCGGCATTGGGGTCTTAAGGGGTGGTATGCCCTGAATGTCTCCCGAGTCAGCGACCCAGTCCCTGAAGCCGGAAACGTACCCCGTGTCTCAGCGTCCCAGGCCCCAGCCACATCAGGCCCGGCCGCGCACCTGCATTCTATCCTGCGTCCTATTCTGCAACGCAACAGAGCGCAGCGATTGCTAGTGCGTCCCCAACTGAGCCACTGCGTGCACCTGCGTCCCAATTGGAAACGCTGCAGAGCGCAGCGACTGCAACAGCGACCCCTACCGAGCCAAACCTGTACTTAGGAGAGGCACCTGTCAGGCCTCAAAGAAGTCGCAAAGCAAAAATTGAAACGAGAACTGTAGCTACTCAGACACTGGTAGCAGGACACGATCTTCTGGTGATGCGTTCCAGAGCGCACCGTATACTTCCAGCCCCAGGTGTGGAAGGTGCTACTATATTCGAAGAAGACCAGTAGGACCCAGACAGGGTTTACTGTATGTAAAAAGTTTAAAGAAGAATTGCACTTTTTATTGTGAATGTTGATAATGTCTGAAGTATTGTACCCCAGTTGGGTAATGTGTCGTATAATATGTGAAATGCTCTTTTAAAGGACTGCGTGGCTGAGGACTTTGCCAGCCCAAAAACTGTGTTGTAAATAGTTGGCACTCAGTGCCCCATCTTGGTTTTACGTAATCCATTCTACCTCAGAAGAAAAACCCGTATGGTGTGGCCTTGAGTGAGGTCTGCAGCAGAGAAGTCCTGCAGCCCACCCAGGACCACCGTGGGAGGTTTGGTACGGGTCCTCCACAAGAATCCTGTATTTATTGTGTGAAAGTATTTTGATATTTTCTATTTGCCATTTGTACACATTGTAACGTTTGAAGTGTCCTTACCTCCCGCAAGGGATGAGTTATGTTTTGTTGATGTTATAAAAATTGTTTTCTTTTTCAGCCCGGGAGTGCTGATATTAACTAGGGGGGGATGTGTAGCCCAGCTGCGCTTGGTGCCACATGTTACCCAGGAGGATGCATGGAAGGTAATTCACAATCACCTGATATTCATTCACACTTCACATTTTCCTGGTGCCACCAGAGGGAGCCCTTTAGAATACGCAGATATATAAGGGTGTGGAGATGGGATTAGTTAGTTAGTTGTTGTGAGGACAGGAGTGGCAGTTCAGTCTGTCTGTGCAGCCACCTGAGAGAAGGCAGTCAGCTAATCATCTCAGAGAGCTCAGAGAGTCTGCAGTCCGCAGTTCAAGAGCAGCAGAACTGAGAGAAACTGCTATCCCACTGTGCTTATGTTAAAGGTGTGAGTAGGACGACAGGCAAGTGGAAAAGTGAAAGAGAGAGTGACTGAGGATGAATAGCAATGATGGCTTACCTCCACTCTGCACTACCGGACACCGGGTCCGAACTTGCTAGTACCTTCACGGCTAGTGGGAAAAACCGGAGACCCTGCTGGACTCCAGGTCACAGAGGGGCCTAACAGTGCTGATACGTAACCGGGGTCAGGAAGAACAGGAGTCTAGCAGGATGCTGCAGATAGAGACTTAGTTCTGTCCAAAAGAAGGCTCTACCACAATGTCAGCCGGGCGTAGCTGTTTCACACAGAGTTAGGCTTTGTTTCATGCAAGTCAGAAACTCACATATATGAAGACGTAAGGAGGCCCTACACCTACTCAGTGATTACTGGACGTGCATCCTCCACCCTGAGCAGCTTCCCGGGACGTGCCTGAATCTACCACCAGTAAAGGTACCGAAAGAGACTGTCTTGTGTGTGTCTGCATTATTGCTCCTGCACCTCTACACCGCCATATACTCCGAGGGATCAGTCTCGCCTGTGGGAGACTTAACACCTTGCTGCCCCATACCCTCAGAGGATCTACACTGCAGCGCTGGTCACCCTGATCAGGAACCACAGGTGGCGTCACGAACATTTCTATCATCCCCTGTAAATATTCCCCTTTTAGTGAGCGCCCAGGGCAACGGACCGAGCTGCGCTACCCGTGACATCCCCAGTGAAGTAATCGGGCTCGGTGCCGAGTACCCCAAAGCCCTGGTACGTGCGACTCATCTACTTGGCGTCACGAACAGGATCCGAAGCTCGCAATATGTGAGTCCTGTGTGCCTGGAATGGACTGTTTTGTGCAAAAAGACTGTGTTACGTTTTTGTGATTTTTGGCGCCATTTTCCGCCATTTTGCCGCCATATTCGCGCCCTGAGGCGCTCGTGAAGAAGAGGGGCGTGTATTCGTGGGTGTGCCCCCCTTGTGGCGCGAAAGTAATGGGCGCCCTGTCTAAATGCTTCTACAATGTCCGAGCCTGCCCCACTGCAAGGGAGATCCGCCTCCTCTTCATCCTATATGCTAAGAAGAGAAAGCGAAAGTCCCGCGTCCACGTAAAAATCCAGAGTGTTCCAGATGAAACATACAGTCTGGCCTGGAGTGAGATGGCGGAAGGACAGGAGTCACTGTGTGGGGGAATGGCGGTGCGCAGACCCCGTTCCCCTGAAGTGGTGCAGCCTGTACTCGAACCCTCCCCAGGTCGGGAGGACGAAGAAAAGATGTACCGTGTGGAGGAGGTGGACGCGGCACTGAGGGATATGGCCCGACACCGCGCAGAGATGGAGGCGATGGAGCAAAGCTGGCGTGCCCTGAAACAGCAGCTGCTGTGGGACCCACTGCTCTCCCCTCAAAATGCGCAAATGCCACCCGCGCCACCACTGGAATCAGCGGCTGAGGAAGAACCGGAGGCCGGCCCCAAAAGAGCTGATCCTGACTCCGCCGAGGACGCGGCGGGAGGGAAGGAGGCTGAGGAGGCCCTGCCCGGACCGAAATGCCAGCCAGGCCTGGAACCAGAGGCAGCAGCGGAATGCAGTCCCCCGGTAGGGATGACGACGGAAGACACCCAGCCACAAGCGATGGAGATTGACTGGGAGGAGATGGAGTACCTGGACGACGTGGAATACGCCGCCCAGAAGGAGAACGAGTGGCGACGCCGGGAGCATGAGCAGCGACAGCAGCAGGAGCAGCGAGAGGCGCAGCAGCTTCGCCAGAGGTATCGGGAGAAAGATCTTGCTGACAAAGAGAACGTCAGGCGAGACAAAGGTACGCTCCGGGAACCGCGGCGCCAGGGGGCCATTAGAGACTTCAAACTCCAGGGAGGCTGGGGGTTCATCCACGAACCAGGCCTGTACCAGGAGGTCTTTGTAAATCGCAGAGATGTAGAGTCTCACCTGCCAGAGGGGCACCCGGGAAGGGATCTGCTTATTGGGGATATTGTCACCTACACGCGGCATTGGGGTCTTAAGGGGTGGTATGCCCTGAATGTCTCCCGAGTCAGCGACCCAGTCCCTGAAGCCGGAAACGTACCCCGTGTCTCAGCGTCCCAGGCCCCAGCCACATCAGCGCCCGGCCGCGCACCTGCATTCTATCCTGCGTCCTATTCTGCAACGCAACAGAGCACAGCGATTGCTAGTGCGTCCCCAACTGAGCCACTGCGTGCACCTGCGTCCCAATTGGAAACGCTGCAGAGCGCAGCGACTGCAACAGCGACCCCTACCGAGCCAAACCTGTACTTAGGAGAGGCACCTGTCAGGCCTCAAAGAAGTCGCAAAGCAAAAATTGAAACGAGAACTGTAGCTACTCAGACACTGGTAGCAGGACACGATCTTCTGGTGATGCGTTCCAGAGCGCACCGTATACTTCCAGCCCCAGGTGTGGAAGGTGCTACTATATTCGAAGAAGACCAGTAGGACCCAGACAGGGTTTACTGTATGTAAAAAGTTTAAAGAAGAATTGCACTTTTTATTGTGAATGTTGATAATGTCTGAAGTATTGTACCCCAGTTGGGTAATGTGTCGTATAATATGTGAAATGCTCTTTTAAAGGACTGCGTGGCTGAGGACTTTGCCAGCCCAAAAACTGTGTTGTAAATAGTTGGCACTCAGTGCCCCATCTTGGTTTTACGTAATCCATTCTACCTCAGAAGAAAAACCTGTATGGTGTGGCCTTGAGTGAGGTCTGCAGCAGAGAAGTCCTGCAGCCCACCCAGGACCACCGTGGGAGGTTTGGTACGGGTCCTCCACAAGAATCCTGTATTTATTGTGTGAAAGTATTTTGATATTTTCTATTTGCCATTTGTACACATTGTAACGTTTGAAGTGTCCTTACCTCCCGCAAGGGATGAGTTATGTTTTGTTGATGTTATAAAAATTGTTTTCTTTTTCAGCCTGGGAGTGCTGATATTAACTAGGGGGGATGTGTAGCCCAGCTGCGCTTGGTGCCACATGTTACCCAGGAGGATGCATGGAAGGTAATTCACAATCACCTGATATTCATTCACACTTCACATTTTCCTGGTGCCACCAGAGGGAGCCCTTTAGAATACGCAGGTATATAAGGGTGTGGAGATGGGATTAGTTAGTTAGTTGTTGTGAGGACAGGAGTGGAGTTCAGTCTGTCTGTGCAGCCACCTGAGAGAAGGCAGTCAGCTAATCATCTCAGAGAGCTCAGAGAGTCTGCAGTCCGCAGTTCAAGAGCAGCAGAACTGAGAGAAACTGCTATCCCACTGTGCTTATGTTAAAGGTGTGAGTAGGACGACAGGCAAGTGGAAAAGGGAAAGAGAGAGTGACTGAGGATGAATAGCAATGATGGCTTACCTCCACTCTGCACTACCGGACACCGGGTCCGAGCTTGCTAGTACCTTCACGGCTAGTGGGAAAAACCGGAGACCCTGCTGGACTCCAGGTCACAGAGGGGCCTAACAGTGCTGATACGTAACCGGGGTCAGGAAGAACAGGAGTCTAGCAGGATGCTGCAGATAGAGACTTAGTTCTGTCCAAAAGAAGGCTCTACCACAATGTCAGCCGGGCGTAGCTGTTTCACACAGAGTTAGGCTTTGTTTCATGCAAGTCAGAAACTCACGTATATGAAGACGTAAGGAGGCCCTACACCTACTCAGTGATTACTGGACGTGCATCCTCCACCCTGAGCAGCTTCACGGGACGTGCCTGAATCTACCACCAGTAAAGGTACCGAAAGAGACTGTCTTGTGTGTGTCTGCATTATTGCTCCTGCACCTCTACACCGCCATATACTCCGAGGGATCAGTCTCGCCTGTGGGAGACTTAACACCTTGCTGCCCCATACCCTCAGAGGATCTACATTGCAGCGCTGGTCACCCTGACCAGGAACCACAGGTGGCGTCACGAACATTTCTATCATCCCCTGTAAATATTCCCCTTTTAGTGAGCGCCCAGGGCAACGGACCGAGCTGCGCTACCCGTGACATCCCCAGTGAAGTAATCGGGCTCGGTGCCGAGTACCCCAAAGCCCTGGTACGTGCGACTCATATGCCTACTGGAGGTGGACAATCAAATGTGGTAGACTGTGTCTAGGCGTCTGCCTCTACAAGCCATATACTCCCAAAAATGATGCACGGCAGAGTCTATGGTCCCGTAGGGCCCATAAGTCCTGACAGGGCCAGTGAATAGGTCTGTCAGCACAGAATGACTGTTCAAACCAAGCACAGGCACTGGGTGTATCAAGGAGGGGCCAATCATTTATATACACCTTCATACCTGCTTGTTTTCCATCTATCGCTGCACTTCTTTGGGTCTATGAAGCCAGAGCTGTCAATTAAATAAGGAGGTGGTGGAGATAGTGGGACAAAACAGGTGGGAAGGAGTATATAAAGTAGGGAAAATAAGTATATGATACATTGCCGATTTTGCAAGTTTCCCCACCTACAAAGAATGGAGATGTCGGTAATTTTAATTGTAGATACACGTCATCTGTGAGAGACAGGATCTAAAAAAATCCAGAAAATCTGATTGTATGATTTTTACATGTTATTACAAGAAATAAGTATTTGATACAATAGAAAAAACGGAACTAAAAATTTGGTACAGAAACCTTTGTTTGCAATTACAGGGGTCAGACGTTTCCTGTAGTTCTTGACCAAGTTTGCACACACTGCAGCAGGGATTTTAGTCCACTCCTCCATACGGAGATCTTCTCCAGATCTTTCAGGTTTTAGGGCTGTCGCTGGGCAACATTGAGTTTTAGCTACCTCCAAATGTGTTTCAGGTAACTGTCATGCTGGAAGACCCAGCCAAGACCCATCTTCAATTCTCTTAATGAGGAAAAGAGGCTGTTGTCCTAAATCTCGTGATACATGACCTCATCTATCCTCCCTTCAATACGGTGCAGTCGTCTGTCCCCTTTGCAGAAAAGCATCCACAAAGTATGATGTTTCTCGCACCATGCTTCCTGGCTGAGACGGTGTTCTTGGGGTTGTACTAATTTTTCTTCTTCCTCGAAACATGGCGAGTGGAGTTGATACAAAAAAGTTTTACTTTGGTCTCATCTGACCACATGACCTTATCCTATATCTACTCTGCATTATCTAGATGGTGAACTTCAAACGGGTATGGACATGTTCTGGCGTGAGCCGGGGGACCATGAGTGCCCTTCAGGATTTTAATCCATGATGGCATAGTGTGTTACTAATGGCAACGTTTGAGACTGTGGTCCCAGCTCTCTTCAGGTCATTGACCAGGTCCTACTGTGTAGTTATGTGCTGTTTCCTGACCTTTCTCAGGCTCATCCTTGTACCACGAGGTGAGAACTTGCATGGAGCGCAGACCGAAGAAGATTGACAGTCATCTTGCCTTTCTTCCACTTTCTAATAATTGTGCCAACAGTTGTCTTCTCATCAAGCTGCTTGCCTATTGTCCTGTAGCCCATTCCAACCTTGTGTCCTTAGACAGCTCTTTGGTCTTTTCCATAGTGGAGAGGTTGGAGTGTGATTGAGTGTGTGGACAGGTGTCTTTTATACAGGTAACAAGTTCAAACAAAGGCAATAAATACAGGTAATGAGTGCGGAGTAGGAGGGCTTTTCAAAGAAAACCTAACAGGTCTGTGAGAGCCAGAATTCGTGCTGGTAGGTAGATGATTAAATACTTATTTAATGCAATAAAATGCAATTTAGTTATGGAAAAATTTTACAATGTGATTTTCTGTTTTTTTATTTTTAGATTCTGTCTCTCACAGGTGAAGTGTACCTACGATAAAAATTACAGACCTCTCTATTCTGTGTAGGTAGGAAAACTTGCAAAATCGGCAGTGTATCAAATACTTATTTTCCCCACTGTAAATGATTGGCCCCTCCATGATGCCCCCAGCGTCTGTGCTTGCTTTGAACATTCATCTCTGCTGACTGAGTACCTTTAACAACAAATTAGCTTCCTAACCTCAAAAAGATAACAAAACGGAACAAATGTATTTTGAGATAATAATGGTGTAGCTGAAATGACTTTGTGGGTAAGAAAACCATAGACGGCAGAAGACAAACATTGCGTCTTGTGTTTTGTTTAGATTCAGGTTTTTCTTCTGGGAATAGGAAGTTGTGTGTTCTGAACATTGCGTTTGTTGAGGTGAAAGGCAATGTGGATTGTCCAACAATGTCACGACAGTCGCCTAACCATTGTGCGGGAATAGTCCGACCACAGAAATCTCTGCTCCTCTTCTGCAGTTCTCAGTGCACCGTGTATGTTTGCACACCGTGCAGATTTTCTGCACAAAATCATCACATTTTACAATTGTGGGAGATGGAAGTGTGACAATGTGCGTTATCAGCACTAAGGTGTACATAACCCACAATGCGGAGTACATATCATACACATCTACTCAAAAAATAAGCATTCATAAGTAGTGGGTGACATAATGTTGGGATAATGCGTCCATTTATGCCGTGTATGCTGCCACCATGTAACAGTTATAATCACCAATGAATGCTTACATTTTTTCAGGAGCATATTTTGACAAAGATGGCCATACATTTTAGAAGGACAGCTATGCCCCCAACTCCACTATAAATGTGCGCCCATGACAGGCTTATTGCCATAGAGAGAAGGGTTGAAGTATAAACCAGACACCTCTTTCCCAAAAAAAAAAAAACTTCCTACATGGGGAGGTAGTCAGAGTCTCACTTTAGACTAGATAATGCATAGCAGGCTCTGACAATGCGAAGTGGCTTGCAAAAGTCTTCACCCCACTTGACATTTTTCATGTCTTGCTACCTCACAACCTGGAAATTCACTGTTGTTTTTGAGAGTTTATATCAGTTCATGTTAAGAATATTTTTACAAATGTGAACATTTGGTGTTCTGTTTATTGTGAAGCAAGCAACAAATAGGACAAAATAACTGAAAACTTAAGTGTGCATGTGAGGAAGGAGGGATACTCCATTTTGGATTTATTAATTCAAGCCCCATAGATTATCCGGAGATCTCCCTTCCACAGCAGGGATGTGGCCCTCACCCTTGGAATAAGTGTACAATTCCCAAAAGAACAGAACTTTACCATATGGCCAGAGAATTAGAGGCCACGTGTTAATGAAGGCAAGGAGGAGCAGAGCTGAGACCCCCTGCTGTCTTTTGTGGAAGGAAGTCAGCATCAATTATCTATCAATGGAAGCGCCAGACCAAGTGTCACCGACAAACTAGAGCTGAATTATGAGAATACCTTGTATCTCAGGGTTAAGTTCAATATACCACCAGAACCCTGGGAGCTCTCTGCATGCACCCCTGCGTCTCACCTTTCTATAGTTGACCCAGATACCGAGCTATTGAGATTGGCTCTCCAGAACCACTTAGCCGACCCAAGATTGGACTCTCCATATCGGTCCAACCCCAACTAACCCGTTGAGATGTCAGTCATCCCGTTTGGACCTCCCACTAAGAAGCTATGACCCATCCTAGATATTGGGAATTATTTCAGCTAGGAGGTCAAGGGAGGAGAATTCAGTCCAACCCAGAGGGGTGGTGGCAAATATTGCCATTGTTCTGCCATGGAAGCCGCGTCACATCACGTGTGGAGACAGACCAGAAACTAAGAAGGTGCCTGTGGATATGAGCGCTTCCCTCCATCCACAAGTTATAAGAAGCGGTAACGTGACACATACAGCTAACTGCTATCCTCAAACTGTACCCTACTTTTATCTGCACTTCTGGCTGTAATATCTGTATATTACTCTATATATATTTGTACTATCTAGTGTGCCTTTCGGTAATTAAAATATCAGTTAATTTTGGGTTGCTCTTTTATCTCGAAACCCAATTCCCTACGTCTGTGAGTCCGGCTAGTACTTATACACTACCTGGGGTTGGTTTCTGACCCGATATAATCTTGTTAACGGACCGGGCTTATATCTAACAAGGAACTGATGGCAGCATACCATTCTGGTGTTATTGGGGGATGCTGGCAGTGATGGATCGGAGGTTTATATGTATATTCCCGACCTGGGACTGGTGATATATATACTGCCCTCACTGCAGAGTGCCCCGATAACCAGTACGTGACAGGGCAGCCTCTCCGACGACTACTTACCCTAGGTGTAGTTCCCTGACTTACCTGAGGGTAAGGGGTGCGCCGACAAGCTGAGATTGTGTAAGCTCCGTCACAGATAAGTGACGGCAGGGGGATATCCGTATCTCTTGTATCGCTCTCTTGTGTGTGTTTGTGTGTTTCCTTACAGTGCATAATTGCTCACCTCCATAATGTCAGTACTTTGTAGAGCCTTCTTTTGCTGCAATTACAGCTGCAAGTCACTTTGGATAAGCCTATATGAGCTTTCAACATCTGGCCACTGGGATTTTTGCCCTTTCCTCAAGACAAAACTGCTTCATCTTCTTGATGTTAGATGGTTTTCTCTGGACCATTTTCTCTGTCCCTGCTGCTGAAAACATCCCCACAGTATGATGCTGCCACCACCATATTTCATTGTGGGGATGGTGTTTTTGGGGTAATGAGCTGTGTTGGTTTATCGTCAGACATAGTGTTTACCTTGGTGGCCAAAAAGTTCCATTTGGGTCTCATCTGACCCACAGCACCTTCCTCCATGGATTTGAGGAGTTTCCCACATGTCTTTTGGAAAACTCAAAATGAATGGGGGGGCGTGGCGATGTAGCAGAGCGAAGAGGACGCACTGTGACAGAGCTCCTCACTATCCTGCAGTTTATCCTGGGCCCATCATCGCTGACCGGTACCTACCAGCATCCGTTACACTCCTCAGGCTCCCGGGTGCCATCCGGTGTTTGGGGGTCGCGCTGTGCGGTCCCTGTCGGTGAGACGCAGAGGAGAGAGCCGGCGGGAACGCAGGGCCTGAGGAAGGCGGCAGCCATCTTACTGTGCGATCCAGCAGGACGGACGCATGAGCGCACAAGCGGGGGTCGCAGTCACAGAGGAGCAGCTGGAGAGGAGCGATTATCTTGCTGGAAGGTACCGTTGGGAGACGCAGTGTGAACTCTGAAAAATGAGCCCTGCGCTCCCTTACTGACAACCTGGCTTCCCCCTGCTTTCTGTGCCTCTCCCCACCATCTTGGGATCTTTGATTACTTGCCGCTGCCCCCCCATAAGTGCCGTGACGCAGCAACTCAACCAGACACACAGAGCGTGCATGATGCCTATGTCTCACTGCGATAGTTAGTAAATCGCTCTAATAAACCATCTGTGGCCGTCTATATCCCTATGCGGAGCCGGGGAGATATATATATATATATATATATATATACTCATATGCAGTAACGCTTCAGCTTCTGGAGGAGAAGGTCTTACTGTTATGTGGCTGCTAAATCACCACATCGCGTCACTATTGGCTTGGAATAAAGAGAATTTCTTGTGGCTATTTGCATAATAGACATATCCATATCAAATATAACCCAATAGTGGTGCTGTTACTCCTGGATGAGGGGACTTTCTTATTATATAGCTGTTGAACCTGCCATACTACATTGCCATTGATCATGAATCGCTCAAGAGGGTTAAGCGCGACGGATAAGTTAAAGGAATTTGTAAGGCCTGACCGTCTGATAGTGCGCACTCTCTCATGAATAATCGCAAAACTGGAGATCAGCGTAAAAGCCCGTCCTCTGATAATGTGGAAAGTGGCGTCACTGAGGATCTGACCCTAAGGCAGGTATCTGAACAGTTAATGCAGGCCATTTCCCTGACTAGAACGTCTTTGACCGAAAAAATAGAGGACATGCATTCTGAGGTGGGGCGTCTCCGACATGATATGCAGACCATGAGGGGGCGCATTACGGAGGTGGAGACGAGAACGTCTAACTTAGAAGATGCTCTTCCACCCATGGAGGCCAAATTAACCAAAGTGTCTGGCTCTATAAATGCTTGGAGGCAGAAGGCGGATGATCTGGAAAATAGGCTGCGACGCAACAACATTCGCATAATCGGTTTACCAGAGAGGTCGGAAGGTCAGCAGCCCGAGCAGTTCCTCGAGAATTGGCTTAAGGACACTCTGGGTGACGAATTCTCTTCTACATTCTCTGTGGAAAGGGCTCATAGAGTCCCTACAAGATCACTCCCTCCGGGCGCCCCACCTAGACCCTTCCTGGCTAGACTCCTTAACTGTAAGGACAGGGATGCTATATTACGCATGGCACGGCAAAAAAGCCCCATCAAATTTAACAGCGCCACAATCTCGATATTAACTGATTTTTCTATGGAACTCCAGAAGCAGAGGGCACAATTTATGGAAGTCAAAAGGCAGCTTCGAGGAAAGAATATTCCATACTCCATAATTTACCCGGCTCGTCTTCGGATTATCGATGACGGTTCATCTGTATTTTTCACGGATCCGGCTGAGGCATCAGAATGGCTACGGACCCATCCGGGATCTTGTGGAAAGGAGTCATGACCTGTATACGGATGTGCAAAATTCTTCTGCCAACTATAAAATGGAGCTCTCTCTACTAGCGTCCCACTTTAACAACAATACTGGACGCTGTTTTCAGTGAGGGTATCCCCTTGTTCATCTCGCACTAAGAGCAAAAAAAGATTTTTCTCCTCCATTCTTGAGATTTTTTTTGTTTTTGTTTACAGGAGCTCAGGACTATGCTCCTCTTTGAACATTAATGTGTTTTTCTTTACTATGCTAATGTAAATTGAAGTTTATGTAGGTACTGCTGCCAGAATATTCATTATGGTGCCTGTAGGGTTCAATTTGTGTGACACTGTATACCATACCATAGAATCATAGAATCATAGAATCATAGAATGGTAGAGTTGGAAGGGACCTCCTGGGTCATCTGGTCCAACCCCCTGCTCAAAGCGGGATTCTCTAAATCATCCCAGACAGATGTCTATCCAGCCTCTGTTTGAAGACTTCCATTGAAGGAGAACTCACCACCTCTTGTGGCAGCCTGTTCCACTCATTGATCACCCTAACTGTCAAAAAGTTTTTTCTAATATCTAATCTGTGTCTCCTCCCATTAAGTTTCATCCCATTGCTTCTAGTCTTTCCTTGCGCAAATGAGAATAAAGATGATCCTTCTACAATGTGACAGCCCTTGAGATATTTGTAGACAGCTATTAAGTCTCCTCTCAGTCTTCTTTTTTGCAAGCTAAACATTCCCAAATCCTGCAACCGTTCCTCATAGGACATGGTTTGCAGACCGGTCACCATTCTGGTGGCTCTTCTCTGAACTTGCTCCAGTTTGTTGATGTCCTTTTTAAAATGTGGTGCCCAAAACTGGACACAGTATTCCAGATGAGGTCTGACCAAAGAGGAGTAGAGGGCAATAATGACCTCACGTGATCTAGACTGTATGCTTCTGTTGATACATCCTAGAATTGCATTTGCCTTTTTTGCTGCTGCATCACACTGTTGACTCATGTTAAGTCTGTGATCAATTAGTATACCCAAGTCTTTTTCACATGTGCTGTTACTTAGCCCTATTCCTCCCATTTTGTATATGCTTTTTTCATTTTTATTGCCCAGATGTAGTACTTTGCATTTTTCCCTGTTAAAATCCATTCTGTTAGTTGCTGCCCACTGCTCCAGTTTATGTATATCTTTTTGAATCCTCTCTCTCTCTTCTCTAGTATTAGCTACCATTACAAAGGACTATGGGGACTGAATTAATATGCATGACCTGGAATGTCAGAGGTCTTGGGTCTCCCCGGAAAAGAATTAAGGTTTTCTCCCAGATTAAACGTCACCGCCCGCACATTGTGGCCCTGGTCGAAACACACTTGACCAGAGATTCGGCTCGTTACGTGCAGAAACCATGGGTACAATGGTCCATACATGCGTTTCATACCAGCTACTCTAGAGGGGTCTCTTTGTTAATTCATAAGGACACTAGATGGGAGATTAAGGAAGCTCGGAAAGACCCTGAAGGGCGCTTTGTTTTTGTGCATGCTGTGATAGATTTGAAAGATTACATCATAATGTGTATTTATAACCCACCCACAGCTAATATATCAATTGTCAGAAAGGCGGCAAGCTTCGCTTTAAATTATCCAGATGCACTAGTTATATGCATGGGAGACTTTAATTTAGTCATGAACAATGATCTGGATAGACTTAGACTGGATAGTGGAGTATCCGGGACGGCCTGCTCTCCGTCTCCGCTATCACTGCTCATTGAGGGCAGTGGTTGGTTGGACTTATGGAGAGTACGTCACCCTGACGGGAGAGAATATACATGTCACTCATCCATTAGACGCACTCTATCTCGTATAGACTATATCTTTGGTTCCAGCAGTTTGGCAACGTGGGTGACAGGTGTGGAACATGGGAATAAGGGTGTCTCAGATCACAGCCCTATAATACTTATGCTTGGGTTTGGTCAAAGGAATCGTAATTTGTTTTGGAAGCTGAACCCATTTTGGTTGAAGCTGATAGGCCCCGATGATAGAACTTTAGACCAATTAGACTGCTTTGTTTCCTCCCACCTGGAACCCCAAGAGATTAACTTATTTTGGGATACCCTTAAAGTGTATTTAAGGGGATGCTTATCTTCTACAATTTCTTATGTTAAGCGGAAGACATCCAGGGAAGATGAGGAAATAGAAAAACGATTGAGTGATTCAGAAGAAAAATATATAGCCAATCAAACAAATGAAAATAGAAATGAATGGCTAAGCTCCCATAGATTGTACACTCAATATATGGATACCAAATCCAAGCGTAAATTATTCTTTACTCGTCAATCATATTTCGAATTGGGAAACCAGTCCAGCAAGTTATTAGCATTTATGGTACGCCAACATAACACGTCTAATACTATACTTCAAATTAGGAAACCAGATAAATCAATTGCGACCTCAACAGATGACATACTTCAAAGTTTCCATGAATATTATAAAACACTATATAGCTCCAGAGGGGGTTTTAGCACCTTGGACTGCCTCAAATATTTATCAGATGTCAAATTTCCCACATTGAGTCCCGCCCAGCAAACCTTTCTAGATGCAGACTTTACAATAGAAGAAGTACATGAAGCCATAGCGGATATGGCCTCTGGGAGGGCGCCTGGGCCGGATGGATTTCCCATAGAAATGTACAGGAAATACCGAGATGTTCTGGCACCACTCCTTCTGAGGGTGTTTCAAGAGGCATGGGAGGGGGGCTCTCTACCAGACTCTTTTTATGAGGCAAATATAATAGTGCTTAGGAAGGAGGGAAAAGATCCCCTCGAATGTGGATCATATCGCCCCATATCGCTGGTAAATGTGGACTATAAAATCTTCACTAAAATCCTGGCCACTAGATTGAATTCGGTGATATTGGAAATAATACATCCAGATCAGACCGGTTTCATGCCAGGGAAAAGTACATCCATTAATACTAGGAGAGTTCAATCAGTGGTCCAGTACAGCTCTCTAGTACCAGACAATGAATGGGCCTTGGCTTCGTTGGACGCGGCTAAGGCCTTTGACTCTCTCGAGTGATCTTTTTTATCTGCATGCTTACAAAAATATGAATTCGGTCCCAAATTTAGGAAATGGATATGTGTAATGTATAAGAAACCAAAAGCTCGAATAATAATAAATAATTCTGTATCTGAATCATTCTCCCTAGCGAGAGGAACGCACCAAGGATGCCCCCTCTCTCCAGCCCTATTTGCACTTGCAATTGAAGCACTTGCGATTCGCATTGCAACTCCTGTCATTAAAGGTATAGAAATAGTGGACTGATTGGATACCATAGGCTTATATGCCGATGACATGGTGATATTTATGGACAAAGCGGAAAAAACACTACCCATGTGATAGATATTATAGATATATTTAGTAATTATTCTGGATTAAACATAAATTGGGATAAGTCCGCCCTGATGCCTCTCTCCCTGGGTCCAACGGATCATCTTGAAAGGTTGTCCCCATTACCTATTGTAACTAGTTTTAAGTATCTGGGAATAAATATTTCAAAACATAGTACATTAGACTTTAAAATAAATATTCTCCCGTTAATAGATCTTGTTAAACTTAAATTTGCTGTCTGGAGTAAATTACCATTATCTGTCTCCGGACGTATTAATTTGATTAAAATGATCCTACTCCCCAAACTCAGCTATTCCCTCCAACATAGTGCAGTACTGATCCCTAAATCTTTTTTTCAGGACTTAATTCATTAATTTTATCCTTTATATGGGGGAAAACTAGGCCTAAACTCAAACTGTCTACCTTACATAGGTCTAAACAGATGGGAGGGGCGGCTCTGCCGGATTTCTTTTTATATTACTTGGCCGGGCAGATCAAAGCTTTGGGTGGATGGATGCCTAATAAGTATTTGCCTAACTCGGAGGGTCATTTGGCTCACGCGGCAGGGACTGACTGTTTATTGGAGTTTCTAGAAATAGACAAACCTAATATCTCTGGATTGCTACCCTTACTCCGATTGTCTGGAGACAACTTAAACGAGAAGTCCGTTTTGTTGACATTATAGCCGAGATGCCATTATGGAATAATCCCTGTTTTCTGAAGCTTCTAAATCATCCATCCGCCCAATTTTGGATCTCACATAATGTTTCCTTAATTAAAGATTTATATGATCACAATGTCCTAATGTCCTTTGAACAAATAAAACTTAAATACAGTGTCCCAAGATCACAATTTTTTCCGGTATTTACAGCTTAGATCAGCAATTCAATCGTATCTGTATAACAGAGGTGCAACCCAAGCAATATCATCCTTCCCCTTGATAGGAATTTTGAAATCGCAAGGCCCTCAAGGGCTTATCTCTACCTTGTATACTTACAGTGCCTACAAGTAGTATTCAACCCCCTGCAGATTTAGCTGGTTGACACATGCGGAATTAACTTGGCATTGTGACATTTGTACTGTAGATCAGCCTGGAAGTGGGAAATGCACTGCAGCAAAAATTTTTGTTTTAATTTTTTTTTTTTTTTTTAAAACGTTAAAAGTTAATTCAGAGTGTCATTTATTATTCAACCCCTCAAACCACAAGAATTCTGTTTGGTCCCCCTAAAGTATTAAGAAGTAGTTCAGGCACCAAGAATAATGAGCTTCACATGTGTGGATTAATGATCTCTTTTGCCAGCCTTTTCTGACTATTTAGGACCCTCCCCAAACTTGTGAACAGCACTCATACATGGTCAACATGGGAAAGACAAAGGAGCATTCCAAGGCCATCAGAGACAAGATCGTGGAGGGTCACAAGGCTGGCAAGGGGTACAAAACCCTTTCCAAGGAGTTGGCCCTACCTGTCTCCACTGTTGGGAGCATCATCCGTAAGTGGAAGGCTTATGGAACTACTGTTAGCCTTCCACGGCCTGGACAGCCTTTGAAAGTTTCCTCCCGTGCCGAGGCCAGGCTTGTCCGAAGAGTCAAGGCTAACCCAAGGACAACAAGGAAGGAGCTCCGGGAAGATCTCATGGCAGTGGGGACATTGGTTTCAGTCAATACCATAAGTAACGTACTCCACTGCAATGGTCTCCGTTCCAGACGAGCCAGTAAGGTACCTTTACTTTCAAAGCGTCATGTCAAGGCTCGTTTACAGTTTGCTCATGATCACTTGGAGGACTCTGAGACAGACTGGTTCAAGGTTCTATGGTCTGATGAGACCAAGATCGAGATCTTTGGTGCCAACCACACACGTGACGTTTGGAGACTGGATGGCACTGCATACGACCCCAAGAATACCATCCCTACAGTCAAGCATGGTGGTGGCAGCATCATGCTGTGGGGCTGTTTCTCAGCCAAGGGGCCTGGCCATCTGGTCCGCATCCATGGGAGGATGGATAGCATGGCCTACCTGGAGATTTTGGCCAAGAACCTCCGCTCCTCCATCAAGGATCTTAAGATGGGTCATAATTTCATCTTCCAACAAGACAACGACCCAAAGCACACAGCCAAGAAAACCAAGGTCTGGTTCAAGAGGGAAAAAGTCAAGGTGTTGGAGTGGCCTAGTCAGTCTCCTGACCTTAACCCAATTGAAAACTTGTGGAAGGAGCTCAAGATTAAAGTCCACATGAGACACCCAAAGAACCTAGATAACTTGGAGAAGATCTGCATGGAGGAGTGGCCAAGATAACTCCACAGACCTGTGCCGGCCTGATCAGGTCTTATAAAAGACGATTATTAGCTGTAATTGCAAACAAGGGTTATTCCACGAAATATTAAACATAGGGTTGTATAATAATTGACTCACACTTTTATGTTTAAAATTTATTAAAATTCAACTGAGCAACATAACTTTTTGTTTTGTAAGATTTATGCTTCTGTTAATAAATCCTACTCTCGTTTGCAGTTTGAAGGCTCTAACTTATTTGCATCTTATCAAACCAGCTAAATCTGCAGGGGGTTGAATACTACTTGTAGGCACTGTATATGCTGTCCGCGGGCTCTGACTCTGCTCTAACGTCAGTGAAAGAGAAATGGAAGGTTTTAATTCCAGATATTCAGAATGAAGACTGTGAGGAGGTTCTTGACTCTCCAGCCAGAGTGTCCCCATCAGCCAACAACAAAATGACGCAGAGGTACATAATACACCAATCGTATTTAACCCAATTAAGGCTATTTAAGATGGGGTGGTCCCAATCCTCAGAATGTTTGAGGTGCCATACAATGGATGCAGATTTCATACATATGGTGTGGGGATGTCCAATTATTTTATCATATTGGAGCAAGGTGGCCTCGTTATTAACCTCCCTCATAGGCACTCCTGTTCCCCTTACTCCATTGGTGTGTCTGTTTGGGGTGCTGGAGGAAGAGATATGGGGGCATCACGTTAAAATTCTTTTATGGGAGACACTTTTTTTAGCCAGGAAAATGTTGGCATTATGCTGGATGGGTAGTCAACATCCTTCTCTCAGAGCTTGGATCGAACTGGTGAATTCAATAATACCATATGAACGGACACTATACCAGAACAGGGGTTGCTTGGGGAAATTTAATAAAAGCTGGGATGTATGGAATGCATCTCACCTCACTATAACAACGCGTAGACAGTAGATTGTTATTATTAGCTCAAAAGCTGTGAAAGGAATAACTAGGTCTATATGTGTGGCCCAGCTGGTACACATGTTCCCAGGAGTATGCACAGAAAGGTAATTACAAAAACCTGATATTCATTCACACTTCACATTTCCCAGGAGCCACCAGAGGGAGCCCTTTAGATTCAGGTATATAGGGGTGTGGAGAGACGCAGCAGTAGGCATTCTAGCCAGACAGTCATGCTAGTTGTTGGTTGTACCTCAGACAGATCAGATCTCCTCAGGACATCAGAGTGAGAGGATTCCTGTCAGAGCTCAGACATTCTACTTCAGTCTGTCTTTGCTAATCTAGCTTGATTCGATCAGTTTCTAGTCAGAGCTTTGTCTGAGCCAGAGCGTGTTCAGACGTGTGATGATTCCTGTCAGATGAGACAGAGGAAAGAAGGAAAACTGTTATCTCAGAACATCCTGACGGATAGTACCCTATGAATGTGGGAAGTGACTCTCGGAGCGAGAGTGTATTCAGTCTGACGGAAGGTCCTGAGAGCTGCTCTGGACAGAGTCTATGAAGGAAAAGAAGGAAAGGGACTACAGTCATTATAACAATGAGTCGACTGAGAAACGGTCAGTGAGCTGTGGAAGGAAGGAAGCTGATGACTACACCTACTGCTACCCGTGCTTATGTTAAGGGTGAGAGTAGGGCGACGGGCGAGTGGTGACAAGAGAGAAAGAGTGACCGGGGCGTTACAGCAACAATTGCTGCCTCCACTCTACACGACCGGACACCGGGTCCGAAGCCTTGCTAGAACCTTCACGGCTAGTAGGAGAAAACCGGAATCCCTGCTGGACTTCAGGTCGCAGAGGGGCCCTATAGTGCTGATACGTAACCGGGGTCAGGGAGAACAGGAGTCGGGCCTGATCAGCTATAGACTTAGTTCTTGCCAAAAGAAGGCTCCACCACAATGTCGGCCGGGCGTAGCTGTTATACACAGAGTTGAACTTAGCTTCATGCAGGTTGGAAACTCACACATTAAGAAGTAAGGAGGCCTTAAACCTACTCAGTGATTACCTGGATGTGCATCCTCCACCCTGAGCAGCTTCCCGGGACGTACCTGCAAATACCACCAGTAAAGGTATGGAAAGAGACTGACTTGTGTGTGTCTGCCTTATTGCCTGCACCCTGCACCGCCATATACCTAGAGGGACTAGTCTTACCTGTGGAAGACTTAACATCTTGCTGCCCAGTAACAACCCCTCTGAGGATTCACCCTGCAGCGCTGGTCACCCTGATCAGAGACCACGGGTGGCGTCACGAACAATTATTACAATCCCCTGTAAATATCCCCCTTTGAATGAGCGCCCAGGGCAACGGACCGAGCTGTGCTACCCGTGACCTATCCCCCATTGAAGTTAACGGGCTCGGTGCCGAGAACCCCATAACCCTGGTGTTGTGCGACTCATATACTCTACAGGTTATTATGTTATGTCATGGAACTTGTTGTGGCAGCAGGATAAGAAGTTAGATGTGTTAATTAGTTGTAATGTATTACTCGGAGATATGCGGAACCACGCATTTGTATAGATGAATAACGGGTTTTCCTGAATGCCTTCGGTTTATTCATAGGCCTCGCAAAAGAAAGAGGACCAGTGATATTGAAACCTGTATTAATACTATATATGCAAGCTGGATGTTTTTTTTATCCATTATTGATGTCATAATAATTATATATACAATGCAATGGTTATCTACATAATGTATATATTTGTTTGTTTTCTGTCTAATAAACGAATTAAAAAAAAAAACCTCAAAATGAATCTTTCAATTTTTGCGTGCAATTAAAGGCTCTTTTTCTGGCTACTCTTCCATAAAGGCCACCTCAATGGCTTATTGTGTTCGTATAAACAGATACTCCAGTTTCTGCTTGGGAACTCTACAGGTCCTTCAGGGTTAGCTTTGGTCTCTGTACTGTGTCTCTGGTCTCTCCTAGCACCCTTCTTGTCCTGGCAGAGAGTTTAGGTGGGTGGCCTTTTCTTGACAGGTTTATTTTGGTACCATGTTCTTTCCATTTGATGATAATGGATTTGATAGTTCTCTGGGGGATCATCAGAGATTGTGATTTTTTTTGTAACCCAACACTGACATGGACTTCTCAAAAACTCTGTTCCTGACTTGTTTTGAGATTTTCTTGATCTTCATGGTGTTGTTTGGTTAGTGGTGCCTCTTGCTTAATGGTGCTGTGGCCTACCAGAAAAGGTGTGCATATATTTACAGCCCATGTGACACTTAGATTGCATACAGGACAGGACATCCTTTCACTAAGCATGTAACTTATGAAGGTAACTGCTTGCACAAGATATTTATTGGGGTGAACACATATGCACATGGCAATTTTTTATTTATTTTGTCCCGCAAATTAAATTTTTGCCTATATTTTTCTCACTTTACTTCACAAAATATAACAGAGGACGAGACAGAAAGAAATAAAGGACCAGCAGCCCTGATCAACGTCTGATGACCTACAAGGCCTTACAGGGTCAATATTCCCGCTTTTACCCATTTGCAGACCTGATGAGGATGGTGTCTTTGGATATACTGCATAAGGTATCTTCCACTTCACCCTAGGGATGACACATATTGGATGAGAGATTTCCTTTTTTTTCTCCATTTGACACTGTGTTATAATGATATTTGTCTCCATATGCTAAATGCTCCTTTTGTGTCATTCTGAGGCGAAGTACCGAAGTTTCAATCCACAGCTCTATCTTCTCTATTAATGACTTATCCACCACTGTGACTGTCTATTCACTATACAATACCTATGTGAAACGAATGTGTGTATCCCCTTTGTAGTGACTTGTCCACCACTGTGGCTGTTTATTCATATTATATTATATTGTGTAACGAAGGTGTTTTCCTTTTATACTACCACCTACGTGATTTTATACTTATAGATTAAAAGTTAAGTTTTACTTTTCTCACCCTGCTACTATACTCACTTCACCAACTTAGACTATTTAGTGCTGATGCATCACACAGAAATCGTATTAAAAAAAATATTTAAATAGGTTGTAACTTGTAATGTAAAAAAATAGGAAAAAAAAAGCCAAGGGGGCTGAATACTTTCACAAGCCACTGTATGGCATGATTTATTTCTTTTCTTGCTTAGATTTTGAAAAGTAAAATTGTGTATTCAGATTACATCCTCATCAATATGTAAATCCAAAACCTGGACGACCATCTCATGCCTATGGAGCCTCCCGACTCTCCACCCAACAGCTGACAGCTATGCCTTGTGTTTACATGAGGAAACTTTGTGATGTGATTGTCCCTATTACCTAGAAATACTTCTTGAAAAATTCAGGACAAAACAAGTAAAATGTAAAAGTTCCTTTCGTCACTACTATTGGGGGCTCACCTGATACAGATTTAATATTGCATTTAAATGAAACCTTAAGGTGCCCACACACATTAGACTAAAGTTGACTAAAATGGATGAATTTGACCATTTTCTCTTAACTTCCCCATAAATTGGAAAGCTCAGCTTGTCCAAGCTCTCCTGTGTTCTCTATGAAAGAGCTGCTGCCAGACTCCCGTGGTAGAGACTTATCTTCCTGCTGAACAAAAGGATCGGCTGTTGAAATTCTAATAACCAGATCCTTTTCTGCTCTGACAACATATGTTGAAGGAGGGTCAGGAGACCCCCATACATATCAGATGGTCGGCCAATCCCATCAAAATTTGCGTGTTTGACCAACTCTCATCTATTGTGTATGAGGGCTATAACACATAAGCATCCTAGAAGACCATTGATATTAAATAGCAAAATTCAATATCCCTTTATCACCTCTAACTACCAAACATATAACATTTGAGAGGGACTGTAACCTGCTGACTCTTTGGATTCCATGGCCTCATAGTCTTGACCCTCATGTGCAGCTTGCATATTTGTACCAATGTTCTTTTCCTACACTCCCTAAATGGTCTCACAATGTTTTAAAATGGATGTAAAGACATCAATAGTTTGAAATCTTTTTTTCTTTTATTACGTTTTTTCAAATACTGGGGTCCTGGGTTCAAATCCCACCAAGGACAACACGTGCTAAGAGTTTGTATGTTCTCCCCGTGTCTGTGTGGGTTTCCTCCAATTTCCTTCCACACACCACAGACAGCGATGATAATGTATGTAAAGCGCTGTGGCATATGATGGCGCTATATCAGCAAAATAGTAATAAATAAATGCAATTTGAACATTCATAAGAAGAATGCTGCTCATCACCAGCGAATGGTGGGTCCAATCTCCAAGGTCACAGTGCTGGAAACACACTGCAACTAATTCATTGTAAGTTTAGCCAAAACACAATACATCTCTACCAGAGAGACGCAGCTACTATCAGCATAGCTGTCATCACTGCATGCTGCCCTCAGAGAGCAGTGTAAAGGGGGACACAGGGCTGCTAAAAAGAAGTGAATGTATGTGGCGCTCCCTTGTGGACTACTCCTGAATTGAAATATCCTTGTTTCTGTAAGCGGCCCTACATATAATTATAGTGTCTTCTAAATGTTCACATTCACTTTTGTATAAACATTTGCTGAAAATTGTATAGTTGATGTATCAGGTTCCCTCCTTCCTGGGGACCTCCTCCATCTACTAAAATGGTCAGAAAACAGGTGTCGCCAAAGCTCCCAAATAGCAGGATATTGTGTAGTCTGAGAGATGAAGCATGAGGAGCCTTAGGCTATGTGCACATGTACGAGAATGAACCGCTCACTTTGCGCATGGTGGGCATAGCCACATGCGGAAAGTAAGCGGTTCAATGCATTCCTATGGCAGCGGAATCGCCGCGATTCCGGCAAAAGAATGAACATGCTGCGTTTTTTTCGCAGAAAAAAACGCAGCATGTGCACAAAAATTGCGGAATGTATTCTACTAATAGGATGCTTAATGCATGCGTTTTTTTCAGCAGAAAACCGCCGCAAAAACGCTAAAAAAGCGCAAAAAATCCTCAATGTGTGCACATAGCCTAAGAATCATCTGATCTTTTGCACAAGAAATGAAATGGAAAGCACCAGTTGTATTCTCTAATGTATTCACCGGCAAATGTGGCTTTTTAGTAAACCTGAAGGGTCTTCTGAAATCAGATTGGTTTTTGGTTGAAAATAGGCTTGATGTTAAATATTTTATTTCTTGTTCCATCCATGAAAAGAGAAGTTACTGATGTACTTAGAGCGGCTATTGTAAAACATGATTCCTTCCGGTAACACAATTGATTAAGGTGGGCATTCAGATTAGACAATTCTGAGTGAATCCAGTTGATTTCAATGATCTTATCATTTCTCTGCTGATCTTCTAGTTTCCACATCTTATGGAGTTCTTAGTGGAGACGAGAAGATGCCCCCTTATCTATTATCTGCACACATGGGAAAACGCCAATCTACACACACAGTTTTTGTGAACACAGGTTAACTCAAGGGAAGAAAACATTCTTAATTAATCTGCGATGGATCCGAGCTGCCTATGATGCCCAATAATGCAGCTCTGCTGCTATAATATCTACCACCTGTACAGGTGCTTCTCATAAAATTAGAATATCATCAAAAAATTAATTTCAGTTCTTCATTACTAACAGAGTGATCTATTTCAAGTGTTTATTTCTGTAAATGTTGATGATTATGGCTTACAATCAATGAAAACCCAAAAGTCATTATCTCAGTAAACTAGAATAATTAACAAAAAACATCTGCAAAGGCATCCTAAGCGTTTAAAAAGGTCCCTTAGTCTCCACAATCATTGGGAAGACTGCTGACTTGACAGATGTTCAGAAGGCAGTCATTCTTTAGATCAGGGGTCTCCAACCCGTAGCTCGCAAGACACATGTGGCTCACCTGCTCCTGACATGTGGCTCACCGATGGACACAGGAAAGAAGTCCCCAGGGAGCAGCCCCGCTGTCTGTAATACCCGCCCCGCCGCCTGCTCCTGACATGTGGCTCACCGACGGTCACAGGAAAGGGAGCCGCCCTGCTGTCTGTAATACACGCCCCGCCGCCTGTAATACCTGCCCCACCGCCTGTAATTGCCGCCCCTCCAGTGACTGCATTCATGTCTGCGCAGTGGCACGGGTCACTGTGCTCTATTGAAGTCGCACAAAGTCTGGCAAGACTTCACAAATCTCGCAAGACTTTGGTTACTCCGGCTTCTATAGAGCACAGTGACCCTCGCCAGGCGTGAACGTAGTCTCTGATTGCCGTCACTGATACTGAAGGACAGGATCATTGAAGTAAATTACTGGCATAAGTTTATTTAAGTGTCCGCATAAGCATTTTAAAGGGAACCTGTCACCCCCCAGGGCCTATTAAGGTAAAAGAGCCCCCTTCAGCAGCACTAAGACTGCATTCTGTGAAGGTGGCTGTTATGTCCTTTATCCCTAGTAACGCAGAAATATTGACTTTTATAAATTGTGCGCCATACCTGTATTGAGTCAGAGTGGTATGTTTTCTCCCCCTGACTCAAGCGCCTCGCCAGACTCCCAGCCTCGCAGTGTGAATAAATCATAAAACACTGCAGGGCAGGATCTGGGGCCTCCGCTACACGCAGGCGCGATCTCCGTACATCAGTGGATGTAAGTTCCAGGGCAGCGTGGACGGCGCAGGTGACGTGAGGAGACGCAGAGGAGTCGGCTCCCGGTGGCCAGAGGGGCTTGATGGATGGATGCGAAGCACTTGAGTCGAGGAGAAAACATTCCTCCCTGACTCAATACAGGTAGGATGCAAAATTTATAAAAGTCATTATTTCTGGGGTAATAGGGATAAAAAAATAACAGTCACCTTCACAGAATGCAGCCTTAGTGCTGCTGAAGGTGGCTCTTTTACCTTAATAGGCCCTGGGGGGGGTGACAGGTTCCCTTTAAATTAGTGACTAATTATCCTAGGGTATGTGCACACGTTGCGGATTTGGCCCTGTTTTCCATGCGGTGTACAGTACCATGTAAAGTTGTAAACCTATGGAAAACAAAATCCGCTGTGCATATGCTGCGTAAAATTCCTCTTGGAAACGCAGCGGTTTATTTTCTGCAGCATGTCAATTCTTTGTTCGGATTCCGCAGCGTTTTAACACCTATTCCATTAGGAATCCGCAGGTGTAAAAACGCAGGGCAAATCCGCACAAAAACAGCAAAAAATCCGCAGTAAATCGGCAATGAATCCGCAGGTAAAACACAGGTCATTTTACCTGCAGATTCAGCAGATTCCTTGAAAAATCCGCAACGTGTGCACATACCTTTATACTCCAAGTGGTAGGACTTATTTTCAACAGTCATTCTGTGATGTCAGAATTCCTTTAAATCCTGCCAAGATATTCCCTTTAAAACAATGTGATTTTCCTTCATCTGAAACACAAGTAAAGTTAAAGATGTGTGAGGGTCACAAGCAAACATAAGAAAAAATGTCTCATGGTGGATGAGGAGCATTGCCTTCCCCAAACATATTATCTTCCTTAGATTTTGCAAAAAAAACTATGGGTCTCCAATAGTGTTGAGCGATACTGCTCGATATCTAAAAATATCGGATCGGAATGGTATCGCCGATATCACTAAATATCGGCGATATCCGATTCCGATACCGGAAGTCCCATGTAAGTCTATGGGGACAAAATATCGCAACTAAAAAAAACCTTTATTTCCTTGTAAACACTAAATATACACACATAGAATACATATATATATATATACATGTCATTGTGACATATATATATACATATATGTATAGTTTATACACTTCTACATAGTAAAATATCCTCTGATTCAATTGCCGGGTAAAGCCGGCTTCTGTGAAAAGACAGAAGCACCCGACATGAAATGACACTTGGTGTACATAGGGTTAACCATGTCTTTTCATGTCATTTGCAATCTGATTTGCACAAACAATTACATCAGTCTATGTGTGCAAAATTTCACACCTGTAGGGGTTAATTAAAGGTGTAAATTCGTTGTAAAAAAAACGGACTTTTTTGCTACGAATTTACGCCTTTAATTAACCCCACAGGTGTGAAATTTTTCACACATAGACTGATGTAATTGTTTGTGCAAATCAGATAGCAAAAGACATGAAAAGACATGGTTAACCCTATGTACACCAAGTGTCATTTCATGTCGGGTTCTGCATTTTCACAAAAGCCGTCAATTGAATTAGCGGCTATTATACTATGTAGAAGTGTATGAACTATAAATATAAATATATATATATATGTGTCACAAATTCAATGACATGTATATATATATATATATATATGAGGTGTAAAATTGTTTAAAAAAAATGCGTGGGCTCCCGCCCTATTTTCGCAACCAGACAGACAAAGCCAGCGAATGGGGCAGATAATAATAGCCTAGAGAGGGACCATTATTTTTGGCCCCCCCTGGCTACTAACATCTGCCTCCAGACACCCCAGAAAAGACAAATCTATAATTAGATTCGCCCTTTCTGGCACTTTGCCCGTCTATTCCCATTGCCCTGTAGCGGTGGCGAATGGGTTAATATGGGGTTAAAGCCACATTGCAATTGAAAGGTGACCTTAAGCCAGGTTAATAATTGAGAGCTGTCAATTAGACAACTATCAATTATTAATCCTATTGCATGAAATAAAAATAAAACACACACACTTTAATTAAAAATCATTTTAATGAAATAAAGACACATGTTTTTGACCATCTTTTATTTGACTGCAAAAACCATTTCCTGTAATAAAAATAAAATAAAAAAGCAAAATTATTCTTACCTATCCCATGCACAGTCAGGTCCCACGGTGTAATCCTTCAGAAAGGGTTAATGTTTACTGCAGGGACCGCAGCTAATGCTGCAGCCTCACAGTAAACCCCAAATGAATGAGTTCCTCTCCTGGCTGACAGGAGAGGAAGTGGAAAGCTTAATTGATTGCTTTCCACTTTCACTTCAGGTCAGCCAGGGACACAATCAGTGACGTCAGAGGGAACTGATTAACAAAAATAGGGGTTCCCTTCTAATAAAAAATGGCGTCGGGTCCCCCTATTTTTGTTAACCAGCCAGATGAAGCAGACCGCTGAGGCCTGGATTTTCAGGCTGTTAAGGAGCCAAGATCCATGGACCTTGCCAGCCTGATAATACCAGGCCACAGCAGTCTGCATATCTTGGCTGATTAACAAAAATAGGGGATCCCCTCGAAAAAAATTGGCGTGGGGTCCCCCCTATTTTTGTTAACCAGCCAGATGAAGCAGACCGCTGAGGCCTGGTTTTTCAGGCTGGTAAGGATCCAATATCCATGGACCTTGCAAGCCTGATAATACCAGGCCACAGCAGTCTGCTTAGCTTGGCTGGTTAACAAAAATAGGGGATCCCCTCGAAAAAAAAACGGTGTAGGGGTCCCCTATTTTTGTTAACCAGCCAAGTAAAATGCAGACTGTTATGTTTCAGTAGCTGAGGAGTGCAGGTAAAAAAGGCAATACACCAGAGCAGTTGGAATCTATGAGATTGCAGTACCCTGACTAACCACCACAACTAGAGGCAGCCGTGGAGCGTTCCTACGTTGGTCCTAGATGCCTCGTCACAGCCTGAGAAACTAACTACACCTAAAGATAGAAATAGGAAAGCTATCTGCCCCGGAGCAAAACCCCAAAGATAATAGAAAGCCCCCAAACATGTAATGGCGGTTAGACAAGATGAAATACTGACACAGAAAGAAAATAGTATGAGCAAACGCTGGGGCCCAAACTAACTAAATAGAAAAGGATAGGAAGGGTACTTACTGCAATCCCAGAAAACCCTGAAAAGCACCAACTCTACTAATTTCAAAAACACCTGAGATCACACGACCTCTTCCACCTAAATTAGTTCTCTGGTGTAACAAAATCAAAACAGCAGCCACTGAAAAAACTGGAAAAAGCAAAAGTACAAACATCAGTGGCTGAACAAAACTGAGAGGGCAGAAGCCCCCGGAGGGGACCCTGAAGGCCCCCACAGAAGTGCAGGACAAAATGCAAAAATATAGCACAAACACAAAAGAAGAAAATGTCTTATCTGTTAGCAGGAGATGCAGACACGACACAGCAGGCTACAAGGGAAACAGGAATGAAGGATTCAGACCAGAACAATTGATCACCGGCAACCCTGATGGGAAGGTGACTCCCTTATATAAGACCAATCAGTAACACCTGATTCCCAGTCCTCACAATCTTCACTGGACAGACTAGCACCGCTTGTAACCACCAGAGGGAGCCTCTGCTCAGAACTCATCTCAAACCCATTCACAACAGTACCCCCCCTTGAGGAGGGGTCACCGAACCCTCATTTGAGCAACCAGGTCGGTCAGGATGAGTTCTATGATACGCACGGATAAGTCTCCTAGCATGGATGTCCGAAGCAAACACCCAAGAATTGTCTTCCTGACCATAACCTCTCCATTTAACCAAATACTGGAGTTTCCGTCTACAAAAACGAGAATTTAATATTTTCTCAACCACATACTCCAGATTGCCCTCAACCAAAACAGGGTCAGGAGGCACAGCAGCAGGAACCACTGGCTCAACAAACCTCTTCAACAAGGACTTGTGGAACACGTTATGGATCTTAAATGTCCCTGGAAGAAGCAAACGAAAAGAAACAGGATTAATAATCTCCATGATCTTATAAGGTCCAATGAACCTAGGCTTAAATTTAGGAGATGCTACTCTCATAGGAATATTCTTTGAGGACAACCAGACCAAGTCCCCCACTTTAAACCGAGGACCATCAGTCCTATGCCGGTTAGCAAACCGCTGGGCCCTCTCCTGAGAGAGGGACAACCTCTCCACTACCTGGTCCCAAATCTGTTGCATACGCTCCACAACAGAGTCAACACCTGGACAGACAGAAGCCTCCGTCTGTCCTGAAGAAAATCGAGGGTGAAACCCAGAATTACAAAAAATGGAGACATCAAAGTGGCAGAGCTAGCCCTATTATTAAGAGCAAACTCAGCCAAAGGCAAAAAAGAGACCCAGTCATCCTGATCAGCAGACACAAAGCATCTTAGATAAGTCTCCAATGTCTGGTTTGTTCTCTCAGTTTGACCATTGGTCTGAGGATGAAATGCCGAGGAGAAAGACAATTGAACACCCAGTTTAGAACAAAAAGTCCTCCAAAATCTGGAAACAAACTGGACTCCTCTGTCAGACACAATGTTCTCAGGAATGCCGTGTAAACGAACCACGTGCTGAAGGAACAACGGCACCAATTCAGAGGAGGAAGGCAACTTAGGTAATGGCACAAGATGTATCATTTTGGAAAACCTATCACAAATTACCCAGATGGTGGTCATTCTCTGAGAAACAGGAAGGTCGGAAATGAAATCCATAGAGATATGGGTCCATGGTTTCTTGGGCACAGGCAATGGCATCAACAAACCACTAGAGCGAGAGCAAGGCTTGGAGCGAGAGCAAGTCCCGCAGGACTGCACAAATTCCCTGACATCACGAGACAAGGTAGGCCACCAAAAGGACCGACTAACCAAGTCTCTGGTACCAAAAATTCCGGGATGCCCAGCCAATGCGGAACAATGAATCTCAGACATCACACTCTTTTTCCACTGGTCCGGGACAAACAATTTTCCAACAGGGCAGCGCTCGGGCCTATCCTCCTGACACCCCTCCAGAGCAAGTCTCAAATTGGGCGAGATGGCGGAAAGAACTACACCCTCTTTCAAAATAACAGAAGGATCAGATAACTCAGGAGAGTCCGCAAGGAAACTCCTCGAGAGGGCATCCGCCTTAACATTCTTAGTGCCAGGAAGAAAGGAAACCACAAAATTAAAATGTGTGAAAAACAAGGCCCACCTGGCCTGTCTAGGATTGAGTCGCTTGGCAGATTCCAGATAGACCAGACTCTTATGGTCCGTAAGGACCACCACCTGATGTTTGGCTCCCTCCAGCCAATGTCTCCACTCTTCAAAAGCCCACTTCATGGCCAATAACTCCCGATTACCCACGTCATAATTACGTTCAGTAGGAGAAAATTTTAGAGAGAAAAAGGCACAAGGGTTACTTTTAGAGGTCTCTGGATCTTTTTGGGACAAAACGGCACCTGCCCCAATTTCAGAGGCATCAACCTCCACCTGAAATGGCAGAGAAACATCAGGCTGCCGTTAGAACAGAAGCAGAAGTGAATCTCTGCTTCAGTTCCTGAAATGCAGAGACTGCCTCAGGAGGCCAATTCACCACATCAGAACCCTTTCTGGTCAAATCAGTTAATGGTTTAACAATAACCGAGAAATTACCAATAAATTTACGATAAAAATTGGCAAAACCCAAAAATCTCTGAAGAGCCTTTAATGAAGTAGGTTGGACCCAATCACACATGGCCTGAACCTTGACCGGGTCCATTTCAATAACAGATGGGGACAAAATGAATCCCAGAAATGAGATCCTCTGTACGCGAAAAAGACACTTTGATCCCTTCACATACAGAGCATTCTCTCTCAAAATCTGGAATACAGTTCGAACATGTTTCACATGAGAGTCCCAGTCATTAGAAAAAATCAAGATATCATCCAAATAAACAATCAGAAATTTGTCCACAAAATCCCTGAAAATGTCATTCATGAAGGACTGGAAGACGGAAGAAGCATTAGTGAGCCCAAAGGGCATCACCAGGTACTCAAAATGCCCTTCAGGGGTATTGAATGCCGTCTTCCATTCATCCCCGTGCTTAATGCGAATAAGGTTATACGCCCCTCTGAGGTCAAGCTTGGTAAACCAAGTAGCGTTTTTCACCCTGGAAAACAGGTCAGAAATCAAGGGTAACGGGTATTGATATTTCACAGTAATATTGTTCAAGAGACGATAATCAATACACGGCCTTAATGAACCATCCTTTTTGGCCACAAAGAAAAAACCGGCACCTAAGGGTGAAGAGGATGGTCTGATATGACCCCTCTCCAATGGTTCCTTGATATAAGACCGCATAGCGTCATGTTCAGGTACAGACAAGTTAAAAAGGCGACCTTTAGGGAATTTACTACCCGGCACTAATTCAATAGCGCAGTCATAGCTCCTATGGGGAGGCAAGGATGCAGATTTACTTTCGCTAAACACATCAGAAAAATCAATCAAAAAGTCAGGAACATCCTGAGCCTGGGGGGAGGCAGAAAAAACAGGAGTGTTGGTATTAACACATTGGCAGCCCCAACTGGTTACAGACACAGATTTCCAATCCAAAACAGGATTATGAGACTGTAACCAAGGAAAACCCAGCACGATAATGTCATGCAGATTATACAGAACCAAAAATTTGCAGCACTCCTGGTGATCAGGTTCAACCCTCATTATCACCTGAGTAGAAAACTGGGGTTTATTCTCAGCCAAAGGGGTAGACTCGATCCCCAGTAGGGGAATAGACTTCTGTAGGGGTATCAAGGGAAATCCACAACGTTTAGCAAAATCATAATCCATCAGGTTAATAGCTGCTCCAGAATCAACGAAAGCCTGAGCAGAAAATGAGGACATAGAGCATATCAGAGTGACAGTTAATAAAAACTTAGTCTGAACACTACCCAAGACAACTGAGCGTGCAAAACGTCTTCCGCGCTTAGGGCAGACTGAAACAGCATGAGAGGCATCACCACAGTAGAAACACAACCCATTGCGCCTTCGAAACTCATGACGCTGTGCCCCAGACACCACTCTATCACACTGCATGGGTTTAGAAGCTGGTTCACAAGGCAACACCATTCCACGTATACTTCTCCGCTCACGCAAACGTCTGTCAATTTGAATCGCTAATGACATAGAATCATCGAGACCAGAGGGGACAGGGAATCCCACCATAACATCCTTTACATTATCAGACAGACCCTTCCGGAAAAGGGCTGCCAAAGGGTCGTCATTCCATTTGGTCAGGACTGCCCACCTACGGAATCTCTGACAGTATAACTCAGCGTCATCAAGCCCCTGATTTAATGCCAACAAGGCTTTTTCAGCTTGATCAGTGACATTAGGCTCATCGTACAATAACCCCAAGGCCTGAAAAAAACGCATCAACATCACTCAAAACAGGATCCCCAGGTATCAGGGAAAAAGCCCAATCCTGAGGATCGCCGCGCAGGAGAGAGATGATAATTTGAACCTGCTGCGCAAAAAACAACTTACAGTTATTTTTGAAATTCTGAAACTTAGCTCGATCCCCTAAAAACAAATCTGGCATGGGAATCCTAGGTTCCACAACAGGCAACCTAGCAAGATAGGCAGCAATACTCCGAACCTCAGTGGCAAGCTGATCCACATGGCCAGACAACTGTGCAAACTCCACTGAGAGAAAAGATCCTCCCCAGCACCCAGAGATACAGAGGGAAGAAAAAAAAAAAAAAAATGCAACAAACAGAAAAATATCTCTGACAACTCTGACAACCTTTTTTCTTTCACAATATTTTTTCCCTTCTGTGAGTACCATACAATTTTCAATTTTTTGGCCGGTGATACTGTTATGTTTCGGTAGCTGAGGAGTGCAGGTAAAAAAGGCAATACACCAGAGCAGTTGGAATCTATGAGATTGCAGTACCCTGACTAACCACCACAACTAGAGGCAGCCGTGGAGCGTTCCTACGTTGGTCCTAGACGCCTCGTCACAGCCTGAGAAACTAACTACACCTAAAGATAGAAATAGGAAAGCTATCTGCCCCGGAGCAAAACCCCAAAGATAATAGAAAGCCCCCAAACATGTAATGGCGGTTAGACAAGATGAAATACTGACACAGAAAGAAAATAGTATGAGCAAACGCTGGGGCCCAAACTAACTAAATAGAAAAGGATAGGAAGGGTACTTACTGCAATCCCAGAAAACCATGAAAAGCACCAACTCTACTAATTTCAAAAACACCTGAGATCACACGACCTCTTCCACCTAAATTAGTTCTCTGGTGTAACAAAATCAAAACAGCAGCCACTGAAAAAACTGGAAAAAGCAAAAGTACAAACATCAGTGGCTGAACAAAACTGAGAGGGCAGAAGCCCCCGGAGGGGACCCTGAAGGCCCCCACAGAAGTGCAGGACAAAATGCAAAAATATAGCACAAACACAAAAAGAAGAAATGTCTTATCTGTTAGCAGGAGATGCAGACACACACAGCAGGCTACAAGGGAAACAGGAATGAAGGATTCAGACCAGAACAATTGATCACCGGCAACCCTGATGGGAAGGTGACTCCCTTATATAAGACCAATCAGTAACACCTGATTCCCAGTCCTCACAATCTTCACTGGACAGACTAGCACCGCTTGTAACCACCAGAGGGAGCCTCTGCTCAGAACTCATCTCAAACCCATTCACAACAGCAGACTGCTGCGGCCTGGTATTAAAAGACTGTCAAGGCCCATGGATTTTGGCCCTCAACAGCCTGATAATACCAGGCTACAGCAGCCCCACATTTGGCGCATCAAAAGATGTGCCAATTGTGGCACTTTACCCGGCTCTTCCCACTGCCCTGTAGCGGTGGCAAGTGGGGTAATAAGGGGTTAATGTCACCGTTGATTGCACGGTGACAATAAGCCCGGTTAATATTGGAGAGGTGTCAATAAGACACCGATCCATTATTAATCCCAAAGTTATTAAATGTATAAAAAAAAGACAAAGCAAGAAAAAAGTCTTTTAATGAAATAAAAGAGACAACACAGTTTTCATTAATTTTATTATACACTCATTCCTGCGACGCCATCGATCTCCTGTAAAAAAAGAAAAAAAAACAAACCAACAGTATACCACCTGTCCGACGCAGTCCATAGTAACGACAGTCCCACGACGATCCAGCTCTGCTACATCGCAATGACAGGCAGAGCCTGTCATCGCGACGCAGCACAGCTGATTACCTGCTTCCCCGGCGGTGACGTCATCGGACTGACTGCTTTACGGCCGGGATTACCCAGCAGTCACTGCAGTTATCGCGAGAAACTGCATGTGTCATGTGTGCATCGCCACGAAGATCGTC
>JARQOD010000003.1:522185563-522235793 GCA_033576555.1 Oophaga sylvatica | reverse complement strand
GCGGTTGCACATTCTGACTTCTCACAGCTGAGTTGCTGTTTCTTTGTGTTTGGCAGTTAGGGAGTTAATTCTGTCTGTGCTCAGTTCTGGGACTGGGTGCAGTTTCTCCCGGCTGCAATTAATTATTTGTTGATTGGTTTCCTTTAAATCTTTGGTTGTCTGTTTTGGGAGTTGCCAGTGAAATTCTTCATGCAGACCACAGATAGGATTGTATCTGTATAGACTTAAGTTAAAGAGCTCCTTAGTTGTTTTAAGCTCACCTTGCTTAGAGTTTAATATCCCAGATCATTTATGTTCCTTCTGTGTTTGAGTGTGTATGCAAGTCTGTGTTTCTCCAGTCTGTCTTATATGTCTAATCTGTGTATTTAGCAGAGATCAGCCCATATCCCTTTGGAGGTAATCAGAATCCTTCTTAGGACTGATTACAGGGTTCAGGGACTGATAGGAGACAGGGTTAGGCTGGAGACTTGGACCTCTGAACCATTATCAGTACCTCCAAGGTGAGGGATTAGTTAGGACCCTAGTTTAGGGTCAGGTTAGACCCCCGGTCCTCTTCTTTCCTGTGACAGTATATCAAGTCCTCAAGATTAACCCTGAGTTCAACGGATATCGTGTCAGGTAAATCTATTCTATATTTACATGCTGATGTTGCTAATCTATATGTTGTATAGAGTGTTGTTCTTTTAAGAATAGTTTACTGACATCGTACACATATCATAAGACCGCGTGACATTTTCACTGGCCCATAAAATTATTCCCAGTTGCCATGGATCCAGTAGCCCAGCTGGCTCTGCAGTTGCAGGGATTATCCATGGAGCTGACGGACATTAAGTCCAAAGTTTTGTCTCCCTCGGAGCAAACCAGATTTGAACCTAAAGTAGCTCTCCCGGACCGGTTCACTGGTGGGCGAGACAAATTTTTTACCTTCAGGGAAGCATGTAAATTGTATTTTCGGCTTCGGCCTCGATCATCAGGGAGTGAAGAGCAGAGAGTGGGAATTGTTATCTCGCTCCTACAAGGGGACCCTCAATCCTGGGCCTTCTCCCTTCCTCCGGGATCCCCGGCTCTACAGTCAGTAGATCGATTTTTTACTGCCCTGGGTTTGGTATATGATGACCCAGATCGGGTCTCTCTTGCTGAGACAAAATTACGTAAGATACAGCAGGGAGATCGTCCGGCGGAGGAATTTGCTTCTGAGTTCCGTAGATGGGCCACAGATACTCAGTGGAATGACCCAGCTCTTAGGAGCCAGTTTTGTCATGGGCTTTCTGACAAATTAAAGGACGTTTTGGCTCAGTATGATTCTCCTCCATCACTGGAGGCTGCTATGGCCCTGGCTATCCGTACTGATAGACGGCTCCGGGAGAGGTGCGAGGTAACTCCGACCCCTGTTGTTACTCCACCTACTACTAAAGTCCCTTATGTTGAGGTTCCCTTGTCTGTTCGGAGGAGCCTATGCAGTTGGGAGGGACATCATTTCGTAGGAGGGGATTGGCGGTACGCCGCAGGACTAGAAGGTGTTTCTTCTGCGGGAAAGAGGGACATTTTGTTGGGGGATGTCCGTCCCGTGCCTTGTTGAGCAAGAAGTCGCCGGAAAACTGTTAATCCCAGGTTGTGTGGTGGACGACAACCTGGGAGTATGTATTTCATCCGCCAGTTCTTCTCAGTTCCTTGTACCAGTGGAGATGGTGGTTGGTACGAGAGTGGAGAGATTTTCTGTTCTTCTTGATAGTGGGTCGGGGCTAATCTGGTTGACGCTCAGTTTGCTCAGGCTCAAGGTATGCATCTGAGTGTATTGGTCAAACCGATCCCTATATTCTCCATTGACGCCAGGCCTCTCGGCCAAGGTAGCTTTGTTCATGAGGTTCATAACATTGACCTTCGGGTAGGGGCAATACATAGGGAACTATTATCTTGTTATGTGTTGGAGGGTCTACCTACTCCTATTGTGTTGGGACTTCCTTGGTTGGTTTAAACATAACCCTGTGATTAATTGGCAGTCCAGAGAGATAAGCCAATGGGGTGAGTTTTGCAAAAGTAACTGCATGAACACAGTCATCAGTGCGGTCGTGCCTAGTACTTTGCCTCCTTTTTTGGAGGACTTTGGGGATGTGTTCTCTGAGGAGGGGGGTCAGGAGTTGCCTCCTCATCGCGTGTATGACTGCTCTATTAATTTACTTCCTGATGCTAAGTTACCTAAAGCTAGGTTTTATAACCTTTCTGGTCCTGAGAGGCAGGCTATGAAAGATTATATTTCGGAAAGTCTGGCCAAAGGGCATATTAGACCTTCATCTTCCCAGTGGCCGCGGGGTTCTTCTTTGTGAAGAAAAAAGATGGAGGCCTACGCCCTTGCTTGGATTTCCGCGAACTTAATCGGATTACTGTTCGAGATCCGTATCCACTCCCTCTGATTCCTGATCTCTTCAATCAAATTGTTGGCGCCAAATGGTTTTCTAAATTGGATCTCAGGGGGGCGTATAATTTGATTAGGATAAAAGAGGGGGATGAGTGGAAAACGGCGTTTAACACGCCGGAGGGACATTATGAGAACCTTGTCATGCCTTTTGGTCTGACTACTGCACCAGCAGTATTCCAACATTTTTTTAATGACATTTTTCGTCACCTTGTGGGGCTGTTTGTGGTCGTATATTTGGATGACATTTTAATTTACTCGCCAGATCTTGTGTCTCACCAGGAGCATGTGAGACAGGTGTTGCAGATCTTGCGAGACAATAAACTATACGCTAAACTGGAAAAGTGTGTATTCGCCGTACAGGAACTTCAGTTTTTGGGTTTCTTGGTGTCAGCCTCCGGTTTCCGTATGGACCCTGAAAAGGTGAGAGCAGTGCTTGAATGGGATCAGCCAGAGGATCTTAAGGCTCTGCAGCGTTTTCTGGGGTTTGCTAACTACTACCGGAAATTTATTTGTAATTTCTCATCTGTTGTCAAACCTCTCACTGACATGACAAGAAAAGGGACGGATTTTTCTAAATGGTCGGACAAAGCTTGCCAAGCTTTTTCCTCTTTGAAAAAATGTTTTGCTTCGGCACCCGTTCTCATCCAACCAGATGCATCACAGCCGTTCGTTGTGGAGGTGGACGCGTCTGACGTAGGGGTGGGTGCAATATTGTCCCAGGGTCCGTCCCCTGGTAAATGGCATCCGTGCGCTTTCTTTTCTAAGAAATTGTCGTCCGCCGAAAGGAATTATGATATCGGCAATAGGGAACTTTTGGCCATTAAGTTGGCTTTTGAAGAATGGCGTCACTTTTTGGAGGGGGCAGTCCACCCGGTCACCGTCATTACTGATCACAAGAACCTGCTGTATTTGGAATCTGCTAAGCGTCTGAATTCCAGACAAGCTCGATGGTCGTTGTTTTTTACCAGGTTTAATTTTGTTGTCACTTATCGCCCTGGATCTAAGAATGTTAAGGCGGATGCCTTGTCTCGCAGTTTCCCAGGGACCGGGAAAATGGATGACCCGATTCCTATCCTTCAGGAGGGGGTGGTAGTGTCGGCTGTATGTTCTGAGCTTGAGGAGGAGGTATTAGAGGTTCAGGGGGACGCCCCTGCAGGACCTCCAGGGAGACTGTTTGTCCCAAATCAGTTGAGACAAAAGGTTATTGAGGCACATCATAATTCTGCTTTAGCAGGACATCCAGGGAGTAAGGCTACTTTAGATCTCCTTTCTCGCCGGTTTTGGTGGCCTAACGTTAATAAAGATGTTTTAACTTTTGTCGCGTCCTGTGGGGTTTGTGCTCGCTCTAAGACCCCTCATACCCGTCCGTCTGGGACCCTCTTACCCTTGAAACTTCCGGAGCGTCCATGGACTCATTTGTCTATGGACTTCATCACGGACCTTCCTCAGTCGTCAGGGAAGACTGTCATACTGGTGGTTGTTGACAGGTTCAGTAAGATGGCACATTTCATTGCTCTTCCTGCCCTCCCTAATGCTAAAACTCTGGCGCAGGTGTTCATTGGGGAGATTGTGAGACTTCATGGGTTGCCTTCTGATGTGGTGTCAGATAGGGGGTCTCAGTTTGTGTCCAAGTTTTGGAGGGCATTTTGTTTACGTCGGGGGATGCAATTGTCATTTTCCTCAGCTTTTTATCCGCAGACCAATGGTCAGACAGAGCGTCTGAATCAAAGCCTAGAGACTTATCTTCGGTGTTTTGTCTAAGAGAACCTGGAGGACTGGTCTTCTTTCTTGCCTCTGGCAGAGTTCGCTCTTAACAACAGACGGAGCGAGTCCACTGGTAAATCCCGTTTTTTGGGGCATATGGTTTTCATCCCCAGTTTTGTACTTTCAATGGGGGGGGCCCTTCTGGGGTTCCTGAGGAGGAGCGTTTCTCGTCGTCACTTGCTTCAGTGTGGAGAGGTGTATTGAATAATCTGAGTGCTATGGGGAACCGTTATAAACGTATGGCTGATAGGAGGAGAGTTTCTGGTCCAGATCTTAATGTGAACGATCTGGTATGGTTGTCTACCAGGAATATAAAACTTAAAGTTCCCTCCTGGAAGCTGGGCCCCAGATTCATCGGGCCGTACAGGATCAGTTCCATAATTAATCCTGTGGCATTTCGTCTGGACCTCCCTCCTACGTTTAAAATCCACAATGTGTTCCACAAGTCATTACTTAAGAGGTACGTGGCACCAGTCATACCATCATCTCTACCTCCTCCTCCAGTGGTGGTCAATGGTAACTTGGAGTTTCAAGTGTCAAAGATCATTGACTCACGTCTGAATCGCCGTTCCCTTCAGTACTTGGTGCATTGGAAGGGGTATGGTCCAGAGGAGAGGACGTGGGTTCCTGCGTCTGACATTAACGCAGATCGTTTGGTGCGGACCTTCCACAGAACTCACCCGGGCAAACCTGGCCCTGAGGGTCCGGAGGCCCCTCGTAGAAGGGGGGGTACTGTCATGTGTGCATCGCCACGAAGATCGTCGCGGTTGCACATTCTGACTTCTCACAGCTGAGTTGCTGTTTCTTTGTGTTTGGCAGTTAGGGAGTTAATTCTGTCTGTGCTCAGTTCTGGGACTGGGTGCAGTTTCTCCCGGCTGCAATTAATTATTTGTTGATTGGTTTCCTTTAAATCTTTGGTTGTCTGTTTTGGGAGTTGCCAGTGAAATTCTTCATGCAGACCACAGATAGGATTGTATCTGTATAGACTTAAGTTAAAGAGCTCCTTAGTTGTTTTAAGCTCACCTTGCTTAGAGTTTAATATCCCAGATCATTTATGTTCCTTCTGTGTTTGAGTGTGTATGCAAGTCTGTGTTTTCTCCAGTCTGTCTTATATGTCTAATCTGTGTATTTAGCAGAGATCAGCCCATATCCCTTTGGAGGTAATCAGAATCCTTCTTAGGACTGATTACAGGGTTCAGGGACTGATAGGAGACAGGGTTAGGCTGGAGACTTGGACCTCTGAACCATTATCAGTACCTCCAAGGTGAGGGATTAGTTAGGACCCCAGTTTAGGGTCAGGTTAGACCCCCGGTCCTCTTCTTTCCTGTGACAGTATATCAAGTCCTCAAGATTAACCCTGAGTTCAACGGATATCGTGTCAGGTAAATCTATTCTATATTTACATGCTGATGTTGCTAATCTATATGTTGTATAGAGTGTTGTTCTTTTAAGAATAGTTTACTGACATCGTACACATATCATAAGACCGCGTGACAGCATGTGACCGCCGGGGAAAGATGATGGCGGCCATCAAGCAGTCCAGCCCGTGACCACCGGAGATCTTCTGCCAGGTAAGTGCCGCTGACTCCTGACAGACCCGACCGACAGACACTGACAGTGACAGTGACAATCCCGATTCTGGTATCCGATAAGACGAAAATATCGGAACTAAGTATCGAAAGGCCGATAGAGCTAATATCGGCCGATACCCGATACTTGCGGTATCGTATCGCTCAACACTAGTCTCCAACCTCATATTGCACCCCTCTTCCTGCACACTGTTACAACATTAATGTTGGAGTAGAGGAGCAAGCAAGGTGGTAAGTGTCCTTATACACTGGCCTGCTAAACCTGGTGTGTCGCTCTCCAGACTGCGGCGACCCCTAACAAAACCCCGATAGTATCTCTCTCCCTCCCCTTCCCACAACTACCATATCAATAATGAGAAACACAAGTAATTGCTGGGTGAGGGTCAAAGGTTTAATTTCTGTTATATAAACATATATAACAATAAACAATAAAAGGAAGCACTTTTACAACTCACAACGGCCAGTAGCCAAATGCCCTGCAACATCTGCAGGCAAGTCAGCCTACTTAGCCTCACCATTCCATTGCTTCCTTTGTTGAAACAGCCAAGGAGGATCCCGTGTAGTCCTACACGGGACTCCGACCCCCACCCATCAAATACAACACTTGTTCTATCCCATCTTGGAGCCCCGACAATAGGATATCTAAACCAATATCAGTGAGGTGGGCACCATCTGACCTCAAGAGAGCTGCATTGTCACCCTCCAGCTGACGATGCCTCACCACCACACCAAACTTATCCCGCACAAACTTGGAAATACGTGCGTTGATGGTGCGCCTAGTCCGCTCCACTGCCATCCCATCCCGGGCACCCTGCCACACAGCTCTGGGAACTATTTCCGACCAGACTAAAATAAGCTCGGGGAAAAAACCTTTCCAAAGCAGACCTCATCATGGTCAGCAGCTCAGCCACTTTGTAGGAACCCAAGTCATTTTCACCAGCATGTAAAACTAAAATTACTGGTCCAACCACATCCCTCCCAATATCAACAACCTCCTGTAACACCTGAGGCCATCTCAGACCCCGAATACCCCTCCAATTTACTTCCATACCCTGGAAACCCAAAAGTCTTCCACCAGGGCGGCATTTCGCTCTCTGAGCCGCCCAGAAAATATATGAATGGCCTAAGAGCCACACCATTGGCCTGGAACGACCTAGACAATAAAAGAAAAACAGATTATATTAATAAATCTGGTCTCATATACCTGAAATAACAAGCGGAGCTCCACCGTCCAATCCTTTTCACCTCCGACTCTGATAAACCCGCTTTTGCAGCCTCAGTAGCGACCCCTATGCGAAAGGAATGTGTACCATATTCTCCTGCAGAAACCCCCGATGCCTGTAAGCCCTTACGAAAGATAGACTGAAATTGAAATTTACAAGTATTCAAGCAGCTGACAGCACTCGGGAGTTAGCACGGATGCACGTTCAGGCGTTCAAGGATCCAAATGAACAACAGTCCAACGAAAAAATAGGAACAGCATCCAATCCAGGTGAAGTATAACAAGTCTTTATTCAGCCACCATAAAATACGACGTTTCGGCCATTTTCAGGCCTTTATCAAGTATATACTTGATAAAGGCCTGAAAATGGCCGAAACGTCGTATTTTATGGTGGCTGAATAAAGACTTGTTATACTTCACCTGGATTGGATGCTGTTCCTATTTTTTCGTTGAAATTGAAATTTAGTCAACGGGGACCCATCCGCATGAGCAAGGAAAAATTTTCCGCTACTTCTGTATTCCAAGTAACATAAAACTGTCTTAACCGGGCAAACTGGGCCTGAAACTGAGTTTACCAAAATCCAAGCTCCCCTCCCTGAAGAATCTATTTTTGACCTGCAAATACGGAGATGAATCGCATCCTCAACTACCACCACATCCTCCCACAATAAACCTCTGTCTGTTAGGGTTTGAGTTCCCGCTGCTGCACAAGGGGAGTCTCGAACCAGTCCTGCTGCGGTTCCCCATTCATCTCCAGCCACAGTGGAGCCTGCTCAGCAGAGACATCAGTCCCAGCATTTTGCCCATTCCAATACTGTGCAGAGACTTGCTGCTGCCTCTCCTGGATCTGCTATTACAGCCAGTGCTGGAGCAGACGTCTTTGGGATGAAGTCCTGTAAGAAATTACATGTGTTTTGGAACAGTTTCTCATTGGTCCTTGTTTCTGGCAGGTCCTGTAGCTGTTACTATAAAAGGGTGGCATGGCTGGGCCGCTGTTATGATTTGGTAGCTGAGGAGAGCAGGCAAAAAAGGAAATACACCAGAGCAGTTGGAAACTATGAGATTTCAGTACCCTGACTAACCACCACAACTAGAGGCAGCCGTGGAGCGTTCCTACGTTGGTCCTAGACGCCTCGTCACAGCCTGAGAAACTAACTACACCTAAAGATAGAAAGAGGAAAGCTATCTGCCCCGGAGCAGATCCCCAAAGAACATAGAAAGCCCCCAAACATGTAATGGCGGTTAGACAAGAAGAAATACTGACACAGACAGAAAATAGTATGAGCAAATGTTGGGGCCCAAACTTACTAAATAGAAAAGGATAGGAAGGGCACTTACTGCAATCCCAAAAAACCCTGAAAAGCACCAACTCTACTAATTTCAAAAACACCTGAGATCACACGACCTCTACCACCTAAATTAGTTCTCTGGTGTAACCAAAAACAAAACAGCAGCCACTGAAAAAACTGGAAAAAGCAAATGTACAAACATCAGTGGCTGAACTGAACTGAGAGGGCAAAAGCCCCAGAGGGGACCCTGAAGGCCCCAACAGAAGTGCAGGACAAAATGCAAAAATCAAGCACAAAAACAAAAAGAAGAAAACGTCTTATCTGTTAGCAGGAGATTCAGACACGACACAGCAGGCTACCAAGGAAACAGGAATCAAGGATTGAGACCAGAACAATTGATCACCGGCAACCCTGATGGGAAGGCGACTCCCTTATATAAGACCAGTCAGTAACACCTGATTCCCAATCCTCACAATCTTCACTGGACAGTCCAGTACCGTTTGTACCCACCAGAGGGAGCTTCTGCTCAGAACTCATTTCCAGCCTATTCACAACAGTACCCCCCCTTGAGGAGGGGTCACCGAACCCTCATTTGAGCAACCAGGTCGGTCAGGATGAGTTCTATGATACGCACGGATGAGTCTCCTAGCATGGATGTCCGAAGCAAACACCCAAGAATTGTCTTCCTGACCATAACCTCTCCATTTAACCAAATACTGGAGTTTCCGTCTAGAAAAACGAGAATCTAATATTTTCTCAACCACATACTCCAGATTGCCCTCAACCAAAACAGGGTCAGGAGGCACAGTAGTAGGAACCACTGGCTCAACAAACCTCTTCAACAAGGACTTGTGGAACACGTTATGGATCTTAAATGTCCCTGGAAGAAGCAAACGAAAAGAAACAGGATTAAGAATCTCCATGATCTTATAAGGTCCAATGAACCTAGGCTTAAATTTAGGAGATGCCACTCTCATAGGAATATTTCTTGAGGACAACCAAACCAAGTCCCCCACTTTAAACCGAGGACCATCAGTCCTATGCCGGTTAGCAAACCGCTGGGCCCTCTCCTGAGAGAGGGACAACCTCTCCACCACCTGGTCCTGGACAAACAATTTCCCAACAGGGCAGCGCTCGGGCTTATCCTCCTGACACCCCTCCAGAGCCAGTCTCAAATTGGGCGAGATGGCGGAAAGAACTACACCCTCTTTCAAAATAACAGAAGGATCAGATAACTCAGGAGAGTCCGCCAGGAAACTCCTCGAGAGGGCATCCGCCTTAACATTTTTAGTGCCAGGAAGAAATGAAACCACAAAATTAAAACGTGTGAAAAACAAGGCCCACCTGGCCTGTCTAGGATTAAGTCGCTTGGCAGATTCCAGATAAACTAGATTCTTATGGTCCGTAAGGACCACCACCTGATGTTTGGCTCCCTCCAGCCAATGTCTCCACTCTTCAAAAGCCCACTTCATGGCTAATAACTCCAGATTACCCACGTCATAATTACGTTCAGTGGGAGAAAATTTTCGAGAGAAAAAAGCACAAGGGTTATTTTTAGAGGTCTCTGGATCTCTTTGGGACAAAACGGCACCTGCCTCAATTTCCGAGGCATCAACCTCCACCTGAAATGGTAGAGAAACATCAGGCTGCCGTAGAACAGGAGCAGAAGTGAATCTCTGCTTAAGTTCCTGAAATGCAGAGACTGCCTCAGGAGGCCAATTCACCACATCAGAACCCTTCTTGGTCAAATCAGTTAATGGTTTAACAATAACAGAGAAATTACCAATAAATTTACGATAAAAATTGGCAAAACCCAAGAATCTTTGAAGAGCCTTTAATGAAGTAGGTTGGACCCAATCACAGATGGCCTGAACTTTGACCGGGTCCATTTCAATAACAGATGGGGACAAAATGAATCCCAGAAATGAGATCCTCTGAACGCCAAAAAGACACTTTGATCCCTTCACATACAGAGCATTCTCTCTCAAAATCTGGAACACAGTCCGAACATGTTTTACGTGAGAGTCCCAGTCATTGGAAAAAATCAAGATATCATCCAAATAAACAATCAGAAATGTATCCACAAAATCCCTGAAAATGTCATTCATGAAGGACTGGAAGACAGAAGGAGCATTAGTGAGCCCAAAGGGCATCACAAGGTACTCAAAATGCCCTTCAGGGGTATTAAATGGCGTCTTCCATTCATCCCCGTGCTTAATGCGAATAAGGTTATATGCCCCCTGAGGTCAAGCTTGGTAAACCAAGTAGCGTTTTTCACCCTGGAAAACAGATCAGAGATCAAGGGTAAAGGATATTGATATTTCACAGTAATATTGTTCAAGAGACGATAATCAATACACGGCCTTAATGAACCATCCTTTTTGGCCACCAAGAAAAAACCGGCACCTAAGGATGAAGAGGATGGTCTGATATGACCCTTCTCCAATGACTCCTTGATATAAGACCGCATAGCGTCATGTTCAGGTACAGACAAGTTAAAAAGGCGACCTTTAGGGAATTTACTACCAGGCACTAATTCATTAGCGCAGTCATAGCTCCTATGAGGAGGTAAGGATGCAGATTTACTTTCGCTAAACACATCAGAAAAATCAATCAAAAAGTCAGGAAATCCTGAGCCGGGGGAGGCAGAAAAAACAGAGTGTTGGTATTAACACATTGGCAGCCCCAATTGGTAACAGACACAGATTTCCAATCCAAAACAGGATTATGAGACTGTAACCAAGGGAAACCCAGTACGATAATGTCATGCAGATTATACAGAACCAAAAATTTGCAACTCTCCTGATGATCAGGTTCTACCCTCATTATCACTGAGTAGAGAACTGAGGTTTATTCTCAGCCAAAGGGTAGAATCGATCCCAGTAGGGAATAGACTTCGTAGGGTATCAAGGGAAACCCACAACGTTTAGCAAAATCAAAATCCATCAGGTTAATAGCTGCTCCAGAATCAACAAAAGCCTGAGCAGAAAATGAGGACAGAGAGCATATCAGGTAACAGTTAATAAAAACTTAGTCTGAACACTACCCAAGACAACTGAGCGTGCAAATGTCTTCCCGCTTAGGGCAGACTGAAATAGCATGAGAGGCATCACCACAGTAGAAACATAACCCATTGCGCTTTCGAAATTCATGACGCTGTGCCCAGAAACCACTCTATCACACTGCATGGATTCAGAAGCAGGTTCACAAGGCAACATTATTCCACGCATACCTTTCCGCTCACGCAAAGTCTGTCAATTTGAATCGCTAATGACATAGAATCATTGAGACCAGAGGGGACAGGGAATCCCACCATAACATCCTTTACATTATCTGACAGTCCCTTCCGAAAAGAGCTGCCAAAGCGTCGTCATTCCATTTGGTCAGGACTGCCCACTACGGAATCTCTGACAGTATAACTCAGCGTCCTCAAGCCCCTGACTTAATGCCAACAAAGTTTTTTCAGCTTGATCAGTGACATTAGGCTCATCGTACAATAACCCAAAGCCTGAAAAAACGCATCAACATCACTCAAAACAGGATCCCAGTGTCAGGAAAAAGCCCATCCTGAGGTCGCCGCGCAGGAGAGAGATGACAATTTGAACCTGCTGCGCTGCGTTCCTGAGGACTTAGATTTTAAGGCCAAAAACAATTACAGTTATTTTTGAAATTCAGAAACTTAACTCGATCCCTAAAAACAATCTGGCATGGGAATCTAGGTTCCACAACAGCAACCCAGCAAGATAGGTAGCAATACTCCGAACTTCAGAGGCAAGCTGATCCACACGGCAGACAACTGTGCAAACTCCATTGAGAGAGAAAAAAAAAAAATCCTCCTCAGCACCCAGAGATACAGAGGGAAAAAAAATGCAACAACAAAAAAAAAATCTCTGACAACTCTGACAACTTTTTTTCTTTCCACAATATTTTTCCTTCTGTGAGTACCATATAATTTTCAGTTATGGCCGGTGATACTGTTATGATTTGTAGCTGAGGAGAGCAGGCAAAAAAGGAAATACACTGTTAAATATTAATTACTGGTTATGGATTTATTCTTTATACACTCAATTCTGTACCAAGCACGTTAACGATCGCTGACATTACAGATGCTATTTCTGTATGGTAAAGTGTCATCTCCATATACAGAGACCACGTGATCTAAGGGACGTATATATAATAGCTACACGAAGGGGGCTCTTGCTCGCTCACTCTCTCCCAGACACATGGGACAAGGACTATGATGAATGAACAGCTGCAACCACGTGTTGTTTCTCTAAGACGCTGCTGACAAGGCCAGAATGTCATCTTACCATTCAGGACACCAAGGAAAGATGTGTACAAGTTTTGCTATGGACAAATGGACAATCTCTACGTAACTATTTCACTCATTTTATGTTTTCCTGTAATGAGTTTTTTTGATGAACAGTCCAATAAACCACTATAATTTTTTATAAGAAACGTGACATTTCCTTTAGAAGTATCGCATCTGGTAACAAGTCTGGAAAAATATATGAAATTAAGCATTTTTAAACATTTTGGAGAGCCAGCCAGTCACACTTGATTTTTAGAGTGTGAATTTTTGATAACTTGCAAGGGGAGGAGGACAGATGACAGATGCATGTATGAGCAGCTGCTAAGAGAAAATGTACGTGTGATGTATGAAAGAAGTATCATAATTCATGGTATGCGAGAAAACAACAACTTGTTTTTATGAAAAATAATACAAATCAGTTCAATTAGAATATTAAGATACATAATGAAATATTATCTACTCAACATATATTTCTTTAGTAATTATTTTTTTTTTAGTTAATAGTAGATAAGTGTAATCACACATCAAAATGGTTTATCAAGAAAATCTACATTTAGATTATTATTTTTTTCCTTTTTCCCAAACGATAATTTTATGATATTCAATGTTATTTTTTTTATTTTTAATGGTTACATAGATGGTACACATCTTCAGACAAATATATGGTATAAAGCTAAAACAGAAGTTACATAAATAATTTATAAAACAATTATTTTTTTTTCATTTTGGTTTTGATAAATCAATTATTTCATAAAATAATATATTTTTTCCGGTATTAAGGGGAAATGTGTTTTAGATTTTGAATACATCATCACATTTCATCAACACCTCTTCTTCACACATTGTAAAGAATATAGAAAGGTACAATGGTATAACTACTAGAGATAATAACATTAAGTATTATAAAGAGTCATTTCTTTACATTAAAAAGGGGATTACATGCAAAGTTGCATAATATGAAAATTTTGGTGACACAAGGTCATGACAAATATGAAATCATCCAGATAATGGAAATATTAAGGATATGTGTTACTGAGAACATAACTACTCAGCATTTGTCATAAACATATAAAGGCCTTATTTTTATTTTTATTCTTATTTTTGTTTTTATTCTTATTTTTAATTTTTAATTTTTATTCTTCCTTTATCTCTATTTTTGATTCTTAATTTTTATTTTTATCTCAATCAATCAAGAAACATCAATATTTAATAAAGTAATGTCTAGTATGAGAATATTGCTTCATTAAATATAGTAAAGATATCGGTTCATTAGAAGAAAATGTTTTAATTCTGAGTAAATACAATAATTCATTCATTCATTCACTCATATTCACATTTTGGTTCATGGCTATACATTCTTACCTATTATTGGTCTAATAAATATATTCCATTAATAAAGTTTTAGTAATAAAGATGGAAACACTTGTTACATGAAAAACACACTGACACCTATGGGTTGAAAAGGTAATTACACCAATGACATAAAAATGTTCTATCTCATGAAGAATATGGTTAATAATGCATTATCATTTATGATTGTTTCACATACAAACATGAATTCCATATTACTATTCTGATAATAATTCTATGGATATTACTGATTGCTATGGTACGCTGTGATATTATAGGTTAGGAAAATTACCAGATTTGGTATAGAATAGGGAATGAAGACTTCAAGCAAGATATTGGAATTACATTCATATTTCTAAATTCAAGTAAATTTAAAAAGTTGCAAGAAGAAAAACCCGAAGTTCCAGAAGGTAACAAGGCTATATGATGTCTGAGTAATAATAGACTGTGTCAATTACAATTCATTTCATCACTGACAACCACAATCGCAGTATTTACCACTGACAGCCACGACTGCAGTATTCATCACTGACAACAACTGCAGTATCCACCACTGACAGCCACGATCGCAGTATCTAAACTGACAGACACAATGGCAGAGGACGATGATCCTATGATGCTAATATGAACTGTGTTATCACGCTTTTATCACGTTCCAGTGGTTTCCTATCACCTATGAAGCTTCAATGAAAGCTGGTGAACAATAAGTTGTCAGGAAACTACAACCCTGACATGAGTCCTGTGTATTAGGACTAAGGACTGGTTATGGTGCTATCTTTAGCAAGGAAGAGTCATTTTAACCCTTGCTTTGCTGACCAAAGATGTCACACCTGTTCCAAGACCATTTCGGATGGCATGGAGGATTCCAGAAATATCCAAGGCGAGCCAATGTAAGTCCAGGTCTTTAAAGGTGACTCTGCTCAGATATTAAAGCTTAATTTCATCAATGGACTTTGTTTTCTTGTCAACATTTGAATTTATGGACTTTGATGGACACATGACACACGGTCTCCACGATATCTACAGGTTATTTCAAAGGAATTATCATATAAAGACTGTGTTTTAAAAGAATCAAGAACAAGACGTCAACATGAAGACCAGATGACATCAGATGATGATGACTGGACCCGAGACGCTTCAATTTAGGTTTAGGAAAGTATAAGACACATATTTTATATGAATATTGGTCACGGCTTACCATAACATGAATTCACATAATTATGTTATTGAGTGTGTATAACAATAATCTGATATTATTATTATTATTGAAATTAAATTATTTTTGCCAAAGAAGAAGAAAAAGAAGAAAGAAGATCTGATTATCCTAAAGATGAACTTCTCTACTTTGAGGGTTCCAATTAATGTCAGTCACCCTCAAAAGGGGGAATTGTTAAATATTAATTATTGGTTATGGATTTATTCTTTATACACTCAATTCTGTACCAAGCACGTTAACGATCGCTGACATTACAGATGCTATTTCTGTATGGTAAAGTGTCATCTCCATATACAGAGACCACGTGATCTAAGGGACGTATATATAATAGCTACACGAAGGGGGCTCTTGCTCGCTCACTCTCTCCACAGACACATGGGACAAGGACTATGATGAATGAACAGCTGCAACCACGTGTTGTTTCTCTAAGACGCTGCTGACAAGGCCAGAATGTCATCTTACCATTCAGGACACCAAGGAAAGATGTGTACAAGTTTTGCTATGGACAAATGGACAATCTCTACGTAACTATTTCACTCATTTTATGTTTTCCTGTAATGATTTTTTTTGATGAACAGTCCAATAAACCACTATAATTTTTTTATAAGAAACGTGACATTTCCTTTAGAAGTATCGCATCTGGTAACAAGTCCTGGAAAAATATATGAAATTAAGCATTTTTAACATACACCAGAGCAGTTGGAAACTATGAGATTGCAGTACCCTGACTAACCACCACAACTAGAGGCAGCCGTGGAGCGTTCCTACGTTGGTCCTAGACGCCTCGTCACAGCCTGAGAAACTAACTACACCTAAAGATAGAAAGAGGAAAGCTATCTGCCCCGGAGCAGATCCCCAAAGAACATAGAAAGCCCCCAAACATGTAATGGCGGTTAGACAAGAAGAAATACTGACACAGACAGAAAATAGTATGAGCAAACGTTGGGGCCCAAACTTACTAAATAGAAAAGGATAGGAAGGGCACTTACTGCAATCCCAAAAAACCCTGAAAAGCACCAACTCTACTAATTTCAAAAACACCTGAGATCACACGACCTCTACCACCTAAATTAGTTCTCTGGTGTAACCAAAAACAAAACAGCAGCCACTAAAAAACGGAAAAAGCAAATGTACAAACATCAGTGGCTGAACTGAACTGAGAGGGCAAAAGCCCCCGGAGGGGACCCTGAAGGCCCCCACAGAAGTGCAGGACAAAATGCAAAAATCAAGCACAAAAACAAAAAGAAGAAAACGTCTTATCTGTTAGCAGGAGATTCAGACACGACACAGCAGGCTACCAAGGAAACAGGAATCAAGGATTGAGACCAGAACAATTGATCACCGGCAACCCTGATGGGAAGGCGACTCCCTTATATAAGACCAGTCAGTAACACCTGATTCCCAATCCTCACAATCTTCACTGGACAGTCCAGTACCGTTTGTAACCACCAGAGGGAGCTTCTGCTCAGAACTCATTTCCAGCCTATTCACAACAGGCCGCCATGCGCTAATATCAATCGTTATATGCTTTGCGCCAGTGTGATCATGCGTGTGTGTGGTTAGGGCGGCTGAAATATGCCATTACAATACCGACTTAATCGGTGAGGAGCTTGGTATGCTAGCTGGTCAGTGTCGGTGTCCTAGATGCCCTAGATTAACGGCATAACCGGTGAGGAGTTTGATTGCCGTATTCAGGGCCTGACGTTCAGACGCCATAGATTGCGGGTGACTCCCGCGAGGACATTACCGCATGATCACTGTTGTGAATGTGCTAAAAATGAATTCTGAGCAGAAGCTCCCTCTGGTGGTTACAAACAGTACTGGACTATCCAATGAAGATTGTGAAGATTGGCGATCAGGTGTTACTGACTGGTCTTATATAAGGGAGGTTCCCTCCCATCAGGGTTGCCGGTGATTAATTGTTCTGGTCTCATCTTTGATTCCTGTTCACTTTGTAGCTTGCTGTTTCGTGCCTGCATCTTCTGCTAACAGATAAGACATTTTCTTCTTTTAGTTTTTTGTGCTTGCTTTTTGCATTTTGTCCTGCACTTCTGTGGGGGTCTGCCGGGTCCCCTCCGGGGGCTTGTGCTCCTCTCAGTTTAGTTCAGCCACTGTTGTTTGTTCATTTGCCTTTTTCAGTTTTTTCAGTGGCTGCTGTTTAGTTTTGTTACACCAGAGAACTAATTTAGGTGGTAGAGGTCGTGTGATCTCAGGTGTTTTTGTAATTAGTAGAGTTGGTACTTTTCAGGGTTTTTTGGGATTGCAGTAAGTGTCCTTCATATCCTTTTCTATTTAGGAAGTTTGGGCCCCAACGTTTGCTCATACTATTTTCTGTCTGTGTCTGTATTTTCCTCTTGTCTAACCGCCATTACATGTTTGGGGGCTTTCTATGTTCTTTGGGGATCTGCTCCGGGGCAGATAGTTTTCCTCTTTCTGTCTTTAGCTGTAGTTAGCTTCTCAGGCTGTGACGAGGTGTCTAGGACCAACGTAGGTACGCTCCACGGCTGCCTTTAGTTGTGGTGGTTAGTCAGGGTACTGCAATCCCATAGATTCCAACCTCTCTGGTGTATTTCCTTTTTTGCCTGCTCTCCTCAGCTACCAAATCATAACAGTATCACCGGCCCAAAAACTGATATTTGTATGGTACTCACAGAAGGGAAAAATAGTGTTAAAGAAAGAAGATTGTCAGAGTTGTCAGAGATTTTTTTTTTTTTTTCCCTCTGTTTCTCTGAATGCTGAGGAGGATTTTTTTTTCTCTCAATGGAGTTTGCACAGTTGTCTGGCCATGTGGATCAGCTTGCCACTGAAGTTCGGAGTATTGCTACCTATCTTGCAGGGTTGCCTGTTGTGGAACCTAGGATTCCCATGCCAGATTTGTTTTTAGGGGATCGAGCTAAATTTCTGAATTTCAAAAATAACTGTAAGTTGTTTTTTGCCTTGAAATCTAAGTCCTCAGGGAACGCAGCACAGCAGGTTCAAATAGTCATCTCTCTCCTGCGCGGCGATCCTCAGGATTGGGCTTTTTCCCTGACACCTGGGGATCCGGTTTTGAGTAATGTTGATGCATTTTTTCAGGCTCTGGGTTTATTGTACGATGAGCCTAATGTCACTGATCAAGCTGAAAAAGCCTTGTTGGCATTAAATCAGGGGCTTGAGGACGCTGAGTTATACTGTCAGAGATTCCGAAGGTGGGCAGTCCTGACCAAATGGAATGACGATGCTTTGGCAGCCCTTTTTCGGAAGGGTCTGTCAGAGAATGTAAAGGATGCTATAGTGGGATTCCCTGTCCCCTCTGGTCTCAATGATTCTATGTCATTAGCGATTCAAATTGACAGACGTTTGCGTGAGCGTAGAGGTATGCGTGGAACAGTGTTGCCTTGTGAACCAGCTTCTGAACCCATGCAGTGTGATAGAGTGGCTTCTGGGGCACAGCGTCATGAGTTTCGTAAACACAATGGGTTATGTTTCTACTGTGGTGATGCCTCTCATGCTATTTCAGTCTGCCCTAAGCGGGGAAGACGTTTTGCACGTTCAGTTGTCTTGGGTAGTGTTCAGACTAAATTTTTGTTGACTGTTACCCTCATTTGCTCCCTGTCCACATTTTCTGCTCAGGCTTTTGTTGATTCGGGAGCAGCTATTAACCTGATGGATTTTGATTTTGCTAAACGTTGTGGGTTTTCCTTGATACCCCTACGGAAGTCTATTCCCCTACTGGGGATCGATTCTACCCCTTTGGCTGAGAATAAACCTCAGTTCTCTACTCAGGTGATAATGAGGGTTGAACCTGATCATCAGGAGAGTTGCAAATTTTTGGTGCTGTATAATCTGCATGACATTATCGTACTGGGTTTCCCTTGGTTACAGTCTCATAATCCTGTTTTGGATTGGAAATCTGTGTCTGTAACCAGTTGGGGCTGCCAATGTGTTAATACCAACACTCCTGTTTTTTCTGCATCCCTCCAGGCTCAGGATGTTCCTGACTTTTTGACTGATTTTTCTGATGTGTTTAGCGAAAGTAAATCTGCATCCTTGCTCCCCCCATAGGAGCCTTTTTAACTTGTCTGTACCTGAACATGACGCTATGCGGTCTTATATCAAGGAGTCATTGGAGAAGGGTCATATCAGACCATCCTCTTCACCCTTGGGTGCCGGTTTTTTCTTTGTGGCCAAAAAGGATGGTTCATTAAGGCCGTGTATTGATTATCGTCTCTTGAACAATATCACTGTGAAATATCAATATCCGTTACCCTTGATTTCTGACCTGTTTTCCAGGGTGAAAAGTGCTACTTGGTTTACCAAGCTTGACCTCAGGGGGGCATATAACCTTATTCGCATTAAGCACGGGGATGAATGGAAGACGGCATTTAATACCCCAGAGGGGCATTTTGAGTACCTAGTGATGCCTTTTGGGCTCACTAATGCTCCTTCTGTCTTCCAGTCCTTCATGAATGACATTTTCAGGGATTTTGTGGATAAATTTCTGATTGTTTATTTGGATGATATCTTGATTTTTTCCAATGACTGGGACTCTCATGTGAAACATGTTCGGACTGTGTTCCAGATTTTGAGAGAGAATGCTCTGTATGTGAAGGGATCAAAGTGTCTTTTTGGCGTACAGAGGATCTAATTTCTGGGATTCATTTTGTCCCCATCTGTTATTGAAATGGACCCGGTCAAGGTTCAGGCCATCTGTGATTGGGTCCAACCTACTTCATTAAAGGCTCTTCAAAGATTCTTGGGTTTTGCCAATTTTTATCGTAAATTTATTGGTAATTTCTCTGTTATTGTTAAACCATTGACTGATTTGACCAAAAAGGGTTCTGATGTGGTGAATTGGCCTCCTGAGGCAGTCTCTGCGTTTCAGGAACTTAAGCAGAGATTCACTTCTGCTCCTGTTCTACGGCAGCCTGATGTTTCCCTGCCATTTGAGGTGGAGGTTGATGCCTCTGAAATTGGGGCAGGTGCTGTTTTGTCCCAAAGAGATCCAGAGACCTCTAAAAGTAACCCTTGTGCATTTTTCTCTCGAAAATTTTCTCCAACTGAACGTAATTATGACGTGGGTAATCGGAAGTTATTGGCCATGAAGTGGGCTTTTGAAGAGTGGAGACATTGGCTGGAGGGAGCCAAACATCAGGTGGTGGTCCTCACGGACCATAAGAATCTGGTTTATCTGGAATCAGCCAAGCGACTTAATTCTAGACAGGCCAGGTGGGCCTTGTTTTTCACACGTTTTAATTTTGTGGTTTCCTTTCTTCCTGGCACTAAGAATGTTAAGGCGGATGCCCTCTCGAGGAGTTTCCTTGCGGACTCTCCTGAGTTATCTGATCCTGCTGTTATTTTGAAAGAGGGTGTAGTTCTTTCCGCCATCTCGCCCAATTTGAGACTGGCTCTGGAAGGGTGTCAGGAGGATAAACCCGAGCGCTGCCCTATTGGGAAATTGTTTGTCCCTGACCGGTGGAAAAAGAGTGTGATGTCTGAGATTCATTGTTCCGCGTTGGCCGGTCATCCCGGAATTTTTGGTACCAGAGACTTGGTTAGTCGGTCCTTTTGGTGGCCTACTTTGTCTCGTGACGTCAGGGAATTTGTGCAGTCCTGCGGGACTTGCTCTCGCTCCAAGCCTTGCTCTCGCTCTAGTGGTTTGTTGATGCCATTGCCTGTGCCCAAGAGACCATGGACCCATATCTCTATGGATTTCATTTCCGACCTCCCTGTTTCTCAGAGAATGACCGTTATCTGGGTGATTTGTGATAGGTTTTCCAAAATGATACATCTTGTGCCATTACCTAAGTTGCCTTCCTCCTCTGAATTGGTGCCTTTGTTCCTTCAGCACGTGGTTCGGTTACACGGCATCCCTGAGAACATTGTGTCTGACAGAGGAGTCCAGTTTGTTTCCAGATTTTGGAGGACTTTTTGTTCTAAACTTGGTGTTCTATTGTCTTTCTCCTCGGCTTTTCATCCTCAGACCAATGGACAAACTGAGAGAACAAACCAGACATTGGAGACTTATCTGAGATGCTTTGTGTCTGCTGATCAGGATGACTGGGTCTCTTTTTTGCCTTTGACTGAGTTTGCTCTTAATAATAGGGCTAGCTCTGCCACTTTGATGTCTCCATATTTCTGCAATTTTGGGTTTCACCCTCGATTTTCTTCAGGACAGACGGAGTCTTCTGTCTGTCCAGGTGTTGACTCTGTTGTGGAGCATATGCAGCAGATTTGGGACCAGGTAGTGGAGAGGTTGTCACTCTCTCAAGAGAGGGCCCAGCGGTTTGCCAACCGGCATAGGACTGATGGTCCTCGGTTTGAAGTGGGGAACTTGGTCTGGTTGTCCTCAAGAAATATCCCTATGAGAGTTGCATCTCCTAAGTTTAAGCCTAGGTTCATTGGACCTTATAACATCATGGAGATTCTTAATCCTGTTTCCTTTCGTTTACTTCTTCCAGGGACATTTAAGATCCATAACGTGTTCCACAAGTCCTTATTGAAGAGGTTTGTCAAGCCAGTGGTTTCTATGGCTGTGCCTCCTGACCCTGTTTTGGTTGAGGGCAATCTGGAGTATGTGGTTGAGAAAATATTGAATTCCCGTTTTTCTAGACGGAAACTCCAGTATTTGGTTAAGTGGAGAGGTTATGGTCAGGAGGACAATTCTTGGGTGTATGCTAGGAGACTCATCCGGCGTATCTCAGAGCTCATCCTGACCGACCTGGTTGCTCAAATGAGGGTTCGGTGACCCCTCCTCAAGGGGGGGTACTGTTGTGAATGTGCTAGAAATGAATTCTGAGCAGAAGCTCCCTCTGGTGGTTACAAACAGTACTGGACTATCCAATGAAGATTGTGAAGATTGGCGATCAGGTGTTACTGACTGGTCTTATATAAGGGAGGTTCCCTCCCATCACGGTTGCCGGTGATCAATTGTTCTGGTCTCATCTTTGATCGTGTGATCTCAGGTGTTTTTGTAATTAGTAGAGTTGGTACTTTTCAGGGTTTTTTGGGATTGCAGTAAGTGTCCTTCCTATCCTTTTCTATTTAGGAAGTTTGGGCCCCAACGTTTGCTCATACTATTTTCTGTCTGTGTCTGTATTTTCCTCTTGTCTAACCGCCATTACATGTTTGGGGGCTTTCTATGTTCTTTGGGGATCTGCTCCGGGGCAGATAGTTTTCATCTTTCTGTCTTTAGGTGTAATTAGCTTCTCAGGCTGTGACGAGGCGTCTAGGACCAACGTAGGTACGCTCCACGGCTGCCTTTAGTTGTGGTGGTTAGTCAGGGTACTGCAATCCCATAGATTCCAACCTCTCTGGTGTATTTCCTTTTTTGCCTGCTCTCCTCAGCTACCGAATCATAACAGATCACGTTCTATGTTTGCTTAGCAGTCAGCTGTGTACCTGAGTGCCTGACAGGACACAGAAGTTTGTCTCAGCGGCTCTGTGACGCAACAGGGTTAGCTTTCAACGCTAGACAGCGCCCTAGCGTGTTTATATTGCGATTCAGTGGTGTTAAGTGAGTTCGCACACATCGCCATATAGCGCTGCGGCACTCCTTCTAGCGGCTCTGTGGAATAAAAGAGTTCGCACATATTGCCACAGCGCGTTACGGCGTTTATTTTGGCAACTCTGCGGGATAACAGAGTTCGCTTCTCGCGCCATTTTACTAGCAGCAGGCTCCGCCTGCACGGTGAACCCCGGGCTACAAACGCACCTCTCTACATCATATATTTGGTGCGTTCCGCAGACCCTAACATAATATTAGCGCCAGGGTCTGGCTAATAAAATGGCGGATGATCAGCGTCTACCGCAGTACATCCAGCAGCTGGAGGGTAGGTTTGCGGCTCTTGAGCGCACAACCTCAGCTGTGGATGTTACCGCAGTCGCTGTTCAGGCTGCTAGCGTGGCTGCAGCCAGTTTGTCCTCTGCCACCTCTGCCCCTACATTATCCCACCTCCCGCTTACTGACAAGTTTGCCGGTGACAGCAAGCAATGTAGGGGATTCGTGAGTCAGTGCTCTATACAGCTCGAGCTTCTGGCTGCACGTTTCCCCACGGATCGGGCACAAGTGGGTTTTGTACTGTCTCTACTCTCGGGCAGAGCGTTGGAGTGGGCAACGCCGCTGTGGGAGTGCGACGATCGTGTGGTGCGGAGTGCTCCTTGTTTCCTGGAGGCTCTTAAAAAGGTCTTTTTAGGACCTCAGGTCACCCACGATACGGCGCTACAACTGCTGGCATTGGCACAGGGTTCGTCTTTGGTCAGTCAGTTTTCCGTCCAGTTTCGGACTCTGGCCTCAGAGCTAGACTGGTCGGATAAAGTTCTCATTCCAGTCTACTGGCGAGGACTGGCTGACCATGTTAAAGACGCTTTGGCTACCAGGGAGATTCCTGCTACACTGGAGAAGTGTTGTGTTTCGGTAGCTGAGGAGGACAGGAACAACAGCAGGGCAGCAGAACACCTGAGATGTTGGTAACTGATGGGTTGCAGATTCCTAAACTAACGACACAACTAGAGGTAGCCGTGGAGCGTTCCTACGTTGATCCTAGATGCCTCGTCACAGCCTGAGAGATAACTACACCTAAAGGCAGAAAGATGAAAGCTATCTGCCCCGGAGCAGATCCCCAAGGAAAATAGGAAGCCCCCAAACATATAATGGCGGTTAGACAAGATGAAAACACAAACATAGGCAGAAAATAGATTGAGCAAACGCTAGGGCCACAAGCTGACTAAATAGGATAGGAAAGGAGAGATTACTTTCTGCCACCCAGAAAACCCTACAAAAATCCAACAATTCTGATTACAAAAATACTGAGATCACACGATCTCGCCAGCCGCTAAATCAGATCTCAGTGTGAACAAAACCAAGCTGCAGCTGCTGAAAAAACAGGAAAAAGCAAATGAGCAAATAACAGTGGCTGCAGATAAACTGTGAGGAGCTCAGGCCCCAGGTGGGGACCTGGCTGACCTCCACAAAAGTGCAGAAAACAATGCAAAAAGCAAGCACAAAAAGAAAAGCAAAAAATCTCTTATCTGAAAGTAGGATATGCAGTCAAGACTCCAGCAAACTTCCAAATGAACCAGGAACCACAATTGAGACAAGAACAATTGATCACCGGCAACCATCATGGGAGGGAACCTCCCTTATATCAGACCAGTCAGTGAACCCAGATTGCCATTCCTCGCTGAAAGGTTCAGTACTGTCTGTAACCACCAGAGGGAGCCTCTGCTCAGAAACCATCTCTAGCACATTCATAACAGAGAAGCTTATCTCCATATCTACCCGCATCGACCTCCGTTTTCACAAGCGGAGGTTGGAGCGGGCCCAGTGTAGGCAGAGGATTCGGTTGGCTCCCACCTTTGCCAAACCTCTCGAATCCCCCGATCTGGCATCCGAACCCCAAAAGGCCACAGAGGTTCCTCGTGCAGGACCTAAGTCTCGAGTCGTCCGAGTATCTGTGGTCTGTAACCTTTGTCAGCAGACAGGACACTATGCCAACAAATGTCCACAGCGATCGGGGAAGCGATCGCGTCTAGTGGCCCTGGGAGGAGGTTCACTAGAGACAGCGGCATTTTCCTCCAAGATGACATTTAAAGGGACAGTCACTGTAGACTCTTCCACACTTACAGTCGAGCTTTGTGTGGACTCAGGAGCAGAGGGGAATTTCATGTCATCCACCTTTGCTCGTCGCCACGCAATACATCTGGTAGAGCTCGACAAACCAGTGACTGTCCAGGTAGTGAATGGGTTGACATTGCCCTCGCCAATTACACATCAGACTGTCCCTCTTACCTTGTGTGTACCCCCTTCCCATCAGGAAATTATTTCCCTTCTGGTCCTTCCCGAGGGAATAGACAAAATCCTGGTACTGGGAGTACCCTGGCTCCGTTCCCACTCCCCTCATATTGAGTGGACCTCCGGTAGGATACTGGGTTGGAGTGAGTCATGTAAGGACAGATGTGTCAGGGAGTGCATTCAGGTTACCACTACAGAGATACCCGCAGATCTTCTCTTCCCAAGTGCTATCAGTCATATGCAGACGTGTTCTTTAAAAAGGCTGCGGAGACCCTGCCGCCCCATCGTCCCTACGACTGTCCTATTGACCTCTTGCCTGGAGCAGAACCTCCTCGGGGAAGGGTCTATCCCCTCTCTCTTCCTGAGACGGAGGCTATGTCTCAATATATCCAGGAGAATCTGGCAAGAGGGTTCATTAGGAAGTTGGTGTCACCAGCAGGAGCAGGGTTCTTCTTCGTGCAGAAGAAGATTGGAGAGTTACGTCCGTGTATAGATTACAGAGGTCTTAACGCCATCACCGTTAAGAATAAGTACCCATTGCCCCTGATCTCTGAGCTCTTTGATAGGCTCCGGGGAGCAAGGGTATTTACTAAATTAGATCTGCGTGGTGCTTATAACCTGATTCGCATCCGTGAGGGGGACGAATGGAAGACGGCTTTTAATACCAGGGATGGGCATTATGAATAACTGGTGATGCCCTTCGGGCTCTGTAATGCCCCAGCTGTTTTCCAAGACTTTGTCAATGACATCTTCCGGGATATGCTTTCCACCTCTGTAGTAGTCTATCTGGATGATATTCTCATCTTTTCTCCAGATATTGACTCTCACCGGAGGGATGTCTGCAAAGTCTTCGACTTGTTACGGGCGAACTCCCTCTATGCAAAGTTGGAGAAATGCATGTTTGAGCAGGAGTCTTTACCTTTCCTGGGCTATATCATCTCCGCCCAGGGATTGGCTATGGATCCTGCCAAACTACAGGCTGTGATGGATTGGTAAGAACCCCATTCTCTTAAAGCGGTGCAGCGCTTTATGGGGTTCATTAATTACTATCGCCAATTCATTCCCCACTTCTCCACTTTGGTAGCTCCCTTGGTAGCCCTCACCAAGAAGGGAGCCAATCCCAAATTGTGGTCAGAGGAGGTCTCCAAGGCCTTTACTTCAATTAAGTCCCATTTTGCTAGCGCTCCCATCTTACATCGCCCCGAGATTGATAAGCCTTTTTTATTGGAGGTCGATGCCTCGTCCGTTGGTGCTGGAGTAGTCCTTTTTCAAAAGGATGCTCAAGGTCGGAAACATCCTTGTTTCTTCTTTTCCAAGACCTTCACACCAGCGGAGAGGAATTATTCCATTGGGGATAGGGAGGTGCTAGCCATGAAGTTGGCCTTTTCCGAGTGGAGACATCTCCTGGAGGGGGCTCGCTTTCCCTTTCAAGTTTTCACTGACCACAAATATTTGGTCTATTTACAGACCGCCCAGCCGCTAAATTCTCGTCAGGCCAGATGGTCCCTGTTCTTCTCCCGGTTTCATTTCACCCTCCATTTCCTCACCGGTGAGAAGAACATTCGGGCCGATGCTTTTTCTCGCTCCGTGGTGTCCTCTGAGGAGGTGGAGGAGGAGCCTCGGTTGATTTTCCCCACAGAGAGCCTAAGAACTGTTGCCCCGGTTTCACTTGAGTCTGTGCCTCCGGGCAAGACTTTTGTGCCCACCAATTTGCGACCGGAGGTACTCTCTTGGGCACATTCGTCCAGGGTGGGTGGACATTTTGGGGCAAAAAGGACATCTGAGTTGCTGGCGAGGACATACTGGTGGCCACATATGGTCCGTGACGTCAGGGAATACGTTCAGGCGTGCGTCTCCTGCGCCAAGAATAAGTCCACTCGACAACGGCCAGCTGGGCTACTTTTCCCTTTACCGGTGACAGACAGGCCTTGGGAGATGGTCGGGATGGATTTTGTGGTGGGCTTACCCAAGTCTGGGGCTGCACCATCATCTGGGTGATAACAGACCACTTCTCCAAAATGGTGCATTTAGTGCCGTTACCTCGGTTACCGTCTGCACTGACCTTGGCAGCATTATTCATTAGGCATATTTTCCGCCTACACGGTATGCCAGACAAAATTGTCAGTGATCGAGGTCCCCAGTTTGCGTCTCGGTTCTGGAGAGAGCTGTGTCGTTTTCTGCATACCATCCCGAGACGAATGGGTTGGTAGAGAGGGCCAACCAGACCTTGGTCACGTACTTGCGACATTTTGTCTCTGCCAGGCAGGATGACTGGGCATCCTTGCTACCGTGGGCTGAGTTCGCTCTAAATAATGCTGTGGCTGACACCACCGGACAGACCCCATTCCTCCAGAACTACGGTCAGCATCAACGGGTACCAGTGCCCATGCCCGTGTCTTCCGCTGATTCCAGGGTGGCAGACTAGGCTGTGGAGGCACGGGACATTTTGGACCGCACCCAGGATGCCATTCAGGCCTCCAAAGAGAGGATGAGGTCTTCGGCCAATGCCCATCGGCGCCCCGCTCCTACATTTGCTCCGGGTGACCTAGTGTGGCTTTCTGCCCGAAACATCAGGCTACGTGTAGAGTCCACCAAGTTAGCACCTCGCTTTTTGGGCCCCTTTAAAGTTCTTGAGCAGGTGAACCCAGTGGTTTACCGCCTAGCCATTCCGCCTCGCCTTGGTATCACCGACACCTTTCATGTTGTCCCTCCTGAAACCCGTGGCCATTTCCCGGTTTTCCGAGTCATCTGCCGGGACGTCGGGTTCATCTACCGATGATCATGAGGTGAACGCCATTGTTGGGTGCAAGGTGGTACGAGGCAAAAAATTTTATTTGGTGGATTGGAGGGGTTATGGGCCTGAGGATAGGTCCTGGGAGCCTGCCGAGCATGTTCACGCTCCGCAGCTCATCGCTGCCTTTGAGTGCAGGGAGTCCCAAAGAAGGGGGGCCCTAGGAGGGGGGTAATGTTAGGGTTCGAGTTCCTGCTGTTGCACAAGGGGAGTCTCGAACCAGTCCCGCTGCGGTCCCCCATTCATCTCAGGCCGCAGTGGAGCCTGCTCAGCAGAGACGTCGGTCCCAGCGTCTTGCCCATTCCAATACTGTGCAGAGACTTGCTGCTGCCTCTCCTGAATCTGCTATTATAGCCAGTGCTGGAGCAGACGTCTTGGGACAAAGTCCTGCGTTAGCTGTTACTATAAAAGGGTGGCATGACTGGGCTGCCATGCGCTAATATCAATCGTTATATGCTTTGCGCCAGTGTGGTCATGCGTGTGTGTGGTTAGGGCGGCTGAAAAACGCCATTACAATACCGACTTAATCGGTGAGGAGCTTGGTATGCTAGCTGGTCAGAGTCGGTGTCCTAGATGCCCTAGATTACCGGCATAACCGGTGAGGAGTTTGATTGCCGTATTCAGGGCCTGGCGTTCAGATGCCATAGATTGCGGGTGACTCCCGCGAGGATATTAGCGCATGATCACGTTCTATGTTCGCTTAGCAGTCAACTGTGTACCTGGGTGCCTGACAGGACACAGAAGTTTGTCTCAGCGGCTCTGTGACGCAACAGGGTTCGCTTTCAACGCTAGACAGCGCCCTAGCGTGTTTATTTTGCGACTCAGTGGTGTTAACTGAGTTCGCACACATCGTCATATAGCGCTGCGGCACTCCTTCTAGCGGCTCTGTGGAATAACAGAGTTCGCACATATTGCCACAGCGCGTTACGGCGTTTATTTTGGCGACTCTGCGGGATAACAGAGTTCACTTCTCGCGCCATTTTACTAGCAGCAGGCTCCGCCTGCACGGTGGACCCCGGGCTGCGAACGCACCTCTCTACATCATATATTTGGTGCGTTCCGCAGACCCTAACACTGTCTGAACTAGCTTTTGATCTAGGAACTAATTCGCTGTTACGTAATGCGCCAAAATACAACATTACATACGCAGCAGAAAATAAGGAAGCTTCAAATTGAGAAGAGCAACTAACAGAGGTAAATGACACCAGCTTGTGTAATAAGGAAATAGAAATGTGTCGTCTACTTTTTTTGCAGGGTTGGGCTCTTTTCCACCCTTTTAAAGACTGTCTGATAATAAAAGACTTCGTGACATCTGGCCAACCTAGTAGCTGAAAATAAAAAGCCAAACCCGATAGACGTTGTTGAGCCGAAAAAACAGAAATCCCAGACTGCAACATTAACATAAAAAATTCAACTGTTACGTCCAGTCTGTTCTTGCAGCACGAGTGAACTGGTCACCCCTTGCTCAAACGGCACCACTCAACCCAAGACTTACCGTATGATTGCCAAGTAGAGGGAGCTACTGACGAACGGACCAATGACATCAACTGTTGGCTACAATGTCCCATAGGGAAGAAGGGCAAAGCAAGCCTACCGGGTGGGCACTGGGGAGAAGCTCCCCGAAGACCTGCCAATTGAAAAGCGACAAAGCATCAGCGATATAATTTTCAACTCCTGGAACGTGTCGAGCCCGAAACCATATGTTCTTATTTAAACATATGGTTCGGCTCGACACGTTCCAGAGGACCAGGTGGCGAAGTAGGCTAAGAACTGGAGGAGAGGATGAAGACAAGCGATTTATACAATGGTCCACGCTGAGATTATCACACCAGAAACATATTTTTTTGTTGGTAAACTGAGTACCCCATATCTCCACTGCTGCCACAATGGGGGAAAGTTCCAATAGCGTAAGGTTTTTGCAAAACCCTTGCGACTTCCACAACTCTGGCCAAGCGGCCGCACACCACTGATCTCCAAAAATGGTGCCGAAACCAGCCGACCCGGCAGCATCTGAAAATAATTTTAACTCCTGGCTGGTAATTTCTGAAGACATGAAACAATTACGGCCATTGAATGACATCAAAAATGTTTTCCAAACCTCCAAATCCGCCCGTAAACTTCTTGTTATCCTGATTTTATGGCCGGGAGGGAAGCCCCTCTAGTCGCCAATGACAATCGCCTTGAAAAAACCCTACCCATTGGCATGACTTTACAGGCAAAAACGAAGAGTCTGAGTAAGGATTGCATTTGTTGTAGGGTAACTTTTTTAACGGAACAAAAACCTTCAATCATGCACATCAATTTCTCCACTTTTTCGACAGGCAAGCGGTAAACCATGTTCACAGTGTCGATTTCAATACCTAAGAACGACAGGGTCGTAACTGGACCGACCGTTTTTTCCGCAGATAACGGGACCCCAAACTGGTGAGCTATCTCCTTGAAAAAATTCAATAACTGCAAACACACGGCTGAATCTTTTGGTCCCACAAACAGAAAATCGTCCACATAGTGTGTGACAGACCTGAAACCCGTTCCCGATCTAACAACCCAATCCAAAAAGGAACTGAAGAGTTCAAAATAATAACAAGATATGGAATAACCAATCGGGAGGCACATGTCGTAATAATAACCATCATCCACCTGGCATCCCAAAAGGTGAAAACAGTCAGGGTGAACTGGTAACAGGCGGAAGGCGGATTCGATATCAGACTTCGCCAGGAGGGCGCCGGCGCCCTCCTGGCGGACCAAGGCCACAGCCCTGTCAAACGAAAAGTATGATACCTATGCATCCTCCGAAGAAATTCTTTCATTAACAGACTCACCCTTGGGGTAGGATAGATGGTGTATAAGACGAAACGAGCCAGGTTCCTTTTTTGGAACTAAACCCAAAGGGGAAACGCTAAAGTTCCAAAAAGGTTTTGAATGGACCCGCAATCCTGCCTAACTTCACTTCTTTGTCAATCTTCTCGCGCAAAACTTCGGGGTGGTCCCGGTCAGATTTCAAATTAGCGGCAAACGAAGGGGACATACAGTCATGGGCAAAAGTTTTGAGAATGACACAAATATTATTGTAATGTATGTAGTACAGTTCATATAGCGTCTTGTGCTTGGGTGCGATGAAAACACAGGAGTCACAGGTTTGATATAGAAAAGTCCTGTATTACTTCATACAAGTTTGCAGAAATAGTCACACAGTTTGCAGACACAGAAACAGGAGACACAGCAGGCCAGAGTAATCCAAGCTCAGCAATCACTCTCCAATACAGATTCAGGATCTTCTTCTCTGTTACCGTAAGTCCATGCAAACGTGGGTCTTTCAAAGAGCAGGGTTCAGAGTCCACAAGTGCTTCAGAGTTCCTCAGTAGGAATAGCTGGAGTACAAGGTCCAAGGCTTACAGGAGTCAAGTCACAGGTTCACTGCAGGCTAGATTCTGAAGCACTGATTGCTCAGCTGTGGCTGCTTAAGAAGCAAAGGAGAGAATCAGGGCGGGAACATGCAAGCTGGAAACTCCATTTTGACTGAGGGCAAGATAGCTGCAGCAAGACAGAAGGTAAAATGGCTGACGAACAAACTGAGTTTCAGGAATATATACATAGAACCTTACATTACTCCCCCCTTAAGGACAACCTCCGGATGACCTCAGACCAGGCTTGTGTGGGTACCTCTGATGAAACTGACGGAGCAAGCGAGGAGCATTAACGTTATTGACCGGTTCCCATGAGTTGTCCTCCACTGGGTAGCCCTGCCATTTAATCAGATATTGTAACTGATTTCTATACAACCTGGAATCTAAAATCCTTTCCACCACAAATTCTTCCTGACCATCGACTAGCACTGGTCAGGGCAAGGAGAGGAACGTCCAGGAAACGTATTGGGTGTCGCAGCCTTTAGTAGGGATACATGAAAGACAGGGTGGATTCTCATAGTTCTGGGCAGTTGAAGATGACAAGCAACGGCACTTATAATTTTACTGATTTTATAGGGTCCAATGTACTTATGTCCCAACTTAGACGATGGAATCCTTAACTTAAGATTTCTGGTTGACAGCCAGACCAAGTCTCCTACCTTGAAAGCTGGTGCAGGTTTACGAAATTTATCTGCTGCTTTCTTGTACCTTTCTTGAGCCGATTCCAGATTTTCCTTTAGAAGATCCATATTCTTCTGTAAAGACGTGATTCTTTCAGCCACTGCTGGTAAAGGCATTTCTATGGGAAATCGTGGTAGAATGTTAGGATGATAACCTAGATTAGAGTAAAAAGGAGACTGTTTAGTGGAGGCACTCTGAGAGTTGTTATACGAGAACTCAGCTAATGGAAGTAGATCCACCCAATCATCCTGTAGGTGGCAGATAAAGCAGCGGAGATACTGCTCCAGGGTTTGATTGGTTCGTTCGGTCTGTCCATTAGTCTGGGGATGAAAAGCAGAAGAAAGGTTTACTTTAATGTCCAATGCTGCACATAAATTTTGCCAAAACCTAGAAGTGAATTGCACCCCTCGATCCGAAATAACCTCATCCGGTACTCCATGTAAGCGAAACACATCTTTAATCATCAAATCTGATGTCTGTTTTGCAGTGGGTAAGCCGACACAAGGGATAAAATTAGCTGCCTTTGTTAGACGGTCAACCACCACTAGAATGGTGTTCTTCCCCTGAGAGGTTGGTAACTCCACAATGAAGTCCATAGAAATGGATCCCCACGGGCGGGACGGGGTGGGAAGAGGCTGTAACAGACCAGTTGGTGAGGAGCGAGGTGTTTTGCATCTTGCACAGACCTCACATGAAGTGACATAATTCAAAACATCCTTCCTGCAAGTGGGCCACCAAAAGAAACGAGAAAGAAATTCCTGTGTCTTTAGAATTCCTCTATGCCCAGCTATCTTGGAATCGTGAATGAGTTGCAATACTCTTAATCTGACTGTTTCAGGAATATACAGACGTTGTCCCTGAATCCACACACCATTCTTAAAGACAAGACTTACGTCCCTTGGGGGTTGTGCCAAAAAGGAATCCGCATGGTATGCTTCCTTGATGTCCTTAAGTAGGTCTTGATTATGAATTACTCCTAGGAATCAAGAGTCAGGAAGAATAGTCTTAGGAGGAGTAATTGGATGTGTCTCTGCTGAGTAAATCCTAGAGAGTGCATCAGCCTTTCCATTGCGCGATCCTGGTCTATAAGAAGTGATAAAATTAAATTGGTTTAAGAAAAGATTCCAGCGAGCCTGGCGAGGAGTCAGGCACTTAGCCGACCTGATAAACTCAAGGTTACGATGGTCTGTCAGGATGACTATTTGCTGTGCAGCTCCCTGAAGAAGGTGTCTCCATTCTTTGAAGGCGGCAATAATGGCCAACAACTCTCTATTGCCCACATCGTAGTTCCTCTCAGCCGAAGACAACTGCTGGGAAAAGAAGGCACAGGGATGCAAGACATTCTTCTCACCTGTTCTCTGAGAGAGTATAGCTCCAACGGCACAGTCTGAAGCATCCACCTCTATTATGAAGGCAAGCTCGGGGTTGGGATGTACTAGGATAGGTGCAGTGGTAAATTTATCTTTTAGACGGGAAAATGCTTCCTGGGCTTGGGGAGTCCAGGAAAACCTAGACTCTTTCCGGGTAAGTTGAGTGATAGGTGACACTACCTCAGAGAAATTTCTAATGAAACGTCTATAGAAGTTGGCAAACCCGATGAAGCGCTGTACCTCCTTCACATTTCTAGGACTTGGCCAATCCTTGATGGCTTGGGTTTTGCTTCCATCCATACTAATTCCTTGTGTAGACAGTACATACCCCAGAAATTGAATTTCGGTCCTATGGAATTCACACGTTTCAAGTTTGATGTAAAGATGATTTTGTCTTAGACGTTCCAAGACCATTCTCACATGTCCATGATGTTCCTCTGTGGAGTTAGAAAAAATTAGAATATCATCCAAATAAATTACCACGAATGTATCTAGGAGATCCCTGAAGATGTCATTCACCAAGTGTTGGAAAGTGGCTGGGGCGGTACTCAGACCAAAAGGCATAACTAGATATTCAAAGTGTCCATAGCGTGACCTGAATGCAGTCTTCCATTCATCCCCAAGTCTAATATGGACTAAGTTATAGGCCCCACGAAGATCTAGTTTAGAAAAAATTTTGGCATGTCGCACTCTCTCCAATAACTCAGGGATTAAAGGCAATGGATAACGGTTTCTAATAGTAACCTTATTGAGTTCCCTATAGTCTACGCATGGTCTCAGAGATCCATCTTTCTTCTTTACAAAGAAGATGGGTGCACCTGCAGGAGATGAAGAGGGGCGTATGAAGCCCTTGGCTAGATTTTCATCTATGTAATCCTTTAAAGCCTTTAGCTCGGGCCCCGCCAGGGGGTAGATCTTACCAAAAGGTATCTCTGCTCCAGGCAATAATTCAATTGGACAATCATATGGACGGTGAGGAGGAAGCTGGTCAGCGTTCTTCTTGTCACATAAATCCACATAGTCCTGGTATACAGCTGGTAGTTCAGGGACTGACATGATTCCTTTAGGAAGAGAGCAAGCTGAAACTTTTGGACTCATCTGTTTCTCTGGAAAGTGTAATTCCTTGGTCTCCCAGTTAATGGTAGGATTCTGAGCCTGCAGCCATGGTAGCCCTAGAATAATGGGAAAGTGGGGAGAAGAGATAAGCATAAAGGACAGTTTCTCTTGATGATCTTTACCCATAAGAACCCTCAAAGGCTCTGTTTCCTGATCCACTGGTCCAGAGGTCAGCAGGGAGCCATCCACAGTTTCCATCTGTACTGGAGTAGCCTTCTTCACTGAACGTATTCCCTGTTTCAGAGCAAAGGAGACATCCATAAAATTTCCACTTGCCCCTGAGTCGATCATAGCAGAGCTAGACACCCAAGCTGAGTCAACCCAGAGTTTGATGGAAAGAAAGCAATGAGAATTGTTTTTCTTACAACTCAGCTGGGACACCGCTGAGGAAACTTGAAAAATGGCAGCGTTTACACAGTCAACGTCCTCAGAGGTAACGGAGTTTAAGTCCGAGAAATCAAGATCTGTTGCTGCAGATCTCTCTGGAGCCTGAGGCTCGGACCTGACAGATCCCCTCTCGCAACACTCACAATGAATGAGTGCTGCAGTAGTCTTACGAGCACGGCTGGGGCAGTTTATAATGAAGTGCCCTGACTTACCACAATAGAAACATAGATTCTCCTTAAAACGATGTTCCTTGCGTGCATCACTAACCCGTCGTTGTAAAGAGTCTACCTGCATGGGTTCAGGTTCAGGTTCCCGTGTAATCCTACTCAAAGGTTCCTTAGCTGGAGAGGAAGGTAGGAAAAGGTTAGTACGATTGCTTTCGAACCATCTCTCTTGCCTGCGTTCAGTCAGACGAGTATCAATACGGATGCAGTAGTTAATAAAGTCACCTAACGCAGTGGGAGGGTCGGCACGAGCAAGTTCATCCTTAATCAGTGGAGATAACCCCTTTCGAAAAATAGATTTTTTGGCGGAACTGTCCCAGGTGGTATCAAGGGCCCATCTCCTGAAATCCAAGGCATATTCAGCTACCGAGGCTTACCTTGGCGCAAAGCTAACATGGCTGCTTCAGCTGTTGCACCTCGATTGGGGTCATCAAACACCTGCCCCATGGCTGAAATAAAATCATCAAGGTGATTCAAACAATCATCCTCAGTCTCAATCAGAGGGTTTGCCCACATTAAAGCCTTGTTGGTAAGCAACATAATTATAGTAAGCACCTTAGATCGTTCAGTGGGAAATTGTGAAGCATGTGCAGAAAAAAAAAGATTGCATTGATTAATAAATCCCCTGAATTTCTCACGTTCACTGCCAAAACGAAAAGGGGGCAACTTGGGAATCCCAGCACTCGGGGCTACGGCAGGAGCCTGGACTCGCCCCTCTAGAACCTCAATCCTGGCTCGCAAATCCTGGGTAGTCTGTCCAACCACTTGCAAATTGTGATTATTGAGGTCCTGTAGATTTGTAAAACGGGTCTTTATATTCTGCAAATCTGCAAGGATATTATCAGTCACTCCGCAAAGTTCCTTTATGCGGGCCTCCATTTTCCAGATCTTTTAAGACAGGATTACTGGAAGAAGAGGAGAGAAAAAAAAAAACAATAGTGTTCACCTGTGGCAACACTGCAGAGAAAAAAAAATTAAGGGAACTGCTCACCTGGAATGGTTGTGAGAAGTCACAACCACTATCATCACAGAAAGTTTCAACCAGACATCTGATATCCAGAGTTACAGCAGACAAAAAAGAGAAAAGAAAGGAAAAAAAAAAACAATAGTGTTTACCTGTGGTAACACTGCAAAAAGAAAAAACTTAAGGGAATTGCTCACCTGGAATGGTTGTGAGAAGTCACAACCACTGTCATCACAGAAAGTACAACCGGACGTCTGATATCCACAGTACAGCAGACACAGCCTTCCAGACCCAGCAGACATTAACGTTTTGGCTTCAGAATCTTGTAATGTATGTAGTACAGTTCATATAGCATCTTGTGCTTGGGTGCGATGAAAACACAGGAGTCACAGGTTTGATATAGAAAAGTCCTGTATTACTTCATACAAGTTGGCAGAAATAGTCACACAGTTTGCAGACACAGAAACAGGAGACACAGCAGGCCAGAGTAATCCAAGCTCAGCAATCACTCTCCAATACAGATTCAGGATCTTCTTCTCTGTTACCGTAAGTCCATGCAAACGTGGGTCTTTCAAAGAGCAGGGTTCAGAGTCCACAAGTGCTTCAGAGTTCCTCAGTAGGAATAGCTGGAGTACAAGGTCCAAGGCTTACAGGAGTCAAGTCACAGGTTCACTGCAGGCTAGATTCTGAAGCACTGATTGCTCAGCTGTGGCTGCTTAAGAAGCAAAGGAGAGAATCAGGGCGGAAACATGCAAGCTGGAAACTCCATTTTGACTGAGGGCAAGATAGCTGCAGCAAGACAGAAAGTAAAATGGCTGACGAACAAACTGAGTTTCAGGAATATATACATAGAACCTTACAATTATATTTTCACATGATCTGCTGCCCTCTGGTTTTTATGTGTGTTTGACAGATGCTTTTATCACAGACAGAAATATAATAATTGCAAACATATGAGTAACAAAAGCTTATATTGACAGTTAGAATGAGTTAATGCAGCAAGTCAATATTTGCAGTGTTGACCCTTCTTCTTCAGGACCTCTGCAATTCTCCCTGGCATGCTCTCAATCAACTTCTGGACCAAATCCTGACTGATAGCAGTCCATTCTTGCACAATCAATGCTTTCATTTTGTCAGAATTTTTAGGTTTTTGTTTGTCCACCCGTCTCTTGATGATTGACCACAAGTTCTCAATGGGATTAAGATCTGGGGAGTTTCCAGGCCATGGACCCAAAATCTCTATGTTTTGTTCCCTGAGCCATTTAGTTATCACCTTTGCTTTATGGCAAGGTGCTCCATCATGCTGGAAAAGGCATTGTTGATCACCAAACTGCTCTTGGAGGGTTGGGAGAAGTTGCTCTTGGAGGACATTCTGGTACCATTCTTTATTCATGGCTGTGTTTTTAGGCAAGACTGTGAGAGAGCCGATTCCCTTGGCTGAGAAGCAACCCCACACATGAATGGTTTCAGGATGCTTAACAGTTGGCATGAGACAAGACTGGTGGTAGCGCTCACCTTGTCTTCTCCGAATGAGGCGTTTTCCTGATGTCCCAAACAATCAAAAAGGGGATTCATCAGAGAAAATAACTTAACCCCAGTCCTCAGCAGTCCACTTCCTGTACCTTTTGCAGAATATCAGTCTGTCCATGATGTTTTTTCTGGAGAGAAGTGGCTTCTTTGCTGCCCTCCTTGAGACCAGGCCTTGCTTCTAGAGTCTCCGCCTCACAGTGCGTGCAGATGCACTCACACCTGCCTGCTGCCATTCCTGAGCAATCTCTGCACTGCTGGTAGCCCGATCCCGCAGCTGAAACACTTTTAAGAGACGGTCCTGGCGCTTGCTGGTCTTTCTTGGGCGCCCTGAAGCCTTTTTGGCAACAATGGAACTTCTCTCCTTGAAGTTCTTGATGATGCGATAGATTGTTGACTGAGTCTGCAGGGCCAGCCGCCTCCGGAACTCCTCATCATAGTGCCACCAGGCAGAACCGCTGTGGGCCTTGTAAGAAGTGGATATCATGTCCTGATAAATGAACAAATCAGAACACCATTCCGGATGTTTTTGGCCCATGATACAGCCCAAAACCTCAAAAGCCTGTAACCAATTACTCATGGTTTTTGCGACCTTCTGTCTGCTCCTATCAAAAGGCCTCTTGTTGTGAATGTGTTAGAAATGAGTTCTGAGCAGAGGCTCCCTCTGGTGGTTACAAACAGTGCTGAACCATTCAATGAAGATTGTGAAGATTGGCAATCAGGAGTTACAGACTGGTCTTATATAAGGGAGGTTCCCTCCCATCAGGGTTGCCGGTGATCAATTGTTCTTGTCTAAACTGTGGTTCCTGGTTCTCTTGGAAGTTTGCTGAGTCTTGCCTGCATCTTCTGCTATCAGATAAGATTTTTCTGTTTTTATTTTTGTGCTTGCTTTTTGCATTGTCCCCTGCACTTCTGTGGAGGTCAGCCAGGTCCCCTCCGGGGGCTTGTGCTCCTCTCAGTTTATCTAAGCCACTGTTATTTGTTCATTTGCCTTTTCCAGTTTTTTCAGTTGCTGCGGCTTAGTTTTGTGACACCAGAGAACTAATTTAGGTGGTAGAGGTCGTGTGATCTCAGGTGTTTTTGCAATTAGTAGAGTTGGTATTTTGTAGGGTTTTTTGGGATTGCAGTAAGTGTCCTTCCTATCCTTTTCTGTCCAGGTAGATTGGGCCCCAACGTTTGCTCATACTATTTTCTGTCTGTGTCTGTTTTTCCTCTTGTCTAACCGCCATTATATGTTTGGTGGCTTCCTATGTTCTTTGGGGATCTGCTCAGAGGCAGATAGCTTTCCTCTTTCTATCTTTAGGTGTAGTTAACCTCTCAGGCTGTGACGAGGCGTCTAGGAGCAACTTAGGAACGCTCCACGGCTGCCTTTAGTTGTGGTGGTTAGTCAGGGTACTGCAATCCAGTAGATTCCAACCTCTCTGGTGTATTGCCGTTTTTTGCCTGCTCTCCTCAGTTACCAAATCATAACAGTATCACCGGCCTAACTGAAAATTATATGGTACTCACAGAAGGGAAAAATAGTGTGAAAAAAAGAAAAAAAAGTTGTCAGAGTTGTCAGAGATTTTTTTTTTCTGTTTGTTGCATTTTTTTTTTTCTTCCCTCTTTTTCTCTGGGTGCTGAGGATTTTTTTTTTCTCTCAATGGAGTTTGCACAGTTGTCTGGCCGTGTGGATCAGCTTGCCACTGAAGTTCAGAGTATTGCTACCTATCTTGCAGGGTTGCCTGCTGTGGAACCTAGGATCCCCATGCCAGATTTGTTTTTGGGGGATCGAGCTAAATTTCTGAATTTCAAAAATAACTGTAAGTTGTTTTTTGCCTTAAAACCTAAGTCCTCAGGGAACGCAGCACAGCAGGTTCAAATTGTCATCTCTCTCCTGCGCGGCGATCCTCAGGATTGGGCTTTTTCCCTGACACCTCGGGACCCTGTTTTGAGTAATGTTGATGCATTTTTTCTGGCTCTGGGGTTATTGTACGATGAACCTAATGTCACTGATCAAGCTGAAAAAACCTTGTTGGCATTAAATCAGGGGCTTGAGGACGCTGAGTTATACTGTCAGAAATTTCGAAAGTGGGCAGTCCTGACCAAATGGAATGATGATGCTTTGGCAGCCCTTTTTCAGAAGGGTCTGTCAGAGAATGTAAAAGATGTTATGGTGGGTTTCCCTGCTCCCTCTGGTCTCAATGATTCTATGTCATTAGCGATTCAAATTGACAGACGTTTGCGTGAGCGTAGAGGTATGCGTGGAATAGTGTTGCCTTGTGAACCAGCTTCTGAACCCATGCAGTGTGATAGAGTGGCTTCTGGGGCACAGGCGTCATGAGTTTCGAAAACGCAATGGGTTATGTTTCTACTGTGGTGACGCCTCTCATGCTATTTCAGTCTGCCCTAAGCGGGGAAGACATTTTGCACGCTCAGTTGTCTTGGGTAGTGTTCAGACTAAATTTCTGTTGACTGTTACCCTGATTTGCTCCCTGTCCACATTTTCTGCTCAGGATTTTGTTGATTCGGGAGCAGCTATTAACCTGATGGATTTTGATTTTGCTAAGCGTTGTGGGTTTCCCTTGATACCCCTATGGAAGTCTATTCCCCTACTGGGGATTGATTCTACCCCCTTGGCTGAGAATTCTACTCAGGTGATAATGAGGGTTGAACCTGATCATCAGGAGAGTTGCAAATTTTTGGTGCTGTATAATCTGCATGACATTATTGTGCTAGGTTTCCCTTGGTTACAGTCTCATAATCCTGTTTTGGATTGGAAATCTGTGTCTGTAACCAGTTGGGGATGCCAATGTGTTAATGCCAACACTCCTGTTTTTTCTGCCTCTCCCCAGGCTCAGGATGTTCCTGACTTTTTGACTGATTTTTCTGATGTGTTTAGCGAAAGTAAATCTGCATCCTTGCCCCCCCATAGGAGCTATGACTGCGCTATTGAATTAGTGCCTGGTAGTAAATTCCCTAAAGGTCGCCTTTTTAACTTGTCTGTACCTGAACATGACGCTATGCGGTCTTATATCAAGGAGTCATTGAAGAAGGGTCATATCAGACCATCCTCTTCACCCTTGGGTGCCGTTTTTTTCTTTGTGGCCAAAATGGATGGTTCATTAAGACCGTGTATTGATTATCGTCTCTTGAACTATATCACTGTGAAATATCAATATCCGTTACCCTTGATTTCTGACCTGTTTTCCAGGGTGAAAATTGCTACTTGGTTTACCAAATGTTAGGGTTCGAGTTCCCGCTCCTGCACAAGGGGAGTCTCGAACCAGTGCCGCTGCGGTCTCCCATTCATCTCCGGCCGCAGTGGAGTCTGCTCAGCAGAGACGTCGGTCCAAGCGTCTTGCCCACTCCACTACTGGGCAGTGACTTGCTGCTGCCTTTCCTGGATCTGCTATTATAGCCAGTTCTGTAGCAGACGTCTTTGGGACAAAGTCCTGCATTTTCCCTTCTGAGCGTGCCCAGAGTGAGATCTCTCATTGGAGATCAGGGGTCACATGCTCAGGTACTGCACCAGCTCCTATTGGCCCGCCAGGAAGGCCCTGTTACTACTAGTCTTCTGAACAGGTTTCTCATTGGTCCTTGTTCCTGGAAGGTCCTGTAGCTGTTGCTATAAAAGGGTAGCATGGCTGGGCCGCCATGCGCTAATATCAACCATTGTATGCTATGCGCCAGTGTGGTCATGCGTGTGTGTGGTTAGGGACCCGGCTGAAATAAGCCACTAGAATACCGACTTAATCGGTGAGGAGTTTGGTGTGCTAGCTGGTCAGGGTCGGTGTCCTAGATGCCCTAGATTACCGGCATAACCGGTGAGGAGTTTGATAGCCGTATTCAGGGTCTGGCGTTCAGACGCCATAGATTGCGGGTGACTCCCGCGAGGACATTAGCGCATGACCACGTATTATGCTCGCTTAGCAATTAACCGTGTGCCTGAGAGCCTGACAGGACACGGTGCTTTTTCTCAGCGGCTCTGTGACGTAACAGGGTTCGCTCTCGACGCTAGACAGCGCCCTAGCGTTTTACTTTGCTGCTCACTGAAGCTAAGTGAGTTCGCACCTATCGCCATATAGCGCTGTGGCATCCCGCTAGCGGCTCTGGGGATTAACAGAGTTTGCACTTACTGCCACAACGCGCTACGGCGTTTATTTTAGCGACTCTGCGGGATAACAGAGTTCGCTACTTTCGCAGTCTTACTAGCAGCAGGCTTGCTTGCACGGTGGACCCCGGGCTGCGAACGCACCTCTCTACTTTATATATTTGGTGCGTTCCGCAGACCCTTAACACCAAGCTTGACCTCAGGGGGGCATATAACCTTATTCGCATTAAGCATGGGGATGAATGGAAGACGGCATTTAATACCCCAGAGGGGCATTTTGAGTACCTAGTGATGCCCTTTGGGCTCACTAATGCTCCTTCCGTCTTCCAGTCCTTCATGAATGACATTTTCAGGGATTTTGTGGATAAATTTCTGATTGTTTATTTGGATGATATCTTGATTTTTTCCAATGACTGTGACTCTCATGTGAAACATGTTCGGACTGTGTTCCAGATTTTGAGAGAGAATACTCTGTATGTGAAGGGATCAAAGTGTCTTTTTGGCGTTCAGAGGATCTCATTTCTGGGATTCATTTTGTCCCCATCTGTTATTGAAATGGACCCGGTCAAAGTTCAGGCCATCTGTGATTGGGTCCAACCTACTTCATTAAAGGCTCTTCAGAGATTCTTGGGTTTTGCCAATTTTTATCGTAAATTTATTGGTAATTTCTCTGTTATTGTTAAACCATTGACTGATTTGACCAAAAAGGGTTCTGATGTGGTGAATTGGCCTCCTGAGGCAGTCTCTGCGTTTCAGGAACTTAAGCAGAGATTCACTTCTGCTCCTGTTCTACGGCAGCCTGATGTTTCCCTGCCATTTCAGGTGGAGGTTGATGCCTCTGGGACAAAACGGCACCTGCCCCAATTTCAAAGAGATCCAGAGACCTCTAAAAGTAACCCTTGTGCCTTTTTCTCTCGAAAATTTTCTCCAACTGAACGTAATTATGACGTGGGTAATCGGGAGTTATTGGCCATGAAGTGGGCTTTTGAAGAGTGGAGACATTGGCTGGAGGGAGCCAAACATCAGGTGGTGGTCCTCACGGACCATAAGAATCTGGTTTATCTGGAATCAGCCAAGCGACTTAATCCTAGACAGGCCAGGTGGGCCTTGTTTTTCACACATTTTAATTTTGTGGTTTCCTTTCTTCCTGGCACTAAGAATGTTAAGGCGGATGCCCTCTCGAGGAGTTTCCTTGCGGACTCTCCTGAGTTATCTGATCCTGCTGTTATTTTGAAAGAGGGTGTAGTTCTTTCCGCCATCTCGCCCAATTTGAGACTGGCTCTGGAAGGGTGTCAGGAGGATAAACCCGAGCGCTGCCCTATTGGGAAATTGTTTGTCCCAGACCGGTGGAAAAAGATTGTGATGTCTGAGATTCATTGTTCCGCGTTGGCCGGTCATCCCGGAATTTTTGGTACCAGAGACTTGGTGAGTCGGTCCTTTTGGTGGCCTACTTTGTCTCGTGACGTCAGGGAATTTGTACAGTCCTGCGGGACTTGCTCTCGCTCCAAGCCTTGCTCTCGCTCTAGTGGTTTGTTGATGCCATTGCCTGTGCCCAAGAGACCATGGACCCATATCTCTATGGATTTCATTTCCGACCTCCCTGTTTCTCAGAGAATGACAGTTATCTGGGTGATTTGTGATAGGTTTTCCAAAATGATACATCTTGTGCCATTACCTAAGTTGCCTTCCTCCTCCGAATTGGTGCCTTTGTTCCTTCAGCACGTGGTTCGGTTACACGGCATTCCTGAGAACATTGTGTCTGACAGAGGAGTCCAGTTTGTTTCCAGATTTTGGAGGACTTTTTATTCTAAACTTGGTGTTCTATTGTCTTTCTCCTCGGCTTTTCATCCTCAGACCAATGGACAAACTGAGAGAACAAACCAGACATTGGAGACTTATCTGAGATGCTTTGTGTCTGCTGATCAAGATGACTGGGTCTCTTTTTTGCCTTTGGCTGAGTTTGCTCTTAATAATAGGGCTAGCTCTGCCACTTTGATGTCTCCATTTTTCTGCAATTTTGGGTTTCACCCTCGATTTTCTTCGGGACAGACGGAGGCTTCTGTCTGTCCAGGTGTTGACTCTGTTGTGGAGCGTATGCAGCAGATTTGGGACAAGGTAATGGAGAGGTTGTCCCTCTCTCAGGAGAGGGCCCAGCGGTTTGCCAACCGGCATAGGACTGATGGTCCTCGGTTTGAAGTGGGGGACTTGGTCTGGTTGTCCTCAAGAAATATCCCTATGAGAGTTGCATCTCCTAAGTTTAAGCCTAGGTTCATTGGACCTTATAAGATCATGGAGATTCTTAATCCTGTTTCCTTTCGTTTACTTCTTCCAGGGACATTTAAGATCCATAACGTGTTCCACAAGTCCTTATTGAAGAGGTTTGTCGAGCCAGTGGTTCCTATGGCTGCGCCTCCTGACCCTGTTTTGGTTGAGGGCAATCTGGAGTATGTGGTTGAGAAAATATTGGATTCTCGTTTTTCTAGACGGAAACTCCAGTATTTGGTTAAGTGGAGAGGTTATGGTCAGGAGGACAATTCTTGGGTGTTTGCTTCGGACATCCATGCTAGGAGACTGATCCATGCGTATCACAGAGCTCATCCTGACCGGCCTGGTTGCCCAAATGAGGGTTTGGTGACCCCTACTCAAGGGGGGGGTACTGTTGTGAATGTGTTAGGAATGAATTCTGAGCAGAGGCTCCCTCTGGTGGTTACAAACAGTGCTGAACCATTCAATGAAGATTGTGAAGATTGGCAATCAGGAGTTACAGACTGGTCTTATATAAGGGAGGTTCCCTCCCATCAGGGTTGCCGGTGATCAATTGTTCTTGTCTAAACTGTGGTTCCTGGTTCTCTTAGAAGTTTGCTGAGTCTTGCCTGCATCTTCTGCTATCAGATAAGATTTTTCTGTTTTTATTTTTGTGCTTGCTTTTTGCCTTGTCCCCTGCACTTCTGTGGAGGTCAGCCAGGTCCCCTCCGGGGGCTTGTGCTCCTCTCAGTTTATCTGAGCCACTGTTATTTGTTCACTTGCCTTTTCCAGTTTTTTCAGTTGCTGCGGCTTAGTTTTGTGACACCAGAGAACTAATTTAGGTGGTAGAGGTCGTGTGATCTCAGGTGTTTTTGCAATTAGTAGAGTTGGTATTTTGTAGGGTTTTTTGGGATTGCAGTAAGTGTCCTTCCTATCCTTTTCTGTCCAGGTAGATTGGGCCCCAAAGTTTGCTCATACTATTTTCTGTCTGTGTCTTTTTTTTTCCTCTTGTCTAACCGCCATTATATGTTTGGGGGCTTCCTATGTTCTTTGGGGATCTGCTCCGGGGCAGATAGCTTTCCTCTTTCTATCTTTAGGTGTAGTTAACCTCTCAGGCTGTGACGAGGCGTCTAGGACCAACTTAGGAATGCTCCACGGCTGCCTTTAGTTGTGGTGGTTAGTCAGGGTACTGCAATCCAGTAGATTCCAACCTCTCTGGTGTATTGCCGTTTTTTGCATGCTCTCCTCAGTTACCAAATCATAACATCCTCTCATTTAGTCTCCTTTCCTTATCGACCGTATGCTGGTCCACCGATACTAATGACCATATATCTATATAATCATTCGACCATATTTTATTCTTGGTTTCGGTATCTAAATGAGAACCAAGTGGGCTAATACCACAATAAAGGGAATCTTTAAATATACTGGCAAGCGGTGGCTCGACTATACTTCCCGAGATCCTTTGCTTTACTTGTGTATTACAAACCGGTGTTGAAAACTGCTCAATGAAAGCCCTAAGGGCCGGTAAAAGATCAGAATTGTCAGTTTTTCCTGCAAAAGAAAAGTTGCACTCACCCACTTCTGCCGCAGGAGGAGGGACTCCACTTGATGGAGGAACTCCGGCACCTGGACTGACATCTGGATGAGTGAGGGCCAGGCTGGCAGCCCTGGATGCAGCTCTCGGCTTGGCTAGGCTGGATGCCCCGGCTGTAGCTCTCAGCTCCCGTCTCTCGCCACGAGAACGAGGCCGATAATCGGGACTCGCCGATGCGCTGGAAGACTCCGAAGTTGACGGAGAGCGCCATCTTGAGGACCATGACCTGCGACCCCTCCTGTAAGATCTAGATCTCTGATGCGCATGCGTGGAACACTTGCTACGCCGGCGTGAGGAGCGGTGTCCATAATGATGATGGGATGAAGTTGATGAGGACACACTTGAACCACGGCGACTACGCCTATTTGGTTCAACCTCCTTATATGTGTCAGTTGCCGGAACAGGAGCCACCCCTTGAGGCACAGCAGGAGCCAAATCACCCCTGAAACCACATTACTGACAGCAGCCATGCCAGAAACAGCACGATCAGGCAGGGGAGGGGGCACACTAAGAGTTTGCTGCATGCCTACTGAAAAAGGCTCTGGTGTGTCCTCTGAGGAGGCTGAGGTACTGCCTCTAGACCCCATCTGCACACTATATGGGAGCTGCACTGAATAGAGTAGTAGTGAAGGGGTTACAGTTGGTGGCACAGTAATGGCGCCTACCCTGCTGTGCACGCTGACCTGTGAGGGAAGGCTGGGCTGAGATAAAGTGGGCGGAGCCACACTCGGTCCTGCCCGAATGTATAGCCACTGACTCGGCAGGCAGCGGAGCAGAGAGCGTGGCCAAGGGCAAAGTGACCGGATCCCCCCTGTCTGCTCGGCGCGCACCAAAGCGCCTGGCAGACGAAGGAAAATCCTCAGCAGCTGCAGGCTGAGCAACCATCGCCATAACGGGGTGGAGCTATAGTGCTATGACTCACAGGGGGCGGAGCCACAGCGCTATGACTCACAGGGGCAGAGCCACAGTGGACGGAGCTGTGGAAGATGGGAACACTTTGCTTTTCCGGCACCCGTGTGTTAGGGTTCGAGTTCCCAATGCTGCACAAGGGGAATCTCGAGCCATTCCCGCTGCGGTCCCCCATCCGTCTCCGGCCGCAGTGGAGCCTGCTCAGCAGAGACATCGGTCCCAGCGTCTTGCCCATTCCAATACTGTGCAGAGACTTGATGCTGCCCCTCCTGGATCTTCTATTATAGCCAGTGCTGGAGCAGACGTCTTTAGGACGAAGTCCTGTGTTTCCCCTTCTGAGCATGCCCAGGGTAAGATCTCTCATTGGAGATCAGGGGTCACATGTTCAGGTACTGCAGCAGCTCCTATTGGTCCGCCAGGAAGGTCCTGAAACTACATGTGTTTTGGAACAGTTTCTCATTGGTCCTTTTTCTGGCAGGTCCTGTAGCTGTCACTATAAAAGGGTGGCATGGCTGGGCCGCCATGCGCTAGTATCAAATCTGTTACGTGCTTGCACCAGTGAGGTCATGTATGCATGTGGTTAGGTCTGGCTGATATAAGCCCCTAGAATACCGGCACCTCCGGTGAGGAGATTATATGCACGTGTTCAGGGTTTGGCTGAAAACGCCATTAGAATACCGGCTACTCCGGTGAGGAGATTGTTGCTTGTGTTCTGACTGCATGACCTCAGACTGCAATCCGCTTGCAGTCATCTGTGTTCCCTGTGAGTCTAACAGGACACAGTCTTTTTCTCAACGGCTCTGTGACGCAACAGGGTTCGCTTTATAACGCTGGTTCAGCGCCCTAGTGTTTTACTTTGCGGCTCACTGAAGCTAAGTGAGTTCGTACTTACCGCCATATAGCGCTGTAGCATTCCCGTTACCGGCTCTGGGGATTAACAGAGTTCGCACTAACTGCCACAGCGCGCTACGGCGTTTATTTTAGCGACTCTGCGAGATAACAGAGTTCGCTACCTTCGCCATCTTACTAGCAGCGGGCTTCGCCTGCACGGTGGACCCTGGGCTGCGAACGCACCTCTCTACAATATCTATTAGGTGCGTTCCGCAGACCCTAACACCGCGGGAAAGCAGAAGAGGTAATGGGGGAAGGGCTGAGACGGGCAGGAGGGCGGGAACGCCTCACGGACCGCTGGCCTCCTGACATCGCAGGAGTAGGGAGATAGGCACTAAGCCCTGAGATCAGGGCCTGCACCCAGTGCTCACCCTCCTGCGACGCCCTAGCACACAGCAAGTCCAACACGGGATCAGCCATCTCTCTCTCTCTCTTCACCATACAGTGCAGACGAGCACCTTCGGGACCCAAAGGGGAAAAGGAGGATCCTCGCCGCTGCTGCCCTTAAATACACAGGTATTGCTGGGGGGGCTGACATATCCCGAACATTTCCCATTAGCCTGCATAACACGGACCAAACCACCACAACCCCAATGCAGACGTTGATGGGGATCATGTTCCGTTTTCAGTGCCCCAGATGTGCTTAAACAGTGGAAACCCCCCACAAGTTACCCAATTTGGAAACTAGACCCCCTAAGGAACTTATCTAGATCTGTGGTGAGCACTTTGAACCCCCAAGTGCTTCGCACAAGTTTATAATGCCCAGGCATGAAAATAAAAAATCCTATTTTTTTCCCACAAAAATTATCTTTTAGTCACCAATTTTTTATTTTCCCAAGGGTAACAGGAGAAATTGGACCCCAAAAGTTTTCGTCCAATTTGTCCTGAGTACGCTGGTACCCCATATGTGGGGGGAACCACTGTTTGGGAGCACGGCAGAGCTCGGAATGGAAGGAGCGCCATTTGACTTTTTCCAAACAAAATTGGCTGAAATTGAGATTGGATGCCATGTTGCATTTGGAGAGCCCCTGATGTGCCTAAACAGTGGAAACCCCCACAAGTGACCCCATTTTGGAAACTAGACCCCCTAAGGAACTTATCTAGATCTGTGGTGAGCTATTTGAACCCCCAAGTGCTTCACACAAGTTTATAACGTAGAGTCGTAAAATTAAAAAATCATATTTTTTACACAAAAATGATCTTTTCACCCCAATTTTTATTTTCCCAAGGGTATTAAGACCACAAAACTTATTGTGCAATTTGTCCTGAGTACGTTGATACCCCATATGTGGAGGTAAACCACTGTTTGGGTGCATGGCAGAGCTCGGAAGGGAAGGAGCGCCGTTTGACTTTTTCAACGCAGAATTGGCTGGACGCCATGTCGTGTTTGGAGAGCCCCTGATGTGCCTAAACAGTGGAAACCCCCCATAAATGACACCATTTTGGAAACTAGACCCTCAAGGAACTTATCTAGATGTGTGGTGTGAACTTTGAACCCCCAGGTGTTTCACTAAAGTTTATAATAGCCCGAGTATGAAAATAAAAAAATCATATTTTTTCCACAAACATGATCTTTTAGTCCCCATCCTTTTATTTTCCCAAGGGTAACAGGAGAAATTGGACCCCAAAAGTTGTTGTCCAATTTGTCCTGAGTACGCTGATACCCCATATGTGGGAGAAAACTACTGTATGGGCACACGTCGGGGCTCTGAAGGGAAGTAGTGACGTTTTGGATTGTAGACTTTGATGGAATGGTCTGCGGGCGTCATGTCGCGTTTGGAGAGCCCCTGATGTGCCTAAACAGTGGAAACCCCCACAAGTGACTCCATTTTGAAAAATAGACACCCCAAGAAACTTATCTAGATGTGTGGTGAGCACTTGGAACCCCGAAGTGCTTCACAGAAGTTTATAACGTACAGTCGTAAAAATAAAAAATCTTTATTTTTTTTACAAAAATGATTTTTTCGCTCCCAATATTTTATTTTCACAAGGGTAACAGGAGAAATTGGACCCCAAAAGTTGTTGTCCAATTTGTCCTGAGTACGCTGATACCCTATATGTGGGAGAAAACTACTGTATGGGCACACATCGGGGCTCGGAAGGGAAGTAGTGACGTTTTGGATTGCAGACATTGATGGAATGGTCTGCGGGCATCATGTCGCATTTGGAGAGCCCCTGATGTGCCCAAGCAGTGGAAACCCCCCACAAGTGACCCCATTTTGGAAATTAGACCCCACAAGGAACTTATCTAGATGTGTGTTGAGCGCTATGAAGCCCCAAGTGCTTCACAGAAGTTTATAACTTACAGCCGTAAAAACAAAAAAATCATTTTTTTTTTTACAAGAATGATATTTTCGCCCCCAATTTTTTATTTTCCCAAGGGTAACAGAAGAAATTGGACCCCAAGGGTTTTTGTGCAATTTGTTCTAAGTACACTGATACCCCATATGTGGGAGTAAACTACTGTTTGGGCTCATGGCAGAGCTCAGAAGGGAAGGAGCACCGTTTGACTTTCAACGCAGAATTGGCTGGAATTGAGATCAGACGCCATGTCACGTTTGGAGAGCCCCTGATGTGCCTAAACAGTGGAAACCCCCAATTCTAACTCCAACCCTAACCTCCAACACACCCCTTTCACGAGTCCCAACCCTAACCATAACCCTAACCACAAACCTAACCCTAAAACAACCCTAACCCTAATCCCAACCCTAATCCTATCTTTAACCCCAACCCTACTCCTAACTTTAGCCCCAACCCTAACCCTAACTTTAGCCGCAACCCTAACCCTAATGGGAAAATGGAAATAAATACATTTTTTAATTTTATTATTTTTCCCTAACTGAGGGGGTGATAAAGGAGGGTTTGATTTACTATTTATAGCGTGTTTTTATGTTTGGCAGCTGTCACGCTAAAAGACGCTTTTTATTGCAAAAAATAGTTTTTGCATCACTACATTTTGAGAGCTATAATTTTTGCATATTTTGGCCCACAGAGTCATGTGAGGTCTTATTTTTGCGGTACGAGTTGACGCTTTTATTGGTACCATTTTTGGGCACGTGACATTTTTTGATCGCTTTTTATTTCGATTTTTGGGAGGTT
>JARQOD010000003.1:522142544-522185463 GCA_033576555.1 Oophaga sylvatica | reverse complement strand
GGTGAGCTATTTGAACCCCCAAGTGCTTCACACAAGTTTATAACGTAGAGTCGTAAAATTAAAAAATCATATTTTTTACACAAAAATGATCTTTTCACCCCAATTTTTATTTTCCCAAGGGTATTAAGACCACAAAACTTATTGTGCAATTTGTCCTGAGTACGTTGATACCCCATATGTGGAGGTAAACCACTGTTTGGGTGCATGGCAGAGCTCGGAAGGGAAGGAGCGCCGTTTGACTTTTTCAACGCAGAATTGGCTGGACGCCATGTCGTGTTTGGAGAGCCCCTGATGTGCCTAAACAGTGGAAACCCCCCATAAATGACACCATTTTGGAAACTAGACCCTCAAGGAACTTATCTAGATGTGTGGTGTGAACTTTGAACCCCAGGTGTTTCACTAAAGTTTATAATAGCCCGAGTATGAAAATAAAAAAATCATATTTTTTCCACAAACATGATCTTTTAGTCCCCATCCTTTTATTTTCCCAAGGGTAACAGGAGAAATTGGACCCCAAAAGTTGTTGTCCAATTTGTCCTGAGTACGCTGATACCCCATATGTGGGAGAAAACTACTGTATGGGCACACGTCGGGGCTCTGAAGGGAAGTAGTGACGTTTTGGATTGTAGACTTTGATGGAATGGTCTGCGGGCGTCATGTCGCGTTTGGAGAGCCCCTGATGTGCCTAAACAGTGGAAACCCCCACAAGTGACTCCATTTTGAAAAATAGACACCCCAAGAAACTTATCTAGATGTGTGGTGAGCACTTGGAACCCCGAAGTGCTTCACAGAAGTTTATAACGTACAGTCGTAAAAATAAAAAATCTTTATTTTTTTTACAAAAATGATTTTTTCGCTCCCAATATTTTATTTTCACAAGGGTAACAGGAGAAATTGGACCCCAAAAGTTGTTGTCCAATTTGTCCTGAGTACGCTGATACCCTATATGTGGGAGAAAACTACTGTATGGGCACACATCGGGGCTCGGAAGGGAAGTAGTGACGTTTTGGATTGCAGACATTGATGGAATGGTCTGCGGGCATCATGTCGCATTTGGAGAGCCCCTGATGTGCCCAAGCAGTGGAAACCCCCCACAAGTGACCCCATTTTGGAAATTAGACCCCACAAGGAACTTATCTAGATGTGTGTTGAGCGCTATGAAGCCCCAAGTGCTTCACAGAAGTTTATAACTTACAGCCGTAAAAACAAAAAAATCATTTTTTTTTTTACAAGAATGATATTTTCGCCCCCAATTTTTTATTTTCCCAAGGGTAACAGAAGAAATTGGACCCCAAGGGTTTTTGTGCAATTTGTTCTAAGTACACTGATACCCCATATGTGGGAGTAAACTACTGTTTGGGCTCATGGCAGAGCTCAGAAGGGAAGGAGCACCGTTTGACTTTCAACGCAGAATTGGCTGGAATTGAGATCAGACGCCATGTCACGTTTGGAGAGCCCCTGATGTGCCTAAACAGTGGAAACCCCCCAATTCTAACTCCAACCCTAACCTCCAACACACCCCTTTCACGAGTCCCAACCCTAACCATAACCCTAACCACAAACCTAACCCTAAAACAACCCTAACCCTAATCCCAACCCTAATCCTATCTTTAACCCCAACCCTACTCCTAACTTTAGCCCCAACCCTAACCCTAACTTTAGCCGCAACCCTAACCCTAATGGGAAAATGGAAATAAATACATTTTTTAATTTTATTATTTTTCCCTAACTGAGGGGGTGATAAAGGAGGGTTTGATTTACTATTTATAGCGTGTTTTTATGTTTGGCAGCTGTCACGCTAAAAGACGCTTTTTATTGCAAAAAATAGTTTTTGCATCACTACATTTTGAGAGCTATAATTTTTGCATATTTTGGCCCACAGAGTCATGTGAGGTCTTATTTTTGCGGTACGAGTTGACGCTTTTATTGGTACCATTTTTGGGCACGTGACATTTTTTGATCGCTTTTTATTTCGATTTTTGGGAGGTTAGAATGAACAAAAATCAGCAATTCATTAATTTCTTTTGGGGGGGCGTTTATACCATTCCGCGTGTGGTAAAATTGATAAAGCAGTTTTATTCTTTGTGTTAGTACGATTACAGTGATACCTCATTTATATCATTTTTTTATGTTTTGGCGCTTTTATACAATAAAAAAAATTTTATATAAAAAATAATTTTTGCATCGCTTTATTCTGCGAGCTATAACTTTTTTATTTTTTCGCTGATGATGCTGTATGGCGGCTCATTTTTTGCTGGACAAAATGACGTTTTCAGCGGTACCATGTTTATTTATATCTGTCTTTTTGATCGCGTGTTATTCCACTTTTTGTTCGGCGGTATGATGATAAAGCATTGATTTTTTGCTTTGTGTTTTTTTTTTTTTTTAAGGGTTGACTAAAGGGGTTAACTAGTGGGACAGTTTTATAGGGGGGGTTGTTACGGACGCAGCAATACCAAATATGTGTACTTTTATTGTTTTGTTTTCTTTATTTACATGAAGAAATGAATTTATTGGGGAATATTTTTTATTTTTTTTCCTTCATTTTGAAATTTTTTTTTACATGCTATTTTCATTTCTTTTTACTTTTTTACTTTGTCCCAGGGTGGGACATCACTGTATAAAGTCTGATCGCTGGTCTGACAGTTTGCACAGCACTCTGTCAGACCAGCGATGTGACAGGCAGTGCTGCTGGCTTTCTCAGCGCCTGCTCTCAGCAGCCACTGAGGAAGCCACCTCCCTGCAAGACCCCGAAGGACCCCGCGGTCATCTTGGATCCGGGATCCTGCAGGGAGAAGGGTCCCTCGGAACCGAGCGATACATCGCGCTGTTCTGAGGGCCTCAGGGGAGCACGCAGGGAGCCCCCTCCCTGCGCGATGCTCCCCTGTGCCCCCGGTACACCGCGATCATGTCTGATCGCGGTGTGCCAGGGGTTAATGTCCGTGACCGCTCCTGGCACATAATGGCAGGTGTCAGGTGTGATAATCAGCTGACACCCGGCCGCAATCGGCCGTTCTCCCACCGGGAGCGCAGCTGATCGCAATGACGTACTATCCCGTCCATGGTCAGACGGGCCCAGGTCACCTGGATGGAATAGTACTTCCGATGGCAGAAAGGGGTTAAAGTTGCACATATTCTTGCCCAAAGGAAAAAAACATTTGAGGATGGAGAAATAGTTAAAGATGCCATGCTTGCCGCCGCAGATTCACTATCCCAAGATTTTAAGAAAAACTCAGAAATTATTTCTGCTATAAAAAGCCTCCAACTATCTGGAAACACTATAACTCGGAGAATTGAATCTATGTCTGAAGATATACGTCACCAGCTGAAGAGAGACTTAGAAAAGTGTGACTTTATCAGCTGCAGGTTGACGAATCCTTGGATGTAGGCGACACAGCTCAACTTAACATTTATATACGAATGGTGCTTGAAGACTTGAGTGTAAGTAATATCATTAAAGGAGAAAACCAGAGGGGAAGATATTTACACTGCTTTCAAGACTTATGTACAAGAGCACAACATACCTCTCCAGAAGCTAGTATCCATTACAACTGATGGTGCACCTGCAATGATTGGGTCTAAAATTGGTTTTGTCACATTATGCAGGAATGACCGTGACTTTCCTCACTTTCTTAATTATCATTGCATTATTCACTAGGAGTCTCTATGTCTTTAACTTCCAGCATGTTATGAAAGTAGTTGTGAAGATTGTGAACTCTATACGAGCTAGATCACTTCAGCATACGTAGACTCTTTAAGACTTTTTTTTGAAGAGCTTGATAGCCTATACAAAGACCTTCTTTTGTACACTGAGTACGTTGAATAAGCAAAGGGAAACTGTTAGAACGTTTTCAGAGCCTTTTACCAGAAATCATTCAGTTTTTAGAACTGAAAGATGACCTCTGTGCTGAAATCTCAGACTCCCAGTGGCAGGCAGACCTGGCATTTTTAACTGATATAACATCAAAATTAAACGACGTCAACCGTGAGCTTCAGGGTAAAGACAAAACAATAACTGAAATGTTTGGGGCAGTAAACGCTTTTACACAAAAGCTAATATTGTGCCAGACTCAGCTACAAAAGGGTGTGTTTCATCAGTTTGCAAAATTTGATAAAGGAGACCACTCCATTTGATAAAAATGTCTACCTTGAAAGTTTAGAGTTGAGAGTCCTCAGTGGTTGATACCTTTTAATGGCTAACTGAAAAGATGGTAACAAATTGCAAGCTTTCGAGACTACTCAGGTCTCTTCATCAGGCTGAACTAATACAAAATCTGAAGAATCACATATTTATACACAAAAACACAGAAAAAATGCAATAGGTAAGACAAGTGACGTGAAGCAGAATAGTCATTATGGCAGAGGGATGAGCATAAATATTGGAACAGTTCATAGATAAGGAGAGAAAGTTTTATTACCCTCTGATTGGGGTCTGTGTTATGTTACGGTAGCTGAGGAGTGCAGGTAAAAAAGGAAATACACCAGAGCAGTTGGAATCTATGAGATTGCAGTACCCTGACTAACCACCGCAACTAGAGGCAGCCGTGGAGCGTTCCTACGTTGGTCCTAGACGCCTCGTCACAGCCTGAGAAACTAACTACACCTAAAGATAGAAATAGGAAAGCTATCTGCCCCGGAGCAGAACCCCAAAGATAATAGAAAGCCCCCAAACATGTAATGGCGGTTAGACAAGAGGAAATACTGACACAGAAAGAAAATAGTATGAGCAAACGCTGGGGCCCAAACTATCTAAATAGAAAAGGATAGGAAGGGTACTTACTGCAATCTCAGAAAACCCTGAAAAAACACCAACTCTACTAATTTCAAAATCACCTGAGATCACACGACCTCTACCACCTAAATTAGTTCTCTGGTGTAACAAAAACAAAACAGCAGCCACTGAAAAAAAACTGGAAAAAGCAAAAGTACAAAACACAGTGGCTGGACTAAACTGAGAGGGCAAAAGCCCCCGGAGGGGACCCTGAAGGCCCCCACAGAAGTGCAGGACAAAATGCAAAAATATAGCAAAAACACAAAATAAGAAATTGTCTTATCTGATAGCAGGAGATGCAGACACGACACAGCAGGCTACAAGGGAAACTGGAAAGAAGGATTCAGACCAGAACAATTGATCACCGGCAACCCTGATGGGAAAATGACTCCCTTATATAAGACCAATCAGTAACACCTGATTCCCAGTCCTCACAATCCTCACTAGTACCGCTTGTAACCACCAGAGGGAGCCTCTGCTCAGAACTCATCTCAAACCCATTCACAACAGTACCCCCCCCTTGAGGAGGGGTCACCGAACCCTCATTTGAGCAACCAGGTCGGTCAGGATGAGTTCTATGATACGCATGGATAAGTCTCCTAGCATGGATGTCCGAAGCAAACACCCAAGAATTGTCTTCCTGACCATAACCTCTTCATTTAACCAAATACTGGAGTCTTCGTCTAGAAAAACGAGAATCCAATATTTTCTCAACCACATACTCCAGATTGCCCTCAACCAAAACAGGGTCAGGAGGCACAGCAGCAGGAACCACTGGCTCAACAAACCTCTTCAACAAGGACTTGTGGAACACGTTATGGATCTTAAATGTCCCTGGAAGAAGCAAACGAAAAGAAACAGGATTAATAATCTCCATGATCTTATAAGGTCCAATGAACCTAGGCTTAAATTTAGGAGATGCTACTCTCATAGGAATATTCTTTGAGGACAACCAGACCAAGTCCCCTACTTTAAACCGAGGACCATCAGTCTTATGCCGGTTAGCAAACCGCTGGGCCTTCTCCTGAGAGAGGGACAACCTCTCCACTACCTGGTCCCAAATCTGCTGCATACGCTCAACAACAGAGTCAACACCTGGACAGACAGAAGCCTCCGTCTGTCCTGAAGAAAATCGAGGGTGAAACCAGAATTACAGAAAAACGGAGACATCAAAGTGGCAGAGCTAGCCCTATTATTAAGAGCAAACTCAGCCAAAGGCAAAAAAGAGACCCAGTCATCCTGATCAGCAGACACAAAGCATCTTAGATAAGTCTCCAATGTCTGGTTTGTTCTCTCAGTTTGACCATTGGTCTGAGGATGAAATGCCGAGGAGAAAGACAATTGAACACCCAGTTTAGAACAAAAAGTCCTCCAAAATCTGGAAACAAACTGGACTCCTCTGTCAGACACAATGTTCTCAGGAATGCCGTGTAAACGAACCACGTGCTGAAGGAACAACGGCACCAATTCAGAGGAGGAAGGCAACTTAGGTAATGGCACAAGATGTATCATTTTGGAAAACCTATCACAAATTACCCAGATGGTGGTCATTCTCTGAGAAACAGGAAGATCGGAAATGAAATCCATAGAGATATGGGTCCATGGTCTCTTGGGCACAGGCAATGGCATCAACAAACCACTAGAGCGAGAGCAAGGCTTGGAGCGAGAGCAAGTCCCGCAGGACTGCACAAATTCCCTGACATCGCGAGACAAGGTAGGCCACCAAAAGGACCGACTAACCAAGTCTCTGGTACCAAAAATTCCGGGATGCCAAGCCAATGCGGAACAATGAATCTCAGACATCACACTCTTTTTCCATTGGTCCGGGACAAACAATTTTCCAACAGGGCAGCGCTCGGGCCTATCCTCCTGACACCCCTCCAGAGCAAGTCTCAAATTGGGCCGAGATGGCGGAAAGAACTACACCCTCCTTCAAAATAACAGAGGGATCAGATAGCTCAGGAGAGTCCGCAAGGAAACTCCTCGAGAGGGCATCCGCCTTAACATTCTTAGTGCCAGGAAGAAAGGAAACCACAAAATTAAAACGTGTGAAAAACAAGGCCCACCTGGCCTGTCTAGGATTGAGTCGCTTGGCAGATTCCAGATAGACCAGATTCTTATGGTCCGTTAGGACCACCACCTGATGTTTGGCTCCCTCCAGCCAATGTCTCCACTCTTCAAAAGCCCACTTCATGGCCAATAACTCCCGATTACCCACGTCATAATTACGTTCAGTAGGAGAAAATTTTCGAGAGAAAAAGGCACAAGGGTTACTTTTAGAGGTCTCTGGATCTTTTTGGGACAAAACGGCACCTGCCCCAATTTCAGAGGCATCAACCTCCACCTGAAATGGCAGAGAAACATCAGGCTGCCGTAGAACAGGAGCAGAAGTGAATCTCTGCTTAAGTTCCTGAAACGCAGAGACTGCCTCAGGAGGCCAATTCACCACATCAGAACCCTTTCTGGTCAAATCAGTTAATGGTTTAACAATAACCGAGAAATTACCAATAAATTTACGATAAAAATTGGCAAAACCCAAAAATCTCTGAAGAGCCTTTAATGAAGTAGGTTGGACCCAATCACAGATGGCCTGAACCTTGACCGGGTCCATTTCAATAACAGATGGGGACAAAATGAATCCCAGAAATGAGATCTTCTGTACGCCAAAAAGACACTTTGATCCCTTCACATACAGAGCATTCTCTCTCAAAATCTGGAATACAGTTCGAACATGTTTCACATGAGAGTCCCAGTCATTAGAAAAAATCAAGATATCATCCAAATAAACAATCAGAAACTTGTCCACAAAATCCCTGAAAATGTCATTCATGAAGGACTGGAAGACGGAAGGAGCATTAGTGAGCCCAAAGGGCATCACAAGGTACTCAAAATGCCCTTCAGGTGTGTTAAATGCCGTCTTCCATTCATCCCCGTGCTTAATGCTAATAAGGTTATACGCCCCCCTGAGGTCAAGCTTGGTAAACCAAGTAGTGTTTTTCACCCTGGAAAACAGGTCAGAAATCAAGGGTAACGGGTATTGATATTTCACAGTAATATTGTTCAAGAGACGATAATCAATACACGGCCTTAATGAACCATCTTTTTTGGCCACAAAGAAAAAAACGGCACCTAAGGGTGAAGAGGATGGTCTGATATGACCCTTCTCCAATGATTCCTTGATATAAGACCGCATAGCGTCATGTTCAGGTACAGACAAGTTAAAAAGGCGACCTTTAGGGAATTTACTACCTGGCACTAATTCAATAGCGCAGTCATAGCTCCTATGGGGAGGTAAGGATGCAGATTTACTTTCGCTAAACACATCAGAAAAATCAAACAAAAAGTCAGGAACATCCTCAGCCTGGGGGGAGGCAGAAAAAACAGGACTGTTGGTATTAACACATTGGCAGTCCCAACTGGTTACAGACACAGATTTCCAATCCAAAACAGGATTATGAGACTGTAACCAAGGGAAACCCAGCACGATAATGTCATGCAGATTATATAGAACCAAAAATTTGCAGCACTCCTGGTGATCAGGTTCAACCCTCATTATCACCTGAGTAGAAAACTGGGGTTTATTCTCAGCCAAAGGGGTAGAATCGATCCCCAGTAAAGGAATAGACTTCTGTAGGGGTATCAAGGGAAACCCACAACGTTTAGCAAAATCATAATCCATCAGGTTAATAGCTGCTCCAGAATCAACGAAAGCCTGAGCAGAAAATGAGGACAGAGAGCATATCAGAGTGACAGTTAATAAAAACTTAGTCTGAACACTACCCAAGACAACTGAGCGTGCAAAATGTCTTCCCCGCTTAGGGCAGACTGAAATAGCATGAGAGGCATCACCACAGTAGAAACATAACCCATTGCGCTTTCGAAACTCATGACGCTGTGCCCCAGACACCACTCCATCACACTGCATGGGCTCAGCAGCTGGCTCACAAGGCAACACCACTCCACGCATACTTCTCCGCTCACGCAAACGTCTGTCAATTTGAATCGCTAATGACATAGAATCATTGAGACCAGAGGGGACAGGGAATCCCACCATAACATCCTTTACATTATCCGACAGACCCTTCCGGAAAAGGGCCGCCAAAGCGTCGTCATTCCACTTGGTCAGGACTGCCCACCTACGGAATCTCTGACAGTATAACTCAGCGTCATCAAGCCCCTGATTTAATGCCAACAAGGCTTTTTCAGCTTGATCAGTGACATTAGGCTCATCGTACAATAACCCCAAAGCCTGAAAAAATGCATCAACATCACTCAAAACAGGATCCCAGGTATCAGGGAAAAAGCCCAATCCTGAGGATCGCCGCGCAGGAGAGAGATGATAATTTGAACCTGCTGCGCTGCGTTTCCTGAGGACTTAGATTTTAAGGCAAGAAACAATTTACAATTATTTTTGAAATTCTGAAACTTAGCTCGATCACCTAAAAACAAATCTGGCATGGGGATCCTAGGTTCCACAACAGGCAACCTAGCAAGATATGCAGCAATACTCTGAACCTCAGTGGCAAGCTGATCCACACGGCCAGACAACTGTGCAAACTCCATTGGGAGAAAAGATCCTCCCCAGCACCCAGAGATACAGAGGGAAAAAAAAAAAATGCAACAAACAGAAAAATATCTCTGACAACTTTTCTTCCTTCAAAATATTTTTTCCCTTCTGTGAGTACCATACAAGTGCAGGTAAAAAAGGAAATACACCAGAGCAGTTGGAATCTATGAGATTGCAGTACCCTGACTAACCACCGCAACTAGAGGCAGCCGTGGAGCGTTCCTACGTTGGTCCTAGACGCCTCGTCACAGCCTGAGAAACTAACTACACCTAAAGATAGAAATAGGAAAGCTATCTGCCCCGGAGCAGAACCCCAAAGATAATAGAAAGCCCCCAAACATGCAACAAACAGAAAAATATCTCTGACAACTCTGACAACCTTTTTTCTTTCACAATATTTTTCCCTTCTGTGAGTACCATACAATTTTATATTTTTAGGCCGGTGATACTGTTATGTTTCGGTAGCTGAGGAGTGCAGGCAAAAAAGGCAATACACCAGAGCAGTTGGAATCCATGAGATTGCAGCACCCTGACTAACCACCACAACCAGAGGCAGCCATGGAGCGTTCCCACGTTGGTCCCAGACGCCTCGTCACAGCCCGAGAAACCAACCACACCCAAAGATAGAAAGAGGAAAGCTATCTGCCCCGGAGCAGATCCCCAAAGAACATAGAAAGCCCCCAAACATGTAATGGCGGTTAGACAAGAGGAAATACTGACACAGAAAGAAAATAGTATGAGCAAACGCTGGGGCCCAAACTATCTAAATAGAAAAGGATAGGAAGGGTACTTACTGCAATCTCAGAAAACCCTGAAAAAACACCAACTCTACTAATTTCAAAATCACCTGAGATCACACGACCTCTACCACCTAAATTAGTTCTCTGGTGTAACAAAAACAAAACAGCAGCCACTGAAAAAAAACTGGAAAAAGCAAAAGTACAAAACACAGTGGCTGGACTAAACTGAGAGGGCAAAAGCCCCCGGAGGGGACCCTGAAGGCCCCCACAGAAGTGCAGGACAAAATGCAAAAATATAGCAAAAACACAAAATAAGAAATTGTCTTATCTGATAGCAGGAGATGCAGACACGACACAGCAGGCTACAAGGGAAACTGGAAAGAAGGATTCAGACCAGAACAATTGATCACCGGCAACCCTGATGGGAAAATGACTCCCTTATATAAGACCAATCAGTAACACCTGATTCCCAGTCCTCACAATCCTCACTAGTACCGCTTGTAACCACCAGAGGGAGCCTCTGCTCAGAACTCATCTCAAACCCATTCACAACAGGTCTGGTAATGTTTTGTGATGTTTTCACAGGGTATTTGGAGTAAATTCCTTAATTGATGTAATAGGCCATAAAACCATGTGACAGGTTCATTCCAGCATTAAGAGTTTCAGCTGCATCACATCTAATGTTGTGTACCTAATTATATGTACTAAATGTCCAACTGGGGGTCTGTATGTGGGGGAGACCGGGCTAAAACTGAGAACAAGGATGAATTCTCATCGCCACACAATAAGAGAAAAAAGAATGGATCTACCTGTGGCAAAACATTTTTGCTCCCCTGATCATAGCATGTCAGATATGAAAATACTGGTACTAAGAAGCAGATTCACATCTCAGAGACAGAGAAAGAATTTGCGAATACAAATTGATGGTGACCTTTGACACTCTTAATGCTGGAATGAACCTGTCACATGGTTTTATGGCCTATTACATCAATTAAGGAATTTACTCCAAATACCCTGTGAAAACATCACAAAACATTACCAGACCCAATCAGAGGGTAATAAAACTTTCTCTCCTTATCTATGAACTGTTCCAATATTTATGCTCATCCCTCTGCCATAATGACTATTCTGCTTCACGTCACTTGTCTTACCTATTGCATTTTTTCTGTGTTTTTGTGTATAAATATGTGATTCTTCAGATTTTGTATTAGTTCAGCCTGATGAAGAGACCTGAGTAGTCTCGAAAGCTTGCAATTTGTTACCATCTTTTCAGTTAGCCATTAAAAGGTATCAACCACTGAGGACTCTCAACTCTAAATATTTTTCTATCTACTGGCTAACACGGTACGAAGATATACATCTTTACTGTACCTTGAAAGTTGTGAAAAACTTACCAAAGAATTTGAGAAACATTTTTCAGAGTTTCATGCTGTTGAAGCCATAGCTTTATTTATGTCTAATCCATTTATGACCACTGATATTTCTGTACTTTCATCATAAATTGCAACTGCTTTTAAAATGGACACCTCTCAACTTGAAAATGAGATTATAACATTGAACACTGATCTGTTGTTCAAATCCAGGTGTCAGGAGGATAACTTCTGTAGATTAGTTGATCGCTACAAGTACTCTCTTTTGAAATCTGTTTCACTGAATGCCTGCTTTGGATCAACATATCTTTGTGAATCAGGTTTTTCAGCTCTGAAAATATTAAAATCTAAATACAGATCTCGTTTGACAGATGAACACCTGGATGACTGCATGCCCATGGCTCTCACTAATTACAACCCAGATTTTGAAAGACTGGCAGAAAACATGCAGTGCCAGATTTCACACTAAACTATTAGGCTGGAGTCACACAGAACGTTTAAAAAAACGGTCTGATTTTATAACGCGATAATCGCACAACAGTTCTCCGTATGTTGATCCGTATGTAATCCGTTTTCAATGCGATGATGCGATTTCCTCGCATGTCAGGATCCGTGTGACATCCGTATGGCGTCCGTTTATGGCGTTATTTTATCGCAGTAATGCAAAATGAGCATATTATGAATTTCGGAGATGAAAGTAATTAGGAATTAATGTTGAAGGCTATTTATTGGCTGAGAAGCAATTCTCCTCTTCCTACTACTTTCCTGTTGTGTTTGTTTAGCTGACTTGTGTGCATCATGTCATACAGGCTCACCTTTAACACCACAGAGCAGGTTCTTTTCCACTGGGTTTTGGCTCAGCGTTTCGGGGAGCCTTAAGCCCTGTCATTCTTGATCCGAGGAGGCGTAGAAGAATGTGGGTTCATCCACTTGTGAGACGTCGGGTGACAAAAGGACATTTTCACCGTCTTTATGCTTCACTACGCAGCCATCCCGACAAATTCTATCAATATTGTCGTATGAGCCTGGCCACTTTTGACATTCTTCTCGAGACGGTCCGCCCTGGGATCACGTATAAGGATACGGTGATGCGCAAGTCTATTTCCGCGGAGGAGCGTCTTCTACTGATTTTACGGTATGTCATATACCTTAATGGTGGGTTGTAATACAGAAAATGTTATGTGTTTAGGCCTTAATATTTATTTTCCTTTTTGCCTCTAGGTTTCTGTCCACTGGCCTGTCATATGCGGCCCTACACCTTGAATTTTTAATCGGTAAATCCACTATTTGTGGTATTGTCCGCTGTACCTGCCTTGAAATTTGGTCAAGACTACATAACTCGGTGATGCCTGTGCCAAAACAAGCAGATTGGGTGCGTATAGCCTGTGAGTTTGAGGAGACGTGCCAGTTTCCGAACTGTATAGGGGCACTAGATGGGAAGCACATTCGTGTACGTAAGCCCCCCAACTCTGGCTCACAATACTATAATTACAAAGAGTATTTTTCAGTTGTTCTGTTGGCCCTGGTCGACAGTGCTTACATGTTTACTATAGTAGATATTGGGGCCTATGGGCGAACAGGAGACTCCAGAGTGTTTAATACCTCAATTATGGGTCGGCGTATGCGGAGAAATCAGTTGGACCTCCCACCCTCACGTCAGCTCCCAGGGTCTCATCTGGAACCAGTACCTTATGTAATGGTTGGTGATGAGGCATTTCAGCTAACCAGGAACCTGACGAGGCCCTATCCACGGCGAACCGGCGGCGCATTTTTAATTTCCGCCTATCCCGTGCACGACGCCTCGTCGAGTGTGCCTTTGGCATACTCACAGCCAAATGGCGGGTTCTGCAGTCTGCAATACAACTAAGCGAACAAAATGTTAATCAAGTAATAAAAGCATGTGTGGTACTAAACAATTTTACCCGAAAACATGACTGTCTTGCAAATGAGAGTTATGATGTTGTAGATGCAAATAATGTGCTCCCAACTCCGCATGGACATCAACCACGTCGCCACCATCTGGACTTAAAGTGCGGGACGTGTTTACCAATTATTTTGTTTCCCCAGAGGGATATACTCCTTGGCAAGAAAATGCATTGGCTATGTTATGATTTTATGTATGTGTGCGTAATAACCTGAAACTAATTTTAAATGTACCGTTTTTGAAAAATGCAATATAATGTGTGAAATAACACATAGCATCAGTTACACATAAAAAAAAATTGAACAATCACAATTTGAGTTTGTGCTTTTTATTAGAAACACTTTTGGGCCATAAGATACCATATTTGCATCATATGGCAATGATGGCCTTTATTGGCGGCCACAAACCCACATTCAAGAAAAAAAAACAACATATAAAAACTTAATATAAAAACAAAAGTATTCACAAATTCTGATATGTATGTGGTGGAGAAGGAGGAGCATCAGGCTGAGTGGCTTGGTTACTTTGTTGCGGCAATTGCCCATGATGCTGAGTTGTGGCTGAGGTGCCATGAAGGACCATGGAAGGTACTTGGGGTGCAACGTGGTGGTACTGTCCACTTTGGTAATGAGGGACATAATCAAGGCTATTGACAGGGCCCATGTGCGGATACATCCCAGAATGTCCATGTCGACCATACCCATGTAGTGGCCAATCTCCTCCACTGGGTATGGTCAAGTGGCCATACTGGTGATGTACTGCTGGCAGATATATCTGACCATGTTGTGGATGGTGTTGACTAACACCTTGAGGTTGGTGTGGGGATGGACTACGTGTGGAAGGGGGATCACTTTCAGGTCCTGGATTATCATCAGGTGGCACAGGCATTTGGAGACGGTTTGCCCGTGACAGTTGCCATCTTTCTAGATAAGCCAAGATCTGCGTTGGGTTATTGGGTGGGGTGCAAGCATCTATGACTATTTGAATGGCACCTCTGGCGCGCAGCCTTACTTCTCGGGGGATAGTGCGTAGATAGCGAGCCAGACTCCTTGCATAGGCCTCTTCCCCATCATCATTTGCCGTGTAGGATAGATAGTTTAATACCCCTGTATCCACTTGGCGTTTGGTCCCAGTGGTGTTGAGCTCCCTTCGGCGGCGTCCCCGTCGGGACACTACTGCAGCCTGTGGTGAGGTATCAAGGCGGAGGGTTGGGCTACTACTCTGGGCACGGTCGTCCTCTTCCTGTGCCTCCTGTCCTGCAGAAGACCGTGCTGTTGGGGGTGGTTGTTGGCTGGGAACTGTTTGGGAAGATGGACCAGCCTCTTCTTCCGCATCAGCAACTGGGTCCACGTGGACCTCTGAGTCCGAGCCGGTCTCCCGCTCGGTTATATTGGATTCAGTTCTATTTAGCATGGAAAAAATTAACATTAAAATCATACCTTAAGGCAAGTAGGCAAAGGTGTGCAGAGTTGAAGCATGAACTTACGGACGCAGATCCATAATTGGTGCCAGAAAGTTCAAGCGATCATAATAAATGTATTTTCGCTTTTGGGGTCTCTCTGACCCACTCCTGGCCCGATTCTGCCGCTCTCTGCGGAACTGGTCACGGCAGCTCCGCCAGCGTCTAGTGACATCACCCACTGCAAAGCAATGCAACAAATGTTTGACATTAGGATCACAGTATAAGCATTGTGACATGTATTTTTTAAATGCATGCTATTTCACAAGTGCCAAATGCCAAACATGCAGGCTACCAAGCAGATTATGACATAGGATCGTGTTTGCAACAATGGTGCAGTTATCGCTTACTCATTTCCTGCTGTACCTCAGGTGAACTTTCCGCATAGTTGGGAAAAATTTGGCGGCATATACGCTTCCAGGACGCATCTTTTCGCAAACGGTCTGTGTAATGTGCATTACGTACATCCCACAGTTCTGGGGTCTCCTGAACAAGAACAATGAGGAGCTCCACATTAATTTGTCTAGCCATCTTGCTGGACTCCGTGGAGGCGTGCTACTTCCTGGTTTAAGACCTTCACAGGCTAATTAGCATGTGAAACCTTCATGATTTGATGTCTGAGGCAATTTCCTGTCACCTGCCCAATGCATGCGCATTTATCGCAATTCACATGCATGGTCCGTGTGCAATCCGTTTTTTTTTGCGTTCCCATAGACTTGCATTGGCGACTCTCGGCCGACATACGAGTACAATCGCAGCATGCTGCAATTTCACTCGCACGTACAACACATCCGATAAAAAATCGGATAATGCGAGCTGACCCATAGATTAACAGGGGGACGAGCGCAATGCGATTTTTTATCGCCTCGCGCTCGTCGGTATTAAACGGTAGTGTGACCCCGGCCTTAAGTTGAACATTTTCAAGTTTCATTGCACTGTTGAAGCTCTACTACATGTTAGTTTCCAGTTGTTTCTTGTTTTCTACTAGCAAATTGGCTTTGACTATGTCTTTATCTGCAATGTGGCTCTCGACCAACTTTCATAGCGGAATGTGGGTTTCAAGGTAAGAAAGGTTGGGGACCCCTGCTTTAGATCATTGCTAAAAAGCTGGCTGTTCACAGAGTGCTGTATCCAAGTATAGAGCACTGACTCTATATAATATATGAGTTTCACTTTTTCTATTGAAGAACTGAAATAAATTAACTTTTTGATGATATTCTAATTTTGTGAGAAGCACCTGCAGCACACGTTCCATATCAACACAAGACCTTTTGATAGGAATCGATGGCCACAGTGGTTAGGCGTACATAGTTCCCAACCGTCCCAGCACGTCTCTCCGCCATCTTCATCGCTTTTCCTCAGGGGGGCAGGACAGCATCTCTTTGTTCGAAGCATAAATTAAATATTCAACCCTCTCCTGTCTCCCTTGTACTCAAACTCACTTTTCCATGCTACGTCTCTAGCTGTGAGCCACAGCCCAGAATGGTGTAGATTGGAGAATTTGGTATTCTTGACCTGTATTGCAGTCAGTAAACCCAGAAGCAGAGTATACTACTATACATAGACATACATTGTATATAACAATGTATTTCTTTGTTCCATGTTAGGTGAAAAAAAACGTCAGATTTTTTGGTTTCTATAAAACTGTTAAAAGTAGAAAAAAGCAATTACAAAAATGTTATGTTTTCTTTTTTTATTAGACTCACCGGTGCTTGAATCCACAACCTTCAACATTATGTGCAGGAGCACATATTCATTACTTTAATGAGTGGTACCACGTGACCGCGAGAGATGAAGAGAGATGCCAGCGCCTGCCCCGGATGGAATGCAGGGACTGAGATGTAGCAGCACCAGGAGGGTGAGAAGGACTCGAGGAGGGTGAGCCGTGCGATATTGTAACAACCCTGCTGGCATCACTGCATGGCCTCCCATCGCTCACACACCTACTTACTCACTGCTCCAGGTCATGCTGTGATTTCTGATGCCAGCTCCAGGCTCTGTACCTCTAGCTTTCTATCTGCTCTCTGCATGTCTCCTGGCTGTGTATATAGGGGGGCGGCGCCAGAACTCTCTGGAGTCAGGGTGCACCTGACTGAACGTTACCATTAGCCCTCTAGTTTATAGGGCAGCTCCACCCTGTGGATCTTGCCTGTGCAATGTGTTAACTCAGTTAGTGTCTAGCTGCTGAGCTGCCAAGTCTTGCTCTATGTTCCTCCATTTTTGGAGGCTTCACTCCTAGCTTTGCCTTGTACCTGTTTGTTCGCCCTCCAGGAGGCAGAATATCCTGGTCTCTGTGCTCTCGTTCCTGACCTTGTCCTTGCCGCTCTAGAGCCCTTCTCCACAGCCTTGCAGTTCTCCTCCTGTGTGAAGGTCTCTACCTGTTCTTCCATACACCATTCCTTCCAGTCAGTTCCAGTATCTACATGTGCTGTGTGAACAGGTCTCTACTTGTTCTTCCATACAACATTCCTTCCAGTCAGTTCTAGTATCTACATCTGCCGTGTGAACAGGTCTCTCTACCTGTTTCTCCATACACCATTCCAACCAGTCAGTATCAGTACCTGCACTTGCTGTGTGAACAGGATCCTACCCTGTGTCTCGTCCATGCCTGCCAACCTGTGTCTCGTCCATGCCTGCCAGCCCTGTGTCTCGTCCGTGCCTGCCAGCCCTGTGTCTCAGCCGTGCCTTGCCAGCCCTGTGTCTCAGCTGAGCCTGCCAGCCCTGTGCCTCAGCTGTGCCTGCCAGCCCTGTGTCTCAGCCTTGCCTGCCAGCCCTGTGTCTCAGCCGTGCCTGCCAGCCCTGTGTCTCAGCCGTGCCTGCCAGCCCTGTGTCTCAGCCGTGCCTGCCAGCCCTGTGTCTCAGCCATGCCTGCCAGCCCTGTGTCTCAGCCGTGCCTGCCTGCCCTGTGTCCCAGCCGTGCCACCATCTCCCTAAGTGGGATCAGCAGCCACAGCCAGACACCACCCTGGAGTGGCACCTGGCAGCTGCCTGCCGCACAAGCCTGACCTCACCATCAGAGGCTCCAGCGAAAACCGATGCAGTTGTCCTAGTCAAGCCCCTTCCAGGGTAGTCTGGTCTGTGGCACAGTGGGGCCACCCCCTGGCTCTCGCCCAACAGTCAGCGTAACAGATATTCACCTGTCCCCGTTCCACCGCCGAGCGCGGCTGTGTCTTCCGGGCCCTCTGGCTGTGAAGTTCAAGTCAGAGGGCGTGATAACATGTTTAGTGAGCACCCTCTGTCTGAACAATCACTGCAGAGAGACGGAAAATACAGCGGCGCGTGGGTGGGAACGGGGACAGGTGAATATCGCAAGTGCCGGAGGCATGAACCAGCGGCGACACCGGCACCTGGCCCACACAGTAGTTTTCTCCCACATATGGGGTATCAGCGTACTCAGGACAAATTGCACAACAACTTTTGGGGTCCAATTTCTCCTGTTACCCTTGGGAAAATAAAAATTGGTGACTAAAAGTTCATTTTTGTGGGAAAAAAATAGGATTTTTTATTTTCATGCCCAGGCATTATAAACTTGTGTGAAGCACTTGGGGGTTCAAAGTGCTCACCACAGATCTAGATAAGTTCCTTAGGGGGTCTAGTTTCCAAAATTGAGTCACTTGTGGGGGGTTTCCACTGTTTAAGCGCATCAGGGGCTCTGCAAATTGAGCATAACACCCATCAAAGTCAGCATTCCAAAACGTCATTACTTCCTTTCCGAGCCCAGCCGTGTGCCCAAACAGTTTTCCTCCCCCACATATGGGGTATCAGAAAACTCAGGACAAATTGGACAACAACTTTTGGGGTCCAATTTCCTTGGGAAAAATAAAAAATTGGGGACTAAAAATCATTTTTGTGGGCCAGCACTGTACATAACAGAGGATGCTATATCATAAGGGACCACACCTTAAATACCGTAACTAGCGAAAATGGTATGTAATAAGGTATGTACTGGGACCATTCCTGTATAATGTGCCCCACACTGGGACCATTCCTGGTATAATGTGCCCCTTTCTGGCATAATGTGCCTTGTTCTTTTCTCCAATCCATAAAAAATCTCCTACTACTTCCCCCACAATGTGTGGGGATTTCTTCCACAGCTGGTGCAGGAGCGGCAGCTCACTTAAGCATCTCTGCCATATTATGTCACCACCATGTGTCACTGGCACACCAACTTCAACTGCCGGCCTCCTATTAGCCACCACCATGTATAGCATCGCAGAGACCCGGCAGATCCCCTGCACCGCGATTCATTTCAGCTGTGTGTCTGAGGATGCACATCCAGCTGAAATAGTCGCTGGTGTCGGCGGGCCCTTCTACCTCTGGGCCCAAGTGCAGTTGCAATAGAGATATGCCCGCCCTGGGGGCAGTGAGTAGCCTAACATGACAGCTGAGCCCAGAGCACATGGAAGGCTGTCCCTCGGACTCCATACTATGTATATTACATCAGCAGTGAAGTGAGCAGTTGTTATTTATAACACAGGCGTTATTACGTTATCATTAAGACGCAATTATGGATTTTTAGTAGTGATGAGCAAATTTGTTTGAAAAATGATCGCCAAACATAAATTTGGCACACATATGGCATATTCATATTCGTGATCGGAAACACAAGCAAAAGTTTATAAAACCTGAAAAAATCGGTAACAAATATTTGTGTTGCCACTAACGTATTTTCAGCACTTTGGCTAGGATAATGCTGTAGAAAGAAAATGGTCAAAAGACCAAATAAGGGACGACCACAGATCCAAAATATTAGAAAATTACAAAATCTTTATTAATTAATAATAAATTGATTATTTGAACAATGGACAGGTGCACATAAAAGACAATGACAATGGTGAGGCGTGGTGTCGGTTAAAGACACCCTCCGATGGAAACACACTGCTGGTCTCCCTGACTTATGAACAACATTCTAATAGCTGGTATGGTAGAACAAGGGGCCACTTGTGGACATGTATAACCAAAATTGTGATAGATACAACTATAGGCTCAATCTGTTTCATATCATAGGAAGCAGTTGCAGAGTACCATTAAATGAAATGCAAGTGCACAAGAAATGTACCACCATATACCAATAGCCACACAAAGTTGTTATAATTAGATTGCCTCATACAGAGATATAAGTGGCATGGTCAATATACTGCCTATTCATATAACTGAGCCCATATGCCTCATACTAATGCCCACATAGTAGACAAAGTGCCGATATATAGCATGTGATATTACCTCTCGTTGGTATCAAAACGGCGCAGTCAGGGAGAGTCAGGTCAGTGCGTGTGCCCCAACGCACGTTTCGAATTCTCGTCCTTCGTCAGACGAGAATCCGAAACGTGCATTGGGGCACACGCATCAAAGTCAGGGAACCGACATGGGACGTACCAGTATGTCATAGGTTGTGAAGAGGTTAAATGTGTTGTAGGCATTACTCTTACAGAGTTTCTATATGCATCACACACACATGCAGACCAAAATATGTCAGCAAAGCATTTTGTATACTAAAATCAGTTTATTTGAAGTGAGCCTAGGCCACGGCTATTAACTAGTTAAATCCCGCTGTCAATCTCTGACAATGGCATTTAACACGCACCGCCGGCTCACCTGCACTTCGGGCTTGCGATCGGCGCTCCCGTGACGTCATCGCGGGATGCCGATTGGTTGCCATGACAGCCGAGAGTCAGATGATGACCCACAGCACCGTCATGTCGGATCTCTTGTTAACGCCGGCGAGATGTCGGTGTTCATAGGAGAAGTTCGCCTGTGCTGGATGTAGCAGAGCTAAAGCACTGTTATGTGTGGCACATATCAGTTTCAAGCTCCCTAGGGGGGGTTAAACTATACATGTTTGGTATCTTCGAACTCGTATTGGCAGGGGAATCATATTATCAGGTCAGTTTTACCAGACAGTGTACGTGGTGAATGAAATACCCAAAAACCATTATGCAATTGCACTTTTTTTGCAATTTAACTGCACTTGGCATTTTTTTCCCGTTTTCTCGTGCACTATTTGGTAGAATGTGTGGTGCCATTCAAAAGTACAACTCGTCCCACAAAAAATAAGCCCTCACCCGGCAATGAGGCCGGAAAAATAAAAAAGTTATGGCCTTAGAAGAAGGGGAGAAAAAAAGGAAAAATGGAAAATCGCCCAGCGGTGAAGGGATTAAGGGGTTAAACACTGTCATTTCAGGTAGGGGCCACGTGGTTCACACTCACTGCTGACTGACTAGTTATCTTAGGTATTCCTGTATCTGTGCCATCGGCCACAGATCTCTTTGCACTTCTCACCCACAGTAGACACAGCAGCAACAGAAATTCAGAAATTAATAGCAGACAGGTAGAAATCCTCTATTTAATATGGCTGCCTGCTCTCCTGCCCATTGTCACCTCTCTCCCTGTCTCACAGACTCTGTGCACTGTCAGAGAGCGACTCCTACACTTCATAGACGTCAGCAACTTACTGAAGGACCTTAAGGATGTCACTGATCATGTGCACAGACTGAGCAGCCTCATAAGAAGTGTATGGGCTTATTAGGGAGGAGTCTCATGAGCCATTGCCTTTCCATCCACACTGGCATTTGTGCTGCCTTAGGCCTCTTTCACATTTCCGGCGGGCGCCTGGCGGCGCCCCCGGCATTTTGCCGCAGCGCCGCATCTGAAAATCTGATGCGCCGCATGCGGCTTTTTTCGCATTGACATGCATTAGCGCCAGATGGCGCCGCATGTCAATGCGTTGCATGCGGTTTTGTCCGGATGCGGCGCAAATGTACATTGCGGCGTCCGGAAAAAATGCTGCATGTAACGTTTTTTGTTTTTGCCGGATGGTTTCTTATCTCTCCAAGCATCAGAAACCATCCGGCAAAAAAACGCATTTTGGCCGCCGGAAGTGTGAAAGGTTTTCAGATGCGGCGCTGCGGCAAAATGCCGGGGGCGCCGCCAGGCGCCCGCCGGAAATGTGAAACTAGCCTTACTGCTCTCCTCCACTCCTCCCACAGTTCAATTCAATTCAATTCAATTCAAAGAAGCTTTATTGGCAGGACTAAATACACATTAGTTTTGCCAAAGCAGGTGTACAAAAGGGAATAGGGATAGGGATGTTGGGTAGGGACAGATCTAGGGTGGGGGCTATAGAAGTCCATGGCATAGGGAGGGGTGATGGGGCGCAGGTCCAGGGTGGGGGCTATAAAAGTCCATGGCATAGGGAGGGGTATGGGGGCAGATCCGGGGTGGGGCTATAGAAGTCCATGGCATATCATAGTTCTCTTTCTCGCAGTCTATGACATTCGCTCACATACCGCGCTGCTATCTCCGCTGCTCTCTCTTCTTCCCCCAGCAAGATATATGTTTTCTCTTCCTCCTTCATGGTGATGAAATCCGGGAAGAGATGTGAGAGTCTCCTGAAGTGAGTGTCCCTCACTGCTGAGTATTTGGAGCAGTGTAGCAGGAAGTGGGTTTCGTCCTCTATGGCCCACAGCCCAGTAATGAGCTGACCTATCACTAATGCTGACACTGTAACAGCAGAAAGGCCGCTCCTGACGCTGCAGTTTTTTTTTTCCTAACTTTATATGTGCTCATTGCGTCTAACCAATCGGGGCGCAGGAAACATCCACAATGTCCTCACGTAACGTCTTGTGTCATTGGCTGCTGAAATCACATGTCCTATATAAAGAGCGGACATCTTGTTTTAGCTCCATTTTGACACTGTAACAGCGCAGATAGGCTGCTCCTGACGCTGGCAATGTTAGCAGCTAGATTTTAGGTAGCTAGGCAGTTGTTTCTCACTCAGATAGTTTAGCTAGGTAGTGTCCTTTGTGGCTGTAAAATCGACGTTCCAGCAATATGTTTTTTTTTTGCCATTACTGCGGTCCACAGACAAAGCCAGCAGGGCATTAACAAGTGTGTTGTGCGCTGCTTCTACTTTGCTCCATGCACAAGTATAGCGTTCTAAATCTTATTTTTTCACTAGCTAAATGTAAAACAGCCTGCCATATCCACCTTGTCATTTAGGGCTATGGTGACATTGTTCTGTGATTTGAGCTGTTGTGACTGAAAAAATATTTTTTTGGGAGCAATTGCTACGTAATTTACCATGCCATATCTCACCTTGTTATTTAGTGGCGGTGAAATTCGACATTGTGCGTAGCTCACGCACATTAAAAATAATATTTTTTCTGTTGATAACCATGACACAAACCGCCGTATCCCACGTCATTTTGTGGCAGTGATATGAAGCTGTCTGCAGACCTAGTGCACATAAAAAAAAAATTTAAATTTTTTCTGTTGCAAAATGTGATACAGCCCGCCGTATCATAAGTTGTCATTTTGTGGCAATGATTTGAAGCTGTCTGCAGACTTCACGCACATTAAAAAAAAAAAAAAAAACATTTCTTTTGGTAAACATGATACAGCTCACCGTATTCCATGTTGTCATTTTGTGGAGATGATTTGAAGCTTTCTGCAGACTTCACACACGTTAAAAAAATATTCTGTTGGTAAACGTGATACAGTCTACCGTATTCCATGTTGTCATTTTGTGGCGGTGATATGAAGCTGCAGACCTAACGCACATAAAAAAATGTTTTATTTTTTTCTGTCGATAACCGTGATACAGCCCACCATATCCCACGTTGACATTTTTTGTCAGTGATAAATAGCTGTCTGCAGACCGAACGCACATACAAAAAATTATAGTTTTTTCTGTAGCAAAATGTGATACAGCCCTCCGTATCCCACGTCATTTTGTGGCGGTGATATGAAGCTGTCTGCAGACCTAACGCACATTAAAAAAAAATTTTTTTTTTCTCTTGCAAAATGTGATACAGCCTGCCATATCCCATGCTGTTATTTTATGGCGGTGATTCGAAGCTGTCTGCAGACTTCACGCACATTGAAGAAAAAAATCTGTTGGTAAATGTGATACAGCCCACCGTATTCCACAATGTAATTTTGTGGCGATGATTTGAAGCTGCAGACCTAACGCACATTAAAAAAATATTTTTTTCGGTTGTAAAATGTGATACAACCCGCCGTATCTCAGTTTTCATTTTGTGACAGTGATATGAAGCTGTCTGCAGACTTTACGCACATCAAAATATTTTTTTTTTGTTGCCAAACGTGATACAACCCACTATATCCAACCTTGTCATTTAGTGACGTTGAAATTGTTCTGTGTGCAGATCTGTTGCACATGAAAATATTTATATTTTTTTTTACAAATGTGATACAGCAGCTGAGATGAGTTTGAAATTGTTTTGTGCCTGTCTTCTAGATAATGTACTTCTTTGGCAACCAATTTCTCACGGGCATCTTTTATGCTTAGCTTGAAACGCGCGTCTGTTTATACTTAGCTTGAGACGTGCATCTGTTACACCTATCTTCTGATGAGCATCAAACGCTCTGTGGTATTTTGGTGTTGGGTAAACGACTAATCATTGTAGGCTGGATCCTGGATCTCATACCTCCCATAGCCGCCCTGATATTGATCCTATTGTACTTTCCCATTCCCACCATCGTTATGCCCCTTTTCCTGATCAGTTCATCTAACGACACGTCGGCCATATTTCTCCGGCAAACCTGCACCTTACCAAAATACCCAAAAAAAATATATGAAAAACAGAGCCAATTTATGAAAGAATACAAAGACAATTTTATTGATTACAAAATAGTTGTATAAAAAATTACAATAATTATACATAATCTTTAACGACAAAGAGAAAGGCAAAAAACCTAGATACCATTATTCAGAAAAATGAGTACAGGAAAAGAATAAATAAATAACAAAGTATTCAATGTATTGTCAGGGAATACACGCTAGATCATGCCAAAATAAAAATATATAAAGAACTGCCAGTCAATGTATATATAGAGTGCACAGTGCACATCATACAGAGATTAGGAAAATTAAGATTTGACAGTCCCAATATACTATCACAGCATCTCATAGAGTGGAAAGCCTATAGCAGCAGTCATAAATCGACTGTTATATATATATATATATATATATACGTATATATCCCTAGATATTTGTATGTACATTAATATAGTAGGGATTGGGCAAGAAACCTATATTTTATAAAACCAAGCACATATGAAAAAAACATATAGATGTATATAAACATTTGTTCAATGCATAGGATAAGTGTAACAGTCAATTACGCAAATGTAGATATAGCCCAGATTGAAATCCTATATATATTGCAACAGGGATAGTATATATACGCATGTGCTGCTACAGTCATCAGCGTACCATCAAATATATGTGCCAAACATTGCAAGATAATACTGCTAAGGGTAGTAATACAAAGTATAAATGAATTCTATCCTTACAATACCAGGTCTAAATGAAATGCAGCCATTGTCATAAGTACTAGGTCACATATACATGCAAATATTACTGCCATGATTCAATAATGCAGCCAAAAGCATATTGTAGACAAATCATTACCATATGGCCATACAAAACATGGCAGTATATAGAAAAAAGCTGCAAGAAATATAGACAGTAAATGAAATAAATACTAAGTACCCAAGACTTACTGAATAACGGACAGGGAGGCCCCAACGCGCGTTTCGCAAAGTGCTTCCTCGGGGGTGCACCTTACCAGCAGCAACTGTAGGGAAGAGGGTGTTCCAACGCCACGGACAATCTTCTAGAATATACTGACCTCATCCACACTAAAAATATATTTTTTATGTTACTAACCTGATACAGAAGGGGAGTTCTCAACTTGAAATTGTTTTGAGCATCTAGTCAATGTTATACAGGCTTCATTGACAGGCCAAAAAATATTCTTCTTTTAATAACGTCATACAGTAGGGGACATCTCACTTAGAAATTATTTGTAGCATCTAGTCAATGTTATACAGGCTTCATCCACAGGCCCCCCAAAAATTTGTCAGTTTCTAACGTCATACAGTAGGGGACATCTAATTAAAAAATTGTTTGTAGATCTTTTTTGTCATCCAGCGCTCATCCATACTTAAACAATTCTTTCTTCTATAAGTAACTTGATTCATCACGCCATATTTCACCTTCTCATTTTGTGCCACTGAAATTCAGTTGTGTGCAGAGGTGGTGCAAAGTAAAAAATATAATTTTTAGTTGCTACTAGTGTGCTCATAGCACACTATCTGAGCAACATGACTTGGAAAAAGCCAGGTTGTGGTGGAAGAGGGATTAGGCTTGGTGTTTGAGGTGTATTTGGGGTAGTTGTTAATGTTTGTGAAAGAACTAGTGAACCAACAACGTGACTGTCACGGGTGTGTCGCTGCGAAGATCGTCGCGATTGCACACCCTGACTTCTCACAGCTGAGTTTCTGGTTCTGGGTGTTTTTCGGCAGAGAGGGAGTTAATTCTTCCTCTCCTTGTGCTGGACTAGACCAGCCTCGCTCAGCTGCAATTAATGTTGTGGTAATTGGTTTCCTTCAAATACCTGCCTGTCTGCTGGGGAAGTGTCGGTGAAAGCATTCATGCAGACCAGCAGAGCGGATCGTTGTATGGTGAAGGCTGAAGTTAAGAGTACCTGTGTGGTCTTTTTTCCCCTCCTCGCTTTATCATTTATCTCCGTACCCGTTGGTGTCCCCTCTGTTTCCTGTGGTGTGACTTTTGTATGCAAGGTGGATTTTAGTTTACCCCTTGTACTGTCTCGTTCGTTTATTACTGTGTTTAGGCATATACCTACCAGTCCCCGGTGTTGTGATCAGGGTCCTTCTCAGGACTGGATCACTGAGGTTCAGGGATCCTCAGGAGGTAGGGATTACGCTGGCGGCCTGGACCTCTGTACCATCAACAGTACCTCCAGGTAGAGGGATTAGTCAGGACCCCAGCTTAGGGTCAGCATAGACCCCAGACCTCCTGTATGCAGTAACAGCGTGACAGTGACGTCCTATCCAAAGACAACTGACAACTTTTGTTACTGGATGTTGTAGCTTTTAGTGTGCTGCATTGTTCTCACGTAACTGCAGTCTCTGATATCTTTATTGTGGCTTCTGTGCCTGCTGCTGCTGTAGATGTTAACACTAATTTGTGCACATGTGAATAGTCCTGCTTGGGTGTCCATCTGTTGGGTTGGGTGCAGTGGAAGACCTTTCGGTCCCTATTATAATATTTCTACTGTGGTAAAATTGATGCCACTTTATTGGTGTCTGCCACTAATTTTTGGAAATGTGAAAACTCTTGGTTGGGTGTCCATCAGCTGGATTGGGTGTAGTGGAAGACCTGTCAGTAAATATTATAATATTTCTACTGTGGTAAAATTAATGCCACTTTGTTGTTGTCTGCCACTATTTTTTTTTTAATGAGAACACTCCTGCTTGGGTGTACATCTGCTGACTTTGGTGTAGTGAAAGACCTGTCGGTCCCTATTAGACTATTTCTACTGTGGTGAAATTGATGTCACTTTGTTGGTGTCTGCCATTAATTTTTTGTAAATGTCTAGACTCCTGGTTGGGTCTCCTTCATGTGTATTGCCTGTAGCAGTAGGCCTCCGATACTGGCAGTCCTCCACTCACTTTGAGTCAACCACCCATGTTACTATCCTTACATTTTTCTGACAATAGTAATCTACAAAACTGATATGTGTGCCACCTGAGTGTGGCTGAACATCAATTTAACTTTTTTGTTTGTTTTATCACTTATATAGTTATATATAATTCAACATTCGCTTTACAGACATTACTGGTACTGTCACCATTGGACTCACAATCTAAATTTACTATTTGTATGTCTTTGTAGTGTGGGTAGAAAAATAATTACTGGGAGTAAGCCCTCGCAAACTCGGGTAGAACATACAAACTCCTTGCAGATGCTGTCCAAGGTGGGATTGGAACACAGGACTCCAGCGCTGCAAGGCTACTAATGTTTTTGCGTTGACGACTGAATGTTTTTGTGATTGGAAGCCTATCACTGCAATGCAAACTGTGTGCCTCATTGCTGTCTTGAGGAAAACCACTGTCAAGATTGTCTTCCAGTATGTTTTGATACTGCAGCATGGGTGCATCCCTAATGATAAACTGAACAGTTAGGGGGAATGAAAGAAATAAATGAAACGTTAGGGGGATCCTAAGAGACAAAAAATAAAAAATACTATAGAATAAAATGCACTGAAGCGTTTAAGGGGATTGTCAAGAATAAAATTGGGAACGTCTCAAAGATATCACTATTGCAGAACAGGGGGGGTTATAACAATTTTTATATACGGTATATATAGAAAGTAATAATTGAATAAAATTGAATGAAAAAGTGAAGAAATAAATGCAAAATTGAAAGAAAGAGGGAAAAATGAAAAAAAAAATAAAAAAATTAAGAAAAGAGAAAAGAATGAAAGAAATTAAAATAATGAAGAAAATGAGAAAATAAAATGAATGCAATGGAAAGAAAATAATGAAAAGCATGGGAAAAAATGAAATAAAACGGGGGATGCCAGAAATTGGGTAAGGGTATTAGTGGGTCTAGGAGAGGCAAGATAAAGGTTAGAAGGAAGATAAGGGAGCCAGCATTTACACATATATACCCATCAGGGGAATCTTAGTATCAATTATAGAAAGTATAGGAGGTAACATGGCTTAAGAGATTAAAAAGGATTTATCAACACATGTTCTATTCACAGTATGGCAGAGAATTACAACATCCGAATTGCCACCCCGGAAAGAGAGGTATACGCCAATGTGCCAATATATTAATTGACAAGTCCAGTTCCCTATTAGCGTTTGTAGGGTGTGAATCCAGAAGGATTCTCTCTCTTTAAGTAATTTAACATGGTTACCCCTCTGTCTTGGTGTGTCCACTTGTTCTATTATCTGAAATTTAAGTTGTGCAACCGAGTGATTGCTGGCTACAAAGTGGTGGCGTAGTGAGAGCCACGTTTTCCTGCATCTGATGGTAAATTTATGACTTGGTACTGTACGGTACTGTACATGTTGTGTAGTTTCCCCTATATAAAGCAAGCCACATGGACACTTGATCATGTACTGTATATTGCAAAGTTGGTCTCGCAAGTGTAGAAATCTTTAATTTTATAACGTTTACCAGTGTGTGGGAGGGTAATGTCACTTGACTTGATTACATTGGAGCAACAAGCTCACCCTAGGCATGGGAATGTGCCCATCCTTTCAGTCCCGAGGAAACTTTGTTTAGATTGTTTGAGGAAACTGTAGCTGCTTTTACTAGGTGATCCCTAATGTTTCTGGGTCTTCTTTTACACATCAGAGCCGGTGTTCTGAAAGCCTCTACCTGGATAAGCTTTTGTTAAGAGGGGCCAATGTTTATTAATGATGTTATATATCTTAGGCATCACCGGGTGAAATGTATGTACAAATGGGATACATTCTGGTTTTGAAGCCAGAGTGACAGAGGTTATGATATTAAGAATCCTTTGTTTTTCTCACTGTTCAGGATATTTTCTATCCTGAACCTTACGGGACATTTCATCAAGGCGGGTTGGTATCAGGTTTTTGTTTGAAACTTTTCTCGTTACTCATTTGACTGGGAGCGGAGTAGGCTGTTTTTTGTTGCCTTGGGGTGACAACTGGAATAGTGCAAGAGGTTATTGGAATCTGTGGGCTTTGTGAAGATGTTTGTGGTTAATTTGCCCTCATTGTCCTTAAGCACAAGTGTATCCAAAAATTAGATTTTGGTGATATCCCAGCTATGTGTAAACTGTAATTCACATCTTATCGAGTTTAGATATGTAAAAAAGGCGAGTAGTGTGTCAGATGTGCTGTTCCATATCGTCTATGAACCTAAGCCAGAACTTGGTGTATCTTTTGAAAAGATCATTGGTATATGCGTAAGTACACTCAAAGGCAGCCATATAGCTATTAGCATAGGCCAGCGCCATGTTTAAACCCATGGCAGTACCACAGATTTGTAGAAAGAATTCATCCCCAAACATAAAAAAAATTTCATGTAGTACAGTTGACAGGAGGTCTAGACACATTAGTTTGGAATTATGTGTAAGGTCAGACCTTTCCATAAGGTCTTGCACCACCTTAATGCCCAGATCGTGTTTTATGGATGTGTAGAGATTACTGACATCCAGAGTGACCAATATGCACTCAGGTGAAATATCCGTAATCTGCCTTATGGTGTTCAGAAAATGTCCTGTGTCAAAAGTAAAAGACCCCGTCTTTTTGGCGAGTGGGGTAAGGATCTTCTCCAGGAAAACAGATAATGGTGATAGAATAGAGTGTTGAGGCTACAATCGGTCGGCCGGGGGATTGGTTAGAGATTTATGAATTTTTGGTAAGATATAAAAGAGCTGGGGTAATGGGATGTGGGTTGGTAAGGAACGTGGCAATTTTCTGGTCACTGGTGTTGAGGGCTAAAAATTTATTGAGTATGCACTCTATTTTTGTCCTGATTGTGGTTGTGGGGTCACGAGGGATTTTTTTCTAAGTCCTTGTATAGTAGAGTTGGCGTTTGATTTCTTTGTTGTAATCCATTTGGTTCATAATGATAATCGCCCTGCCATTGTCAGCCAGTTTGATGACTATGTGTTTATTGTTTCTGAGGGATTCAGCGGCTTGTTTTTCAACCATTGTTACTAGTTGGGAAAAAACCCTTGTGATGTTGATCTACTATCTGGTGTATATTCCTATGTATGAGGTCTATACAGGCCTTAGTTGCATAGTAACTGTGTGGTGGATTAAAGGTACTGGAGTTACGAAGCCCCAGTGGGGAAATGGATAGTTCAGAAGCAAAGGCGTCTCCGATTGAAGAGGCTCTGTTCCTAGTCAACTCTTATTGAAGTCCGAAATGAGTGTTTAGACTGATATTTTGGAAGAAGCGCTGTAGATCTTGTTCCAGTTTAAATTTATCCCAGGAAGGAGTAGGGAAGAAGGAGAGGTCGCGTTGGGGAATCATTAGTTCCACAGGGCCAAGAGTGTATGATGATATGTTGACCACCGAGTTTGGGGCTTTACCTGGGATCTTGTCATCATGCAGTTGCCGGTGTTTACTGGAGGCCCTCCGTGTCGGTCTCCTGGTGATCGCTCATTGCTCCTCGTTGGTTGTCACCTAGATAAAAAATGCCCCTGGGTCTGTCCACCAGAGGAGCCATAGCTGTCCGTGCTGAAAGACTCTTGTCGTCTTGTGCCATAGTTCGTATGCCATGGTCCTGTGTTTGACACGTCGTTCCATTTATAAACTCTTTCCTGTAAATAGTCCTCAGAGCTCCTCTGGAATTTGGTCCTCTTTCTCTCTTGTAGGGCCTTACGGTGTTCCTCGATGATCTTGTTTTAGCCTTCAGGGTCTGCCAGTCCGCCGTGGAGGGGGTAGATGATAGTAGTTCTTCGATAGATGTAATCTTCTGTTCAGTCTCTGTTATAGCTGTATGGAAAGAATCAATAGTTAAGAAAATTATATCGAGAGAACACTTATTTAGGATCTGCTTAAACTTCTCACAGTATTCCGGTTTTTCAGAAATAAGTATTGGGCGTAAACGGCATCTAAGTCCCCTTGGGATCCTATTTAGTTTATAATACTCTGCTATAGTGATTGAGTGAAGGTTGTATGACATCAATCTCCGTCACTCCTTTTCATAGTCACGTGTCCAAATTTCATAGGCTGGAACCTTAAAAATTCACCGGAGTCTGCATTTTAGCACAGTGACATTCCCAAATTAACGCATGTTGATCGCGCACGTGCCAGTTCATGCATGTAGTATTCAAATTATTTCATTTTTTAACCTACTATGTTGTTTTTAAAAAAGAGGACAGATAACGTGACTTTCTAGAGTTATGCTGGTCTGAAAAAAAGACCCAAGCTAGGCAACTGCAGAACCGGGAATGCTGATGTCCACTGCTTTTAATGCATTGGTTGTTGTAGTTGCATAACTCTGTGTTTACGTAACTTCCTCTCTTCTTCCTCCTCCTCTGCTGAGCTACTCAGCTGCATGCCTCTGGGTTTACACCAAGTGTGATCTACTACCTCGTCATCCTCTGTTCTCCCACTCCTCGCCCTGAGAGTCACCCTCCTCTTCCTGCCCTGACAGCACAGTACAGTCTGCGGGTTTGGATTCTGCTCTGACCCAACTTTGTCCACCTTTGGATCAAACTGAGAAAAGAATTGGCCATCGGTGCAGATGATTTCCTCCTCTTGACTCTGTAGACCTTTGTAGTACACTTCCGATGCCCATGGCATAAATGTGTGAACAGATCTCAGCCATATATGGTTCCCAAGAGTCAACTGGGCGGTTGGAGAGTTGTGACGTGGGGGATATCAAGGATAATTGGGGTACCAATACTGATGACTGTACTGTGTGTGATTTAAGGTGGAGGAAGAGGAGCAGAAGCCACTTAATGTAGGGCTTGCCATCTACTAGAGCACATGTTCTTTCTGGCCCTCATATACAAAGCGTACCACTTTGCGGCTGCCAAAGAAAGGGAGTGGAGTAGCCTGTCCAGTAAAAGTTGTAAAAATGCTGCGCAATTGCTCACTGCAGCAAAACAAACTGACTTCTCATCCCTCATATCATATCTGTCTAGCAACTCTAAACAGCTATTTAGCTGTATGCCCGGGCACTATGCTTAGGACGCGTGCACTCTCCTTCCCTCTTAAAGGGACTGCCCACGTTAACCTAAGGTATTCCCAGCCTATAACTCGGCGACACCTTCTATTTAAGGCTTCTCCAATATGGAGGTGCCTGAGCTATGTTGTTAGTTTGTTTTGCATGCTTGCTCGTTGTCAGGTTCCCCTGGTCCACCCATCTGCTTGTCTACCCTGTACCCATCTGCTCGTACCTGTCTGTGTCCGTCTGCTCATACCTATCTGTGTTCTTCTGTCCATCAGCTGGTCCAGATCGCACCTGCCATCGCCCATCTATCTAACACCCAGTCCAGCCCACACCTGCCAGTGCTTTTCTGTTCCTCAGCTGTTCCCATCCACACCCTTGGTTCCAGTGTCCCTACAGTGCCTGCCTGCATTCTTTATCCTTCCTTCGGGCTGTAGCAGCCTACCCGTTGTAGGGGGTCAGCTGCCACCTTTTGTAGGTCAGCCCTGGAGTACCACCTGGTGCCACCTCCTTGTCTGTTGTGAATGGGTTTGAGATGAGTTCTGAGCAGAGGCTTCCTCTGGTGGTTACAAGCGGTGCTGGTCTGTCCAGTGAAGATTGTGAGGACTGGGAATCAGGTGTTACTGACTGGTCTTATATAAGGGAGTCACCTTCCCATCAGGGTTGCCGGTGATCAATTGTTCTGGTCTGAATCCTTCATTCCTGTTTCCCTTGTAGCCTGCTGTGTCGTGTCTGCATCTCCTGCTAACAGATAAGACATTTTCTTCTTTTTGTTTTTGTGCTATATTTTTGCATTTTGTCCTGCACTTCTGTGGGGGCCTTCTGGGTCCCCTCCGGGGGCTTTTGCCCTCTCAGTTTAGTTCAGCCACTTATGTTTGTGCTTTTGCTTTTTCCGTTTTTTTCAGTGGCTGCTGTTTTTGGTTTTGAAATTAGTAGAGTTGGTGCTTTTCAGGGTTTTCTTGGATTGCAGTAAGTACCCTTCCTATCCTTTTCTATTTAGTTAGTTTGGGCCCCAGCGTTTGCTCATACTATTTTTTTCTGTGTCTGTATTTCATCTTGTCTGTTTGGGGGCTTTCTATTATCTTTGGGGTTCTGCTCCGGGGCAGATAGCTTTCCTATATCTATCTTTAGGTGTAGTTAGTTTCTCAGGCTGTGACGAGGCGTCTAGGACCAACATAGGAACGCTCCACGGCTGCCTCTAGTTGTGGTGGTTAGTCAGGGTACTGCAATCTCATAGATTCCAACTGCTCTGGTGTATTGCCTTTTTTACCTGCACTCCTCAGTTACCGAAACATAACACTTGTCCCTACTTAGGTCGCAGTTTTCGCCTGCTGCCACTTATCCAAGTTGGGATTTGGTAGGCCACCTAGTTACAACCCTCCAGGCTTTCCGAGGGATACGGCATAAGTGGTTCCACCACCTTACCCGTTACAGTCTACATCTGCTGGGCTGGCTGTAGTCATATACCAGTTCTATTCTATTGCAATTGATGCCACTTTGTTGATGTCTGCCACTAATTTTTGTAAATGTGTAAACCCCTGGTTTGATCTCCTTCATGCGTGTTGCCTGTAGCAGTAGGCTTTTGAGACCATTAGACCTTCAGTCCCTTTGAGTCAACTAACTGTGTTACTATCCTTAGATTTTTCTGACAATAGTAGTCTGCGAAACTGAAATTTGTGCCATCTGAGTGTGGCTGAACATGAAAGCAGGTTGAGCTGTTGCATGTGGCATCAGAGCTCCAAGTACAGCAAGCCTACATCGATCCGTCACCCACCTTGTCATACTTTGACGTTCAATTGAAAGCTGTAAATGTTGGCCCAGACTCCGATACCTCATGGATGTCTGATTGCTGCCATGTCATGCTACAATTTGTACTGTGGGTGAATTGAGGCCCCTTTTTTTGGTTTCTCCCCCTAATTTAATGTGTTTTGGCAGCTTTTGGGGTCATTTGAAGGTGTTGTGCATGCGCTTGTTTTTGCCTCCCATTGACTTGAATGGCGTTTGGCTGTGTTCAGCAAATATTCGACGAATAAATTGGCGAATATTGTAAATTTGGCGATCGTAATCCAAAACGAACATTGAAATATTCGTTCATCTTTAATTTTTAGTACTATATGCATACTATATGCATAATACATGTTACCTGGCACAGAATTAAAATTAATTTATATATATATATATATACTGTATATACGGTATATATATGTATGCACTATGCTTTCCTGATGTATACTGATTAATCACCCATTATGGCATGTAACCTATATATACGGTGCTCATATACTGAAGGTTTATGGCTTGAGAAAGGCTCACAGTTTGGTTTGAAGAGCCATACATGGGGGAATAAAGATCGGTTTTTTTCACTATGTGGGGTCTGGAGTGCTGCCATTTTTATATCAGCTATAAATAAACATGTATCTAAATCAATATTCATATGGTTACATTTATTATATGTAGAACAATCAGTGTATACATGTGTCCTCATATATATTAGTGTATAATATACAGACTGGAGCCAATCAATCGGCAGGATCTATTGTAGCTGAACCAAGGTCCTGCAAACTTCTTCGCCTGGTATTCAGGCACAAGCTTCTTGGATGTATGTGGCATTTACAAGGGCGACTATTTCTTGACCGACTGAATAACTGTGAATGATACCATTATTGTAGAGCCCTGGGAAGCTTCTTATTCAGCTCCACATTACTCTATATTACATATTGATGCTGGTTACACAGTGATTTCGGCCATGACACAGGTTGTGCGGCATAATCACTGTATGCTGCGGCTACATTACATAGCAGCAGAAATAAAGTGAATAGGATCACATTAAGTGCCGCAACAAGCAGATTAAAAAAAATCAGAACTTGTCACATCACCGCAGGGGTTACAATGTGACTGTACGTACTCACCTGCATCGTGCTACCATGTAGCAGCGGTATAGAACAAAGTTTAAAAGCTTGACCCATGTTGTGACCAAACATCGTGCATCCCCAGCATTGGCTGGACCATGTGAGTAATGTTACTGCTATGCCACGTCAATGACTTGCATGCCAATGTCAGCTTCTGGGCTCTGGTCGACAGTGTGTATTGAAGTGCAGGGTACCCAGCAAATCTCGACGCCGCAACACACATTAGCTGATTGGGCATCCTTGTGCAAACATCCAACTGATGTAGGCAGTAGTGTCAACAAGGGCCGCAAGGGCCCAATCGCACCCTCTGTGACCGCAATCGTTACACCCCTGGGTAATATAGGGGACATGTGATGGCTGAAACCCCATTGTGGATGTGGGATGAGGTGTAGTGATCGTTGCTGCACTGCCACAGATGAAAGCACAGATCACTGCTCAGTCACCTCCAATGCTGGAATGAGTGAGGTCAGTGCTTGCGTAGATTACTAGCAGCCAATGAGTGTATATTGAGCGGCAGAAGGCAGCGCTGGACAACTGAGCCAAGCCGTGATAGTTCTGGTTGTGAGTTTAGAAAAAAAGCACAGCAAGTTGCCCAGTCTGAAGAGTAGCACGTAAACAAATAGGGTGCAGGCAATGAAGTGAAATTTAGGAGGAACGAAAGGTAGAAAACAAAGTTTATTGTACAAAATAGCTTTCAAAAACATAAATAAATAAAATTAGTTGGGCAACCTCTGTAGGGTGGTAAGTTTTTGCAGCCATGTGGTGGAAGGTTTTTGCAGCCAGGTGGTGGAAAGTTTTTGCTGCCAGGTGGTGGAAAGTTTTTGCTGTCAGATGGTGGTGGTAAAAGGTTTTGCTGCCAAGTGGTGGTGGTAAAAGGTTTTGCTGCCAGGGGGCGGTGGTAAAAGGTTTTGCTGCCAGGTGGTGGTAATGGTTTTCCTATATAGGGTGGTAAGAAAAAGTAATGTTAAAGTGCATTACAGTTATGAGAAATTGATGAACTATTCTCAGGACCTATAGTATATCACAAAAGTTAGTATAATCCTCACATTTTTGTAAATATTTGATTATATATTTTCATGAGACAACATTGAAGATATGACACTTTGATACAATGTAAAGTAGTTAATAGAAATAAACTCACAGAGAGTGATAAGATCTCAATAAGGTTGGGAACATTTTTTATATGCATTAGTTTATGTGCCCCCATATAGTGTTTCATTTGGACAGGTCGTGAATTGTAAACTCCTATCATATATAAACCAAAAAATTGGAGTACTATACAATATAGTTAAACAAATATCAAATATTTATTAACATGATTAGAAAATATTACACATTATTAAAACCTTGAAGAAAGCCAAAAATCTGGGGTAGACAGACAGCCAGTATATAATCACAGTGGATAGTGGTAATCGATCCACATAGAGGGTTTAGGAAAGAGTCATAGTTAATTTTAATGTACAACGTATATTACCCTTGATGATATCAGGTGAAATGGTATGGAGGTTAATGCCTCCTATAACCTATCCTTCATACACAAGTGCAGTGAATACAATGAGGTTGTAACTCATTTTTGGACCCGCAGAAGCGCTGGGATAGGCACTAAACGGCTGTTGTCCTCCTTCATTGTCCCGGAATGGAATAAAGGGCATTAACCTTTTTAAAAAGCAATGGTGAGTGCAGTTTACTTTTTTCAATAATGAATGCCCTTGGTCTTCAACATATTTTTCATGCACCACCTAGCTCACTATCAGGTGGTATGCTTTATACTAAGGACTAATTCAGACTGCAGTCAACAGTTTGTTGCTTTTTTTTCAGCTTTTTCACTTTTTGTCAATATAAATAGCGCTTACCCATGTTGTGGATATGGCGCAATCCCGACGCACACTTCGCGGTAGCTTATTCACAGGGAGTCAATGTAAAGTAGTTAGCTTACAGCTTGTACAAGAGTGTAAATTTGGTGTGCCCTCTAACTCAACAAGTGACCCAGCCAATAATGTCTTAACAGATGGCAACAAAAGTGAGTACACCCCTAAGTGAAAATAGCCAAACTGTGCTCAATTTGCTATTTGCCCTCACGGTGTCATGTCCCTCATTAGTGTTACAAGGTCTCAAATGTGAATGGGGAGCAGGTGAGTTAAATTTGGTGATCTTTGAGCATCTGAAAAAAATAATTGTTACTCTACATAAAAATGGCCTAGGCTATACAAAGATTACCAACACCCTATAACTGAACTGCAGCACGGTGACCAAAACCATACAGCGGTTTAACAAGACTGGTTCTACTCAGAACTGGCTTCACCATGGTTGACTAAAGAAGTTGAGCACAAGTGCTGGCAAACACTTTTCTGAAGACAAGGAACCATGTCCTGTGGTCAGATGAAACCAAGATAAATGTATTTGGTCATTATAGTGTCAAGCATGTGTCGGCAACCAAGTGAGGAGCACAAAGACAAGTGTGTTTTGCCTACAGGCAAGAATGGTAGAGGGAGTATCATGGTTTCGAGCTGCATGAGTGCTGCCGCTGTGGGGAGCTACAGTTCATTGAGGGAACCATGAATTCCAACATGTACTGTGACATACTGAGGCAGAGCATAATCTTCCTTTTTGAAACTGGGCCGCTGGGTAGTATTTCAACATGATAATGACCCCAAACAGACCTCCAAGACCACCATTGCCTTGCTAAAGAAACTGTGGGTAAAACTGGACTGCTCAAGCATGTCTCCAGACCTAAACCCTTTTGAGCACTTGTGGGGCTTCCCCAAGAGGAAGGTGGAGAAGCACAAAGGCCTCTAATATCCACCAGCTCCATGATGTCATCATGGAGGAGCGCAGGGGATTCCAGTGGCAACCTGTGAAGCTCTAGTGACCTCCATACCCAAGAGAGTTAAAACAATGCTTGAAAATAACAGTGGCCACACAAAATATTGACACTTTGGACATAATTTGTCCATTTTCACTTAGGGGTGTACTCACTTTTGTTGTCAGCAGTTTAGACATTAATGGCTGTGTGTTGAGTTATTTAGAGGGCACATCCAATTTACACTGTTAGGGCTCGCTCACATGAGCAAATGAATTTGACAATTTCTTATCGAATTGCACTCATACTTGTGTTAATCTATGGGGCAATGCACATCTGCAATTATTTTATTATGCAGATTCGGCATGCGGCATGCTACGAATGCCTGCGAGGATCGGATTGCATACATCCATACAAGTCTATAGGTGCTTGTGAAACATTGCAGTGCACTCGGATGTTACCTGAGTGTGATTCCCGCGTACTCTGACAACAGAGGAGATGGAAAAATTAACTTCTCCATCTCCTCCCCACCTGTGTTCTGATTCTCTCCTCTGAGACGATCAGAGCACTGACACTTGGTTGATGTTTGCAGCAGAGGTGGAACCGAGACTCATTAGCATATCGTATCTGATGACCTTGCATCGAATGTGTCATATCCTCAATGTTGTCCATGAAAAGATATAATAAAATATTTAAAAAAATATGAGGGGTGTACTCTCTTTTGTGATATACTGTATCCCCAATGTTCTGCTGATATAAGCTGATCTAGGACCCAATCTGCATTGCTTAGAGATGACCGCTAAACATTGCCAGAGATAACATATTGGAACTCTATTCGATATGTCTATATTAATTGGAGTTTATAATAACTGATCAGTGGGGGTGCTGGGTGTTGGACCCCCCCACTACTCTGATATTGATGGCCTATACTAAGCAAAGGTAATCTTGTGATGTAACAGGACAACCCTTTTAAGTAACGGATGAGCTATATTTTTATGATTTATTAGGATACATTAATGCCTCATTCAGTTGTCCGTGAAGCAGTACAGACCTTGATCACTGACCGGCCCAAACCTGACAGCCTCATAAGCAAACATAAGACTGAGATAGTGACATTTTTAGGAGGATTTGTATTATTGGACCAAAACTGGGAAAATAGTTTAAAATAATAAAAGAGCCATTGTTCACATGATAAATCCTGTGCTGCAGTAATGAAGTTAGAGCCTACCCACGTGACCGCTGCAGCTAATTCCTGTTCTTGGGCCATTTCACATCTTTGGCCAAATTTTTTTTAAATTGGAAAATCACATAAATGTAACTGGTATGGGTTATGGACGGGATGAGAATAAATTATGTTGGCAACTACATTGCATTTCTCTTTAAAGAGCACATCTATATTTTCTTATATTACCAGTAAATATCTGCACTTACATATCTATGATATCGTCATTCCTTTACGCAAATTCCTCAGCAGTCTCCTCCCTATAGTACATGGAACAGAGATCATCCTATATGTTAGATGAGGGTTACAGAGACTTTTCCTAATACTAATTATTGCTTTTATCTATATACTGTACAATAAACAAATTATATACTGTATACATACACACACTGTATACATACACACACAATGTACTTGCATATATACATAAGCACTCTATATACCGTATACATATACACTATATACATATACACACACTATATACTACATATTGTACTTTACAAACTATACATACACACTAAAATACTGTATACATACACATACACACTATATACTGTATACATGCACACTCTATATACATATACATACACACTATATAGTGCATGTATATATAAGCACTCTATATACTGTATACATACGTACTCTGCAAACTGTATAAATACACACACTATATACTGTATACATACCCAACACATATATATATATATATATATATATATATACATATATACACACACACACTCATTCGTCTTTATTATATCTGCTTATATATCCTTCACTTCCAAAATTCTTCTGTATACCCATTCATCCCAAGACAGTCGTGGAGGGGGTGACATCATTAAAAGGAGGGGGACTAGTACAGATTAGACTGAAGGCTGTTTCCTGTCCTGTCTGTGCATCCTCCTTCACGGAGTGGCTGCAGATGTTTGACCCCTTTAATGCTGACCCTACATAAAAAAAAACAGAATTAATTTTAGCCTATTGATTTAACCATCCACAACAGTCAATGATCTATCATGTGAATTGTTGAGAAATTTAATTGTCCAGCCCTAGGATAAAGGAATCAAAATGATTGATATAGAAGCGAATATATCTTTTATGAATGTTATATCCCAGTCATTTCTACTCACAGTTACAAATGTTTTTTTAAAGCATCCCCATTATTAGAAATTCCTGAGACACCAGGTATGCTATTATAAGCTGAGCCACTAGAAATAGTCATCCAGGTGGATCGTCTGTGGTGGTAAGACAACTACTGGATAACTAGTGAGTAATAGAAAGCCCTGGACCAGCGAGGAAGAGCAATAAATAGCAGGGTCACTTTAAATACTGTAGTCCACCACTGGGTCAAGCAGAAACACAACCTTGTATAATATGTTAGGCAGGTCATATAGTATTATATTTCCAGAAATAACATATGTACGGGATGGTTTCCAAATATGGACGCCATTTTCTTCTTTTAATTCTAAATGGCCTAAAAGCCGGTGGTGACGCCTTGATGTTCTGAATCCATCTGTTGGAGAGTGAAGAAGAGAAAAGTAGCGCAAAGATTTCACAACAGCGAATGTATCACAGCAACCTTAGACCCACAATGATCTGACAAAGGTGACATATCGGAGAGATAGTTCCACTCAGGGTGTAGTGTGACTGTCTAATAGAACTCATCTCGCTGCAGCTTCTTTCATCAGCTCAGAATTTTAACAAAGTAATTTAACCAGAATTCTGGCATAAATTGCTTTGAAAAATTGCAAAATTTTGGCACATCTTGGAGTTGTGGAAAAATGTTGCGACTTTTGGCTTTTTCACATCAGTTTCTTCCAGATTTGCCAAAATGAGCAAAGCTGTGACATGACGCACTCGTTCTTACATGAGTGGCCCATTGCTCTTACAGGATTACATTCCTACATCGTACCTCCCAACTTTGAAAGCCATAAGGTCATATGTTACGAGTACTGCACTTAGTGTTCCTTCACAAATTCAATAAAATACCTTTTTTCATGCCCCCAAAGTATAAAACCTCCCCAGTATCGCACCCCATTATGCATGTCCATATAGAATGATGGCCCAATGGTGCATTCCCACTCGCAGAATAATCAGACCCAACAAACACACATTGTTATGCCCCTGTACATGATGCCCAAAAATAGTGCACCCTCACACTGTATGTTGCCCCAAGGTATTTCCCTCGCATTATGATGCCCCACAGCATAATACCCCAAGGTTCTCCTTCACACTCAGTGCAATACCTCAAAATGCCCTCCCAGTGCCCCACCTCACGGCAGTCATAATAGTGCACTGGCTAAACAAAAACCTTACAATGCCTTGTTTCCATGAAAAGTATGAATCTACAGGCTTTATCTATTCTATGCTGTGTGTGGCTGGGTGCTGTAAGCATGATCTAGTGACATTATGTCTGCTGCACCAAATCTTAGACAACGCGGAGAGCAGAGGCCGTGTGGTGGTGCAGGAAGCTGACAGCTCTCTGCTTCACTAATATATTCAGCCATATCTATTAGGATACAGATTGGACATCTGAAACAATGTCTTTTTTTTTTTTTTTTAGGGGGAATGGCAGCCTATGCAGGGCTTTGCACAAATGTCCACATATATTGCTTGGGGCTCCCAAGTGCAGAGTGGTTTATCCCGAACCCTTCTTCACTTTCTTTCTTCTTGTTCTAGTGGCTGCAACTTCTATAATCGAACATGTGAAAATGAGATGTCTCACTTCCTGTAGTTTCCAAGGCTAGGAAGTCCCTCATCCCTCCATGGGGGAATGAAGAGGTTAATTTAATTATTCAATAGTAGTTAGTAAAGCTTTTTGCATTTCTGTTCCCCCTTTTGGATTAATTAATAGCTATAATTATACTTCCATAGGTTATTTACAAAAATGAACAAATAAATAATAACATAATTTCCAGCACCCAAAGACATATCAAGTGGACGGATGAAATATTTTACTTTTATTTTTAGACGAATTTTAGTAAATGCCGACAGGTTTTATATAATCTCTACCCAAAAAAAAGCACTTACATTTTTTCCCCCATTACCTCCAGTTGTTTCTCATTGTCTTCTATTTTTTTTTTTAAATTTTCGTTTGCTGTGATTCCTGTTGTACATGGCTATAATGGCGCTATGATGCTGATTAATATGATACCTGATATGAAGCGATCCGCTCAGTGGTTGTTTAATACTCACCCGATGTCGTTTTCAGAAATTATATCTTCTGTGATTCAGTGTGCTTCAGGCAGGACGTGTGAGCAGGGTCTTCGTGTAATCAGGTATCACATTAATCAGCATTATAGCTCCATTATAGCCATGCCTTTATGTATAGGGCTAAATCCTGCTGACAACTTTTGCTTTAAATGAGAAAAATGTTTATCAACTTGTTCTAATGTTCCAATAGGAGAGTTTGTAACTATTTTAAATTTTTAAAACCAAAATGCATAAAATGATTTTTCTTCTCCTGGAATAACACATTATTGCTGTATTTTATACCATATTTTACCATGTTGGAATAAATATTAAGTTTTTATGGAATTATCTTGATTTGCTGAAACCCAAATTCTGGTTGGAAAGTCGTGGTGGGGAGATGTCCGAGTAATCTGTGAGTTCTCAGCACCCGCCCTGAGTGATTTTTCTTTGTGTTTAAAAAAATA
>JARQOD010000003.1:522117075-522142444 GCA_033576555.1 Oophaga sylvatica | reverse complement strand
AATTGTGGAGCCTACTGAAACAGACTAAGGGACCTTTTTAAACACCTTTAAAAGTGTTTTTTTGTTAATTATTCTAATTTACTGAGATAATGACTTTTGGGTTTTCATTGGCTGCAAGCCTAATTATCAATATTAACAGAAATAAACACTTGAAATAGATCACTCTGTTTGTAATGACTGTAATAATATAAGAGTTTCACTTTTTGTATTGAAGAACTGAAATAAATTAACTTTTTAATGATATTATAATTTTGTGGGAAGCACCTGTATGCCTTGTGTTTGCATGAGGAAACTTGGTGATGGGATTGTTACTATTACCTAGAAAAACTTCTTGAAAAGTTCAGGAAAAAACAAGTAAAATGTAAAAGTTTGTTCTGGTAAACTTAGGTGCCCACACATATTAGACTAAAGTTGACTAAAAAGCTGCAATTCTAAAACATGATTCTTTCCGGTAACACTATTGATTAAGGTGGGCTTTTCCGATTAGACAGTTCTGAGTGATCCATTGATTTCAATGATCTTATTCTCTGATCATTTCCTATTTAATCATTCTATGGAGTTTCTTGGTGGAGATGAGAAGATACCCTCCTACCTATTTGCAACAAGGGGAAAAAAAAACCATACAAAACCCACACAGTTTTTTTTTAAACACAGGTTAGCTCAAAGGAAGAAAACATATTCTTAATTAATCTGCGGTGGATCCAAGCTGTTTATGATCCCCAATAATTAAGCTCTGCTGCTGTAGTATCCACCACCAGTGTGATTTCATTGTAGCGGCACACGTGACATATCAGCACAGGACCCTTTTCATAGCAATCGATGGGCACAGTGGTCAGGTGTAAGTTTCCCCACTGCACTGTCATGATTGTTCACAATGCAGCAGCAATAACTTCTACAACCAGACATGGTTGGGAGCCAGAGAAACATATGCACTAGTGTTAGGGTTTGAGTTCCCGCTGCTGCACAAGGGGATCTCGAACCAGTACAGCTGCGGTCCCCCATCCATCGCAGTGCCGCAGTGGAGCCTGCTCAGCAAAGACGTCGGTCCCAGCGTCTCGCCCGGTCTAATACTGTGCAGAGACTTGCTGCTGCCTCTTTAGGTTCTGCTATTGTAGCCACTACTGGTCAGCGGCGAGCAGACGTCTTTAGGTCTAAAGGTACTGCCACACTAAACAATCCCTGCTAGCGATCACGATAACGACGCATACTAATGCGATCGCTAGCGGGATTGTTGCTATATCGCAAAATGCGGCACAATTTAGCGATATAGTTAACGACGCTATCGCCGTTAGCGATCTTCTTAACGACTTTAGCGGTACAAAAGTACCGCTAAATCGCTAAGAAAAGTGCCACACAGCGATTAATACTTACCCTGCGGGAGCGCCGACGAGAAAATAGGGTCCGGAACGATTCCAGCGACGAGCGAGATCACAGCAGAAGCTCGTCGCTGGAAGCTGCCGCACTGACAACATCGCTAACAGGATCGCTAAATAGTGACGTTTTTTAGCGATCCCGTTAGCGATATTGTTTAGTGTGCATACCCTTAAGTCCTTTGTTGTTTCATCTGAGCATGCCCAGGGATTGGAGATCAGGGTCACATGCTCAGATACAGCTGCCACTCCTATTGGTCCTTCAGGAAGGTCCTCCGGCTGTTGATGTTCGGGAAGCAGCTTCCCATTGGTCCTTCCTGAAAGGTCTTTTTCTCGTGGCTGCTATAAAAGGCTGTCCTTACCGCACGGCCGTGCGCTAGCATCAATTTGCATTAGTGCTTTGCGCCAGTGTGATCATGCACGCATTTGGTTAGGGCTCGCTGAAATAAGCCCCTAGAATACCGGCACCTCCGGTGAGGAATTTGAGTGCACGTGGTTAGGGCTTGGCTGAAATAAGCCCCTAGAATACCGACTTCTCTGGTGAGGAGATTAATTGATTGCATTGCTGTCTGCATGATCACGGACTGCTATCCACACAGCAGTTATCTGTGTATACCTGTGGTGTTAACAGGACACAGTACCTATCTCTGCGTCTTTACCTCTGCGACTCTGTGGTGTAACAGAGTTCGCTTATATCGCTAAATAGCGCTGCGGCATTCCCGCTAGCGGCTCTGTGGGTTAACAGAGTTCGCACTAACTGCCACACGCGCTACGGCGTTTATTTTAGCGACTCTGCGGGATAACAGAGTTCGCTACTTACGCCATCTTACTACAGCAGGCTGCCTGCACGGTGGACCCCGGGCTGCGAACAGTTTTGTACTGTCTCTACTCTCGGGCAGAGCGTTGTAGTTGGCAACGCCGCTGTGGGAGCGCGACGATCGTGTGGTGCGGAGTGCTCCCATTTCCCTGGAGGCTCTTAAAAAGGTCTTTTTAGGACCTCAGGTTACCCACGATAGGCGCTACAACTGCTGGCATTGGCACAGGGTTTCGTCTTTGGTCAGTCATTTTCCGTCCAGTTTCGACTCTGGCCTCAGAGCTAGACTGTCGAATAAAGTTCTCATTCCAGTCTACTGGCGAGGACTGGCTGACCATGTTAAAGACGCTTTGGCTACCAGGGAGATTCCCGCCACACTGGAGAAGCTTATGTGTTGTGAATGGGTTTGAGATGAGTTCTGAGCAGAGGCTCCCTCTGGTGGTTAAAAGCGGTACTAGTGAGGATTGTGAGGACTGGGAATCAGGTGTTTACTGATTGGTCTTATATAAGGGAGTAATTTTCCCATCAGGGTTGCCGGTGATCAATTGTTCTGGTCTGAATCCTTCTTTCCAGTTTCCCTTGTAGCCTCTGTGTCGTGTCTGCATCTCCTGCTATCAGATAAGACAATTTCTTATTTTGTGTTTTTGCTTTATTTTTGCATTGGTCCTGCACTTCTGTGGGGCCTTCTGGGGCTCCCCCCGGGGCTTTTGCCCTCTCTGTTTAGTTCAGCCACTGTGTTTTGTACTTTTGCTTTTCCAGTTTTTTTCAGTGGCTGCTGTTTTTTGTTACACCAGAGAACTAATTTAGGTGGTAGAGGTCGTGTGAAACTCAGGTAATTTTGAAATTAGTAGAGTTGGTGTTTTTTCAGGGTTTTCTGAGATTGCAGTAAGTACCCTTCCTGTCCTTTTCTATTTAGTTAGTTTGGGCCCCAGCGTTTGCTCATACTATTTTCTTTCTGTGTCAGTATTTCCTCTTGTCTAACCGCCATTACATGTTTGGGGGCTTTCTATTATCTTTGGGGTTCTGCTACGGGGCAGATAGCTTTCCTATTTCTATCTTAGGTGTAGTTAGTTTCTCAGGCTGTGACGAGGCGTCTAGGACCAACGTAGGAACGCTCCACGGCTGCCTCTAGTTGCGGTGGTTAGTCAGGGTACTGCAATCTCATAGATTCCAACTGCTCTGGTGTATTTCCTTTTTTGCCTGCACTCCACAGCTACCGTAACATAACAGTATCACCGGCCATAAAAATTGTATGGTACTCACAGAAGGGAAAAAATATTTTGAAGGAAGAAAAGTTGTCAGAGATATTTTTCTGTTTGTTGCATTTTTTTTTTTTTTTTCCCTCTGTATCTCTGGGTGCTGGGAGGATCTTTTTCTCCCAATGGAGTTTGCACAGTTGTCTGGCCGGTGTGGATCAGTTTGCCACTGAGGTTCAGAGTATTGCTGCATATCTTGCTGGGTTGCCTGTTGTGGAACCTAGGATCCCCATCCAGATTGTTTTTAGGGGACGAGCTAAGTTTCAGAATTTCAAAAATAATTGTAAATTGTTTCTTCCCCTTAAAATCTAAGTCCTCAGGAAACGCAGCGCAGCAGGTTCAAATTATCATCCTCTCCTGCGCGGCATCCTCAGGATTGGCTTTTTCCCTGATACCTGGGGATCCTGTTTTGAGTGATGTTGATGCATTTTTTCAGGCTTTGGGGTTATTGTACAATGAGCCTAATGTCACTGATCAAGCTGAAAAAGCCTTTTGGGCATTAAATCAGGGGCTTAAATGACGCTGAGTTAATACTGTCAGAGATTCCGTAGGTGGGCAGTCCTGACCAATGGAAATGACGACGCTTTGGCGGCCCTTTTCCGGAAGGGTCTGTCGGATAATGTAAAGGATGTTATGGTGGGATTCCCTGTCCCCTCTGGTCTCAATGATTCTATGTCATTAGCGATTAAAATTTTGACAGACGTTTGCGTGAGCGGAGAAGTATGCGTGGAATGGTGTTGCCTTGTGAGCCAGCTGCTGAGCCCATGCAGTGTGATGGAGTGGTGTCTGGGGCACAGCGTCATGAGTTTCGAAAGCGCAATGGGTTATGTTTCTACTGTGGTGATGCCTCTCATGCTATTTCAGTCTGCCCTAAGCGGGGAAGACATTTTGCACGCTCAGTTGTCTTGGGTAGTGTTCAGACTAAGTTTTTATTAACTGTCACTCTGATATGCTCTCTGTCCTCATTTTCTGCTCAGGCTTTCGTTGATTCTGGAGCAGCTATTAACCTGATGGATTATGATTTTGCTAAACGTTGTGGGTTTCCCTTGATACCCCTACAGAAGTCTATTCCTTTACTGGGGATCGATTCTACCCCTTTGGCTGAGAATAAACCCCAGTTTTCTACTCAGGTGATAATGAGGGTTGAACCTGATCACCAGGAGTGCTGCAAATTTTTGGTTCTATATAATCTGCATGACATTATCGTGCTGGGTTTCCCTTGGTTACAGTCTCATAATCCTGTTTTGGATTGGAAATCTGTGTCTGTAACCAGTTGGGGCTGCCAATGTGTTAATACCAACACTCCTGTTTTTTCTGCCTCCCCCCAGGCTGAGGATGTTCCTGACTTTTTGTTTGATTTTTCTGATGTGTTTAGCGAAAGTAAATCTGCATCCTTACCTCCCCATAGGAGCTATGACTGCGCTATTGAATTAGTGCCGGGTAGTAAATTCCCTAAAGGTCGCCTTTTTAACTTGTCTGTACCTGAACATGACGCTATGCGGTCTTATATCAAGGAATCATTGGAGAAGGGTCATATCAGACCATCCTCTTCACCCTTAGGTGCCGGTTTTTTCTTTGTGGCCAAAAAAGATGGTTCATTAAGGCCGTGTATTGATTATCGTCTCTTGAACAATATTACTGTGAAATATCAATACCGTTACCCTTGATTTCTGACCTGTTTTCCAGGGTGAAAAACGCTACTTGGTTTACCAAGCTTGACCTCAGGGGGCGTATAACCTTATTCGCATTAAGCACGGGGATGAATGGAAGACGGCATTTAACACCCCTGAAGGGCATTTTGAGTACCTTGTGATGCCCTTTGGGCTCACTAATGCTCCTTCCGTCTTCCAGTCCTTCATGAATGACATTTTCAGGGATTTTGTGGACAAGTTCTGATTGTTTATTTGGATGATATCTTGATTTTTTCTAATGACTGGGACTCTCATGTGAAACATGTTCGAACTGTATTCCAGATTTTTGAGAGAGAATGCTCTGTATGTGAAGGGATCAAAGTGTCTTTTTGGCGTACAGAAGATCTCATTTCTGGGATTCATTTTGTCCCCCATCTGTTATTGAAATGGACCCGGTCAAGGTTCAGGCCATCTGTGATTGGGTCCAACCTACTTCATTAAAGGCTCTTCAGAGATTTTTGGGTTTTGCCAATTTTTATCGTAAATTTATTGGTAATTTCTCTGTTATTGTTAAACCATTAACGATTTGACCAGAAAGGGTTCTGATGTGGTGAATTGGCCTCCTGAGGCAGTCTCTGCGTTTCAGGAACTTAAGCAGAGATTCACTTCTGCTCCTGTTCTACGGCAGCCTGATGTTTCTCTGCCATTTCAGGTGGAGGTTGATGCCTCTGAAATTGGGCAGGTGCCGTTTTGTCCCAAAAAGATCCAGAGACCTCTAAAAGTAACCCTTGTGCCTTTTTCTCTCGAAAATTTTCTCCTACTGAACGTAATTATGACGTGGGTAATCGGGAGTTATTGGCCATGAAGTGGGCTTTTGAAGAGTGGAGACATTGGCTGGAGGAGCCAAACATCAGGTGGTGGTCCTTACGGACCATAAGAATCTGGTCTATCTGGAATCTGCCAAGCGACTCAATCCTAGACAGGCCAGGTGGGCCTTGTTTTTCACACGTTTAATTTTGTGGTTTCCTTTCTTCCTGGCACTAAGAATGTTAAGGCGGATGCCCTCTCGAGGAGTTTCCTTGCGGACTCTCCTGAGCTATCTGATCCCTCTGTTATTTTGAAGGAGGGTGTAGTTCTTTCCGCCATCTCGCCCAATTTGAGACTTGCTCTGGAGGGGTGTCAGGAGGATAGGCCCGAGCGCTGCCCTGTTGGAAAATTGTTTGTCCCGACCAATGGAAAAAGAGTGTGATGTCTGAGATTCATTGTTCCGCATTGGCTGGGCATCCCGGAATTTTTGGTACCAGAGACTTGGTTAGTCGGTCCTTTTGGTGGCCTACCTTGTCTCGCGATGTCAGGGAATTTGTGCAGTCCTGCGGGACTTGCTCTCGCTCCAAGCCTTGCTCTCGCTCTAGTGGTTTGTTGATGCCATTGCCTGTGCCCAAGAGACCATGGACCCATATCTCTATGGATTTCATTTCCGATCTTCCTGTTTCTCAGAGAATGACCACCATCTGGGTAATTTGTGATAGGTTTTCCAAAATGATACATCTTGTGCCATTACCTAAGTTGCCTTCCTCCTCTGAATTGGTGCCGTTGTTCCTTCAGCACGTGGTTCGTTTACACGGCATTCCTGAGAACATTGTGTCTGACAGAGGAGTCCAGTTTGTTTCCAGATTTTGGAGGACTTTTTGTTCTAAACTGGGTGTTCAATTGTCTTTCTCCTCGGCATTTCATCCTCAGACCAATGGTCAAACTGAGAGAACAAACCAGACATTGGAGACTTATCTAAGATGCTTTGTGTCTGCTGATCAGGATGACTGGGTCTCTTTTTTGCCTTTGGCTGAGTTTGCTCTTAATAATAGGGCTAGCTCTGCCACTTTGATGTCTCCGTTTTTCTGTAATTCTGGGTTTCACCCTCGATTTTCTTCAGGACAGACGGAGGCTTCTGTCTGTCCAGGTGTTGACTCTGTTGTTGAGCGTATGCGGCAGATTTGGGACCAGGTGGTGGAGAGGTTGTCCCTCTCTCAGGAGAAGGCCCAGCGGTTTGCTAACCGGCATAGGACTGATGGTCCTCGGTTTGGAGTGGGGGACTTGGTCTGGTTGTCCTCAAAGAATATTCCTATGAGAGTAGCATCTCCTAAATTTAAGCCTAGGTTCATTGGACCTTATAGGATCATGGAGATTATTAATCCTGTTTCTTTTCGTTTGCTTCTTCCAGGGACATTTAAGATCCATAACGTGTTCCACAAGTCCTTGTTGAAGAGGTTTGTTGAGCCAGTGGTTCCTGCTGCTGTGCCTCCTGACCCTGTTTTGGTTGAGGGCAATCTGGAGTATGTGGTTGAGAAAATATTGGATTCTCGTTTTTCTAGACGAAGACTCCAGTATTTGGTTAAATGGAGAGGTTATGGTCAGGAAGACAATTCTTGGGTGTTTGCTTCGGACATCCATGCTAGGAGACTTATCCGTGCGTATCATAGAACTCATCCTGACCGACCTGGTTGCTCAAATGAGGGTTCGGTGACCCCTCCTCAAGGGGGGGGTACTGTTGTGAATGGGTTTGAGATGAGTTCTGAGCAGAGGCTCCCTCTGGTGGTTACAAGCGGTACTAGTGAGGATTGTGAGGACTGGGAATCAGGTGTTACTGATTGGTCTTATATAAGGGAGTAATTTTCCCATCAGGGTTGCCGGTGATCAATTGTTCTGGTCTGAATCCTTCTTTCCAGTTTCCCTTGTAGCCTGCTGTGTCGTGTCTGCATCTCCTGCTATCAGATAAGACAATTTCTTATTTGTGTTTTTGCTATATTTTTGCATTTGGTCCTGCACTTCTGTGGGGGCCTTCTGGGTCCCCTCCGGGGCTTTTGCCCTCTCTGTTTAGTTCAGCCACTGTGTTTTGTACTTTTGCTTTTTCCAGTTTTTTCAGTGGCTGCTGTTTTTGTTACACCAGAGAACTAATTTAGGTGGTAGAGGTCGTGTGATCTCAGGTAATTTTGAAATTAGTAGAGTTGGTGTTTTTCAGGGTTTTCTGAGATTGCAGTAAGTACCCTTCCTGTCCTTTTCTATTTAGTTAGTTTGGGCCCCAGCGTTTGCTCATACTATTTTCTTTCTGTGTCAGTATTTCCTCTTGTCTAACCGCCATTACATGTTTGGGGGCTTTCTATTATCTTTGGGGTTCTGCTACGGGGCAGATAGCTTTCCTATTTCTATCTTTAGGTGTAGTTAGTTTCTCAGGCTGTGACGAGGCGTCTAGGACCAACGTAGGAACGCTCCACGGCTGCCTCTAGTTGCGGTGGTTAGTCAGGGTACTGCAATCTCATAGATTCCAACTGCTCTGGTGTATTTCCTTTTTTGCCTGCACTCCTCAGCTACCGTAACATAACACTTATGTCCATATCTACCCGCATCGACCTCCGTTTTTACGAGCGGAGGTTGGAGCGGGCCCTGTGTAGGCAGAGGATTCGGTTGGCTCCCACCTTTGCCAAACCTCTCGAATCCCCCGATCTGGCGTCCGAACCCCAGAAGGCCACAGAGGTTCCTCGTACAGGACCTAAGTCTCGGGCCGTCCGAGTATCCGTGGTCTGTAACTTTTGTCAGCAGACAGGACACTATGCAAACAAATGTCCACAGCGATCAGGAAAGCGATCGCGTCTAGTGGCCCTGGGAGGAGGTTCACTAGAGACAGCGGCATTTTCCTCCAAGATGACATTTAAAGGGACAGTCACTGTAGACTCTTCCACACTTACAGTCGAGCTTTGTGTGGACTCAGGAGCAGAGGGGAATTTCATGTCATCTACCTTTGCTCGTCGCCACGCAATACATCTGGTAGCGCACGACAATCCAGTGACTGTCCGGGTAGTGAATGGGTTGACATTGCCCTCGCCAATTACACATCAGACTGTCCCTCTTACTTTGTCTGTACCCCCTTCCCATCAGGAGATTATTTCCCTTCTCGTCCTTCCCGAGGGAATAGACGAAATCCTACTGGGAGTTCCCTGGCTCTGTTCGCACTCCCCTCATATTGAGTGGACCTCCGGTAGGATACTGGGTTGGAGTGAGTCATGTAAGGACAGATGTGTCAGGGAGTGCATTCAGGTTACCACTACAGAGATACCCGCAGATCTTTCTCTTCTTCCCAAGTGCTATCAGTCATATGCAGACGTGTTCTCTAAAAAGGCTGCGGAGACTCTGCCGCCCCATCGTCCCTACGACTGTCCTATTGACCTAGTGCCTGGAGCAGAACCTCCTCGGGGAAGGGTCTATCCCCTCTCTCTTCCTGAGACGGAGGCTATGTCTCAATATATCCAGGAGAATCTGGCAAGAGGGTTCATTAGGAAGTCGGTGTCACCAGCAGGAGCGGGGTTCTTCTTCGTGCAGAAGAAGAGTGGAGAATTACGTCCGTGTATAGATTACAGAGGTCTTAACGCCATCACCGTTAAGAATAAGTACCCGTTGCCCTGATCTCTGAGCTCTTTGATAGGCTCCGGGAGCAAGGGTATTTACTAAATTAGATCTGCGTGGTGCTTATAACCTGATTCGCATCCGTGAGGGGGACGAATGGATGATGGCTTTTAATACCAGGGATGGGCATTATGAATACCTGGTGATGCCCTTCGGGCTCTGTAATGCCCCAGCCGTTTTCCAAGACTTTTTCAATGACATCTTCCGGGATATGCTTTCCACCTCTGTAGTAGTCTATCTGGATGATATTCTCATCTTTTCTCCAGATATTGACTCTCACCGGAGGGATGTCTGCAAAGTCTTCGACCAGTTACGGGCGAACTCCCTCTATTCAAAGTTGCAGAAATGCATGTTTGAGCAGGAGTCTTTACCTTTCCTGGCTATATCATCTCCGCCCAGGGATTGGCTATGGATCCTGCCTAACTACAGGCTGTGATGGATTGGCAAGAACCCCATTCTCTTAAAGCGGTGCAGCGCTTTATGGGGTTCATTAATTACTATCGCCAATTCATTCCCCACTTCTCCACTTTGGTAGCTCCCTTGGTAGCCCTTACCAAGAAGGGAGCCAATCCCAAATTGTGGTCAGAGGAGGTCTCCAAGGCCTTTACTTCAATTAAGTCCCATTTTGCTAGCGCTCCCATATTACATCGCCCCGAGGTTGATAAGTCTTTTTTATTGGAGGTCGATGCCTCGTCCGTTGGTGCTGGAGCAGTCCTTTTTCAAAAGGATGCTCAAGGTCGGAAACATACTTGTTTCTTCTTTTCCAAGACCTTCACACCAGCGGAGAGGAATTATTCCATTGGGGATAGCCATGAAGTTGGCCTTTTCCGAGTGGAGACATCTCCTGGAGGGGGCTCGCTTTCCCTTTCAAGTTTTCACAGACCACAAAAATTTGGTCTATTTACAGACCGCCCAGCGGCTAAATTCTCGTCAGGCCAGATGGTCCCTGTTCTTCTCCCGGTTCTATTTCACCCTCTATTTCCTCTCCGGTGAGAAGAACATTCGGGCCGATGCTCTTTCTCGCTCCATGGTGTCCTCTGAGGAGGTGGAGGAGGAGCCTTGGTTGATTGTCCCCACAGAGACAGTGGCCTAAGAACAGTGGCCCCGGTTTCGCTTGAGTCTGTGCCTCCGGGCAAGACTTTTGTGCCCACCAATTTGCGACCGGAGGTACTCTCTTGGGCACATTCGTCCAGGGTGGGTGGACATTTTTGGGCAAAAAGGACATCTGAGTTGCTGGCGAGGACATACTGGTGGCCACATATAGCCTGTGACGTCAGGGAATACGTTCAGGCGTGCGTCTCCTACGCCAAGAATAAGTCCCCTTGACAACGGCCAGCTGGGCTACTTTTCCCTTTACCGGTGGCAGACAGGCCTTGGGAGTAGGTCGGGATGGATTTTGTGGTGGGCTTACCCAAGTCTCGGGGCTGCACCATCATCTGGGTGATAACCGACCACTTCTCCAAAATGGTGCACTTGGTGCCCTTACCACGGTTACCGTCTGCATGGACCTTGACAGCATTATTTATTAGGCATATTTTCCGTTTACACGGAATGCCAGACAAAATCGTCAGTGATCGAGGTCCCCAATTTGCGTCTCGGTTCTGGAGAGAGCTGTGTCGTCTACTCAGCATTAAGTTAAATCTCTCCTCGGCATATTCATCCCGAGACGAATGGGTTGGTAGAGAGGGCCAACCAGACCTTGGTCACATACTTGCGACATTTTGTCTCTGCCAGGCAGGATGACTGGGCATCCTTGTTACCGTGGGCTGAGTTCGCTCTGAATAATGCTGTGGCTGACTCCACCGGACAGACCCCATTCCTCCTGAACTACGGTCAGCATCCGCGGGTACCAGTGCCTATGCCCGTGTCTTCCGCCGATTCCAGGGTGGCAGACTGGGCTGTGGAGGCACGGGACATTTGGGACCGCACCCAGGATGCCATTCAGGCCTCCAAAGAGAGGATGACCTAGTGTGGCTCTCTGCTTGAAACATCAGGCTACGTGTTGAGTCCACCAAGTTGGCACCTCGCTTTTTGGGTCCCTTTAAAGTTCTTGAGCAGGTGAACCCGGTGGTTTACCGCCTAGCCCTTCCGCCTCGCCTTGGTATTACCGACACCTTTCACGTGTCCCTCCTAAAACCCGTGGCCATTTCCCGGTTTTTCGAGTCATCTGCTGGGAAATCGGGGTTCATCTACCGACGATCATGAGGTGAACGCCATTGTTGGGTGCAAGGTGGTACGAGGCTAAAAATTTTATTTGGTGGATTGGAGGGGTTATGGGCCTGAGGATAGGTCCTGGGAGCCTGCCGAGCACGTTCACGCTCCGCAGCTCGTTGCTGCCTTTGAGCGCAGCGAGGCCCAAAGAAGGGGGGCCCTAGGAGTGGGGGTAATGTTAGGGTTCGAGTTCCCGCTGCTGCACAAGGGGAGTCTCGAACCAGTCCCACTGCGGTCCCCCATCCATCTCCGGCCGCAGTGGAGCCTGCTCAGCAAAGACGTCGGTCCCAGCGTCTCGCCCGGTCTAATACTGTGCAGAGACTTGCTGCTGCCTCTTCAGGTTCTGCTATTGTAGCCACTACTGGTCAGCGGAGAGCAGACGTCTTTAGGTCTAAGTCCTTTGTTGCTTCATCTGAGCATGCCCAGGGCAAGATCTCCCATTGGAGATCAGGGGTCACATGCTCAGATACAGCTGCCACTCCTATTGGTCCTTCAGGAAGGTCCTCCGGCTGTTGATGTTCTGAAGCAGCTTCCCATTGGTCCTTCCTGGAAGGTCTTTTTCTCGTGGCTGCTATAAAAGGCTGTCCTTACCGCACGGCCGTGCGCTAGGATCAATTGCATTATGTGCTTTGCGCCAGTATGATCATGCACGCATGTGGTTAGTGCTCGGCTGAAATAAGCCCCTAGAATACCGGCACCTCCGTTGAGGAGATTTGAGTGCATGTGGTTAGGGCTTGGCTGAAATAAGCCCCTAGAATACCGGCTTCTCCGGTGAGGAGATTGCTTGATTGCGTTGCTGTCTGCATGATCACGGACTGCTATCTGCACAGCAGTTATCTGTGTATCCCTGTGGTGTTAACAGGACACAGTACCTATCTCTGCGTCTTTACCTCTGCGACTCTGTGGTGTAACAGAGTTCGCTTATATCGCTATATAGCGCTGCAGCATTCCTGCTAGCGGCTCTGTGGATTAACAGAGTTCGCACTGCCACAGCGCGCTACGGCGTTTATTTTAGCGACTCTGCAGGATAAGAGTTCGCTACTTACACCATCTTACTAGCAGCAGGCTCTGCCTGCACGGTGGACCCCGGGCTGCGAACACACCTCTCTACATTATTTATTAGGTGCATTCCGCAGACCCTAACAACTAGATTGTGGGAGATTTCATACATTTAATATGTGATTATTCACTATATTGTTATTTTAACATGTGTTTAACAGACAAATTAATGCGGGTGATTTTTTGGTAATAGTGGTATCAACAATGCCTATAAGTCATTAGCTACGCCACAGAATTAGCAAAAATTATGCAAAATCTGTTTTGTAGCTTAAGAAAAACTCTGGATTAATTAAAACTTAATTAAAAATTAAAAATTAATTAAAAAATAAAGGGTAAAGGGGTCTTTACCACAGGACAAACTTTCAGCAATCAGTGTAGCCTCCCAAATACTAACAGTGTATAATATAAGCAACGTTAGGGCTAATACCCATCAACGTGACTCGGTCCGATGTTCGTCCTGAAAAGTCAGACGAGTGTCATGCAAGTGGCATGTGATTTTCATTTGAGTACAATGAGATTTTTCTTACCTAGCATCCATAGTTTTCAAACTAAATATTCTTCAGTACATAGATAGAGTGAGAGATAAATAGATGGCTATTACCCCCTTTCCAGGCTAGAAACTATCTGCCCCTAGCTGTCTACTTTCCCTCCGCTGGTTACTAACACCTTTCTGCATCGGACATACTATCCCATCCATGGTACCTGGGCCCGTATGACCATAGACGGGATAGTACGTCACATGCGATCGTGGCCGGGTGTCAGCTGATTATCACAGCTGACACCCGGCACTATGTGCCAGGAGCGGTCACGGACTAAAAGATCATGTTTGTGGAAAAAATATGATTTTTTTATTTTCATGCTCAGGCGTTATAAACTTTAGTGAAACACCTGGGGGTTCAAAGTTCTCACCACACATCTAGATAAGTTCATTGAGGGGTCTAGTTTCCAAAATGGTGTCATTTGTGGGGTGTTTCCACTGTTAAGGCACATCAGGGGCTCTCCAAACACGACATGGCGTCAAGCCAATTCTGCTTTGAAAAAGTCAAACGGCGCTCCTTCCCTTCCGAGCTCTGCCATGCACCCAAACAGTGGTTTACCCCCACATATGGGGTATCAGCGTACTCAGGACAAATTGCATAATAACTTTTGGGGTCTTGTTACCCTTGGGAAAATAAAAATTGGGGTGAAAAGATCATTTTTGTGGAAAAAATATGATTTTTTTCATTTTACGGCTCTATGTTATAAACTTGTGTGAAGCACTTAGGGGTTCAAATTGCTCACCACAGATCTAGATAAGTTCCTAAGGGGGTCTAGTTTCCAAAATGGTGTCACTTGTGGATGGTTTCCACTGTTTAGGCACATCTGGGCACTGCAAATGGAACATGACACCCTTCAACGTCTGCATTCCAAAATGTTATTACTTCCCTTCCAAGCCGTTACTAAAATATCATTTTTGTGGAAAATTGTTTTTTTTTCACACTCAGGCATTATAAACTTTTGTGAAACACTTGGGAGTTTAACCCCTTCCCGACCTTTGACACAGCGTATGTGTCATGAAAGTCGGTGCCAATCCGACCTATGACGCATACCCTGCGTCATGAAAGGATCGCGTTCCTGCGGGCCGGGAGACCGGGGTCACTCAAAGGTCACCCGACCCGCAGTTACAGGACCCTTTGTGCTTCACCACAGGGGGTTGGCTTAACCCCCCCGTGGCCACGATCGCTCTGATTGGCTGTTAAAAGTGAAACAGCCAATCAGAGCAATCTGTAATATTTCACCAATCTAATTGGTGAAATATTACAATCCAGCCATGGCCGATGCTGCAATAGCATCTGCCATGGCTGGACACCGAGACCTGACCCCCCCACACGTACTCACGGCGGCGATCGGCCGCCGCCACCGAAAGATGGCAGCGATCGGTCACCGCCGTCACTAACAGCTCCCCTCCTCCTTTGCTCCGGTGCCCCCACCTTCCGATCCCCCCCCCTAACCTTCCGACCACCCTACTCACCTCTCCCGATCCACCGATGTCCCTGGATCGGTCCCGGCATCCGCCCGGGCCTCTTCATGGGCGCCGCCATCTTGGAAAATGGCGGGCGCATGCGCAGTGCGCCCGCCGGCCGGCGCATGCGCAGTGCGCCCCCCAGTGTCCAAAAATTTATTTTGATCACTGTGATAAACTGTCACAGTGATCAAAATAAAAAAAAGTAAATGAACCCCCCCTTTATCATAGGTAGGGACAAATAAAAAAAATAAAGATTTTTTTTTTTTTTTTTTCCTATTAGGCCCTGTGCACACGTTGCGGATTTTGCTGCGGATCCGCGGCGTATTTTGCTGCGGATCCGCGGCGGATCAGCAGCGAAATCAGCCGCGGATGCGCAGCGATATCTGCCGCAGATCAGCAGCGAAAACCGCCGCGGATCCGCAGCAAAATACGCCGCGGATCCGCAGCAAAATCCGCAACTGATTTCGCTGCTGATTCGCGGCGGATTTCGCTGCTGATTCGCGGCGGATTTCGCTGCTGATCCATGACTGATTTTGCTGCTGATTCGCTGCGGATCTGCAGCGGATTTCGCTGCTGATCCGCGGCTGATTTCGCTGCTGATCCGCTGCGGATCCGCGGCTAAATTCGCTGCTGATCCGCTGCTGATTTCGCTGCTGATCCGCGGCTGATTTCGCTGCTGATCCGTGGCTGATTTCGCTGCTGATCCGCGGCTGATTTCGCTGCTGATCTGCTGCGGATCCGCAGCGGATTTCGCTGCTGATCCGTGGCTGATTTCGCTGCTGATCCGCGGCTGATTTCGCTGCTGATCCGCGGCGGATTTCGCTGCTGATTCGCTGCAGATCCGCGGCGGATTTTGCTGCGGATCCGCGGCTGATTATCTGCTGATTCATCTGCGCTAGCGGATATAGCATAACGCGATCGCGTTATGCTATACCGTTACCAGCCGGTCACCGCTACGTGTTGAACGGGCTGGTAAAACGCAATATGAACCCAGCCTTAGGGTTAGAACTAGGGTTAGGGTTAGCATTAGGGTTAAGGTTAGAATTACGGTTAGGGTTGGAATTTGGGTTAGGGTTGGAATTAGGGTTAGGGTTGGAATTAGGGTTAGGGTTGGAATTAGGGTTAAGCTTGTAGTTAGGTTTATGGTTAGAGTTGGGATTAGGGTTAGGGGTGTGTTGGGGTTAGGGTTATGATTAGGGTTTGTATTAGGGTTAGGTGTGTGTAGGGGTTAGGGTTGGGGTTAGGGGTGTGTTGGGGTTAGGGTTGGAGTTAGAATTGAGGGGTTTCCACTATTTAGGCACATCAGGGGGTCTCCATACGCGACATGGCGCCACCATTGATTCCTGCAAATTTTGCGTTCAAAAAGTCAAACAGTGCTCCCTTTATTCCAAGCCCCGACGTATGCCCAAACAGTGGTTTATCCCCACATATGGGGTATCAGCGTACTCGGGAAAAATTGCACAACATCTTTGGGGGTTCTAATTTCTCCTTGTAACATTGGGAAAAAAATTGGGGACTAAAAATTATTTTTGTGGAAAAAAAATGATTTTATATTTTCACGGCTCTGCGTTATAAACTTCTGTGAAGGACTTGGAGATTCAAAGTGCTTATCACACATCTATAGGAGTTCCTTGGGGATCTAGTTTCCAAAATGGGGTCACTTGTGGGGAGTTTCTACTGTTTAGGCACATCAGGGACTCTGCAAACGTAACATGACGCCCGAAGACCATTCCATCAAGTGGGCATTTCAAAAGGTCACTACTTCCCATCCGAGCCCCGACGTGTGCCCATACAGTAGTTTTCTCCCACATATGGGATATCAGCATACTCAGGACAAATTGGACAACAACTTTTGGGGTCTAATTTCTCATGTTACCCTTGGGAAAATAAAAAAATTGGGGACTAAAAGATCCTGATTGTGGAAAAAAATATGATTTTTTTATTTTCATGCCGGGCGTTATAAACTTCTGTGTAGCCCTTGGGGGTTCAAAGTGCTCACCACACATCTAGATAAGTTCTTTGCCGGGTCTAGTTTCCAAAATGGGGTCACTTGTGGGGAGTTTCTACTGTTTAGGCACATCAGGGGCTCTGCAAACGTAACAAGATGCCCGCAGACCATTCCATCAAGTCGGCATTTCAAAGCGTCACTACATCCCTTCCGAGCCCTGACGTGTGCCCAAACAGTGGTTCCCCCCACATATGGGGTACTAGCGTACTCAGGACAAACTGGACAACAACTTTTGGGGTCCAATTTCTCCTGTAACCATTGTGAAAATAAAAAACAGTGGGCTAAAAAATCATTTTTTGAGAAAAAAAAATGATTTTTTATTTTCGCGGCTCTGCGTTATAAACTTCTGTGAAGCACCTGGGGGTTCAAAGTGCTCACTATGCATCTAGATAAGTTCCTTAGGGCGTCTAGTTTCCAAAATGGGGTCACTTGTGGGGGAGCTCCAATGTTTAGGCACACAGGAACTCTCCAAATGCGAAATGGCAACCGCTAAATATTCCAGCATATTTTCCATTCAAAAAGTCAAATGGCGCTCCTTCCCTTCTGAGCCCTGCAGTGCGCCCAAACAGTGGTTTATGACCACATATGAGGTATCTGTGTACTCAGGAGAAATTGCCCAACAAATTTTAGGATCCAATTTATACTGTTGCCCATGTGAAAATGAAAATAACTGAGGCTAAAAGAAAATTTTTGTGAAAAAAAAGTACTTTCTTTTATTTACGGATCAATTTGTGAAGCACCTGGGGTTCAAAGTACTCACTATGCATCTAGATAAGTTCCTTAGGGGGTCTAGTTTCCAAAATGGGGTCACTTGTGGGGGAGCTCCAATGTTTAGGCACACAGGGACTCTCCAAATGCGACATAGCAACCGCTAAATATTCCAGCATATTTTCCATTCAAAAAGTCAAATGGTGCTCCTTCCCTTCTGAGCCCTGCAGTGCGCCCAAACAGTGGTTTATGACCACATATGAGGTATCTGTGTACTCAGGAGAAATTGCCCAACAAATTTTAGGATCCAATTTATACTGTTGCCCATGTGAAAATGAAAATAAATGAGGCTAAAAGAAAATTTTTGTGAAAAAAAAGTACTTTATTTTATTTACGGATCAATTTGTGAAGCACCTGGGAGTTCAAAGTGCTCACTATGCATCTAGATAAGTTCCTTAGGGGGTCTAGTTTCCAAAATGGGGTCACTTGTGGGGAGCTCCAATGTTTAGGCACACAGGGACTCTCCAAATGCGACATGGCAACCGCTAAATATTCCAGCATATTTTCTATTCAAAAAGTCAAATGGCGCTCCTTCCCTTCTGAGCCCTGCCGTGCGCCCAAACAGTGGTTTATGACCACATATGAGGTATCTGTGTACTCAGGAGAAATTGCCCAACAAATTTTAGGATCCAATTTATACTGTTGCCCATGTGAAAATGAAAAACTGAGGCTAAAAGAAAATTTTTGTGAAAAAAAGTAATTTCTTTTTTTTACGGATCAATTTGTGAAGCACCTGGGGGTTCAAAGTGCTCACTATGCATCTAGATAAGTTCCTTAGGGGGTCTAGTTTCCAAAATGGGGTCACTTGTGGGGGAGCTCCAATGTTTAGGCACACAGGGACTCTCCAAATGCGACATGGCAACCGCTAAATATTCCAGCATATTTTCCATTCAAAAAGTCAAATGGCGCTCCTTCCCTTCTGAGCCCTGCCGTGCGCCCAAACAGTGGTTTATGACCACATATGAGGTATCTGTGTACTCAGGAGAAATTGCCCAACAAATTTTAGGATCCAATTTATACTGTTGCCCATGTGAAAATGAAAAAACTGAGGCTAAAAGAAAATTTTTGTGAAAAAAAAGTACTTTCTTTTTTTTACAGATCAATTTGTGAAGCACCTGGGGGTTCAAAGTGATCACTATGCATCTAGATAATTTCCTTAGGGGGTCTAGTATCCAAAATGGGGTCACTTGTGGGGGAGCTCCAATGTTTAGGCACACAGGAACTCTCCAAATGCGACATGGCAACCGCTAAATATTCCAGCATATTTTCCATTCAAAAAGTCAAATGGCGCTCCTTCCCTTCTGAGCCCTGCCGTGCGCCAATACAGTGGTTTATGACCACATATGAGGTATCTGTGTACTCAGGAGAAATTGCCCAACAAATTTTAGGATCCATTTTATCCTGATGCCCATGTAAAAATGAAAAAATTGATGCTAAAAGAAAATTTTTGTTGGAAAAATTAAAATGTCCATTTTTTCCTTCCACGTTGCTTTAGTTCCTGTGAAGCACCTGAAGGGTTAATAATCTTCTTGAATGTAGTTTTGAGTAGCTTGAGGGGTGCAGTTTTTATAAAGGTGTCACTTTTGGGTATTTTCTGCCATATAGACCCCTCAAAGTGACTTCAAATGTGAGGTGGTCCCTAAAAAAAATGGTTTTGTAAATTTTGCTGTAAAAATGAGAAATCGCTGGTCAACTTTTAACCCTTATAACTTCCTAACAAAAAAAAATTTTGTTCCCAAAATTGTGCTGATGTAAAGTAGACATGTGGGAAATGTTATTTATTAACTATTTTGTGCCACATAACTCTCTGGTTTAACAGAATAAAAATTAAAAATTTGAAAATTACAAAATTTTCAGAATTTTCGCCAAATTTCCATTTTTTTCACAAATAAACGCAAAAATTATCGACCTAAATTTACCACTAACATGAAGCCCAATATGTCACGAAAAACAATCTCAGAATCGCTAGGATCCGTTGAAGCGTTCCTGAGTTATATACCTCATAAAGGGACACTGGTCAGAATTGCAAAAAATGGCAAGGTCTTTAAGGTCAAAATAGGCTGGGTCTTGAAGGGGTTAAATTACTCACCACAGATCTAGATAAGTTCCTTAGGGGGTCTAGTTTCCAAAATGGGGTCACTTGTGGGGGGGTTTCCACTGTTTAGGCATATCAGGGGCTCTCCAAATGCAACATGGCATCCAATCTCAATTCCAGCCAATTTTGGTGGGAAAAAGTGAACGGTGCTCCTTCCATTCCGAGCATTGCCTGCACCCAAACAGTGGTTCCCCCCCCACATATGGACAAATTGGACAACAACTTTTTGTGTCCAATTTCTCCTGTTACCCTTGGGAAAATAAAAAACTGGTGACTAAAAGATCATTTTTGTGGGAAAAAATAGGATTTTTTAATTTTCATGCCCGGGCATTATAAACTTGTGTGAAGCACTTGGGGGTTCAAAGTGCTTACCACAAATCTAGATAAGTTCCTTAGGGGGTCTAGTTTCCAAAATGGGGTCACCTGTGGGGGGGTTTCCACTGTTTAGGCACATCTGGGGCACTGCAAACGGAACATGACACCCATCAACGTCTGCATTCCAAAACGTTATTACTTTCTTTCCAAGCATATGGGGTATCAGCGTACTCAGGACAAATTGGTGTCACTTGTTGGGGGTTTCCACTGTTTAGGCGCATCAGGGGCTCTCCACACGCAACATGGCGTCCAATCTCAATTCCAGCCAATTTTGGTTTGAAAATGTCAAACGGCGCTCCTTCCCTTACGAGCTCTGCCGTGCGCCCAAACAGTGGTTTTCCCCCACATATGGGGTATTGGCGTACTCAGGAGAAATTGTACAACAACTTTATCTGTCCATTTTCTCCTTTTACCCTTGTGAAAATAAAAAAAAATTTGTAAAAGATCATTTTTGCAACTAAAAAGTTAAATGTTCACTTTTTCCTTCCACGTTGCTTCAGCTCCTGTGAAGCACTTGAAGGGTTAATAAACTTCTTGAATGTGGTTTTGAGCACCTTGAGGGGTGCAGTTTTTAGAATGGTGTCACTTTTTGGTATTTTCTGCCATATAGACCCCTCAAAGTGACTTCAAATGTGAGGTGGTCCCTAAAAAAATGGCTTTGTAAATTTTGTTGTAAATATGAGAAATCGCTGGTCAACTTTTAGCCCTTATAATTTCCTAACAAAAAAAATTTTGGTCACAAAATTGTGCTGATGTAAAGTAGACATGTGGAAAATGTTATTTATTAACTATTTTGTGTGACATATTTCTCTGTTTTAAGTGAATAAAAATTCAAAGTTTGAAAATTGCCAAATTTTCCCCATATTTGCGTTTTTTTCAAAAATAAACGCGAGTTATATCGAATAAATTTTACCACTAACGTGAAGCACAATATGTCACGAGAAAACAATCTCAGAATCGCGAAGATCCGTTGAAGCGTTCCAGAGTTATAACCTCATAAAGAGACAGTGGTGTAAAAATTGGCCCGGTCATTAATGTGCAAACCATCCTTGGGGTTAAAGGGGTTAAAATTTTGGAGGGCCCCACTCCATTTTTTTCTTTAAGTTTTATAATTATTAGCTAAATCCATGAACATTAAACTATACACACACTGCACTAATTATATATGTGACTGACATGTTTCTTTCTATACTATGTATACTGCTCAAAAAAATAAAGTTAACACTAATATACTGAGTCTATACGGAGTCCTAGATATCACTGAATGAAATATTCCAGTTGCAGTTCTTTTTTCTCCTGATGAGGCGGCAGATGTTCTGAGTGATCTCCTCCCTGACCTGGATTAAAGCATCAGTCAACTCCTGGACAGTCCGTGGTGCAACGTGGTGTTGGTGGATGGAACGAGAGATGCTGCTGGCCAGTTTGACAGGTCATCACAGCGATTTGCATACATGCTGTCACGTGGCAACTAGCTTTTTATACGCTTGTCTTGTTGCTCCATTGAGTGAAGCTGTTCTGCAGACTATTGCGCACTGTTACTATTTGGCTAGCTCCACTACTTGTTAAAAGTTTGCCCTAGAGTGCAAAACAACTTTAGAAGGTAGGACATCTGCTGCCTGCAATAAATTCAGTGATCACTAGCAGCGTCCTTGATCTGGAGCTGCTGAGATCAAGTAGCACTCCCTATAGTGCTATTGTCCTGCCCTATGCATTTTGTTTCTTTCAGAGTCCAGTACAACTGAGGTCACACTTCCCACCAATTTTACTTTCATACTCTGTACTGCAAAACATACTGATACATGGAACTTAGGAGGCCGGACAGAGTGCACCAATCAGCTGGAGTATACGGAGGCCGCAGTCACCACTCACAATACTGTGACCATCGGATGTAGGCACGCCCCGGAACTGTCACTGACTAAAGTTCATTTTCTCCCAAGTGGAGCAGTTTCAGTACAGCAGCCGGGCACTTTCATAACAGTATTAACCTGCACATTAACCATTTATCTGCAGGATAATAGTGTTCTCCATCCTCACAGTTTTCCTTTAAGAGCTTCCCTGCCGCCTGCTTTCCCACTAGATAAGAGCGTTACCTCTGCAGACAATCTGACTAATCCACATAGCTTAGCCTTCTTTTGACTCACTCAGGGACCTTCCCTAAACTTGCACTTTCTCAATACTTCCTATAATCAGATAGGTAACTGGAAACTCATGAGCCCCAATGCAAAAGCTCCAATGGGGCCCCTAATTATTGTAAAGGTACTGCCACACTAAACGCTCCCGCTAGCGATCACGATAACGACGCATACTAATGCGATCGCTAGCGGGATCGTTTTAATATCGCTAGTAGCGCACTAATTTAGCAATGTCGTTAAGGACGCTATCGCGGTTAGCGATCTCCTTAACTACTTTGGCGGTACAAAAACACTGCACATCGCTAACAAAAAGGTGCCACACTCAGCGATATATACTCACCAGCGGGACGCCAACGATAAATATAGGGTCCGGAACGATGAGAACGATGAACGAGATCACAGCAGGATCACAGCAGGGGCCACGTCGTTAGTACATGCCACACACAACAACGTCACTAACGAGATTGCTAAATAGTGACGTTTTTTAGCGATCTCGTTAGCGACGCTGTTTAGTGTGGCATACCCTTAAGTCTTTAATTGTATTAGTCTTTTCATGTGATTGCAACCCCTGCACCTGTAGTAGTTACGCCCCTGCCTGCTGACCCTTCTCCAATAAGACCCCTCCTGATAGTGCTTGCCTTTGACAGAAATCACATAGACTCCAATTCAACATTACTGTTTCTCCACTTTTCTGGAGTAATTTGCTTTTTTAGTGGCTTTAGTATTTGCACCTTATTTGCTGTACGTTTTGTGGCACTTTTTTAGATGTCTCTTTTTCAAGTATTTTTAATTTTTCTTGACAACTTTGTTTATCCAGATGTTTTAAATTCATGAATTGCGACTTTTACCAAATATCCCATTTCTGGCGCATCTCTGTCCAGTCCCTACCTAGAGTAAGATTTATGAAGGAATTTTCAATGTGGCTGTCATGCCGGCTTTGGACGCTGTTCACACTGGGGAGTCTGTTGTGCAGTCTTAGACCTTCCTGTTGCTCAGCCTGAGTTTGGGCGTTGGTGTTGGTTTGTTCACTGTTGTTCAGCTTGGCAGGAGTTATCTTTTTGATTAGTGGTTGAGGCTGCTGGGAACACCTCCCTTTTAGTATGGCTCAGAACATTCCTGGATGCTGACTATACACTATAGCACTTGCTTTGTCTCTTGTATACCGGTCCAGTGTTGGAGTAGCTGTTGATTCTCAAGTCTTTATTTAGGAGTTTGGTGAAGTATACTTTGTTGTTTGTACATTTCCCTATTGGTATTGTGTTCCCCTCACACACATATTGTGTCATCCTAATTTGCTTTTGTGGTGCAGTTTACTTTATTCCCTGTCATTCTTTACCTGTGATTTCCACTACTGTTCACCTCCTGGGGTAGAGGTTGGGGGTTTAGCTCAGGGCTAATCAGGAGATAGGGACAGGTCGGTGACTTGGGCCTCCCTACCATCAAGGGTACCCCAAGTTAAGGAAAGACAGGGCTCCACCTAGTCTGAGGGGCAGTTCAGGAGCCCAGGTTCCTCATCTCCTGTTTTCCCATTGCTCCCCATAACATTATAGTCAGCTCAAAACTTTACATTCCATGGATCCCATAGCTTCCCTGACTAGGCAGTTGGAGGCTCTGTCTATCCAGGTTACAGAGCTTAAAGGGGAAGTTCAGCAACAGGCCTTGTCAGCTTCTGCGGTGCAGTTTGAGGCATCGACTAGGTCATCTGAACCAAAATTGGCCTTTCCAGAGCAGTTTGCAGGAGATCTCAGTAAGTTGCTAAGTGGGGACCCACAAGCATGGGCTTTTTCTCTACCCTCCGATTCTCCTGTGTTTTGAATCAGTGGACTTTTTTCTGCACTCGACCTTATCTATGACGATCCTGATAAACTGGCTTTGGCCGAGTCCAAGATTCTCTCGTTCAGGGGAACTGGCCGGCGGAGGAGTATTGTGCTGAGTTTCGCCGCTGGTCCGTGGATACTCAGTGGAATGACCCTGCTCTTAGGAGTCTGTTTTTGCAGAAGGTTTCTGAGAGGATTAAGCAGGCTTTGGAGATGTATGAGACTCTCACCTCTCTGGAGGTTGCTATGGCACTTGTAGTCCTTATTGACCGCAGTTTTTGTCAAAGGTCACAGGAGACCAAATCAGTATGGGAGGGTGCAGCAACATCTATGGCAACCCCGGAGACCGCTGTAGAGCCAATGCAGATCGCTGGGATGGCGCATGAGAATAAAAAGCCCTTTTTCTCTAAAAGAAAGGGGGTCTGTTTTTTCTACGACAAGAAGGGACATTATATTAGCGCTTGTTCCATGGAACCGAAAAAAGGGGCGCCGGCGGAAAACTGGTAGGCTCAGGGGGTTTGGAGGATCCCTGCCTGAGCCTACGTATATCCTCCATGATGGCGTGTCAGTGTATTCTCCCCGCAAGGGTAATAATCGGGGGGCCAGGAGGTTTCTATTGAGGTTTTTCTGGATAGTGGTTCCGCGACGAATATTATTGACAAACATTTCCCTCACACATCTGGGTTAAGAGTCGACAAACTTCCTAGTCCTATTCAGATTGTGGTCATTGATGCATCTCCACTCTCTCAAGGGGTTGTTAAGGAGTGTGTACGGATTTGGAACTCCGCATCGGGGTCTTACATTCAGAGCGTTTAACATGCAATGTGCTAAAGAAACTACCGATCACAGGTGGTTTTGGGGTTTCTTTGGTTGTCGGTTCACAATCCAGTAATTGACTGGAAGACACAGAACATAGTTCAGTGAAGCGCATTCTGCAAAGAGAACTGCCTTAGCACGTGTATTTCTGCTGTGATTCCTAGTATCCCAGAACCTTTACTGGAGTATTCTGATGTATTCTCTGAAAAGGGATGTCAGGAGTTGCCGCCACACCAGCCCTATGACTGCACTATAAGGTTGAAACCAGGGGCCAAACTACCTAAGTGCAGAATGTATAATCTGACCCGTCTGGAGAGACAAGCCCTTAAGGAGTACATTACTGAGAATTTGAAGGGTCATATCAGACCATCGTCTCCAGTGGCAGCGGGTTTTTTCTTTATCAAGAAGAAAGATGGTGGATTACGTCCGTGTCTGGACTTTAAAAAGCTTAACCAGATTACGGTTCGTGATCCGTCCCTATGCTGCTGATTTCGGATTTATTTAATCAGGTGTCGGGTAATAATAATAATAATCTATATAGCGCTAACATATTCCGC
>JARQOD010000003.1:522075850-522116975 GCA_033576555.1 Oophaga sylvatica | reverse complement strand
GGTATTAACCATTGGCAGCCCCAACTGGTTACAGACACAGATTTCCAATCCAAAACAGGATTATGAGACTGTAACCAAGGGAAACCCAGCACGATAATGTCATGCAGATTATATAGAACCAAAATTTGCAGCACTCCTGGTGATCAGGTTCAAACCCTCATTATCACCTGAGTAGAAAACTGGGGTTTATTCTCAGCCAAAGGGGTAAATCGATCCCCATAAAGGAATAGACTTCTGTAGGGGTATCAAGGGAAACCCACAACTTTAGCAAAATCATAATCCATCAGGTTAATAGCTGCTCCAGAATCAACGAAAGCCTGAGCAGAAAATGAGGACAGAGAGCATATCAGAGTGACAGTTAATAAAAACTTAGTCTGAACACTACCCAAGACAACTGAGCGTGCAAAATGTCTTCCCCGCTTAGGCAGACTGAAATAGCATGAAGAGGCATCACCACAGTAGAAACATAACCCATTGCGCTTTCGAAACTCATGACGCTGTGCCCCAGACACCACTCCATCACACTGCATGGGCTCAGCAGCTGGCTCACAAGGCAACACCATTCCACGCATACTTCTCCGCTCACGCAAACGTCTGTCAATTTGAATCGCTAATGACATAGAATCATTGAGACCAGAGGGGACAGGGAATCCCCCCCATAACATCCTTTACATTATCCACAGACCCTTCCGGAAAAGGGCCGCCAAAGCGTCGTCATTCCATTTGGTCAGGACTGCCCACCTACGGAATCTCTGACAGTATAACTCAGCGTCATCAAGCCCCTGATTTAATGCCAACAAGGCTTTTTCAGCTTGATCAGTGACATTAGGCTCATTGTACAATAACCCCAAACCCTAAAAATGCATCAACATCACTCAAAACAGATCCCCAGGTATCAGGGAAAAAGCCCAATCCTGAGGATCGCCGCGCAGGAGAGAGATGATAATTTGAACCTGCTGCGCTGCGTTTCCTGAGACTTAGATTTTAAGGCAAGAAACAATTTACAATTATTTTTGAAATTCTGAAACTTAGCTCGATCCCCTAAAAACAAATCTGGCATGGGGATCCTAGGTTCCACAACAGGCAACCCAGCAAGATATGCAGCAATACTCTGAACCTCAGTGGCAAGCTGATCCACACGGCCAGACAACTGTGCAAACTCCATTGGGAGAAAAGATCCTCCCCAGCACCCAGAGATACAGAGGGAAAAAAAAAAAAAAATGCAACAAACAGAAAAATATCTCTGACAACTTTTCTTCCTTCAAAATATTTTTTCCCTTCTGTGAGTACCATACAATTTTTATGGCCGGTGATACTGTTATGTTACGGTAGCTGAGGAGTGCAGGCAAAAAAGGAAATACACCAGAGCAGTTGGAATCTATGAGATTGCAGTACCCTGACTAACCACCGCAACTAGAGCAGCCGTGGAGCGTTCCTACGTTGGTCCTAGACGCCTCGTCACAGCCTGAGAAACTAACTACACCTAAAGATAGAAATAGGAAAGCTATCTGCCCCGTAGCAGAACCCCAAAGATAATAAAAGCCCCCAAAACATGTAATGGCGGTTAGACAAGAGGAAATACTGACACAGAAAGAAAATAGTATGAGCAAACGCTGGGGCCCAAACTAACTAAATAGAAAAGGACAGGAAGGTACTTACTGCAATCTCAGAAAACCCTGAAAAACACCAACTCTACTAATTTCAAAATTACCTGAGATCACACGACCTCTACCACCAAAATTTAGTTCTCTGGTGTAACAAAAACAGCAGCCACTGAAAAAACTGGAAAAAGCAAAAGTACAAAACACAGTGGCTGAACTAAACAGAGAGGGCAAAAGCCCCCGAGGAGACCCAGAAGGCCCCCACAGAAGTGCAGGACCAAATGCAAAAATATAGCAAAAACACAAAATAAGAAATTGTCTTATCTGATAGCAGGAGATGCAGACACGACACAGCAGGCTACAAGGGAAACTGGAAAGAAGGATTCAGACCAGAACAATTGATCACCGGCAACCCTGATGGGAAAATTACTCCCTTATATAAGACCAATCAGTAACACCTGATTCCCAGTCCTCACAATCCTCACTAGTACCGCTTGTAACCACCAGAGGAGCCTCTGCTCAAACTCATCTCAAACCCATTCACAACACATAAGCTTCTCCAGTGTGGCGGGAATCTCCCTGGTAGCCAAAGCGTCTTTAACATGGTCAGCCAGTCCTCGCCAGTAGACTGGAATGAGAACTTTATTCGACCAGTCTACTCTGAGGCCAGAGTCCGAAACTGGACGGAAAACTGACTGACCAAAGACGAACCCTGTGCCAATGCCAGCAGTTGTAGCGCCATATCGTGGGTAACCTGAGGTCCTAAAAAGACCTTTTTAAGAGCCTCCAGGAAATGAGGAGCACTCCGCACCACACGATCGTCGCGCTCCCACAGCGGCGTTGCCCACTACAACGCTCTGCCCGAGAGTAGAGACAGTAACAAAACTGTTCGCAGCCCGGGGTCCACCGTGCAGGCAGAGCCTGCTGCTAGTAAGATGGCGTAAGTAGCGAACTCTGTTATCCCGCAGAGTCGCTAAAATAAACGCCGTAGCGCGCTGTGGCAGATAGTGCGAACTCTGTTAATCCACAGAGCCGCTAGCGGGAATGCCGCAGCGCTATATAGCGATATAAGCGAACTCTGTTACACCACAGAGTCGCAGAGGTAAAGACGCAGAGATAGGTACTGTGTCCTGTTAACACCACAGGTATACACAGATAACTGCTGTGTGGATAGCAGTCCGTGATCATGCAGACAGCAATGCAATCAATTAATCTCCTCACCAAGAAGTCGGTATTCTAGGGCTTATTTCAGCCAAGCCCTAACCACGTGCACTCAAATCTCCTCACCGAGGTGCCGGTATTCTAGGGGCTTATTTCAGCCGAGCCCTAACCAAATGCGTGCATGATCACACTGGCGCAAAGCACATAATGCAATTGATGCTAGCGCACGGCCGTGCGGTAAGGACAGCCTTTTATAGCAGCCACGAGAAAAAGACCTTTCAGGAAGGACCAATGGGAAGCTGCTTCAGAACATCAACAGCCGGAGGACCTCCTGAAGACCAATAGGAGTGGCAGCTGTATCTGAGCATGTGACCCCTGATCTCCAATCCCTGGGCATGCTCAGATGAAGCAACAAAGGACTTAAGGGTATGCCACACTAAACAATATCGCTAACGGGATCGCTAAAAAACGTCACTATTTAGCGATCCTGTTAGCGATGTTGTTCAGTGCGGCAGCTTCCAGCGACGAGCTTCCTGCTGTGATCTCGCTCGTCGCTGAATCGTTCCGGACCCTATTTTCTCGTCGGCGCTCCCGCAGGGTAAGTATCTAATCGCGTGTGGCACCTTTTCTTAGCGATTTAGCGGTACTTTTGTACCGCTAAAGTCGTTAGAAGATCGCTAACGGCGATAGCGCGTTAACTATATCGCTAAATGTGGCCGCATTTAGCGATATAGCAACAATCCCGCTAGCGATCGCATTAGTATGCGTCGTTATCGTGATCGCTAGCAGGATTGTTTAGTGTGGCAGTACCTTTAGACCTAAAGACGTCTGCTCGCCGCTGACCAGTAGTGGCTACAATAGCAGAACCTAAAGAGGCAGCAGCAAGTCTCTGCACAGTATTAGACCGGGCGAGACGCTGGGACCGACGTCTTTGCTGAGCAGGCTCCACTGCGGCACTGCGATGGATGGGGGACCGCAGCTGTACTGGTTCGAGACTCCCCTTGTGCAGCAGCGGGAACTCAAACCCTAACACTAGTGCATATGTTTCTCTGGCTCCCAACCAATGTCTGGTTGTAGAAGTTATTGCTGCTGCATTGTGAACAATCACTGACAGTGCAGTGGGGAAACTACACCTGACCACTGTGCCCATCGATTGCTATGAAAAGGTCCTGTGCTGATATGTCACGTGTGCCGCTACAATGAAATCACACTGGTGGTGGATACTACAGCAGCAGAGCTTAATTATTGGGGATCATAAACAGCTTGGATCCACCGCAGATTAATTAAGAATATGTTTTCTTCCTTTGAGCTAACCTGTGTTTAAAAAAAAACTGTGTGGGTAGTATGGTATTTTTCCCATGTGTGCAAATAGGTAGGAGGGTATCTTCTCATCTCCACCAAGAACTCCATAGAATGTATAAAATAGGAAATGATCAGAGAAATAAGATCATTGAAATCAACTGGATCCACTCAGAACTGTCTAATCGGAATGCCCACCTTAATCAATAGTGTTACCGGAAAGAATCATGTTTTAGAATTGCAGCCTTTTTAGTCAACTTTAGTCTAATATGTGTGGGCACCTAAGTTTACCAGAACAAACTTTTACATTTTACTTGTCTTTTCCTGAACTTTTCAAGAAGTTTTTCTAGGTAATAGTAACAATCCCATCACCAAGTTTCCTCATGCAAACACAAGGCATACAGGTGCTTCCCACAAAATTATAATATCATTAAAAAGTTAATTTATTTCAGTTCTTCAATACAAAAAGTGAAACTCTTATATTATATACAGTCATTACAAACAGAGTGATCTATTTCAAGTGTTTATTTCTGTTAATATTGATAATTATGGCTTGCAGCCAATGAAAACCCAAAAGTCATTATCTCAGTAAATTAGAATAATTAACAAAAAACACTTTTAAAGGTGTTTAAAAAGGTCCCTTAGTCTGTTTCAGTAGGCTCCACAATTACGGGAAGACTGCTGACTTGACAGATGTCCAGAACACAGTCAATGACACACTCCACAAGGAGGGTAAGCCACAAAAGGTCATTGCTAAATAAGCTGGCTGTTCACAGAGTGCTGTATCCAAGCATATTAATGGAAAGTTGAGTGGAAGGTAAAAATGTAGTATAAAAAGGTGCACAAGCAATCGGGATAACCGCAACCTTGAAAAGATTGTTAGGAAAAAGGCCATTCAAAAATTTGGGGGAGATTCACAAGGAGTGGACTGCTGCTTGAGTCATTACTTCAAGAGCCACCACACACATACACATCCAGGACATGGGTTACAAGTGTCGCATTCGTTGTGTCAAGCCACTCATGACCAATAGACAATGCCAGAAGCTTCTAACCTGGGCCAAGGATAAAAAGAACTGGACTGTTGCTCAGTGGTCCAAGGTGTTGTTTTCAGATGAAAGTAAATTTTGCATTTCATTTGGAGATCAAGGTCCTAGAGTCTGGAGGAAGCTGCTTGAGTTCTAGTGTGAAGTTTCCACAATCAGTGATGGTTTGGGGAGCCATGTCATTTGCTGGTGTAGGTCCACTGTGTTTTATCAAGACCAAAGTCAGCTAAGCCATCTGCCAGGAAATTTTAGAGCACTTCATGCTTCCCTCTGCCGACAAGCCTTTTGTAGATGGAAATTTAATCCTCCAGCAGGACTTGGCACCTGTCCACACTGCCAAAAGTACCAATACCTGGTTTAAAAACAACAGTATCACTGTGCTTGATTGGCCAGCAAACTAACCTGACTTTTGTCAAGAGGAAGATGAGAGACACCAGACCCAACAATGCAGATGAGCTGAAGGCTGCTATCAAAGCAACCTGGGCTTCCATAACACCTCAGCAGTGCCACAGGCTGATTGCCTCCAAGCCACGCCACATTGATGCAGTAATTGATGCAAAAATAGTCCCGACCAAGTGTTGAGTGCATTTACTGAACATACATTTCAGTAGGCCAACATTTCAAATTTTAAAATCATTTTCAAGCTGGTTTTATAAAGTATTCTAATTTACTGTGATAATGACTTTTGGGTTTTCATTGGCTGTAAGCCATATCATCAACATTAACAGAAATAAACACTTGAACTAGATCACTCTGTTTGTAATGACTCTATATAATATATGAGCTTCTCTTTTTGTATTGAAGAACTGAAATAAATTAACTTTTTGATGATATTCTAATTTTGTGAGAAGCACCTGTATCTGTCATCTGTTGGATGGCGAGTCGGGAGGCCCCTATAGATATGAGACGGTCGACCTGATTTGGATTTACATATTGATGAGGATATAATATGAATACACAATTTATTTTTAGAAAGCTTAGCAAAAAAATAAATAAATCGTGCCATTCATTGTCAGAGCCTGCTATTCACTATCTAGTCTAAAGGGAAACTCTATCCCCCTGTGTATGCTGTAGAGGTATTTGTTCTTTGGGAGAGAGGTGTCTGGTTTATACTTCTGCCTTCTCTCTATGGCAATAAGCCTGTCAGGGGTGCACATTTATAGTGGAGTCGGGGGAATAGCTATCCTTATAAAATGTATGGCCATCTTTTAACCCCTTAGTGACAGAGTCATTTTGCAGCTTAATGACCTGGCCAATTTTTACAATTCTGACCACTGTCACTTTATGAGGTTATAACTCTGGAACGCTTTAACGAATCCCGCTGATTCTGAGATTGTTTTTTAGTGACATATTGTACTTCACGTTAGTGGTAAAATTTCTTTGATATGACTTGTGTTTATTTATGAAAAAAACGGAAATATGGTGAAAATTTAGAAAATTTAGCAATTTTCAAATTTTAAATTTTTATGCCCTTAAATCAGAGAGATATGTCACACAAATTTCTTAATAAATAACATTTCCCACATGTCTACTTTACATCAGCACAATTTTGGGAACAAAATTTTCTTTTGTTACGAAGTTATAAGGGTTAAAAGTTGACCAGCGATTTCTCATTTTTACAACACCATTTTTTTTTAGGGACCACATCACATTTGAAGTCACTTTGAGGGGTCTATATGATAGAAAATACCCAAAAGTGACACCATTCTAAAAAATGCACCCCTCAAGGTGCTCAAAACCACATTCAAGAAGTTTATTAACCCTTCAGGTGCTTCACAGGAGCTGAAGCAATGTGGAAGGAAAACATTGACATTTAACTTTTTTTGCAAAAGCTTTACTTCGGAACCAATTTTTTTTATTTTCACAAGTGTTAAAAGAGAAAATGAACCACAAAATTTGTTGTGCAATTTCTTCTGAATACGCCGATACCCCATATGTGGGGGTAAACCACTTTTTGGGCGAACGGCAAAGGTCGCAAGGGAAGGAGTGCTGTTTGACTTTTTCAATGCAGAATTGGCTGGATGCCATGTCGCGTTTAGAGAGCCCCTGATGTGCCTAAACAGTGGAAACCCCCAACAAGTGACCCCATTTTGGAAACTAGACCCCTTAAGGAACTTATCTAGATGTGTGGTGAGCACTTTGAACTTCCAAGTGATTCACACAAGTTTATAACGTAGAGCCGTGAAAATAAAAAATCATATTTTTTCCACAAAAATGATCTTTTCACCCCAATTTTTATTTTACCAAGGGTAACAAGACCCCAAAAGTTTTTGTGCAATTTGTCCTGAGCATGCCGATACCCCATATGTTGCGGTAAACCACTTTTTGGGTGCACGGCAGAGGTCGCAAGGGAAGGAGCTCCGTTTGACTTTTTCAACGCGGAATTGGCTGGACGCCATGTCGCATTTGTAGAGGCCCTGATGTGTCTAAACAGTGGAAACCCCCCACAAGTGACCCCATTTTGGAAACTAGACCCCCTAAGGAACTTATCTAGATGTGTGGTGAGCACTTTGAACCCCCAAGTGCTTCACAGAAGTTTAGAACGCCCGGGCGTGAAAATAAAAAATCATATTTTTTCCACAAACCTGATCGTTTAGTCCCCAATTTTTTATTTTCCCAAGGGTAACAGGAAATAGACCACAAAAGTGTTGTCCAATTTGTCTGAGTATGCTGATACCCCATAATGGGGGGGGACCACTGTTTTGGCGCACGGCAGGGCTTGGAATGGAAGCAGCGCTGTTTGACTTTTTCAAACCAAAATTGGCTGGAATTGAGATTGGACACCATGTCGCGTTTGGTGAGCCCCTGATGTGCCTAAACAGTGGAAACCCCCCACAAGTAACACCATTTTGGAAACTAGACCCCCTATGGAACTTATCTAGATCTGTTGTGAGCACTTTGAACCCCCAAGTGTTTCACAAAAGTTTATAATGCCTGGGTGTGAAAAAAAAAAAAAAAAAAACAATTTTCCACAAAAATGATTTTTTAGTCCCAAATTTTTTATTTTTCACAAGGAAATTGGACCCTAAAAGTTGTTGTCCAATTTGTGAGAATGAATGAAACTTTTTTTGAATCTGCCGCCAAGCAGATCGGCGGGCGCACTGCGCATGCGCACGCCATTTTTTTTTCCAGGAAGAAGACGCCGGGATCCTAGGGCCTGCGGGAGGACCGAGGACACCGGTAAGTATAGGGGGGGGCGATCGGGGGACCTGGGGACCCTCATTATCTCCCCTCTGATGTGCGATCACATCAGAGGGGAGAGAAATCTTTTTTTTTTTTTTGCGGTCGCCATTATACTCAGTATAATGGCGATCGCGACACCGGGGTCAGTAAATACCGACCCCGATCATGTTCTCTGGGGTCTCGGCTACCCTCGGCAGCCGAGACCCCAGAGAAAATTGCCCACCCCCCCCCGGCAGAACGCGGCGGGCGCACTGAGCATGCGCCCGCCATTCAAGATGGTGGCGCCCACCGGAGGAAGCAGGTGGGCCCGCGGGCCACAAGGGGCACATTGGGGGACACAAGGGGGGTCCCGGGGACCCTTTTTCTCTGTCCTCTGATGTCCGATGACATCAGAGGACAGAGAAATTAAATGGAAAAACATTTTTTTTTTCTTGTTGCGGTCGCCGTTATAGGGTTAATAACGGCGATCGCAACATCGGTGTCGGTAAAAACCGACCCGATTCATGTTCTCTGGGGTCTCGGCTACCCCCGGTAGCCGAGACCCCGGAGAAAATGCGCCTCTGGGGGCGCTATTCACTTTTTCCACAGCGCCGTTAATTAACGGCTCTGTGGTTTAAGTACCCTTAATGACCGCCGTTAAAAGGCGTATCGGCGGTCGTTAAGGGGTTAAGCAGCGGATGTAATATTGTCAAAAATATGCTCCTGATAAAGTGTAAGTATTCATTGTTAATTACAATTATTACATGTTGGCAGCATGCACAGCATAAATGGACGCATTATCCCAACATTACATCTAGAAATAACAAAATGTCAAGAGGGTGCCAAGCCTTCAGGCAAAAAAGTCCTTACTTGCCTCAAATCCCAATAATGAAAAAACAAGAGGCAGCACTCCATGTTCTCAGTGATAGAAAAAAGTGGATTTATTCAGACCCACATGTCTGGGTGACGTTTCGGCTCATACTGAGCCTTTCTCAAGCAGTGGGTGTTAAAACAGAGTACATTTTTATAGGCAAATTCAATCGCCATCAAGTGTTCACAATACATATTAATTAATTATACAAATAGTTAAAAATCTTCAAACAACATGTATATCCTCATCAACACAATCAGTATCATAGTGCTAAAGTGCTTTGTGCATAAAAATCATTATTGCATGTTTATGTCACCTCATTGTTAATACAACAAAGCAATAAATCCCATTATATAGCAGCTGTGCATATAGTTATTAGTATCTTACCCCTTCAGGAATATATACAGCCTCATGGAGGACACCATTACCGCTGCTCTCAGCATTTAACAACATATACTGCGCATGTCCATAGTTGCTTCACTGCTAAGCACAGAGGATGTGACCAATCCTGCAGATTGTGTGGCAATTTTCAGCCCACACATGCGTACTTCCACATTAGGCCGGGGTCACACACGATAAAAAATCGGACCGTATTATACGGCCGTAATACGCAGAAAAGTTCCCTGAACAGTGATCCTTATGTCATCCGTTGTCAAGGTGTGGCTGCGTATTTTGCACATGTAAGCATCCGTATGGCATCCGTATAGCGTTTTTTTCTCGCAGCCTTGCAAAATGGACATTTAACGGTTTTTAGGCCTGAAAATCATTTAAATCATCATCAGCAAGGCTATTTGTTGGCTCTGCATCAGGTGGCAGCCCCCAATCTGGCCATTTTGGTGCTGTGCTTGTGTTGGAGTACTGCTGCTTGTTTGCCAAAATGTCTGACACTCTTCAGTTCACCCCAACTGACCGAGTTCTGTACAACTGGGTTTTGTCCCACCACTTTGGGCAGCCATACCCAGTGATCGTTGCTCCGCGGAGGAGGAGACGAATGTGGGTGCATCCGCAGTTGAGGCAACGCCTAAAGGCCATTCTCACCGCCTTTATGCATCTCTTCGGACATATCCTGACAAGTTTTTTTCGCTATTGTCGGATGAGCATTGCCACATTTAACATTTTGTTGGAGATCGTGCGCCCAGGGATCACCTACCAGGACACCAGGATGCGCAAAGCTATCTCTGCAGAGGAGCGACTTCTTCTTACGTTACGGTATGTATTCCTCACCTTGATGATGTGTTTTCCCACAACTTTTCCTTTACACTTATGCCTGTTGCTTAATTATCTTCATAATATATCCCAAATATCAGCTCGAAGTACCAGAACTATGATGTGTATGTCAAAATCACATAGACCTTTGACTTGTGTATAATTTTAGTTAGGCTTGTTTGTAAATTACATCCTTTTATGGTTATCTATAGTGCATTTGTGAAACCTTTGGCCTGGTGTAATGTTTTTTCTCTCTACATTTGTTTAATTGTAGGTTCCTGACAACTGGCATTTCATATGCCGCACTCCATCTGGAGTTTTTGATTGGGAGATCAACCATGTCTGGTATTGTTCGTGATACATGTTCCCAACTCTGGGACAGACTTCATCAAGTGGTCATGGCTGAGCCCAAGATGGAATCCTGGATGAGGATTTCCAGGGGATTTGAGGAGCAATGCCAATTTCCAAATTGTATAGGAGCCCTGGATGGGAAGCACATCCGTGTGCGTAAGCCGCCGAACTTAGGGTCTCAATTCTATAATTATAAACAATATTTTTCTGTAGTGCTGTTGGCTCTGTAACTACAGGTTTATAACTGTAGACATTGGGGCCTATGGAAGAACTGGAGACTCTAGTGTCTTCAATTCTTCCATTATGAGTCGGCGGCTGCGCAATAACCAGTTGCACCCACCACCACCACGTTAACTTCCTGGCTCCAATCTTGAACCTGTGCCGTATGTTGTAGTTGGGGATGAGGCCTTCCAACTATCAAGGAATGTAATGAGACCATATCCACGACGAAACCTTGATGACCGGCGTAGGATCTTTAACTTGCGCCTATCACGGGCCCGGCGCCTGGTGGAGTGTGCCTTTGGCATTCTTTGTGCAAAATGGCGGGTCCTCCAGTCTGCTATTCAGCTGAGTGAAGCCAACGTCAATGAGATCATCAAAGCATGTGTTGTCCTACATAATTTCACTAGAATGCATGATTGTGGCCCATCTGATGTTGGTGAATGTGTGGTGACCAATGGGGATATGCTTAGGCCACATATCATCCCTTTACATCGTCCACTCTCAGGACTGAAAACCCGTGATATATTTACCCAGTATTTTGTGTCACCTCAATGTACTACAACCTGGCAAGATGAGGCATTATCAATGCTGTAATGTTGTAATGTGTTTATAGATAAATATGTTTTTTCACTGACATAGTCTTTGTGTCTGGTGTTAATGTTCATAACAGATGTGTTGGTGGGTTTCTATAAATAAGTAATGAAAGAAGAGTCCAAACTTGCCATAAAAATTATTTTTTATATTGGCAAACTCACTTGAGGTAGTGACTACCATATTTTTGTCATATGGTATATGTCTTAAAAGCACAATATTGTAAGTCTGCATTATTGCACAAGTACTAAAAGAAGTCATAAAAAATAACAAACATAATAATATATAATCAAAATAACAAACTTTCACTATGCCTAGTGAAGACCATATGTGAACCATATGTTGGATTTTTAAGATTAGACTAGTGCAAATATGCATTAGACAACATGGAGTAAAAGTAAAGATAAAAAAATAACAAACATTGGAATAAATAATAATAGATAATGAAAATAACAAACTGTCACTTTGCCTACTGAAGAGCATATGTGTACCATATGGTTTTTGGAAGCGTTCAGATTAGTGCAAATCTGCTTTACACAACATGTTGTAAAAATAAATATAAAAAATAAGCTGGGTTTGAAATAATAAAATAATAAAAATAACAAATCAGAGTTGGTGGTATGTTGGTGGTGGGGTTGGCGGGTGACCAGCGTCTCTGTGTTGTTGGCTTGGGTGACCACCTTGACCATCACCCTGTTGGGGTGGATTTTCTGGGCCCTGAGTTAACATCTGGCCACGGTCAGGTTGTTGTGTGAGCACATTGCCATAAAGATAATGGAGATTATATTCCTGGGGAAGCTGGTACCCACGAGAATCATACCCCCCAATATGACCATGTTGACCAAATCCAGGTTGGGACCAGCCTCCAACACTGGATCTGTACAAGTGGCCATATTGGGAAGTTGTGTTATAGCCTGCCATTTGACCCTGTTGTTGCCAAGGTTGGTTTTGTTTCCAGGACTCACATCCAAAGATGATATTTCATATTTTTTTATTTAATAAGTTAAAATGGAGGAGATACAACGCGTTTCGGATACAGTATATATCCTTCATCAGGTATCATAAAAACACAGTACAAATCCTAATAATATAAAATTCAGTAACACTTATATATAGTGGCAAACCTTTTATCCCAGTCTCAGACACTTGATTTAGGGAGTGGACCAAGTTCAGGAGCACACCCACCAACTTTGACAGCATAGATGCAAGAAGAAAAAAAAAAAAAAAAGCATTCAAACTCTCTCTATGATATCATTCAATCCATTTGGATATAATGTTCCCAGACGATATATCCAAAACGTTTCTTTCCGGTTTAAAAGAGCATTCCTATTTGCAACACCAGAGGGTATCTGTTCCACTGGAGTTACTTTTATGTTGAAAATTTTCACTACAGTAGTACAAGCGCCTACACCATCCCCATCCTCAGGAATATCCAACATCTCTTTTTTAGAGATAGGTCCCACACGTCCAAGTGCTTCAGAAATAATTTTACCACCACTAATCAGCTCCTCACAAACAGCCCAAATTTTAAGCCCAATACAAAAGAATCATATCACAAATTACTTCGCACAGCTGTATCATCAAGGTCCAAAAAAAGAAAAGTAGATCAAGAGGATACTAATAGATATCTGAAAATAGATAAAAAAACAAGGAACCCAGAAACCAATAAACAACCAAATCTGCCTCTGGTTAAAATATTTAATTTATCATCCCACATTTTATCCCCTCCAGAAATGGAAATTTTAAGTAAGGGACTAAATTTCTGTCCTGCTCAAGACATGAATGCATTTGATCTTTTTCTCGATTTATATGCATACACTCGCAAACTTACTCTTAAAAGACATTTCTTGTTGACTGAAAAAAATGAGGACATTGGGGATCTCAAAAAAATACTGATCCCAATAGAGACAAATAAAGAAAGTGAATTTATCCACAAGGAGGTACACCCAAAATCTCTATTTAATCCTCATCAACACAGAGGACCAAATATAGACACTTTTTTTTCATTAGTATCTGAAGAATTTAGGAAATGGGAAAATAATGGTAATAAAAATAAAATCGAAAAGCATGGAATTGGGAAAAATAAGATAAAAAAGGAGAATAACATCTCTAAAAGAGAAAAAGTGGCATTGGAGAATTTAAGACAAAATACAGATATAGTAATAAGGCAAGCTGATAAAGGGGGAGGAGTGGTTGTGCAAAACAGATCTGACTATATTGAGGAAGCTTTGAACATATTGTCTGATATGAGATATTACAAAATTCTAAAAGAAGATCCTACACAATCCTTTGTCTGGGACTATCACCATATGATCAAGGAAGCCTATGAGAGGAATATTCTTAATAAAACAGAAAAAAGGTTTTTAACAAATACAGCGCCAACCATGGCGTTATTTTATCATTTACCAAAATTGCATAAGAACCCTGAAAAACCACCTGGCAGACCGATAATATCAGGAATAGGGTCTTTGACTTGTCATCTTTCTCATTATATTGACTTGTTTTTACAAGATTTAGTAAAGTCTCTTCCTTCATATTTGAGAGACTCCACACAATTAATCGAGGAATTGAGGGATATTGAATGGGAAGACAACTATTCCTTTATCTCGTTGGATGTAAATTCATTATATTCCAACATAGATCATGAAATGGGGGTAAATGCGGTGGGTTTTTATTTAGCAAAGACAGAGATGCTCCCTGAACAAAGAGACTTTCTGTTAAAGGGTCTCAAATTCATTCTTGAACACAATGTGTTCATTTTTGAAGGCGTACTGTACTTACAGTTGCTCGGCACCGCGATGGGGACTCGGGTCGCGCCAAGTTTCGCAAACTTATTCATGGGGCGATTCGAGTCCTCATCGTCACTCTCTAAGCCTGTTTTTAATGATAAAATAAGGCTTTATAAGCGCTTCATTGATGATCTGATCATCATATGGAAGGGGACAGAGGAGGAAGCGGCACATTTTATAAAGGAGCTCAATAATAACACCTGGGGATCACCTTTACATCACAATTTAATAAAGAAAATAGTGTTTCTTGATCTAGAGATACGCCATAGTGGGAAAAAAATTATTACAAAAACCCACTTCAAAAAGGTGGATTCAAATGGCTTTTTAGATTTCAACAGTGCACATTACAAGAAGTGGAAGGTAAATATACCCCACAGCCAATTTTTTCGTATAAGAAAGAATTGTATGAGAGAATCTGATTATGTAGCTCAGTCTAAAATTCTAAAAAGAATATTCAAGGAAAAAAGTTACCCAAAAAATTTGATAAATGGTGCATATAGGGATAACAAAATAAAAACACAGGAGGAATGTTTAAAAGGAAAAAATAGGAAGGGGATAATTTGACTATTGGTAAAGAAAAAAGTGATGATCGCTGGAAATTGAATTTTGTGACAACATTCAATAGGGGAAATAAAGTCATAAGAACTGTGCTTTCAAAATATTGGTATATCTTGAAGCGTGACCCTGTTTTGGGAAAACATCTCCCTGATAAACCAGGGATTACATATAGAAGGGGGAAAACTTTGAAAAACTTGGTGGCCCCCAGTAAATTAAAAAAAACAGTTGGATTCAAAAGGAAAAAACAAAAAAAAGGTACGGATCAAATTTCAAGTGGTGTTTTTCAAGGAACCGGAGTTTTTAAATGCACCTCCAAAAAATGTTGTACCTGTGGGATCCTAGATCATGGGGCTAAAACTATCAAATGTAACAATACTGGTGAGGTCTTTGAGATTTCACAAAGATTCAGCTGTAGCAGTGATTATGTTGTATATGTCATCACATGCAGTTGCGGTTTGCAATATGTGGGACGCACTGTGCAGACACTGCGGTCCCGCATTAATGGTCACAGAAATAGAGCAAAAAATGGGTTTTTAAAACATAGTCTCTCAAGGCATCTGCTAATTAAACATAACAAAATTTTCAACATAAAAGTAACTCCAGTGGAACAGATACCCTCTGGTGTTGCAAATAGGAATGCTCTTTTAAACCGGAAAGAAACGTTTTGGATATATCGTCTGGGAACATTATATCCAAATGGATTGAATGATATCATAGAGAGAGTTTGAATGTTTTTTTTTGTTTTTTTTTTTTCTTCTTGCATCTATGCTGTCAAAGTTGGTGGGTGTGCTCCTGAACTTGGTCCACTCCCTAAATCAAGTGTCTGAGACTGGGATAAAAGGTTTGCCACTATATATAAGTGTTACTGAATTTTATATTATTAGGATTTGTACTGTGTTTTTATGATACCTGATGAAGGATATATACTGTATCCGAAACGCGTTGTATCTCCTCCATTTTAACTTATTAAATAAAAAAATATGAAATATCATCTTTGGATGTGAGTCCTGGGAAGCGCTGCCATTCATGGGCTGGATGTGCCTTTCTTGATTTACTCATCCTGTGTGAGCCTGAATCTGGCTCTTTTACTTGGATCCACCCGAGGCAAGCTGCAAGCCCTGTCTATTGAAAAGTATCCCAGAAGGATTTTTGAGGATACATAATCTAAAGCCATATTAGTCTTCTATCAGGTGAGTGCATAAAATTGTGCACACTCTAAAGACTATAATATTGTTTTTACGCACTTAGGGCGCCGCAATTTGTCTATTCTTCTCTCCCAAACAGGGTTTTGTTTTTTTTTTGTATAAGGTTGGTTTTGTGGGGGCATGGGTTGAGGTGTAGGCGCACGTGCAGGAGGATCCTCAGATCCTAATTAAGCATGCACATTTTGGTGGGGGGTAATGCGCAGAAGGTTACAGGGTGAGATGTTATGATTTGGTAGCTGAGGAGAGCAGGCAAAAAGGAAATACACCAGAGCAGTTGGAAACTATGAGATTGCAGTACCCTGACTAACCACCACAACTAGAGGCAGCCGTGGAGCGTTCCTACGTTGGTCCTAGACGCCTCGTCAAAGCCTGAGAAACTAACTACACCTAAAGATAGAAAGAGGAAAGCTATCTGCCCCGGAGCAGATCCCCAAAGAACATAGAAAGCCCCCAAACATGTAATGGCGGTTAGACAAGAAGAAATACTGACACAGACAGAAAATAGTATGAGCAAACGTTGGGGCCCAAACTTACTAGATAGAAAAGGATAGGAAGGGCACTTACTGCAATCCCAAAAAACCCTGAAAAGCACCAACTCTACTAATTTCAAAAACACCTGAGATCACACGACCTCTACCACCTAAATTAGATCTCTGGTGTAACCAAAAACAAAACAGCAGCCACTGAAAAAACTGGAAAAAGCAAATGTACAAACATCAGTGGCTGAACTGAACTGAGAGGGCAAAAGCCCCCAGAGGGGACCCTGAAGGCCCCCACAGAAGTGCAGGACAAAATGCAAAAATCAAGCACAAAAACAAAAAGAAGAAAATGTCTTATCTGTTAGCAGGAGATTCAGACACGACACAGCAGGCTACCAAGGAAATAGGAATCACTGATTGAGACCAGAACAATTGATCACCGGCAACCCTGATGGGAGGCAACTCCCTTATATAAGACCAGTCAGTAACACCTGATTCCCAATCCTCACAATCTTCACTGGACAGTCCAGTACCGTTTGTAACCACCAGAGGCAGCTTCTGCTCAGAACTCATTTCCAGCCTATTCACAACAGTACCCCCCCTTGAGGAGGGGTCACCGAACCCTCATTTGAGCAACCAGGTCGGTCAGGATGAGTTCTATGATATGCACGGATGAGTCTCCTAGCATGGATGTCCGAAGCAAACACCCAAGAATTGTCTTCCTGACCATAACCTCTCCATTTAACCAAATACTGGAGTTTCCGTCTAGAAAAACGAGAATTCAATATTTTCTCAACCACATACTCCAGATTGCCCTCAATCAAAACAGGGTCAGGAGGCACAGTAGTAGGAACCACTGGCTCAACAAACCTCTTCAACAAGGACTTGTGGAACACGTTATGGATCTTAAATGTCCCTGGAAGAAGCAAACGAAAAGAAACAGGATTAAGAATCTCCATGATCTTATAAGGTCCAATGAACCTAGGCTTAAATTTAGGAGATGCCACTCTCATAGGAATATTTCTTGAGGACAACCAGACCAAGTCCCCCACTTTAAACCGAGGACCATCAGTCCTATGCCGGTTAGCAAACCGCTGGGCCCTCTCCTGAGAGAGAGACAACCTCTCCACTACCTGGTCCCAAATCTGTTGCATACGCTCCACAACAGAGTCAACACCTGGACAGACAGAAGCCTCCGGCTGTCCTGAAGAAAATAGAGGGTGAAACCCAGAATTACAGAAAAATGGAGACATCAAAGTGGCTGAGCTAGCCCTATTATTAAGAGCAAACTCAGCCAAAGGCAAAAAAGAGACCCAGTCATCCTGATCAGCAGACACAAAGCATCTTAGATAAGTCTCCAATGTCTGGTTTGTTCTCTCAGTTTGACCATTGGTCTGAGGATGAAACGCCGAGGAGAAAGACAATTGAACACCAATTTTAGAACAAAAGGTCCTCCAAAATCTGGAAACAAACTGGACTCCTCTGTCAGACACAATGTTCTCAGGAATGCCGTGTAAAAGAACCACGTGCTGAAGGAACAAAGGCACCAATTCAGAGGAGGAAGGCAACTTAGGTAATGGCACAAGATGTATCATCTTGGAAAACCTATCGCAAATCACCCAGATGACGGTCATTCTCTGAGAAACAGGGAGGTCGGAAATGAAATTCATAGAGATATGGGTCCATGGTCTCTTGGGCACAGGTAATGGCATCAACAAACCACTAGAACGAGAGCAAGGCTTGGAGCAAGAGCAAGTCCCGCAGGACTGCACAAACTCCCTGACATCACGAGACAAGGTAGACCACCAAAAGGACCGACTAACCAAGTCTCTGGTACCAAAAATTCCGGGATGACCGGCCAACGTGGAACAATGAATCTCAGACATTACACTCTTTTTCCACTGGTCCGGGACAAACAATTTCCCAACAGGGCAGCGCTCGGGCTTATCCTCCTGACACCCCTCCAGAGCCAGTCTCAAATTGGGCGAGATGGCGGAAAGAACTACACCCTCTTTCAAAATAACAGAAGGATCAGATAACTCAGGAGAGTCCGCCAGGAAACTCCTCGAGAGGGCATCCGCCTTAACATTTTTAGTGCCAGGAAGAAATGAAACCACAAAATTAAAACGTGTGAAAAACAAGGCCCACCTGGCCTGTCTAGGATTAAGTCGCTTGGCAGATTCCAGATAAACTAGATTCTTATGGTCCGTAAGGACCACCACCTGATGTTTGGCTCCCTCCAGCCAATGTCTCCACTCTTCAAAAGCCCACTTCATGGCTAATAACTCCCGATTACCCACGTCATAATTACGTTCAGTGGGAGAAAATTTTCGAGAGAAAAAGGCACAAGGGTTACTTTTAGACGTCTCTGGATCTCTTTGGGACAAAACGGCACCTGCCCCAATTTCAGAGGCATCAACCTCCACCTGAAATGGTAGAGAAACATCAGGCTGCCGTAGAACAGGAGCAGAAGTGAATCTCTGCTTAAGTTCCTGAAATGCAGAGACTGCATCAGGAGTAGGGTTGAGCATTCCGATACTTCCGATACTTCCGATACCTGAAATCCAATGTAAGTCTATGGGAACAAAATATCGGAAGTAAGTATCGGAAGTACTTCAGATATTTTGTTCCCAGAGACTTACATTGGATTTCAGGTATCGGAAGTATCGGAATGCTCAACCCTACTCATTTTGATAAAGGAAAGATGTGTATCTTCGTACCGTGTTAGCCAGTAGATAGAAAAATATTTAGACTTGAAAGTCCTCAGTGGTTGATACCTTTTAATGGCTAACTGAAAAGATGGTAACAAATTGCAAGCTTTCGAGACTACTCAGGTCTCTTCATCAGGCATAGACTAATACAACATCTGAAGAATCACATATTTATACACAAAATAGCACAGAAAAAATGCAATAGGTAGGACAAGTGACATGAAGCAGAACTGTTATTATGGCAGAGGGATTAACATAAATATGACTAGTTCATAGATAAGGAGTGAAGGTTTTATTACCCTCTGATTGGGGTCTGGTATTGTGTTGTGATGACCCTAAAAGGTCAGGGAGGCAGATTCCTTAATTGTTGTAGAACGACATAAAACTCTGGGATATATTCATCCCAGCACTAAGAGTGTCAAAGGTCATCATAAGTTTATATTCCCAGACTTTTCTATCCTTCTCAGATTTGAAGTTAGATTTTAATACAAGTAATTCCATATCTGTCATGCTATGACCGGGCATACAAAAGTGTTTGGCCACAGGTAAATCCATTCTTTTTTCTCTTATCGTGTGGCGATGAGAATTCATCCTTGTTCTCAGTTTTTGCCCGGTCTCCCCCACATACAGACCCCCAGTTGGACATTTAGTACATATAATTAGGTACACCACATTAGATGTGATGCAGCTGAAAGTACCTGGTATCTTGTAGTCCTGATGGGAGTTGGGGATCTTTATCCTGTCCGTGGTCATTATAGATGTACAGGTCTTGCATTTCTTTTGTCTGCAAGGAAAGGTTCCTGCAGCTGTTGGGGAGGACAGGGAGCTTCTGACAATGATGCTTCTTAGATTTGGGGGCTGCCTAAAACATAGTAGTGGGGGTCTGGAAATATGGATTGTAATCGGGCATCTTTTTGTAGTAAAGGTTGTAGTTTCCGTGCAGCTCCCCTTAGCATCTCCAGACTTGGATTGTAGGTGACCACTAGAGGCACCCGGTTATTTTCTTCTTTAGCTTTGTAATGTAGCAGGTGATTCCTTGATATTCTGGTGGCTCTTGTAATTTGGTTTTCAATTGTTCTTGGATGGTAGCCCTGGTTCAAAAAAGTCTTTCTGAGGCGACCAAGGTGTTCATCTCTATCCATGGGTTGGAACATATACGGTTGTATCTGATGGCTTGGCTGTAGACAATAGAGTTTTTTATGTGTTTAGGATGGAAACTGTCCCATTTAAGATATGTTGGACGGTCGATTGGCTTCTGATACAGGGATGTCTCTATTTCATTGTTCTTTAGCTTAGTAGTCTCGAAAGCTTGCAATTTGTTACCATCTTTTCAGTTAGCCATTAAAAGGTATCAACCACTGAGGACTTTCAAGTCTAAATATTTTTCAACCCTACTCAGGAGGCCAATTCACCACATCAGAACCCTTCTTGGTCAAATCAGTTAATGGTTTAACAATAACAGAGAAATTACCAATAAATTTACGATAAAAATTGGCAAAACCCAAGAATCTTTGAAGAGCCTTTAATGAAGTAGGCTGGACCCAATCACAGATGGCCTGAACCTTGACCGGGTCCATTTCAATAACAGATGGGGACAAAATGAATCCCAGAAATGAGATCCTCTGAACGCCAAAAAGACACTTTGATCCCTTCACATACAGAGCATTCTCTCTCAAAATCTGGAACACAGTCCGAACATGTTTTACATGAGAGTCCCAGTCATTGGAAAAAATCAAGATATCATCCAAATAAACAATCAGAAATTTATCCACAAAATCCCTGAAAATGTCATTCATGAAGGACTGGAAGACAGAAGGAGCATTAGTGAGCCCAAAGGGCATCACAAGGTACTCAAAATGCCCTTCAGGGGTATTAAATGCCGTCTTCCATTCATCCCCGTGCTTAATGCGAATAAGGTTATATGCCCCCCTGAGGTCAAGCTTGGTAAACCAAGTAGCGTTTTTCACACCTGGAAAACAAATCAGAGATCAAGGGTAAAGGATATTGATATTTCACAGTAATATTGTTCAAGAGACGATAATCAATACACGGCCTTAATGAACCATCCTTTTTGGCCACAAAGAAAAAACCGGCACCTAAGGGTGAAGAGGATGGTCTGATATGACCCTTCTCCAATGACTCCTTGATATAAGACCGCATAGCGTCATGTTCAGGTACAGACAAGTTAAAAAGGCGACCTTTAGGGAATTTACTACCAGGCACTAATTCAATAGCGCAGTCATAGCTCCTATGGGGAGGTAAGGATGCAGATTTACTTTCGCTAAACACATCAGAAAAATCAATCAAAAAGTCAGGAACATCCTGAGCCGGGGGGGAGGCAGAAAAAACAGGAGTGTTGGTATTAACACATTGGCAGCCCCAACTGGTAACAGACACAGATTTCCAATCCAAAACAGGATTATGAGACTGTAACCAAGGGAAACCCAGTACGATAATGTCATGCAGATTATACAGAACCAAAAATTTGCAACTCTCCTGATGATCAGGTTCTACCCTCATTATCACCTGAGTAGAGAACTGAGGTTTATTCTCAGCCAAAGGGGTAGAATCGATCCCCAGTAGGGGAATAGACTTCCGTAGGGGTATCAAGGGAAACCCACAACGTTTAGCAAAATCAAAATCCATCAGGTTAATAGCTGCTCCAGAATCAACAAAAGTCTGAGCAGAAAATGAGGACAGAGAGCATATCAGGGTAACAATTAATAAAAACTTAGTCTGAACACTACCCAAGACAACTGAGCGTGCAAAACGTCTTCCCGCTTAGGGCAGACTGAAATAGCATGAGAGGCATCACCACAGTAGAAACATAACCCATTGCGCTTTCGAAATTCATGACGCTGTGCCCCAGAAACCACTCTATCACACTGCATGGATTCAGAAGCAGGTTCACAAGGCAACATTATTCCACGCATACCTTTCCGCTCACGCAAACGTCTGTCAATTTGAATCGCTAATGACATAGAATCATTGAGACCAGAGGGAACAGGGAATCCCACCATAACATCCTTTACATTATCTGACAGTCCCTTCCGAAAAAGAGCTGCCAAAGCGTCGTCATTCCATTTGGTCAGGACTGCCCACCTACGGAATCTCTGACAGTATAACTCAGCGTCCTCAAGCCCCTGACTTAATGCCAACAAAGTTTTTTCAGCTTGATCAGTGACATTAGGCTCATCGTACAATAACCCCAAAGCCTGAAAAAACGCATCAACATCACTCAAAACAGGATCCCCAGGTGTCAGGGAAAAAGCCCAATCCTGAGGGTCGCCGCGCAGGAGAGAGATGACAATTTGAACCTGCTGCGCTGCGTTCCCTGAGGACTTAGATTTTAAGGCAAAAAACAATTTACAGTTATTTTTGAAATTCAGAAATTTAGCTCGATCCCCCAAAAACAAATCTGGCATGGGAATCCTAGGTTCCACAACAGGCAACCTAGCAAGATAGGTAGCAATACTCCGAACTTCAGTGGCAAGCTGATCCACACGGCCAGACAACTGTGCAAACTCCATTGAGAGAGAAAAAAAAATCCTCCTCAGACCCAGAGATACAGAGGGAAAAAAAAAAAAAAAAATGCAACAAACAGAAAAAAAAAAAAAAATCTCTGACAACTCTGACAACTTTTTTTTCTTTCCACAATATTTTTCCCTTCTGTGAGTACCATATAATTTTCAGTTTGGGCCGGTGATACTGTTATGATTTGGTAGCTGAGGAGAGCAGGCAAAAAGGAAATACACCAGAGCAGTTGGAAACTATGAGATTGCCTGAGAAACTAACTACACCTAAAGATAGAAAGAGGAAAGCTATCTGCCCCGGAGTAGATCCCCAAAGAACATAGAAAGCCCCCAAACATGTAATGGCGGTTAGACAAGAAGAAATACTGACAGACAGAAAATAGTATGAGCAAACGTTGGGGCCCAAACTTACTAAATAGAAAAGGATAGGAAGGGCACTTACTGCAATCCCAAAAAACCCTGAAAAGCACCAACTCTACTAATTTCAAAAACACCAGAGATCACACGACCTCTACCACCTAAATTAGATCTCTGGTGTAACCAAAAACAAAACAGCAGCCACTGAAAAAACTGGAAAAAGCAAATGTACAAACATCAGTGGCTGAACTGAACTGAGAGGGCAAAAGCCCCCAGAGGGGACCCTGAAGGCCCCCACAGAAGTGCAGGACAAAATGCAAAAATCAAGCACAAAAACAAAAAGAAGAAAATGTCTTATCTGTTAGCAGGAGATTCAGACACGACACAGCAGGCTACCAAGGAAACAGGAATCACTGATTGAGACCAGAACAATTGATCACCGGCAACCCTGATGGGAAGGCGACTCCCTTATATAAGACCAGTCAGTAACACCTGATTCCCAATCCTCACAATCTTCACTGGACAGTCCAGTACCGTTTGTAACCACCAGAGGGAGCTTCTGCTCAGAACTCATTTCCAGCCTATTCACAACAGTGAGAGCTGCCACCTCTTAAGGAATTCAAACACCTCATATGGGGTATTGGGGGGTGTGCATGCATCAATTAGGATCTGAATTGATCCTCACACACGGAGCCTCACCTCACAGGGTAGGGGACGTAGGTAGCGGGCAAGGCTACGCGAATAAGCCTCTTCACCCTCATCCACAGCTGCCCTTGATAGATAATTGAGGACCCCTGTGTCCACATGCCTCCGGATTTCAGAGACAGTGTTGTCTCGCTGTCTTCTCCCACGGCGGGATATTGCAGCAGGCTGGGGGGAGACCCCCAGAGGTACAGTAGGGCTGCTGCTGTTTGCTGCTTCCTCAAGGCTGGCGGGTGGTGGTGCAGCTGGTGGGTCAGGTACTGGTAGAGGTGCTGCTGTTTGGTCAGGTCCTGGTGCTGTGGAAGCTTGGAGGATGCAGCTGGGAGGGTCAGAAGATGGACCAGCCACCTCTTCACCTCCCCCAACCGGGTCTATAATGGCATCTGAGTCGGAGCCTGTCTCTCTCTCAGTGAGGTTGGACCGAGTTCTGTTAGGAAATTAAATGGAAATAGAAAATGTTGGAGATGTCAGCCTTAACAGAATACACTATGTTCCAAATTATTATGCAAATGATATTTTTCTCTGATTTTCCTAAGTGGTCGGTGCAAATGACAGTTAGTCTAATAAAAGTCATCACCCGTTAGAGTATACATAGAATTTTATTGAAGAAACCTCCCAATGATAACAGTATAATCTCCAAAATGGAAAAAAAACTCAAAATGCACTGTTCCAAATTATTAGGCACAGTAGAATTTCTGAACATTTGATCTGTTTTAAAGAACTGAAAATGCTCATTTGTGGAATTTGCAGCATTAGGAGGTCACATTCACTGAATGTTAGGGATCGAGTTCTCGCTTCTGCACAAGGGAATCTCGAACCATCCCTGCTGCAGTCTCCCATCTGTCTCCGACCGCAGTGGATTCTGCTCAGCATAGACGTCGGTCCAGCGTCTCGCCCAGTCTGGCACTGTGCAGAGGATTACTGCTGCCTCTCCAGGTTCTGCTCTGGTAGCCAGTACTGGTCAGCGGCGAGCAGACGTCTTTAAGACTAAGTCCTGCGTTTCCCCTTCTGAGCATGCCCAGGGTAAGATCTTTCATTGGAGATCAGGGGTCACATGCTCAGGTACTGCAGCAGCTCCTATTGGTGCGCCAGGAAGGTCCTGAAACTACATGTATTCTGGAAGTTTCCTATTGGTCCTTTTCTGGCAGGCCCTGTAGTTGCTACTATAAAAGGGTTGTATGACCATGCGGCCATGCGCTAGTATCAATTACATTATGTGCTTTGCGCCAGTGTGATCTTGCACGCATGTGTTAGGGCTCGGCTGAAATAAGCCCCTAGAATACCGGCACCTCCGGTGAGGAGATTGTATGCACGTGTTTAGGGCTTGGCTGAAATAAGCCCCTAGAATACCGGCTTCTCCGTGAGGAAGGGTCTATCCCCTCTCTCTTCCTGAGACAGAGGCTATGTAGCAATATGTTCAGGAGAACCTGGCAAAAGGGTTCATTAGGAAGTCGGTGTCACCGGCAGGGGCGGGATTCTTCTTCGTGCAGAAGAAGAACGGAGAATTACGTCCGTGCATTGATTACAGGGGTCTTAACGCCATCACCGTTAAGAACAAGTACCCGTTGCCCCTGATCTCTGAGCTCTTTGATAGGCTCCGGGGAGCAAGGTTATTTACTAAACTAGATCTGCGCGGTGCTTATAACCTGATTCGCATCCGTGAGGGGGACGAATGGAAGACGGCTTTTAATACCAGGGATGGGCATTACGAATATCTGGTGATGCCCTTTGGGCTCTGTAATGCCCCAGCCGTTTTCCAAGACTTTGTCAATGACATCTTCCGGGATATGCTCTCCACCTCGGTCGTAGTCTATCTGGATGATATACTCATCTCTCCAGATATTGACTCTCACCGGAGAGATGTCTGCAGAGTCTTCGACATCTTATGGGCAAATTCCCTTTATGTTAAGTTAGAGAAATGTATGTTTGAGCTGGAGTCTTTACCTTTCCTTGGCTATATCATCTCAACCCAGGGATTGGCTATGGATCCTGCCAAACTACAGGCTGTGATGGACTGGCAAGAACCTCACTCTCTTAAAGCAGTGCAGCCCTTTATGGGGTTCATTAACTACTATCGCCAGTTCATTCCCCATTTCTCTACCTTGGTAGCTCCCTTGGTAGCCCTCACCAAGAAGTGTGCAAATCCCAAATTGTGGTCGGAAGAGGTCTCCAAGGCTTTCACTTCTATTAAGTCTCATTTTGCTAGCGCTCCCATCCTACATCGCCCCGATGTTGATAAGCCATTTTATTGGAAGTGGATGCTTCATCCGTTGGTGCTGGAGCAGTCCTCTTCCAAAAGGATGCTCAAGGTCGGAAGAATCCTTGCTTCTTCTCTAAGACCTTCACATCAGCGGTGAGGAATTATTCCATCGGGGATAGGGAGTTGCTAGCAATGAAGTTGGCCTTCTCTGAGTGGAGACATCTGTTGGAGGGGGCCCGCTTTCCCTTCCAAGTCTTCACCGACCACAAGAATTTGGTGTATCTTCAGACAGCCCAGCGGCTTAATTCTCGCCAGGCCAAATGGTCCTTGTTCTTCTCCCGGTTTCATTTCACCCTACATTTTCTCTCGGGAGAGAAGAACATCCGTGCCGACGCTCTCTCTCGCTCTGTGGTGTCCTCTGAGGAGGAAGAGGAGGAGCCTCGTCTTATTGTCCCCACAGAGAGCCTGAGAACTGTGGCCCCAGTTTCGCTAGAGTCTGTAATTCGGGCAAGACTTTTGTGCCTACCAATTTGCGACCGGAGGTACTCTCTTGAGCACACTCGTCCAGGGTGGGTGGACACTTTGGGGCAAAGAGGACATCTGAGTTGCTGGCGAGGACATACTGGTGGCCGCATATGGTCCGTGACGTTGGGGACTATGTTCAGGCATGTGTCTCCTGCGCTAAGAATAAGTCTCCTCGACAACGGCCAGCTGGGTTACTTTACCCTTTGCCGGTGGCAGACAGGCCCTGGGAGATGGTCAGGATGGACTTTGTGGTGGGCTTACCCAAGTCTCGGGGCTGCACCATCATTTGGGTAATCACCGATCATTTTTCCAAAATGGTGCACCTGGTGCCGCTACCACGGTTACCTTCTGCACGGGCCCTGGCAGCGTTGTTTATTAGGCACATCTTCCGTCTACACGGCATGCCGGACAAAATTGTCAGTGACCGAGGGCCCCAGTTTGCGTCTCGGCTCTGGAGAGAGCTTTGTCGTCTACTCAGTATTGAGTTAAATCTCTCTTCAGCATACCATGCCGAGACGAATGGGTTAGTAGGGAGGGCCAACCAGACCTTGGTCACCTATCTATGACATTTTGTCTCAGCCAGGCAGGATGACTGGGCATCCTTTCTACCGTGGGCTGAGTTTGCACTGAACAATGCTGTAGCTGACTCCACCGGACAGACTCCATTCCTCCTAAACTACGGTCAGCATCCGCGGGTTTCGGTGCCCATGCCCGTGTCTTCTGCCGACTCCAGGGTGGCAGAGTGGGCTGTGGAGGCACGGGACATTTGGGACTGTACCCAGGATGCCATTCAGGCGTCCAAGGAGAGGATAAGGTCCTCCGCCGACGCACATCAGCGCCCCGCTCCGACATTTGCTCCTGGGGACTTGGTGTGGCTCTCCGCCCGTAACATCAGGCTGCGAGTTGAGTCCACTAAGTTGGCACCCTGCTACCTGGGTCCTTTCAAAGTCCTCGAGCAGGTTAACCCTGTGGTATACCGTTTGGCTCTTCCACCATGCCTGGGTATCTCCAACACCTTTCACGTATCCCTCCTGAAACCCGTGCTCATGTCCCGGTTTTCCGAGTCATCTACCGGAACATCGGGTTCGTCTACGGACGACCATGAGGTGAACGCCATCATAGGGTGTAAGGTGGTACGGGGCAAAAGATTTTATTTAGTGGATTGGAGGGGTTATGGGCCTGATGATAGGTCCTGGGAGCCTGCAGAGCACGTTCACGCTCCGCAGCTCATCGCTGCCTTTGAACGCAGCGAAGCCCAAAGAAGGGGGGCCCTAGGAGGGGGGGCACCTCCGGTGAGGAGATTGTATGCACGTGTTTAAGGCTTGGCTGAAATAAGCCCCTAGAATACCGGCTTCTCCGGCGAGGAGATTGTCTGTTTGCGTTGCTGATTGCGTTACTACGGACTGCTGTCTGCACAGCAGTTGTCTGCATTCTTGTGGAGTTAACAGGACACAGTCCATATCTCTGCATCTCTACCTTAGAGACACTGTGGGGTAACAGAGTTTGCTTATACCGCCATATAGTGCCACAGTGTCTATAGTTGCGACTTTGTGAAGTAACAGAGTTCGCGATACCGCCATCTTACTAGCAGCAGGCTCAGCCTCCACGGTGGACCCCGGGCTGCGAACGCACTTATTATTTATATTTATTTTGTGTGTTCCGCCAGCCCTAACACTGAACAAAAAAGCTACTTAACTCCAAAACATCCTAACAGGCCAAGTTACATGTTAACATAGGAACCCTTCTGTTATGTTTCGGTAGCTGAGGAGTGCAGGTAAAAAAGGCAATACACCAGAGCAGTTGGAATCTATGAGATTGCAGTACCCTGACTAACCACCAACACTAGAGGCAGCCGTGGAGCGTTCCTACGTTGGTCCTAGACGCCTCGTCACAGCCTGAGAAACTAACTACACCTAAAGATAGAAAGAGGAAAGCTATCTGCCCCGGAGCAGATCCCCAAAGAACATAGAAAGCCCCCAAACATGTAATGGCGGTTAGACAAGAAAAATACTGACACAGACAGAAAATAGTATGAGCAAACGTTGGGGCCCAAACTACCTAAATAGAAAAGGATAGGAAGGGCACTTACTGCAATCCCAAAAAACCCTGAAAAGCACCAACTCTACTAATTTCAAAAACACCTGAGATCACACGACCTCTACCACCTAAATTAGTTCTCTGGTGTAACAAAATCAAAACAGCAGCCACTGAAAAAACTGGAAAAAGCAAATGAACAAACATCAGTGGCTGAACTAAACTGAGAGGGCAAAAGCCCCCGGAGGGGACCCTGAAGGCCCCCACAGAAGTGCAGGACAAAATGCAAAAATCAAGCACAAAAACAAAAAGAAGAAAATGTCTTATCTGTTAGCAGGAGATGCAGACACGACACAGCAGGCTACAAAGGAAACAGGAATCAAGGATTGAGACCAGAACAATTGATCACCGGCAACCCTGATGGGAAGGCGACTCCCTTATATAAGACCAGTCAGTAACACCTGATTCCCAATCCTCACAATCTTCACTGGACAGTCCAGTACCGCTTGTAACCACCAGAGGGAGCCTCTGCTCAGAACTCATTTCAAGTCCATTCACAACAGTACCCCCCCTTTGAGGAGGGGTCACCGAACCCTCACTTGAGCAACCAGGTCGGTCAGGATGAGTTCTATGATACGCACGGATGAGTCTCCTAGCATGGATGTCCGAAGCAAACACCAAGAATTGTCTTCCTGACCATAACCTCTCCACTTAACCAAATACTGGAGTTTCCGTCTAGAAAAACGAGAATTCAATATTTTCTCAACCACAAACTCCATATTGCCCTCAACCAGAACAGGGTCAGGAGGCAAAGCAGTAGGAACCACTGGCTCAACAAACCTCTTCAACAAGGACTTGTGGAACACGTTATGGATCTTAAATGTCCCTGGAAGAAGCAAACGAAAAGAAACAGGATTAAGAATCTCCATGATCTTATAAGGTCCAATGAACCTAGGCTTAAATTTAGGAGATGCCACTCTCATAGGAATATTTTTTGAGGACAACCAGACCAAGTCCCCCACTTTAAACCGAGGACCATCAGTCCTATGCCGGTTAGCAAACCGCTGGGCCCTCTCCTGAGAGAGGGACAACCTCTCCACTACCTGGTCCCAAATCTGTTGCATACGCTCCACAACAGAGTCAACACCTGGACAGACAGAAGCCTCCGTCTGTCCTGAAGAAAATCGAGGGTGAAACCCAGAATTACAGAAAAATGGAGACATCAAAGTGGCAGAGCTAGCCCTATTATTAAGAGCAAACTCAGCCAAAGGCAAAAAAGAGACCCAGTCATCCTGATCAGCAGACACAAAGCATCTTAGATAAGTCTCCAATGTCTGGTTTGTTCTCTCAGTTTGACCATTGGTCTGAGGATGAAACGCCGAGGAGAAAGACAATTGAACACCAAGTTTAGAACAAAAGGTCCTCCAAAATCTGGAAACAAACTGGACTCCTCTGTCAGACACAATGTTCTCAGGAATGCCGTGTAAACGAACCACGTGCTGAAGGAACAAAGGCACCAATTCAGAGGAGGAAGGCAACTTAGGTAATGGCACAAGATGTATCATCTTGGAAAACCTATCACAAATCACCCAGACGACGGTCATTCTCTGAGAAACAGGGAGGTCGGAAATGAAATCCATAGAGATATGAGTCCATGGTCTCTTGGGCACAGGCAATGGCAACAACAAACCACTAGAGCGAGAGCAAGGCTTGGAGCGAGAGCAAGTCCCGCAGGACTGCACAAATTCCCTGACATCACGAGACAAGGTAGGCCACCAAAAGGACCGACTAACCAAGTCTCTGGTACCAAAAATTCCGGGATGACCGGCCAACGCGGAACAATGAATCTCAGACATCACACTCTTTTTCCACTGGTCCGGGACAAACAATTTCCCAACAGGGCAGCGCTCGGGCCTATCCTCCTGACACCCCTCCAGAGCCAGTCTCAAATTGGGCGAGATGGCGGAAAGAACTACACCTTCTTTCAAAATAACAGAAGGATCAGATAACTCAGGAGAGTCCGCAAGGAAACTCCTCGAGAGGGCATCCGCCTTAACATTCTTAGTGCCAGGAAGAAAGGAAACCACAAAATTAAAACGTGTGAAAAACAAGGCCCACCTGGCCTGTCTAGGATTAAGTCGCTTGGCAGATTCCAGATAAACCAGATTCTTATGGTCCGTAAGGACCACCACCTGATGTTTGGCTCCCTCCAGCCAATGTCTCCACTCTTCAAAAGCCCACTTCATGGCCAATAACTCCCGATTACCCACGTCATAATTACGTTCAGTAGGAGAAAATTTTCGAGAGAAAAAGGCACAAGGGTTACTTTTAGAGGTCTCTGGATCTCTTTGGGACAAAACGGCACCTGCCCCAATTTCAGAGGCATCAACCTCCACCTGAAATGGCAGAGAAACATCAGGCTGCCGTAGAACAGGAGCAGAAGTGAATCTCTGCTTAAGTTCCTGAAATGCAGAGACTGCCTCAGGAGGCCAATTCACCACATCAGAACCCTTTTTGGTCAAATCAGTTAATGGTTTAACAATAACCGAGAAATTACCAATAAATTTACGATAAAAATTGGCAAAACCCAAAAATCTTTGAAGAGCCTTTAATGAAGTAGGTTGGACCCAATCACAGATGGCCTGAACCTTGACCGGGTCCATTTCAATAACAGATGGGGACAAAATGAATCCCAAAAATGAGATCCTCTGTACGCCAAAAAGACACTTTGATCCCTTCACATACAGAGCATTCTCTCTCAAAATCTGGAATACAGTTCGAACATGTTTCACATGAGAGTCCCAGTCATTAGAAAAAATCAAGATATCATCCAAATAAACAATCAGAAATTTATCCACAAAATCCCTGAAAATGTCATTCATGAAGGACTGGAAGACAGAAGGAGCATTAGTGAGCCCAAAGGGCATCACAAGGTACTCAAAATGCCCCTCAGGGGTATTAAATGCCGTCTTCCATTCATCCCCGTGCTTAATGCGAATAAGGTTATATGCCCCCCTGAGGTGAAGCTTGGTAAACCAAGTAGCGTTTTTCACCCTGGAAAACAGGTCAGAAATCAAGGGTAACGGGTATTGATATTTCACAGTAATATTGTTCAAAAGACGATAATCAATACACGGCCTTAATGAACCATCCTTTTTGGCCACAAAGAAAAAACCGGCACCTAAGGCTTAAGAGGATGGTCTGATATACCCTTCTCCAATGACTCCTTGATATAAGACCGCATAGCGTCATGTTCAGGTACAGGCAAGTTAAAAAGGCGACCTTTAGGGAATTTACTACCAGGCACTAATTCAATAGCGCAGTCATAGCTCCTATGGGGAGGCAAGGATGCAGATTTACTTTCGCTAAACACATCAGAAAAATCAATCAAAAAGTCAGGAACATCCTGAGCCTGGGGGGAGGCAGAAAAAACAGGAGTGTTGGTATTAACACATTGCAGCCCCAACTGGTTACAGACACAGATTTCCAATCCAAAACAGGATTATGAGACTGTAACCAAGGGAAACCCAGCACGATAATGTCATGCAGATTATACAGAACCAAAAATTTGCAGCTCTCCTGATGATCAGGTTCAACCCTCATTATCACCTGAGTAGAGAACTGAGGTTTATTCTCAGCCAAAGGGGTAGAATCGATCCCCAGTAGGGGAATAGACTTCTGTAGGGGTATCAAGGGAAACCCACAACGTTTAGCAAAATCAAAATTCATCAGGTTAATAGCTGCTCCCGAATCAACGAAAGCCTGAGCAGAAAATGAGGACAGAGAGCATATCAGAGTAACAGTTAATAAAAACTTAGTCTGAACACTACCCAAGACAACTGAGCGTGCAAAACGTCTTCCCCGCTTAGGGCAGACTGAAATAGCATGAGAGGCATCACCACAGTAGAAACATAACCCATTGCGCTTTCGAAACTCATGACACTGTGCCCCAGAAACCACTCTATCACACTGCATGGATTCAGAAGCAGGTTCACAAGTCAACACTATTCCACGCATACTTCTCCGCTCACGCAAACGTCTGTCAATTTGAATCGCTAATGACATAGAATCATTAAGACCAGAGGGGACAGGGAATCCCACCATAACATCCTTTACATTATCTGACAGACCCTTCCGAAAAAGGGCTGCCAAAGCGTCGTCATTTCATTTGGTCAGGACTGCCCACCTACGGAATCTCTGACAGTATAACTCAGCGTCATCAAGCCCCTGATTTAATGCCAACAAGGCTTTTTCAGCTTGATCAGTGACATTAGGCTCATCGTACAATAACCCCAAGGCCTGAAAAAATGCATCAACATCACTCAAAACAGGATCCCCAGGTGTCAGGGAAAAAGCCCAATCCTGAGGATCGCCGCGCAGGAGAGAGATGACAATTTGAACCTGCTGCGCTGCGTTCCCTGAGGACTTAGATTTTAAGGCAAAAAAACAATTTACAATTATTTTTGAAATTCAGAAACTTGGCTCGATCCCCCAAAAACAAATCTGGCATGGGAATCCTAGGTTCCACAACAGGCAACCTAGCAAGATAGGTAGCAATACTCCGAACCTCAGTGGCAAGCTGATCCACACGGCCAGATAACTGTGCAAACTCCATTGAGAGAAAAAATCCTCCCCAGCACCCAGAGATACAGAGGAAAAAAAAAAAAAAAAATGCAACAAACAGAAAAATATCTCTGACAACTCTGACAACCTTTTTTCTTTCACAATATTTTTCCCTTCTGTGAGTACCATACAATTTTCAATTTATTAGGCCGGTGATACTGTTATGTTTCGGTAGCTGAGGAGTGCAGGTAAAAAAGGCAATACACCAGAGCAGTTGGAATCTATGAGATTGCAGTACCCTGACTAACCACCAACACTAGAGGCAGCCGTGGAGTGTTCCTACGTTGGTCCTAGACGCCTCGTCACAGCCTGAGAAACTAACTACACCTAAAGATAGAAAGAGGAAAGCTATCTGCCCCGGAGCAGATCCCCAAAGAACATAGAAAGCCCCCAAACATGTAATGGCGGTTAGACAAGAAGAAATACTGACACAGACAGAAAATAGTATGAGCAAACGTTGGGGCCCAAACTACCTAAATAGAAAAGGATAGGAAGGGCACTTACTGCAATCCCAAAAAACCCTGAAAAGCACCAACTCTACTAATTTCAAAAACACCTGAGATCACACGACCTCTACCACCTAAATTAGTTCTCTGGTGTAACAAAATCAAAACAGCAGCCACTGAAAAAACTGGAAAAAGCAAATGAACAAACATCAGTGGCTTAACTAAACTGAGAGGGCAAAAGCCCCCGGAGGGGACCCTGAAGGCCCCCACAGAAGTGCAGGACAAAATGCAAAAATCAAGCACAAAAAAAAAAGAAGAAAATGTCTTATCTGTTAGCAGGAGATGCAGACACGACACAGCAGGCTACAAAGGAAACAGGAATCAAGGATTGAGACCAGAACAATTGATCACCGCAACCCTGATGGGAAGGCGACTCCCTTATATAAGACCAGTCAGTAGCACCTGATTCCCAATCCTCACAATCTTCACTGGACAGTCCAGTACCGCTTGTAACCACCAGAGGGAGCCTCTGCTCAGAACTCATTTCAAGTCCATTCACAACACCCTTCTTTGATATCACCTTCTAATAGAAAAAGAAAGGGAGACACAAAGTGCAATAGGGTCTTATCCGATAGTAAGTTATCACTTTTTTAAGTAGGAAGCTGCTCACCTGGTATTAGGTGGTTAAAGTACATGTAGGAGAGACTGCCACAGATCCACAGGTCGGTCAACGACCTGACAATACAATGCACAGCAGAAAAGATGTGGATTCCAGTCCGCGCTGCCCAAATAATAAATTTCCAAGACGTAGTAGCAGTTAAGAAGTGGTTTAATCTACGCGTTTCAGGGTGAATACCACCCCTTCTTCAGGAAAATACCTCATATAGCTTAGGTAAGCATGCATGAAGATGATTTTGCTCCTGAAGTCACATTTCTGCTTTTTATACCATGGAAGAAAGTTGTCAGTCAGAAACTCTACATACTTTGCAGAGGTCATTTTCACACCTTCAGGAACCTTAAAGGCCCTACCAGCTGTTTCCCTATGATTCCGGCCAAAAACATGACTCCTCCACCTCCTTGATTACGTCGCAGCCTTGTTGGGACATGGTGGCCATCCACCAACCATCCACTACTCCATCCATCTGGACCATCCAGGGTTGCTCAACACTCATCAGTAAACAAGACTGTTTGAAAATTAGTCTTCATGTATGTCTGGGCCCACTGCAACCGTTTCTGCTTGTGAGCACTGTTTAGGGGTGGCCGAATCGTAGGTTTATGCACCACAGCAAGCCTTTGAAGGATCCCACACCTTGTGGTTCGAGGGACTCCAGAGGCACCAGCAGCTTCAAATATCTGTTTGCTGGTTTGTAATGGCTTTTTAGCAGCTGCTCTCTTAATCCGATGAACTTGCCTGGCAGAAACCTTTCTCATTCTGCCTTTATCAGCACGAACATGTCTGTGCTCAGAATCAGCCACAAATCTCTTAACAGTACGATGATCACGCTTAAGTTTTCGGGAAATATGTAATGTTTTCATCCCTTGACCAAGGCATTGCACTATTTGATGCTTTTCAGCAGCAGAGATATCCTTTTTTCTTTCCCATTTTACTTGAAAACTCTGGCCTGCTTAATAGTGTGGAACATCAGTTTTCCTTTTATTGGGCTCACATGGCAAACTAATTATCACAGGTATCTGAGATTGATTTCAGTGATCCAAAGAACCCTGAGACACAATACCATCAATGGGTTTCATTTACAAAAAGAAACAAAAACCACTATGACACTTAAAACCAATTTGCATAATAATTTGGAACATAGTTTATATGTTATGTGGTGTGATGTATGTACTTACGGTCTCAGACCCAAAATAGGAGCCAAAAACCCAAGCCGGTCAAAGTAGACATATTTCCGCTTTGTCGGTGCTGCTGAACCACTCCTGGCCCTCTGCTGACGTTTCCGCCGGTACTGGTCGCGGATGCTTCGCCAGCGTCTCATTACATCTTCCACTGCAATGTGACATATAATTTCATCATTTACCTAGCTGTAAAATGCCAAACTGTTACACATACATTTCACATAGTCATGGGGGCCTAGTCAGATGTCAGTATGCTAACATTTAGGCGCTTTAAAAAAAAAATTACAAAAACATATTATATTTTAGGGATACTCTGCTCAATTATTACGTTGTGCCCTTTAAGATGTTTGGGAAAAAATCTGGTAACTTACTCATTCGGTGTTGCTCCTTGTTAGGGTTTGAGTTCCCAATGCTGCACAAGGGGAATCTCGAGCCATTCCCGCTGCGGTCCTCCATCCGTCTCCGGCAGCAGTGGAGTCTGCTCAGCAGAGACGTCGGTCCCAGCATCTTGCCCATTCCAATACTGTGTAGAGACTTGCTGCTGCCCCTCCTGGATCTTCTATCATAGCCAGTGCTGGAGCAGACGTCTTTAGGACGAAGTCCTGCGTTTCCCCTTCTGAGCATGCCCAGGGTAAGATCTCTCATTGGAGATCAGGGGTCACATGTTCAGGTACTGCAGCAGCTCCTATTGGTCCGCCAGGAAGGTCCTAAAACTACATGTGTTTTGGAACAGTTTCTCATTGGTCCTTTTTCTGGCAGTAATTGTAGCTGTTACTATAAAAGGGTGGCATGGCTGGGCCGCCATGCGCTAGGATCAAATCTATTATGTGCTTGCGCCAGTGAGGTCATGTATGCATGTGGTTAGGTCTGGCTGAAATAAGCCCCTAGAATACCGGCACCTCCGGTGAGGAGATTGTATGCACGTGTTCAGGGCTCGGCTGAAAACGCCATTAGAATACCGGCTACTCCGGTGAGTTAGATTGTTGCTTGTGTTCTGACTGCATGACCTCAGACTGCAATCCGCCTAGCAGTCATCTGTGTTCCCTGTGAGTCTAACAGGACACAGTCTTTTTCTCAGCGGCTCTGTGACGCAACAGGGTTCGCTGTATAACGCTGATTCAGTGCCCTAGCGTTTTACTTTGCGGCTCACTGAAGCTAAGTGAGTTCGTACTTTTCGCCATATAGCGCTGTGGCATTCCCGTTAGCGGCTCTGGGATTAACAGAGTTTGCACTAACTGCCACAGTGCGCTACGGCGTTTATTTTGGTGACTCTGCGGGATAACAGAGTTCGCTACTTTCGCCATCTTACTAGCAGCGGGCTTCGCCTGCACGGTGGACCCCGGGCTGCGAACCCACCTCTCTACAATATCTATTAGGTGCATTCCGCAGACCCTAACATAATACTAGCGCCAGGGTCTGGCTAGTAAAATGGAGGACGATCAGCGTCTACGACAGTTCATCCAGCAGCTGGAGGATAGGTTGGCGGCTCTTGAGCGCACAACCTCAGCTGTGGATGTGAACGCAGTCGCTGTTCAGACTGCTAGCACAGCGGCAGCCAGTTTGTCTCCAACACCTCTGCCCCGACCTTGTCCCATCTCCCACTTCCAGACACGTTTTCTGGTGACGGCAAACATTGTCGGGGATTCGTGAGTCAGTGCTCTATACAACTCGAGCTTCTGGCCACACATTTTCCCACAGAGCGGTCACAAGTGGGTTTCATTGTGTCACTTCTGTCGGGCAGAGCTTTGGAATGGGCAACGCCGCTGTGGGAGCGTGACGATCGCGTGGTGCGGAGTGCTCCTCGGTTTCTGGAGGCTCTTATAAAGGTCTTTTTAGGCCCTCAGGTCACCCACGATTCAGCGCTCCAACTGCTGGCAATGTCACAGGATTCGAGCTTGGTCAGTCAGTTTTCAGTCCAATTTCGAACTCTGGCCTCCGAGTTAGAGTGGCCGGATAAGGTCCTTATACGGTATACTGGAGAGGTCTGGCTGACCATGTAAAGGACGCCTTGGCCAACTGGGAGATTCCTACCTCACTGGAGAAGCTTATCTCCATATCTACCCGCATCGACCTTCGCTTTCACGAGCGGAGGTTGGAGCGGGCCCAGTGTAGACGGAGGTTTCGGCTAGCTCCCACCTTTGCCAAACCCCTAGAATCTCCCATTCAGGCGCCCGACTCCCCGAAAGTCATGGAGGTTGTTCGAACGGGACCTAAGTCTCGGCACGTGGTTTGTAACAATTGTCAGCAGTTAGGACATTATGCCAATAGATGTCCCCAGCAATCGGGAACACAATCGCGTCTAATGACCATGGGAGGAGATTCACTAGAGTCAGCAGCATTTGCCTCCAAGCTGTCCTTTAAAGGGACAATCTCTTTTGGTCCATCCACTCTAACAGTTGAGTGTTGTGAGTGGGCTTGGGATGAGTTCTGAGCAGAGGCTCCCTCTGGTGGTTACAAGCGGTGCTGGTCTGTCCAGTGAAGATTGTGAAGATTGTGAGGATTGGGAATCAGGTGTTACTGACTGGTCTTATATAAGGGAGTCACCTTCCCATCAGGGTTGCCGGTGATCAATTGTTCTGGTCTCTATCCTTGAATCCTGTTTCCCTTGTAGCCTGCTGTGTCGTGTCTGCATCTCCTGCTAACAGATAAGACATTTTCTTCTTTTTGTTTTTGTGCTTGATTTTTGCATTTTGTCCTGCACTTCTGTGGGGGCCTTCAGGGTCCCCTCCGGGGGCTTTTGCCCTCTCAGTTTAGTTCAGCCACTGATGTTTGTACTTTTGCTTTTTCCAGTTTTTTCAGTGGCTGCTGTTTTGATTTTGTTACACCAGAGAACTAATTTAGGTGGTAGAGGTCGTGTGATCTCAGGTGTTTTTGAAATTAGTAGAGTTGGTGCTTTTCAGGGTTTTCTGGGATTGCAGTAAGTGCCCTTCCTATCCTTTTCTATTTAGTTAGTTTGGGCCCCAACGTTTGCTCATACTCTTTTCTGTCTGTGTCAGTATTTCTTCTTGTCTAACCGCCATTACATGTTTGGGGGCTTTCTATTATCTTTGGGGTTCTGATCCGGGGCAGATAGCTTTCCTATATCTATCTTTAGGTGTAGTTAGTTTCTCAGGCTGTGACGAGGCGTCTAGGACCAACGTAGGAACGCTCCACGGCTGCCTCTAGTTGTTGTAGTTAGTCAGGGTACTGCAATCTCATAGATTCCAACTGCTCTGGTGTATTGCCTTTTTTGCCTGCACTCCTCAGCTACCGAAACATAACAGTATCACCGGCCCAAAATTTAAAATTGTATGGTACTCACAGAAGGGAAAAAATTTGTTAAAGAAAAAACGGTTGTCAGAGTTGTCAGAGATATTTTTCTGTTTGTTGCATTTTTTTTTTTCCCTCTGTATCTCTGGGTGCTGGGAGGATTTTTTTCTCTCAATGGAGTTTGCACAGTTGTCTGGCCGTGTGGATCAGCTTGCCACTGAGGTTCAGAGTATTGCTGCATATCTTGCTAGGTTGCCTGTTGTGGAACCTAGGATTCCCATGCCAGATTTGTTTTTAGGGGATCGAGCTAAGTTTCAGAATTTCAAAAATAATTGTAAATTGTTTTTTGCCTTAAAATCTAAGTCCTCAGGGAACGCAGCGCAGCAGGTTCAAATTGTCATCTCTCTCCTGCGCGGCGATCCTCAGGATTGGGCTTTTTCCCTGACACCTGGGGATCCTGTTTTGAGTGATGTTGATGCATTTTGTCAGGCTTTGGGGTTATTGTACGATGAGCCTAATGTCACTGATCAAGCTGAAAAAGACTTGTTGGCATTAAATCAGGGGCTTGATGACGCTGAGTTATACTGTCAGAGATTCCGTAGGTGGGCTGTCCTGACCAAGTGGAATGACGACGCTTTGGCGGCCCTTTTTCGGAAGGGTCTGTCAGATAATGTAAAGGATGTTATGGTGGGATTCCCTGTCCCCTCTGGTCTCAATGATTCTATGTCATTAGCGATTCAAATTGACAGACGTTTGCGTGAGCGGAGAAGTATGCGTGGAATAGTGTTGCCTTGTGAACCTGCTTCTGAATCCATGCAGTGTGATAGAGTGGTGTCTGGGGCACAGTGTCATGAGTTTCGAAAGCGCAATAGGTTATGTTTCTACTGTGGTGATGCCTCTCATGCTATTTCAGTCTGCCCTAAGCGGGGAAGTCGTTTTGCACGCTCAGTTGTCTTGGGTAGTGTTCAGACTAAGTTTTTATTAACTGTCACTCTGATATGCTCTCTGTCCTCATTTTCTGCTCAGGCTTTCGTTGATTCTGGAGCAGCTATTAACCTGATGGATTATGATTTTGCTAAACGTTGTGGGTTTCCCTTGATACGATACTACGATACAACCTTTATTGATCCCGGGGGGAAATTACAGTATTACAGCAGCAATACAAACAGCAGTACATAAAATATTACATAAAATAGGACACAAAATACATAAAATAGGACACAAATCTTGCACAGGTGTACCAACATTACATAATAAATAATAAAAGTGTGTAGTTCAGGTATATATAAGATAATGTTAATTGACATTAGTACACCAGCCATCAGTCATTATTTTCTACCACCCTTAGGAAATTATTATACATCCCCATAGCAGTAGGTACAAACGATTTCCTGAATTTCTCCTTCTTGCACCTTAGTAGGATTAGACGGCTGCTGAATGTGCTCTTCTGATTCAACAACAGCTCGTATAGTGGGTGTGTGTTATTGTTCATTATTGCCCTACACTTCTTCTGAATTCTATCCTCCAATACCTCCTCAAAAGAGTCAAGATGGAGGCCAACAGCTGCGCTTGCCTTCTTGATAAGTTTGTTGAGTTTATTAGCGTCAGCTACTCGCACACTACTGCCCCAGCAAATGATAGCAAAAAAGATGGCGCTTGCTACAACGGACTGGTAGAACATCTCCAGCATTTTACTGCACACATTGAATGACCTGAGCTTCCGCAGAAAGTACAGTCTGCTCATTCCCTTCTTGTAAACCTTTTCTGTATGACACCTCCAATTGAGTTTACTGTCAAGGTGAACCCCCAAATATTTGTAGCTCTCAACAATCTCAACCTCCTGGCCAGCAATGGTGATTGGTATGTAATCTTCCTTTTTCCTTCTATAACTCACCACCATCTCCTTGGTTTTCTTTACATTTAGTTCTAGACAGTTAGTCTGACACCAATCCACAAAGTCAGAAACCACCCTTCTATATTCCTCCTCCCCCCAGCCCCCCACAATGCCCCCTGCAATCACGGAGTCATCTGAGAATTTTTGGAGGTGACAAAAATCAGATTTATACTGAAAGTCAGCTGTATACAATGAGAAGAGGAAGGGTGACAGCACTGTACCCTGAGGGGCTCCCACACTGCTCCGTACACTGCCAGATACCACCTCCCCCATCCTTACAAACTGCGGCCTGTCTGTCAGGTAGTCACTTATCCAGTTCACCATCCCCTCATCTACCGCCATAGCAGTCAACTTATTACGTAGTAAGAGCGGCTGTAGGGTATTGAAAGCACTAGAGAAGTCAAAGAACATAGCGCGCACTGCAGTTCCATCATTGTCCAAGAACGAATGCATTGTATG
>JARQOD010000003.1:521947998-522075750 GCA_033576555.1 Oophaga sylvatica | reverse complement strand
GGGGGGTTTCGAGTCAGTATGTAACTTTTTAGGCGTTTTAAAAAAAAATTACAAAAAATATTATATTTTAGGGATACTCTGCTCAATTTTACGTTGTGCCCTTTAGATGTTTGGGAAAAAATCTGGTAACTTATCATTCGGTGTTGTCCTTGTTAGGGTTTGAGTTCCAATGCTGCACAAGGGGAATCTCGAGCCATTCCCGTTTGCGGCCCTCCATCCGTCTCCGGCAGCATTTGGAGTCTGCTCTGCAGAGACGTCGGTCCCAGCATCTTGCCCATTCAATTACTTTTGTAGAGACTTGCTGCTGCCCCTCCTGGATCTTCTTATCATAGCCAGTGCTGGAGCAGGTTTTTTGGACGAAGTCCTGCGTTTCCCCTTCTGAGCATGCCAGGGTAAGATCTCTCTTGGAGATCAGGGGTCACATGTTAGGAAACTGCAGCAGCTCCTATTGGTCCGCCAGGAAGGTCCTAAATACTGTGTTTTGGGAACAGTTTCTATTGGGCCCTTTTTTTGGGCAGTAATTGTAGCGGGTTACTATAAAAGGGTGGCATGGCTGGGCCGCCATGCGCTAGGATCAAAATCTTTTATGTGCTTGCGCCAGTGGGTCATGTATCCCATGTGGTTAGGTCTGGCTGAAAATAAGCCCCTAGAATACCGGCACCTCCGGTGAGGAGATTGTATGCACGTGTTCAGGGCTCGGCTGAAAACGCCATTAGAATACCGGCTACTCCGGTGAGTTAGATTGTTGCTTGTGTTCTGACTGCATGACCTCAGACTGCAATCCGCCTAGCAGTCATCTGTGTTCCCTGTGAGTCTAACAGGACACAGTCTTTTTCTCAGCGGCTCTGTGACGCAACAGGGTTCGCTGTATAACGCTGATTCAGTGCCCTAGCGTTTTACTTTGCGGCTCACTGAAGCTAAGTGAGTTCGTACTTTTCGCCATATAGCGCTGTGGCATTCCGTTAGCGGCTCTGGGGATTAACAGAGTTGCACTAACTGCCACAGTGCGCTACGGCGTTTATTTTGGTGACTCTGCGGGATAACAGAGTTCGCTACTTTCGCCATCTTACTAGCAGCGGGTTCGCCTGCACGGTGGACCCCGGGCTGCGAACCCACCTCTCTACAATATCTATTAGGTGCATTCCGCAGACCCTAACATAATACTAGCGCCAGGGTCTGGCTAGTAAAATGGAGGACGATCAGCGTCTACGACAGTTCATCCAGCAGCTGGAGGATAGGTTGGCGGCTCTTGAGCGCACAACCTCAGCTGTGGATGTGAACGCAGTCGCTGTTCAGACTGCTAGCACAGCGGCAGCCAGTTTGTTCTCCAACACCTCTGCCCCGACCTTGTCCCATCTCCCACTTCCAGACACGTTTTCTGGTGACGGCAAACATTGTCGGGGATTCGTGAGTCAGTGCTCTATACAACTCGAGCTTCTGGCCACACATTTTCCCACAGAGCGGTCACAAGTGGGTTTCATTGTGTCACTTCTGTCGGGCAGAGCTTTGGAATGGGCAACGCCGCTGTGGGAGCGTGACGATCGCGTGGTGCGGAGTGCTCCTCGGTTTCTGGAGGCTCTTATAAAGGTCTTTTTAGGCCCTCAGGTCACCCACGATTCAGCGCTCCAACTGCTGGCAATGTCACAGGATTCGAGCTTGGTCAGTCAGTTTTCAGTCCAATTTCGAACTCTGGCCTCCGAGTTAGAGTGGCCGGATAAGGTCCTTATACGGTATACTGGAGAGGTCTGGCTGACCATGTAAAGGACGCCTTGGCCAACTGGGAGATTCCTACCTCACTGGAGAAGCTTATCTCCATATTTTACCCGCATCGTCCTTCGCTTTCACGAGCGGAGGTTGGAGCGGGCCCAGTGTAGACGGAGGTTTCGGCTAGCTCCCACCTTTGCCAAACCCCTAGAATCTCCCATTCAGGCGCCCGACTCCCCGAAAGTCATGGAGGTTGTTCGAACGGGACCTAAGTCTCGGCACGTGGTTTGTAACAATTGTCAGCAGTTAGGACATTATGCCAATAGATGTCCCCAGCAATCGGGAACACAATCGCGTCTAATGACCATGGGAGGAGATTCACTAGAGTCAGCAGCATTTGCCTCCAAGCTGTCCTTTAAAGGGACAATCTCTTTTGGTCCATCCACTCTAACAGTTGAGTGTTGTGAGTGGGCTTGGGATGAGTTCTGAGCAGAGGCTCCCTCTGGTGGTTACAAGCGGTGCTGGTCTGTCAGTGAAGATTGTGAAGATTGTGAGGATTGGGAATCAGGTGTTACTGACTGGTCTTATATAAGGGAGTCACCTTCCCATCAGGGTTGCCGGTGATCAATTGTTCTGGTCTCTATCCTTGAATCCTGTTTCCCTTGTAGCCTGCTGTGTCGTGTCTGCATCTCCTGCTAACAGATAAGACATTTTCTTCTTTTTGTTTTTGTGCTTGATTTTTGCATTTTGTCCTGCACTTCTGTGGGGGCCTTCAGGGTCCCCTCCGGGGGCTTTTGCCCTCTCAGTTTAGTTCAGCCACTGATGTTTGTACTTTTGCTTTTTCCAGTTTTTTCAGTGGCTGCTGTTTTGATTTTGTTACACCAGAGAACTAATTTAGGTGGTAGAGGTCGTGTGATCTCAGGTGTTTTTGAAATTAGTAGAGTTGGTGCTTTTCAGGGTTTTCTGGGATTGCAGTAAGTGCCCTTCCTATCCTTTTCTATTTAGTTAGTTTGGGCCCCAACGTTTGCTCATACTCTTTTCTGTCTGTGTCAGTATTTCTTCTTGTCTAACCGCCATTACATGTTTGGGGGCTTTCTATTATCTTTGGGGTTCTGATCCGGGGCAGATAGCTTTCCTATATCTATCTTTAGGTGTAGTTAGTTTCTCAGGCTGTGACGAGGCGTCTAGGACCAACGTAGGAACGCTCCACGGCTGCCTCTAGTTGTTGTAGTTAGTCAGGGTACTGCAATCTCATAGATTCCAACTGCTCTGGTGTATTGCCTTTTTTGCCTGCACTCCTCAGCTACCGAAACATAACAGTATCACCGGCCCAAAATTTAAAATTGTATGGTACTCACAGAAGGGAAAAAATTTGTTAAAGAAAAAACGGTTGTCAGAGTTGTCAGAGATATTTTTCTGTTTGTTGCATTTTTTTTTTTCCCTCTGTATCTCTGGGTGCTGGGGAGGATTTTTTTCTCTCAATGGAGTTTGCACAGTTGTCTGGCCGTGTGGATCAGCTTGCCACTGAGGTTCAGAGTATTGCTGCATATCTTGCTAGGTTGCCTGTTGTGGAACCTAGGATTCCCATGCCAGATTTGTTTTTAGGGGATCGAGCTAAGTTTCAGAATTTCAAAAATAATTGTAAATTGTTTTTTGCCTTAAAATCTAAGTCCTCAGGGAACGCAGCGCAGCAGGTTCAAATTGTCATCTCTCTCCTGCGCGGCGATCCTCAGGATTGGGCTTTTTCCCTGACACCTGGGGATCCTGTTTTGAGTGATGTTGATGCATTTTGTCAGGCTTTGGGGTTATTGTACGATGAGCCTAATGTCACTGATCAAGCTGAAAAAGACTTGTTGGCATTAAATCAGGGGCTTGATGACGCTGAGTTATACTGTCAGAGATTCCGTAGGTGGGCTGTCCTGACCAAGTGGAATGACGACGCTTTGGCGGCCCTTTTTCGGAAGGGTCTGTCAGATAATGTAAAGGATGTTATGGTGGGATTCCCTGTCCCCTCTGGTCTCAATGATTCTATGTCATTAGCGATTCAAATTGACAGACGTTTGCGTGAGCGGAGAAGTATGCGTGGAATAGTGTTGCCTTGTGAACCTGCTTCTGAATCCATGCAGTGTGATAGAGTGGTGTCTGGGGCACAGTGTCATGAGTTTCGAAAGCGCAATAGGTTATGTTTCTACTGTGGTGATGCCTCTCATGCTATTTCAGTCTGCCCTAAGCGGGGAAGTCGTTTTGCACGCTCAGTTGTCTTGGGTAGTGTTCAGACTAAGTTTTTATTAACTGTCACTCTGATATGCTCTCTGTCCTCATTTTCTGCTCAGGCTTTCGTTGATTCTGGAGCAGCTATTAACCTGATGGATTATGATTTTGCTAAACGTTGTGGGTTTCCCTTGATACGATACGATACGATACGATACACTTTATTGATCCCGGGGGGAAATTACAGTATTACAGCAGCAATACAAACAGCAGTACATAAAATATTACATAAAATAGGACACAAAATACATAAATAGGACACAAATCTTGCACAGGTGTACCAACATTACATAATAAATAAATAAAAGTGTGTAGTTCAGGTATATATAAGATAATGTTAATTGACATTAGTACACCAGCCATCAGTCATTATTTTCTACCACCCTTAGGAAATTATTATACATCCCCATAGCAGTAGGTACAAACGATTTCCTGAATTTCTCCTTCTTGCACCTTAGTAGGATTAGACGGCTGCTGAATGTGCTCTTCTGATTCAACAACAGCTCGTATAGTGGGTGTGTGTTATTGTTCATTATTGCCCTACACTTCTTCTGAATTCTATCCTCCAATACCTCCTCAAAAGAGTCAAGATGGAGGCCAACAGCTGCGCTTGCCTTCTTGATAAGTTTGTTGAGTTTATTAGCGTCAGCTACTCGCACACTACTGCCCCAGCAAATGATAGCAAAAAAGATGGCGCTTGCTACAACGGACTGGTAGAACATCTCCAGCATTTTACTGCACACATTGAATGACCTGAGCTTCCGCAGAAAGTACAGTCTGCTCATTCCCTTCTTGTAAACCTTTTCTGTATGACACCTCCAATTGAGTTTACTGTCAAGGTGAACCCCCAAATATTTGTAGCTCTCAACAATCTCAACCTCCTGGCCAGCAATGGTGATTGGTATGTAATCTTCCTTTTTCCTTCTATAACTCACCACCATCTCCTTGGTTTTCTTTACATTTAGTTCTAGACAGTTAGTCTGACACCAATCCACAAAGTCAGAAACCACCCTTCTATATTCCTCCTCCCCCCAGCCCCCCACAATGCCCCCTGCAATCACGGAGTCATCTGAGAATTTTTGGAGGTGACAAAAATCAGATTTATACTGAAAGTCAGCTGTATACAATGAGAAGAGGAAGGGTGACAGCACTGTACCCTGAGGGGCTCCCACACTGCTCCGTACACTGCCAGATACCACCTCCCCCATCCTTACAAACTGCGGCCTGTCTGTCAGGTAGTCACTTATCCAGTTCACCATCCCCTCATCTACCGCCATAGCAGTCAACTTATTACGTAGTAAGAGCGGCTGTAGGGTATTGAAAGCACTAGAGAAGTCAAAGAACATAGCGCGCACTGCAGTTCCATCATTGTCCAAGAACGAATGCATTGTATGTAGCAGAGACGCTACAGCATCATCCACCCCCAATCTCTGCTGGTACGCAAACTGCAGGGGGTCAGTGTAGGCCCTCACCCTCGGGCACAAGTAGGCGAGTATTATTCTCTCCAAGGACTTCATAGCATGCGATGTTAACGCCACTGGACGATAATCTTGTAGGGAAGTTGGAAAAGTGGTCTTAGGAACTGGCACCAGGCAGGTGGTCTTCCACAGTTCTGGTACCCCCTGTGATAGAAGGCTCCAGTTAAACAGGTGCTGGAAGACAGTACACAGTTGGTTGGCACATGCTCTGAGGACACGTGGGCTGAGGCCATCAGGCCCAGCTGCTTTGCCAATAACAAGACTGCTAAACTGTCTTCTCACGTCGCTTTGGGAGACAGTTAAGGCAGGCAGCTTATCCCCCAATGTCAATGCTGCCGATCTTTTCCCAGATCCATCCCCCATTTCTGATGACGCTGTGCTTGTGCTGGTGAATCTGTTGAAAAATTCATTCATTTCATTAGCCCAGGGCAGATCCACTTCCCCATGCTCCGACTTTGCCTTAAACCCAGTTAGCTGTTTCATGCCCGACCACACCTCCATGGAATTGTTGTGTGACAGTTTATTTTCTAATTTAATTCGGAACGCCTCACGGGCATTCTTAATTTTCCCCTTTAAGTCCCTTTGTATCAATTTCAGTTTCTTAGTATCCTTCATTTTAAATGCCAGTTTTTTCTTGTTTAGTAAGTGTTTCAATTCTTTTGTAATCCAAGGCTTGTTATTTGCATAACATCGAATCTTTTTAGCTGGTACAACAGTGTCAGTGCAAAAAATTTATATAATCCGTACCCCTACAGAAGTCTATTCCCCTACTGGGGATCGATTCTACCCCTTTGGCTGAGAATAAACCTCAGTTCTCTACTCAGGTGATAATGAGGGTTGAACCTGATCATCAAGAGTGCTGCAAATTTTTGGTTCTGTATAATCTGCATGATATTATCGTACTGGGTTTCCCTTGGTTACAGTCTCATAATCCTGTTTTGGATTGGAAATCTGTGTCTGTAACCAGTTGGGGCTGCCAATGTGTTAATACCAACACTCCTGTTTTTTCTGCCTCCCCCCAGGCTCAGGATGTTCCTGACTTTTTGATTGATTTTTCTGATGTATTTAGCGAAAGTAAATCTGCATCCTTGCCTCCCCATAGGAGCTATGACTGCACTATTGAATTAGTGCCTGGTAGTAAATTCCCTAAAGGTCGTCTTTTTAACTTGTCTGTACCTGAACATGACGCTATGCGGTCTTATATCAAGGAGTCATTGGAGAAGGGTCATATCAGACCATCCTCTTCACCCTTAGGTGCCGGTTTTTTCTTTGTGGCCAAAAAGGATGGTTCATTAAGGCCGTGTATTGATTATCGTCTTTTGAACAATATTACTGTGAAATATCAATACCCGTTACCCTTGATTTCTGACCTGTTTTCCAGGGTGAAAAATGCTACTTGGTTTACCAAGCTTGACCTCAGGGGGGGCATATAACCTTATTCGCATTAAGCACGGGGATGAATGGAAGACGGCATTCAATACCCCGGAGGGGCATTTTGAGTACCTTGTGATGCCCTTTGGGCTCACTAATGCTCCTTCTGTCTTCCAGTCCTTCATGAATGACATTTTCAGGGATTTTGTGGATAAATTTCTGATTGTTTATTTGGATGATATCTTGATTTTTTCTAATGACTGGGACTCTCATGTGAAACATGTTCGAACTGTATTCCAGATTTTGAGAGAGAATGCTCTGTATGTGAAGGGATCAAAGTGTCTTTTTGGCGTACAGAGGATCTCATTTCTGGGATTCATTTTGTCCCCATCTGTTATTGAAATGGACCCGGTCAAGGTTCAGGCCATCTGTGATTGGGTCCAACCTACTTCATTAAAGGCTCTTCAAAGATTTTTGGGTTTTGCCAATTTTTATCGTAAATTTATTGGTAATTTCTCGGTTATTGTTAAACCATTAACTGATTTGACCAAAAAGGGTTCTGATGTGGTGAATTGGCCTCCTGAGGCAGTCTCTGCATTTCAGGATCTTAAGCAGAGATTCACTTCTGCTCCTGTTCTACGGCAGCCTGATGTTTCTCTGCCATTTCAGGTGGAGGTTGATGCCTCTGAAATTGGGGCAGGTGCCGTTTTGTCCCAAAAAGATCCAGAGACCTCTAAAAGTAACCCTTGTGCCTTTTTCTCTCGAAAATTTTCTCCTACTGAACGTAATTATGACGTGGGTAATCGGGAGTTATTGGCCATGAAGTGGGCTTTTGAAGAGTGGAGACATTGGCTGGAGGGAGCCAAACATCAGGTGGTGGTCCTTACTGACCATAAGAATCTGGTTTATCTGGAATCTGCCAAGCGACTCAATCCTAGACAGGCCAGGTGGGCCTTGTTTTTCACACGTTTTAATTTTGTGGTTTCCTTTCTTCCTGGCACTAAGAATGTTAAGGCGGATGCCCTCTCGAGGAGCTTCCTTGCGGACTCTCCTGAGTTATCTGATCCTTCTGTTATTTTGAAAGAGGGTGTAGTTCTTTCCGCCATCTCACCTAATTTGAGACTTGCTCTGGAGGGGTGTCAGGAGGATAGGCCCGAGCGCTGCCCTGTTGGAAAATTGTTTGTCCCGGACCAGTGGAAAAAGAGTGTGATGTCTGAGATTCATTGTTCCACGTTGGCTGGGCATCCCGGAATTTTTGGTACCAGAGACTTGGTTAGTCGGTCCTTTTGGTGGCCTACCTTGTCTCGTGATGTCAGGGAATTTGTGCAGTCCTGCGGGACTTGCTCTCGCTCCAAGCCTTGCTCTCGCTCTAGTGGTTTGTTGATGCCATTGCCTGTGCCCAAGAGACCATGGACCCATATCTCTATGGATTTCATTTCCGACCTTCCTGTTTCTCAGAGAATGACCACCATCTGGGTGATTTGTGATAGGTTTTCCAAGATGATACATCTTGTGCCATTACCTAAATTGCCTTCCTCCTCTGAATTGGTGCCGTTGTTCCTTCAGCACGTGGTTTGTTTTACACGGCATTCCTGAGAACATAGTGTCTGACAGAGGAGTCCAGTTTGTTTCCAGATTTTGGAGGACTTTTTGTTCTAAACTGGGTGTTCAATTGTCTTTCTCCTCGGCATTTCATCCTCAGACCAATGGTCAAACTGAGAGAACAAACCAGAAATTGGAGACTTATCTAAGATGCTTTGTGTCTGCTGATCAGGATGACTGGGTCTCTTTTTTGCCTTTGGCTGAGTTTGCTCTTAATAATAGGGCTAGTTCTGCCACTTTGATGTCTCCATTTTTCTGTAATTCTGGGTTTCACCCTCGATTTTCTTCAGGACAGACGGAGGCTTCTGTCTGTCAGGTGTTGACTCTGTTGTGGAGCGTATGCAACAGATTTGGGACCAGGTAGTGGAGAGGTTGTCCCTCTCTCAGGAGAGGGCCCAGCGGTTTGCTAACCGGCATAGGACTGATGGTCCTCGGTTTAAAGTAGGGGACTTGGTCTGGTTGTCCTCAAAAAATATTCCTATGAGAGTAGCATCTCCTAAATTTAAGCCTAGGTTCATTGGACCTTATAAGATCATGGAGATTCTTAATCCTGTTTCTTTTCGTTTGCTTCTTCCAGGGACATTTAAGATCCATAACGTGTTCCACAAGTCCTTGTTGAAGAGGTTTGTTGAGCCAGTGGTTCCTGCTGCTGTGCCTCCTGACCCTGTTTTGGTTGAGGGCAATCTGGAGTATGTGGTTGAGAAAATATTAGATTCTCGTTTTTCTAGACGGAAACTCCAGTATTTGGTTAAGTGGAGAGGTTATGGTCAGGAGGACAATTCTTGGGTGTTTGCTTCGGACATGCATGCTAGGAGACTCATCCGTGCGTACCATAGAGCTCATCCTGACCGACCTGGTTGCTCAAATGAGGGTTCGGTGACCCCTCCTCAAGGGGAGGGTACTGTTGTGAGTGGGCTTGGGATGAGTTCTGAGCAGAGGCTCCCTCTGGTGGTTACAAGCGGTGCTGGTCTGTCCAGTGAAGATTGTGAAGATTGTGAGGATTGGGAATCAGGTGTTACTGACTGGTCTTATATAAGGGAGTCACCTTCCCATCAGGGTTGCCTGTGATCAATTGTTCTGGTCTCTATCCTTGAATCCTGTTTCCTTGTAGCCTGCTGTGTCGTGTCTGCATCTCCTGCTAACAGATAAGACATTTTCTTCTTTTTGTTTTTGTGCTTGATTTTTGCATTTTGTCCTGCACTTCTGTGGGGGCCTTCAGGGTCCCCTCCGGGGGCTTTTGCCCTCTCAGTTTAGTTCAGCCACTGATGTTTGTACTTTTGCTTTTTCCAGTTTTTTCAGTGGCTGCTGTTTTGATTTTGGTACACTAGAGAACTAATTTAGGTGGTAGAGGTCGTGTGATCTCAGGTGTTTTTGAAATTAGTAGAGTTGGTGCTTTTCAGGGTTTTCTGGGATTGCAGTAAGTGCCCGTCCTATCCTTTTCTATTTAGTTAGTTTGGGCCCCAACGTTTGCTCATACTCTTTTCTGTCTGTGTCAGTTAGAGTTGAGCGATACTTTTCCGATATCCAAAAGTATCGGAATCGGAATGGTATCGCCGATACACAAAAAATATCGGCGATACCCGATACCGATACCGGAAGTCCCATGTAAGTCTATGGGAACAAAATATCGAAATAAAAAAAAACCCATTCTTGCCTTGTAGGTTAATTGTACATGAAGGAAAACAACAAAGAGTAATGTAGAATGTATTGGGGGAGGTTGAGGAGACATTAAAGGCATAGATGTTTAACCCATCCAATGGAATAGCATTAATTTTTTTTTTTTAGGAAATACGTTCGGATTGACGAACAAATTGACAATGTTGTTAACCTTTTTTCTATTTTGTCAAATATGTCTGTTTCACAACTTCCATGGTCTTCACCTTTTTAACTTTTCACACACTTTCTCCTTCATAATCTTCAGCAGCATCATCTTTCTCATCAAATTATTCTTCATCTTCACCTTCTTAATCTTCTAAAACTTCTTGCTATTCATCTTTTTGTTAACATTACTTATATTGTTCTTATTAAACAGTTATTATTCTTCATATTCTACTTCTTCATCTTCTTCCTATTCATCCTTTTCATCATATTCTTATTTGTGACAGACATTCCTGTACTTGTAATCTGTAAAACTCTGAATTTTCATCCTTCCGTTCTTGCTGTCACGAAAGATTTTAATTACAACAGTATTTGTCGCGTTCAGTTTAGCCTGCAGCAGCATCAGGCATTTTTCCAGGGGCACCACGAGGAGGAACGGACTCACCCCATACACTGCTTAGTCTTCTTCTGCTTAGAATTTAGAGCATATATTTTGCTCTTCATTTTGGTCTTATACTTAATGTTCTTCTGCTTTTTGATCTTCTGCTTATTGTTCTTCTGTCTCTTGTTCTGTATCTTGTAGTTTGTCTTAACCTTCTTTGTCCTGTTGGTGATGGTACAAAAGCCAATGGAAGTAACGAGGACCAGCTGACTGTGCTGGAACCCGGAGGGTCAGCAGAAGGAAAAGAGCCAATGGCACAACCGAGGACCAGCTGACGTTACTGGGACAGGGTTACTAAGCAGGAGGTACCTGTGCTCCAAAGCACTACCAAGGACCAGCAGACGTTGCTGGAACTCGGATACCGACATGGAGGCACCTAGGCCAAAGGCACTGCGGAGAACCAGCTGACGGTACTGGAACCGGATGGGTAGCAGAAGGTACAAGAGCCAATGAAAGTAACGAGGACCAGCTGACTGTGCTGGAACCCGGAGGGTCAGCAGAAGGAAAAGAGCCAATGGCACAACCGAGGACCAGCTGACGTTACTGGGACAGGGTTACTAAGCAGGACGTACCTGTGCTCCAAAGCACTACCAAGGACCAGCAGACGTTGCTGGAACTCGGATACCGACATGGAGGCACCTAGGCCAAAGGTACTGCGGAGAACCAGCTGACGGTACTGGAACCCGGATGGGTAGCAGAAGGTACCCATGGAAATTAAAGTTGAGGCAGCAGGACTGTTTGCCGTTCACACAGCAGGGGAACAGCTGACATTACTGAACCCCAGTAAACACAGGAGCAAGTGTAGACTGTGCTAACAGCACTTCCGAGAAAACAACTGGCGGTGTTGTAAACCCAGGGATGAGAAGAGAACAGGGTGGAGGCAGCAGGACTTTTTGCCGTTCACACAGCAGGGGAACAGCTGACATTACTGAACCCCAGTAACACAGGAGCAAGTGTTCACTGTGCTAACAGCACTTCCGAGAAAACAACTGGCGGTGTTGTAACCAGGGATGAGAAGAGAACAGGGGGGAGGCAGCAGCTGTTTGCCGTTCACACAGCAGGGGAACAGCTGACATTACTGAACCCCAGTAACACAGGAGCAAGTGTTCACTGTGCTAACAGCACTTCTGAGCAACAACTGGCGGTGTTGTAGCCCAGGGATGAGAAGAGAACAGGGTGGAGGCAGCAGGATGTTTGCCGTTCACACAGCAGGGGAACAGCTGACATTACTGAACCCCAGTAACACAGGAGCAGTGTAGACTGTGCTAACAGCACTTCGAGAAACAACTGGCGGTGTTGAAAACCAGGGATGAGAAGAGAACATGGTGGAGGCAGCAGGACTGTTTGCCGTTCACACAGCAGGGGAAACAGCTGACATTACTGAACCCCAGTAACACAGGAGCAAGTGTAGACTGTGCTAACAGCACTTCCGAGAAACAATGGCGGTGTTGTAAACCCAGGATGAGAAGAGAACAGGGTGGGGCAGCAGGACTGTTTGCCGTTCACACAGCAGGGGAACAGCTGACATTTACTGAACCCAGTAAACACAGGAGCAAGTGTTCACTGTGCTAACAGCACTTCTGAGCAACAACTGGCGGTGTTGTAGCCCAGGGATGAGAAGAGAACAGGGTGGAGGCAGCAGGACTGTTTGCCGTTCACACAGCAGGGGAACAGCTGACATTACTGAACCCCAGTAAACAGGAGCAAGTGTAGACTGTGCTAACAGCACTTCCGAGAAACAACTGGCGGTGTTGTAAACCAGGGATGAGAAGAGAACATGGTGGAGGCAGCAGGACTTTTTGCCGTTCACACAGCAGGGGAACAGCTAAACATTACTGAACCCCAGTAACACAGGGCAAGTGTTCACTGTGCTAACAGCACTTCCGAGAAACAACTGGCGGTGTTGTAACCCAGGGATGAGAAGAGAAACAGGTGGAGGCAGCAGGACTGTTTGCCGTTCACAGCAGGGGAACAGCTGACATTACTGAACCCCAGTAACACAGGAGCAAGTGTAGACTGTGCTAACAGCACTTCCGAGAAACAACTGGCGGTGTTGTAACCAGGGATGAGAAAGAGAACAGGGTGGAGGCAGCAGGACTGTTTGCCGTTCACACAGCAGGGGAACAGCTGACATTACTGAACCCAGTAACACAGGAGCAAGTGTTCACTGTGCTAACAGCACTTCTGAGCAACAACTGGCGGTGTTGTAGCCCAGGGATGAGAAGAGAACAGGGTGGAGGCAGCAGGACTTTTTGCCGTTCACACAGCAGGGGAAACAGCTGACATTACTGAAACCCCAGTAACACAGGAGCAAGTGTAGACTGTGCTAACAGCACTTCCGAGAAACAACTGGCGGTGTTGTAACCCAGGGATGAGAAGAGAACATGGTGGAGGCAGCAGGACTTTTTGCCGTTCACACAGCAGGGGAACAGCTGACATTACTGAACCCAGTAACACAGGAGCAAGTGTTCACTGTGCTAACAGCACTTCCGAGAAACAACTGGCGGGTTGTAACCCAGGGATGAGAAGAGAACAGGGTGGAGGCAGCAGGACTGTTTGCCGTTCACACAGCAGGGGAACAGCTGACTTTTACTGAACCCCAGTAACACAGGAGCAAGTGTAGACTGTGCTAACAGCACTTCCGAGAAAACAACTGGCGGTGTTGTAACCAGGGATGAGAAGAGAACAGGGTGGAGGCAGCAGGACTGTTTGCCGTTCACACAGCAGGGGAACAGCTGACATTACTGAACCCCAGTAACACAGGAGCAAGTGTTCACTGTGCTAACAGCACTTCTGAGCAACAACTGGCGGTGTTGTAGCCCAGGGATGAGAAGAGAACAGGGTGGAGGCAGCAGGACTGTTTGCCGTTCACACAGCAGGGGAACAGCTGACATTACTGAACCCAGTAACACAGGAGCAAGTGTAGACTGTGCTAACAGCACTTCCGAGAAACAACTGGCGGTGTTGTAACCCAGGGATGAGAAGAGAACATGGTGGAGCAGCAGGACTTTTTGCCGTTCACACAGCAGGGGAACAGCTGACATTACTGAACCCCAGTAACACAGGAGCAAGTGTTCACTGTGCTAACAGCACTTCCGAGAAACAACTGGCGGTGTTGTAACCCAGGGATGAGAAGAGAACAGGGTGGAGGCAGCAGGACTGTTTGCCGTTCACACAGCAGGGGAACAGCTGACATTACTGAACCCCAGTAACACAGGAGCAAGTGTAGACTGTGCTAACAGCACTTCCGAGAAACAAAACTGGCGGTGTTGTAACCCAGGGATGAGAAGAGAACAGGGTGGAGGCAGCAGGACTTTTTGCCGTTCACACAGCAGGGGAACAGCTGACATTACTGAACCCCAGTAACACAGGAGCAAGTGTAGACTGTGCTAACAGCACTTCCGAGAAACAACTGGCGGTGTTGTAACCCAGGGATGAGAAGAGAACAGGGTGGAGGCAGCAGGACTTTTTGCCGTTCACACAGCAGGGGAACAGCTGACATTACTGAACCCCAGTAACACAGGAGCAAGTGTTCACTGTGCTAACAGCACTTCCGAAAAACAACTGGCGGTGTTGTAACCCAGGGATGAGAAGAGAACAGGGTGGAGGCAGCAGGACTGTTTGCCGTTCACACAGCAGGGGAACAGCTGACATTACTGAACCCCAGTAACACAGGAGCAAGTGTAGACTGTGCTAACAGCACTTCCGAGAAACAACTGGCGGTGTTGTAACCCCAGGGATGAGAAGAGAACAGGGTGGAGGCAGCAGGACTGTTTGCCGTTCACACAGCAGGGGAACAGCTGACATTACTGAACCCAGTAACACAGGAGCAAGTGTTCACTGTGCTAACAGCACTTCTGAGCAACAACTGGCGGTGTTGTAGCCCAGGGATGAGAAGAGAACAGGGTGGAGGCAGCAGGACTGTTTGCCGTTCACACAGCAGGGGAACAGCTGACATTACTGAACCCCAGTAACACAGGAGCAAGTGTAGACTGTGCTAACAGCACTTCCGAGAAAAAACTGGCGGTGTTGTAACCCAGGGATGAGAAGAGAACATGGTGGAGGCAGCAGGACTTTTTGCCGTTCACACAGCAGGGGAACAGCTGACATTACTGAACCCCAGTAACACGGGAGCAAGTGTAGACTGTGCTAACAGCACTTCCAAGCAACAACTGGCGGTGTTGGAGCCCAGGGTCAAGGAGGATGTTTAAATATAGATGAAGTATTTTCCTTGTTTCGTGTCAATTAAAAATGTCTATACTCCAAACAAGAGAAATATAACCTTTAGTACCATAAGATGATGATTTTACTTTAAAAAATATAGTAAATTAATAATTGAAAACATAAACGCATACATTAACATGTTGAAAAGCAATGCAAACCACAATAAAAATAGGTTAAATAATTGCTATACGGTTTTATAATAAAAGCATACAAGTACATATCAGAATCCATTAATGATGGATAAGTAACAGTATGTACACTTTTTCATTTGCTGAATAATATCACTAAAAAGTTTTAAAAATATCTAAAATTTCCTCATGTAATTACTGATAATATGTGCCAATCATTTATTTAACAAAAAAAAACCTTTAAAAAGTGCATAGTGAAAACAGCTATTTATGCCTGACTGTGGACTTGCAAGCATGACAACGGATAGATAAGGTATATATAGATGACACTGCATAGCCAAGATGGTGAATGGCGATGTAATACTGTACCTCAATAAAGTGTGTGTTTACTAAGTACTACACCCTTATTTTTATATAGCTTTATAAAAGGGTACGTGCATGTATGCTTGCGCCTTTGTTTGGACGCACAGACTGGCTTCCTGCTGTGAGCGTTGGGTATTGGAGCGTCTGTGCGTCTTATGAGCAGACTAACATTCACGGTGCGCATCGTTCATCATCGCAAGCGTACCGACAACACAAAGGCGTTGTCATGACTGCTTTACTCAGTAAACATGCACCTATGATGAAACATACACGCATGTGCCCTATTACATAACAAGCTACAAGAAAAATGCGTGTGAGGTGTGACACAGCTGTTTTGTTAAGGTACAGTATTATATCGACATTGTACAGTGTCGCTATTCAGTCTGATAAATAGATATCATTCACCTATTCTATCAGTTGTCGTTCTTTCAGCACACTTACAGGTATATATTTTGCTATTGTGACTATGCACTATTGACTTTACCAAGGTAATGCATGATTTTTGTTAGCGATTATCATGTTTACATGAAGGACCTTTTTGATATGGGCTGTTAACTTTCTAATCAAATATGTATTTTTTAAAATGACACAAATATAAGTAATGTTGAAGAGGACTATTCTACATGCATTGTTTGCACAATATTACAGGTGTACATCACGTCCCTTAATCAAATTGGATATTATATTTCTTGTATGCTTTTATTTCAAAGGCAAGAACACTGAAGTATAACCTTCGCACTGCAGCAGTTGTCAAAGTTCAACCCACATTATGCACTTCCAACATTGCAGTTTTTGGGAGTCATCATGATGTGAGTTGGATTTGTCTAAGCTATGGGTGACAAGGTTGACCATCAGTATCCTATAGCTTAGTAGGCTTTTGTGTTTGCATTTGTTTTCGACATGTTTCATATCTGTAATAATATGTCACAATTATTTTGTTACAGATTTGTGACAAAGACAAATCATTTTATGGTTTGAAAGTTGACGTTTCAAATGTTTACAGCTTAGAAATCATGGTGTAGCCTCATATCTATGTGTAGCACTAGACACTTTGAGATGTCATTTTTTTTTTTCACCTTGATTAGGTAGCTAGCAGTAATTTTTGCCGGACACACAGCAGGGGAACAGCAGGCGTTACTGAACCCACAAAACACATCAGCGATTGTTTTCATTGTGCATCTAAACTTCTGAGCAGCAACTGGCGCTGTTGAAGCCCAGGGTCAAGGAGGGTGTAGGCAGAGGCCTAGTATGAGACGTTTGAAGTTGAAGTTGTAGTTAGCAGCAGTAATTTTTGCCAGACACACAGCAGGGGAACAAGCAGGCGTTACTGAACCCCACAAACAATCAGCGATTGTTTTATCTGTGATCTAACACTTTGAGCAGCAACTGGCGTTGTTGAAGCCCAGGGTCAAGGAGGGTGTAGGCAGAGGCCTAGTATGAGACGTTTGAAATTGAAGTTGTAGTTAGCAGCAGTAATTTTTGCCAGACACACAGCAGGGGAAAAAGCAGGCGTTACTGAACCCCACAAACAAAATCAGCGATTGTTTTTCATCTGTGCATTAACACTTCTGAGCAGCAATGGCGCTGTTGAAGCCCAGGGTCAAGGGAGGGTGTAGGCAGGGCCCAGTATGAGACGTTTGAAGTTGAAGTTGTAGTTAGCAGCAGTAAAATTTTTGCCAGACACACAGCAGGGGAACAGCAGGCGTTACTGAACCCCACAAACACTCAGCGATTGTTTTCATCTGTGCATCTAACACTTCTGGCAGCAACTGGCGCTGTTGAAGCCCAGGGTCAAGGAGGGTGAAGGCAGAGGCCTAGTATGAGACGTTTGAAGTTGAAGTTGTAGTTGCAGCAGTAATTTTTGCCAGACACACAGCAGGGGAACAGCAGGCGTTATGAACCCCAAAACACATCAGCGTTGTTTTCATCTGTGCATCTAACACTTCTGAGCAGCAACTGGCGCTGTTGAAGCCCAGGTCAAGGAGGGTGTAGGCAGAGGCCTAGTATGAGACGTTTGAAGTTGAAGTTGTAGTTAGCAGCAGTAATTTTGCCAGACACACAGCAGGGGAACAGCAGGCGTTATGAACCCCAAAAAAATCAGCGATTGTTTTCATCTGTGCATCTAACACTTCTGAGCAGCAACTGGCGCTGTTGAAGCCCAGGGTCAAGGAGGGTGTAGGCATAAAATATTGAGTTATTGCCTTGTTACGTGGCCATTGAAAATGTATGTACTTCAAACAAGAATAAATGAAGTTTTACTACAACAATAAAATGATAAATTTCAATTACAAGAATAGAAAAATTTTTATACTTGACAGTCCTCTGTGGTTGATAACGTTTAATGGCTAACTGAAAATATGGTAACAAATTCAAAGCTTTCGAGACTACTCAGGTGTCTTCTTCAGGCTAAGAGTAAAGCCAAAAATGAAGAATCAAATATTTCTACACAAACAGGACACAGGAATAGCTAAGACAAGTGAGGGAGGGACAAGTGAGGGGAGACGGAAAACAAAAAGGAGAACAAGGATGAATTATCAGCGCCACACAATCACAGATAAATTAATGAATTTACCTGTGGCAAAAGACTTTTGTATGCCGGTCATAGCATCATGGATATGGAATTATGGTATTAAAATATAATTTCAAATATGAGAAACGTACAAAGGTTTCAGAATATAAGCTCATCATGACCTTTGACACTGTTAGTGATGGAATGAATAGATCACATGGATTTATGTCTTTCTATATCAATTAAGGAATCTGCGTCTATGCCCTTCCAGGGTCATGAAAACCCAAAAAAATACGCCAATGAGAGGGCAATCAAACTTTCTATCCTTATCTAGGAACTGTTCCAATATTTATGTTCATCCCTGTGAGATAATGACAGTTCTGATACACGTCACTTACTTGTCTTACCTATTGCACTATTCCTGTGTCCTGTTGTGTATAGAAATATGTGATGCTTAATTTTTTTTGTTAGTCTTTCCCTGATGAAGAGACGTGAGTAGCCTTGAAAGTTGCAATTTGTTTCCATCTTTTCAGTTACCCATTAAAGGTATCAACCACTGCTGACTCTGAAGTCTAAATTTTTTTCTATCTACTGGCTAACACGGTACAAAGATACAATGTTTTCTAATTTCAAGAAGGAAAAATAAAGAAAATACAAATATAAAACATATATGCACATGCCAAAAATAATTGGAACAACACAACACCCAAAAAATTGGTAACAAAATATAGTGTTGTAAATTTAAGAATAAAAGTCAATTTTTTTTTTTATGAATAATGCTTAAGGAACGCTATGTTAAACCATAACATAGTGAAGACAATGGATTTTGTAATAGTCACTCATCATCATCATCGCAAATTTTATGTGACAGTCACAGACATTTCAATTATTTAAGTTATAAAATCGTAACTTTCTATAGCATGTATGACATGTCCGCTGGATCATCAATGTGATTGATGACACAATAATGTACAATAAAAAATACCATTTAAAAAAACATTAGGCATTGTTTGTCACAATTTAAGTGTGTGCCTGCAAGTGTAGGTGAAACAAAGGTCGGATAGCAAAGGTATATTCTATGTCTGTATCAGACAGTGACAGCCTCTGATGGTAATGCCGATGTATACTGTACGTCAATAAAGTCTGCGGCTGAATCATGCATTTTTTGCTTGTAGAGTGTTGAAGGGGTAAAAGAATGTCTGGTTGCGCAAAGCTTTATCCGTCAACACTACCTTCCTACTGTCACGCGTAGGGTGGGTAGGTGTGGCATTAGCTGACTATCAAATGTGAGGTTAGGCTGCGTTATTGCGCATAGGGACGCAAAAAAAAATACAGCAGTAATAATTTAATGTGTAATACTCCACCTATGACAAACCAAAAAATTACGTTCCCTCTTTAACAATGTACAAGACTAACAAGCCCAATGGTTGACGCTGACTTAATTGAGATACAGTATTACATCAACATTGTCCATGAGTAACTATGCACTGTGATACCTATATACAGTATTAATTTATATCTCTTGTGGTGTTTCAACAGCACTTGCAGGTATAATACCTATTGTCAGTATGCATGATGCACCCTTTTTAGATGTAATAATTTATTATTGGACATTATTCCATGTTTACATGCTGGCCATTTCATATTTTGGTGTTTGAAGTTACAGTTGGCATCAGTATGTGTATTTTATAATGTCTGTCATAAATAAAACTCGTGATGATGATGATGAGGATTTAAAGATTGTACATCCATTGAGTGCATTATCTTACAGGTACAGATAAGTTCCTTAAAAAGCATTAATTCATAAGTCTGAAATGTATTTTATGCATTAATTTCAAAAAAGTGAAGAGTAGACTATGTTTTATTTTTTGTTACCATTTCTAATAGACATGTGCAGATATGCGCTGTGATGACAAATTATTATTTGTCCATATTTGTCATAAAAATTTTCATTCTAGGCATGCAAAACTTCACAATTTCATGTTTTCAGCATAAACAAGCAGGGTGACGGCTCTTCCCTATTTGGAGCATGTTGGTCATGTGTTTTTCTGTCCATGTGCGGGAACAGGACACTTCTTGCCGTTGACACAGCAGGGGAACAGCTGGCGTTACTGAACCCCACTAACAGTAGAGCTTGTGTTTTGTTCTGTGGACAGACACTTCTGGAGCAGCAACTGGCAGTGTTGGAGCCCAGGGAGTAGAGTTCAGGTGGTAGAAAGATGAAATAACAGGAGACATGGATAACGTTGCGAACCCGTTATTTAATCTGAAACGGACAGACAAATTCTGCCGAGATCCATGCCTTGTTCATTTTCAGAAAAGTAAGCCGGTCTACATTATCGAGGGATTGTCGCATGCGACGGTCTGTTAGTACACCACCTGCAGCACTAAAGACGCGCTCCGATAATACACTGGCAGCAGGGCAAGCCAGCACCTCCAATGCATACTGGCTAAGCTCTGGCCATGTATCCAGCTTAGAGACCCAAAACTTGAATGGGGAAGGCCATCTGGGAGTACCTGAGAGGCAAAGCCAAGTAGTCTGTCACCATCTGACGGATACGTTGCTCCCGCTGACTGGAGCCTCTCGGATGGTGTAGACATTTGCGCTGCCACAAAACTTTGCCACATTTTTAACATATGGTCTTTCCCTGTGCAGAGGCACTGCGTGTGCTCCCTCTTGTTGCAGAGCTCTCTACACGCCTCGACGCACAGAGCTGCTTTGTAAAGCAGTAGCAGCAGCAGTGCTCTCGGCAGTAAGGTAGAACATTAGGGATTGCACCAGTGTGTCTTGGTACTCCCGCATTTTACGCTCCGGGTTCAACGGTGTGATGAGGCTTTTGACGTTGTCCGGTAGCGGGGTCTAGGGGGTGTACACCCAATAATCAGACGTCGTGAGAATGTGGGCGATGCGGCGGTCGTTTCTTAGGCACTGCAGCTTGAAATCAACCATGTGCTGCAGATCCCAACTGGCAAAGAAACGCTGTCCTCTGCAAGAGGCGTTATCTCTGCCTGCTCTGCATCACCCCACCCTCGCTCTACATACTGACTAGAGCGTTGTGTACCTCCCTCTGGAGCGATGTCTTCCTCCTCCATTGACTCCTCCTCCTCATCCTCCTCACAAAGTGAGCCCTGCCCAGCCCTTTGTGAGGAACCACGTTGCGCTGACTTTCCAGAAGGTGATGGAATTTGTGACTCCTCATCCTCCACCTCTTCCAAAACTCATCCCTTTATTGCTTGCAGTGTTTTTTTGAAGCAGGCAGATAAGGGGGACAGTCAGGCTGACTAGTGCATCATCTGCACTCGCCATCGCGTTGACTCATCAAACGCACGCAAAACGTGGCACATGTCCTTATAGTGGCCCACTCATTAATGGTGAAGTGTGGACGGCGCAAATTGCGTGTTGATTGCGCCTGATGCAGCTGTACTCCATAACTGCTGGCTGCTGCTCACACAACCGCTCCAACATATGTAACGTTGAATTCCACCTGGTGGATACGTCACATATGATGCGATGTTCAGGAAGGCGCAATCTGCGTTGCAGAGCTGCAATGCGCGATCTGGCCATGCTGGAACGTGCAAGTGAGCGCACTCTAGGCGGACCTTGTGCAGCAGTGCATCAAGATCCGGATAGTCCCTCAAAAAACTCTGCACGACCAAGTTGAGCACATGTGCCAGACATGGTATGTGAGTGAGGTTGCCAAGGCCAGAGCTGCCACCAGATTCGGCCATTGTCCACACTACCAAGCCTGGCTGGAGATTCGCTGGCAAAAACCACACGTCGCTCTCCTGCTTGATGGCATTCCAGACCTCCTGCGCTGTGTGGCTTCGATTCCCCATGGGAATTAATTTCAGAACGGCCTGTTGCCGTTTGGCCACGGCTGTGCTCATATCGGTCGCATCAGGTAAGCGTCCACGGGTCCATGTGGAGGTAGACCGTGACGGCTCCTGCAGCGATGATTCTGAGGAACTGGAGTAGGAGGAGGAGTCAATGTGGACAGACTTGATTCCGGCAATCCTTGGAGTTGGCAGAACACGTACAGCGCCACTCGCAAGTCTGTACCCGGCTCCACAACATTCACCCAATGGGCAGTGAGTGAAAGGTATCGTCCCTGGCCATGGGTACTGGTCCACGCATCGGTGGTCAGGTGGACCTTGCTACTGACGGCGTTTAGTAGCGCATGTTTAATTTTTGCCTCAACATGCTTTTGCAGACCAGGGACGGCTTGCTGCTGAAATAAAATCGGCTGGGCACATTGTATTGTGGGACTGCCAATGTCATTAATTCACGGAAAACTGTCAGTCTCCACCAGCCTGAATGACAGCATTTCAAGGGACAGGAGTTTTGCAATGCCAGCATTCAGAGCCTGTGCTCGTGGATGGTTTGCGAGTATGGCCGTCTTTTATCCCATGCCTGTGCTACCGATGGCTGTTTTGTGGCCTGGGTGTGTGAGGATGACAGGGAACTTGCAGCTGTGGGTGGAATAACACTGTGTCTCTGGACAACAGTGACAGAGGTTCTTCCATGGCGATCCTTTGAGGAAGCCGAACCAGCTGTGTGTGAACTGGAGGAAGAGGCTCCAACAGGAGCTGAAGATGTAGGTGCTGCTGTAGGTTGGCCTACATCTCCAGTGTGTCTTTGTAACTCAACAAAGTGCTTTGGACCGCACATGTTTCCACATATTTGTTGTATTAAGGTTACTGACACTTTTACCTCTTTTAATTTTTTGATTACACAGCTTGCATTTTACATAGCAAATATCATCTGCAACTGTATCAAAAAAGGACCACGCAGAGCAAGTCCTGGGAGCGCCCGGTTTGGCTGTTGTAAGAGAACTGCTCCGAACGGGTGCCAAACTGGAGGCTACAGGCAAGCGAGTCTGCAGCCTACCTCTCCCTACTGTTTGGACCGTTGGTGCAATCTCTTCCTCAGAGCTGCTCCCACCACCTTCCTGTTCCTCACGCCATGTTGGGTCTTGGACCTCATCATCTCCACCACTACCCTCTTCCAACACCTGCTGTTGTTGGGTGGTCTGGCCAGCACCATGCTCAACAGAAAAACTGGCAACTGAGTCTCATCATCATCAGATTGCGTTCTGCGGTGTGCTGACCATCGGCACTGGCTCACCCGCCTCTTCAGATTCAGAGAGACACAGCTGTTGCGCATCACTGCATACTGCCTCTTCTTCACTTCCAGAATGCTGCTTGGCTGGGCCCCTGTTTCCAAGCCAACAGATTCTGAGAACAGAAGCAGAGACTCAGCTGGCTCCTGTACAGAGCTCTCTGACTGCCTGGGCAATTTGGCAGGCGGTGAAGAGACTGATGGTTGTTCAACAGTGCTGTGGTCCTGAGAGGAGGTGGAAGCTATTGAAGTCGATGCATTGGCTGCCATCCAACCAACAACGGCTTCAATTTGTTCTTCACGCAGCAGGGGGGTACGCTGAGCTCCTACAAAAGTGCGCATAAAGGAACGCTCACGGGGAAAACTGGTGGATGCTGTGTCACTGGGTGCGGCAGCAGCCACAGAATCCCCAGTCCTCTCCCTGCTGCAAATCCACGGCCTCGACCACGACCACGTGCCTTACTCACTGACTTCTTCATCTTGGTAGATTGATAAAGAAAGTCAGAAAAGTTAAGGCCTAAGTGTGGTTATTCCTCACAGACTACAGTGAACCCTGCAGACAACTGTTCAGTATCTGTGAAAGGCCCCTTTGTGTACTTCTATAGTGTTTGCAACCAATGTATTGTATACGGATGGAAGCGCGTCACACTAATAGATTAGATTTTTTTCCACTAAAATGGAGCAGCACCAATTAGAGAAAAATGTGAAGGATGAGGCAGTGACACACGCTCAGCAGACTACAACCGGCAGTGGTTGAAGTACAAACTGGAGCGTAATCTGCACTCACAAAATGAAAAGCTCACAGACTACAGTGAACACTGAAACACAACTGTTCTGTAGCTGTTAAAGGCCCCTTTGTGTACTTCTATAGTGTTTGCAACCAATGTATTGTATACGGATGGAAGCGCGTCACACTAATAGATTAGATTTTTTTCCACTAAAATGGAGCAGCACCAATTAGAGAAAAATGTGAAGGATGAGGCAGTGACACACGCTCAGCAGACTACAACCGGCAGTGGTTGAAGTACAAACTGGAGCGTAATCTGCACTCACAAAATGAAAAGCTCACAGACTACAGTGAACACTGAAACACAACTGTTCTGTAGCTGTTAAAGGCCCCTTTGTGTACTTCTATAGTGTTTGCAACCAATGTATTGTATACGGATGGAAGCGCGTCACACTAATAGATTAGATTTTTTTCCACTAAAATGGAGCAGCACCAATTAGAGAAAAATGTGAAGGATGAGGCAGTGACACACGCTCAGCAGACTACAACCAGCAGTGGTTGAAGAACTAACTGGAGCGTGATCTGCACTCAAAAAATCAAAACCTCACAGACTGCAGTGAACACTGAAACACAACTATTCACTATCTGTGAAAAGCTCCTTTGTGTACTTCTATAGTGTTTGCAACCAATGTATTGTATACGGATGGAAGCGCGTCACACTAATAGATTAGATTTTTTTCCACTAAAATGGAGCAGCACCAATTAGAGAAAAATGTGAAGGATGAGGCAGTGACACACGCTCAGCAGACTACAACCGGCAGTGGTTGAAGTACAAACTGGAGCGTAATCTGCACTCACAAAATGAAAAGCTCACAGACTACAGTGAACACTGAAACACAACTGTTCTGTAGCTGTTAAAGGCCCCTTTGTGTACTTCTATAGTGTTTGCAACCAATGTATTGTATACGGATGGAAGCGCGTCACACTAATAGATTAGATTTTTTTCCACTAAAATGGAGCAGCACCAATTAGAGAAAAATGTGAAGGATGAGGCAGTGACACACGCTCAGCAGACTACAACCGGCAGTGGTTGAAGTACAAACTGGAGCGTAATCTGCACTCACAAAATGAAAAGCTCACAGACTACAGTGAACACTGAAACACAACTGTTCTGTAGCTGTTAAAGGCCCCTTTGTGTACTTCTATAGTGTTTGCAACCAATGTATTGTATACGGATGGAAGCGCGTCACACTAATAGATTAGATTTTTTTCCACTAAAATGGAGCAGCACCAATTAGAGAAAAATGTGAAGGATGAGGCAGTGACACACGCTCAGCAGACTACAACCGGCAGTGGTTGAAGTACAAACTGGAGCGTAATCTGCACTCACAAAATGAAAAGCTCACAGACTACAGTGAACACTGAAACACAACTGTTCTGTAGCTGTTAAAGGCCCCTTTGTGTACTTCTATAGTGTTTGCAACCAATGTATTGTATACGGATGGAAGCGCGTCACACTAATAGATTAGATTTTTTTCCACTAAAATGGAGCAGCACCAATTAGAGAAAAATGTGAAGGATGAGGCAGTGACACACGCTCAGCAGACTACAACCAGCAGTGGTTGAAGAACTAACTGGAGCGTGATCTGCACTCAAAAAATCAAAACCTCACAGACTGCAGTGAACACTGAAACACAACTATTCACTATCTGTGAAAAGCTCCTTTGTGTACTTCTATAGTGTTTGCAACCAATGTATTGTATACGGATGGAAGCGCGTCACACTAATAGATTAGATTTTTTTCCACTAAAATGGAGCAGCACCAATTAGAGAAAAATGTGAAGGATGAGGCAGTGACACACGCTCAGCAGACTACAACCGGCAGTGGTTGAAGTACAAACTGGAGCGTAATCTGCACTCACAAAATGAAAAGCTCACAGACTACAGTGAACACTGAAACACAACTGTTCTGTAGCTGTTAAAGGCCCCTTTGTGTACTTCTATAGTGTTTGCAACCAATGTATTGTATACGGATGGAAGCGCGTCACACTAATAGATTAGATTTTTTTCCACTAAAATGGAGCAGCACCAATTAGAGAAAAATGTGAAGGATGAGGCAGTGACACACGCTCAGCAGACTACAACCGGCAGTGGTTGAAGTACAAACTGGAGCGTAATCTGCACTCACAAAATGAAAAGCTCACAGACTACAGTGAACACTGAAACACAACTGTTCTGTAGCTGTTAAAGGCCCCTTTGTGTACTTCTATAGTGTTTGCAACCAATGTATTGTATACGGATGGAAGCGCGTCACACTAATAGATTAGATTTTTTTCCACTAAAATGGAGCAGCACCAATTAGAGAAAAATGTGAAGGATGAGGCAGTGACACACGCTCAGCAGACTACAACCAGCAGTGGTTGAAGAACTAACTGGAGCGTGATCTGCACTCAAAAAATCAAAACCTCACAGACTGCAGTGAACACTGAAACACAACTATTCACTATCTGTGAAAAGCTCCTTTGTGTACTTCTATAGTGTTTGCAACCAATGTATTGTATACGGATGGAAGCACGTCACACTAATAGATTTGATTTTTTTCTAATATAATGGAGCTGCACCAATTCCACTAAATAAAATAAAAAAAAAAAGAGTCAGTGACACGTGCAGATGCCTACAAACAGCGGTGGATGCAGAGCAAACTGCAGCGTCACCTGCACTGTCACACACACACCTTGCATAGAGCTGTTAAAACAACACTGGCAAAATGAAGCTTTACACAGCGGTTGGTAAACTAGCCTGCCTCAAGCACAGTAGTACACAAAATCGCAATATCTAACTGTCCCTCAGAGTCAGCACAGCAGCGTTCTGTCCCTTACTGAGTTCACAGCACAGTGACGCTAAAATGGCTGCGGCGCCTTTTATAGTGCATTCTGACATCATTTCAGCAGCCAATCACAGCCATGCCATTAGTTAAGATGACCGCAGCATTACAGGATGTGCCCACACTTCGTAGGATTCCTCATTGGCTGACTAAAATCACATTGCCTCTCAAAGAATTATGGGAACTTCCGATTCCGGTATACGATATTGAAAAAGTATCGGAATTAAGTATCGGAATTCCGATAACGCGAATATCGGCCGATACCCGATACTTGCGGTATCGGAATGCTCAACACTAGTGTCAGTATTTCTTCTTGTCTAACCGCCATTACATGTTTGGGGGCTTTCTATTATCTTTGGGGTTCTGATCCGGGGCAGATAGCTTTCCTATATCTATCTTTAGGTGTAGTTAGTTTCTCAGGCTGTGACGAGGCGTCTAGGACCAACGTAGGAACGCTCCACGGCTGCCTCTAGTTGTTGTGGTTAGTCAGGGTACTGCAATCTCATAGATTCCAACTGCTCTGGTGTATTGCCTTTTTTGCCTGCACTCCTCAGCTACCAAAACATAACAGTTGAGCTTTGTGTGGATTCTGGAGCACACACAATACCTCAGGTGATGCTCGCCAAACCGGTGACTGTTCGAGTGGTGAATGGCTCCATACTGCCCTCACAGATCACACATCAGACAATCCCTCTCACATTAGCTATGTCTCCTTCCCATCAGGAGATTATCTCTTTCCTTATCCTTCCTGAGGGTATAGATGAGGCTCTGCTGGGAGTACCCCGGCTTCGTCTTCACTCCCCACATATTGAGCGGTCCTCTGGGAAGATACGGGGTTGGAGTCTTGTAGAGGTAGATGTGTGAAGGAGTGTGTTCAGGTTGCTACTACAGGGATACCCGCAGATCTCACTTCCCTTCCCAAGTGCTATTGGTACTATGTAGACGTGTTCTCCAAAAAGGCTGTGGAGAGTGACGCTTCCGCCTCACCGCCTCTATGACTGTCCTATTGACTTCTTGCCTGGAGCAGAACCTCCCCAGGGAAGGGTCAATCCTCTCTCTCTTCCGGAGACGGAGGCTCTGTCCCAATACATTCAGGAAAATCTGGCAAGAGGGTTCATTAGGAAGTCAGTGTCACCTGCTGGGGCAGGGTTCTTCTTTGTGCAAAAGAAGAACGGAGAATTACGGCCTTGCATAGATTACAGGGGTCTTAACGCCATTACCGTTAAGAATAAATACCCGCTGCCTATGATTTCTGAGCTCTTTGATAGGCTCCGGGGAGCAAGGGTATTTACCAAGTTAGACCTGCGGGGTGCTTACAACCTGATTCGCATCCACGAGGGTGATGAGTGGAAGACGGTTTTTAATACCAGGGATGGGCACTATGAATATCTGGTGATGCCCTTTGAGCTCTGTAATGCCCCAGCCGTTTTCCAAGACTTTGTTAATGACATCTTCCGGGATATGCTTTCCACCTCGGTCGTGGTCTATCTGGATGATATTATCATCTTCTCTCCAGATATTGACTCCCACCGGAAAGATGTCTGCAGAGTCTTCGACCTCTTGCGGGCAAAATTCCCTTTATGCAAAGTTGGAGAAATGCGTGTTTGAGCAGGAGTCTTTACCATTCCTGGGCTATATAATCTCCGTCCAGGGATTGGCTATGGATCCTGCCAAACTACAGGCTGTGATGGACTGGCAAGAACCCCATTCCCTTAAAGCGGTGCAGCGCTTTATGGGGTTCATTATCGCCAGTTCATTCCCCATTTCTCAACTTTGGTAGCTCCCTTGGTAGCCCTCACCAAGAAGGGAGCAAATCCCAAATTGTGGTCCGAAGTAGTCTCCAAGGCTTTCACCTCAATTAAGTCTCAGTTTGCTCGCGCTCCCATCCTACACCGCCCTGATATTGATAAGCCATTTATATTGGAGGTGGATGCCTCATCCATTGGTGCTGGAGCAGTCCTCTTTCAAAAGGATGCTCACGGTCGGAAGCATCCTTGCTTCTTCTTCTCCAAGACCTTCACACCAGCAGAGAGGAATTATTCCAATCGGGGACAGGGAGTTGCTAGCAATGAAGTTGGCTTTCTCTGAGTGGAGACATCTGTTGGAGGGGGCTCGCTTTCCCTTCCAAGTCTTCACCGACCACAAGAATTTGGTATATCTTCAGACAGCCCAGCGGCTTAATTCTTGCCAGGCCAGATGGTCCTTGTTCTTCTCCCGGTTTCATTTCACACTCCACTTTCTCTCGGGAGAGAAGAACGTTCGTGCCGACGCTCTCTCTCTCGCTCTGTGGTGTCCTCTGAGGAGGAGGAGCCTTGGCTTATTGTCCCCACAGAGAGCCTGAGAACAGTGGCCCCGGTTTCGCTAGAGTCTGTGCCTCCGGGCAAGACTTTTGTGCCTACCAATTTGCGACCGGCGGTACTCTCTTGGGCACATTCGTCCAGGGTGGGTGGACACTTTGGGGCAAAGAGGACATCTGAGTTGCTGGCGAGGACATACTGGTGGCCGTGACGTTGGGGACTATGTTCGGGCGTGTGTCTCCTGCGCCAAGAATAAGTCTCCTCGACAACGGCCAGCTGGGTTACTTCACCCTTTGCCGGTGGCAGACAGGCCCTGGGAGATGGTTGGGATGGACTTTGTGGTGAGCTTACCCAAGTCTCGGGGTTACACCATCATTTGGGTAATCAGCGACCATTTTTCCAAAATGGTACATCTGGTGCCGCTACCACGGTTACCTTCTGCACGGGCTCTGGCAGCGTTGTTCGTTAGGCACATCTTCCATCTACACGACATGCCGTACAAAATTGTCAGTGACCAAGGTCCCCAGTTTGCGTCTCGGTTCTGGAGAGAGCTTTGTCGTCTACTCAGTATTGAGCTAAATCTCTCTTCAGCATATCATCCCGAGACGAATGGGTTGGTAGAGAGGGCCAACCAGACCTTGGTTACCTATCTACGACATTTTGTCTCAGCCAGGCAGGATGACTGGGCATCCTTGCTACCGTGGGCTGAGTTTGCACTAAACAATGCTGTGGCTGACTCCACCGGACAGACTCCATTCCTCCTAAACTACGGTCAGCATCCGCGGGTTCCGGTGCCCATGCCCGTGTCTTCCGCCGATTCCAGGGTGGCAGACTGGGCTGTGGAGGCACGGGACATTTGGGACCGTACCCAGGATGCCATTCAGGCATCCAAGGAGAGGATGAGGTCCTCCGCCGACGCACATCAGCGCCCCGCTCCAACATTTGCTCCGGGGTACTTGGTGTGGCTCTCTGCCCGTAACATTAGGCTGCGAGTTGAGTCCACTAAGTTGGCACCCCGCTACCTGGGTCCTTTCAAAGTCTTCGAGCAGGTTAACCCTGTGGTATACCATTTGGCTCTTCCATCACGCCTTGGTATCGCCGACACCTTTCACGTATCCCTCCTGAAACCCGTGCTCATGTCCCGGTTTTCCGAGTCATCTGCCGGGACATCGGGTTCGTCTACGGACGACCATGAGGTGAACGCCATCGTAGGGTGTAAGGTGGTACGGGGCAAAAAGTTTTATTTGGTGGACTGGAGGGGCTATGGGCCTGAGGATAGGTCTTGGGAGCCTGCCGAGCATGTTCACGCTCCACAGCTCATCGCTGCCTTTGAGCGCAGCGAGGCCCAGAGAAGGGGGGGTAATGTTAGGGTTCGAGTACCCAATGCTGCACAAGGGGAATCTCGAGCCATTCCCGCTGCGGTTCCCCATCCGTCTCCGGCCGCAGTGGAGCCTGCTCAGCAGAGACGTCGGTCCCAGCGTCTTGCCCATTCCAATACTGTGCAGAGACTTGCTGCTGCCCCTCCTGGATCTTCTATTATAGCCAGTGCTGGAGCAGACGTCTTTAGGACGAAGTCCTGCGTTTCCCCTTCTGAGCATGCCCAGGGTAAGATCTCTCATTGGAGATCAGGGGTCACATGTTCAGGTACTGCAGCAGCTCCTATTGGTCCGCCAGGAAGGTCCTGAAACTACATGTGTTTTGGAACAGTTTCTCATTGGTCCTTTTTCTGGCAGGTCCTGTAGCTGTTACTATAAAAGGGTGGCATGGCTGGGCCGCCATGCGCTAGGATCAAATCTGTTATGTGCTTGCGCCAGTGAGGTCATGTATGCATGTGGTTAGGTCTGGCTGAAATAAGCCCCTAGAATACCGGCACCTCCGGTGAGGAGATTGTATGCACGTGTTCAGGGCTCGGCTGAAAACGCCATTAGAATACCGGCTACTCCGGTGAGGAGATTGTTGCTTGTGTTCTGACTGCATGACCTCAGACTGCAATCCGCTTAGCAGTCATCTGTGTTCCCTGTGAGTCTAACAGGACACAGTCTTTTTCTCAGCGGCTCTGTGACGCAACAGGGTTCGCTTTATTATGCTGGTTCAGCGCCCTAGCGTTTTACTTTGCGGCTCACTGAAGCTAAGTGAGTTCGCACTTATCACCATATAGCGCTGTGGCATTCCCGTTAGCGGCTCTGCGGATTAACAGAGTTCGCACTAACTGCCACAGCGCGCTACAGCGTTTATTTTAGCGACTCTGCGGGATAACAGAGTTCGCTACTTTCGCCATCTTACTAGCAGCGGGCTTCGCCTGCACGGTGGACCCCGGGCTGCGAACGCACCTCTCTACAATATCTATTAGGTGCGTTCCGCAGACCCTAACACCGTGTTGCCCAGCGACAGGCCCAAAACATCACTGCTCTAGAGAAGATCTGCATGGAGGAATGGGCCAACATACCACCAACAGTATTTGCCAACCTTGTGAAGACTTACAGAAAACGTTTGACCTCTGTTATTGCCAACAAAGGATATATAACAAAATATTTGAGATGAACTTTTGTTAATGACCAAATACTTATTTTCCACCATAATTTACAAAATAAATCTTGCCAAATCAGACGAGGTGATTTTCTGAATTTGTTTTCTCATTTTGACTCTCATAGTTGTGGTCTACCTATGATGTCAATTACAGGCCTCTCTCATCTTTTTAAGTGGGAGAACTTGCACAATTGGTGGCTGACTACTTTTTTCCTCACTGTACGTAAAGTAACCTACATTGAACTCATAAATCTAACTACATTACTAGTTCTGTAATCAAATAGTGAGGATGATGAGCAACAGTGTTACCACACCTTAAATGGTAAAAGGGCAGTTCTGTGCTACAATCCAACAACTAAGGCCCCAATTAATTAACACATTGACTCCCCGTGGTCTTGTTGTGGGGGTGATTGGTACAATAACAATTGTGCAATGGAACTGTTCTATTTATACCAGTGTCAGAGATAGAAAATGGTTCAACTGCAGTGGCCGAAGCTAGCTATTAGCAGCAAGTGTGGGCTGTACCATACAGCCATATCCTGAAGAGTATGGAGCAGGCTCAACTCCTGAGTCTGCTCCATTCACGGTGGCTCAGTGGTTAGCACTGCAGCCTTGCAGCACTGGGGGCCTGAGTTCAAATCCCACAAAGAACAACATCTGCAAGGAGTTTGTATGTTGTCACCGTGTTTGCATGGGTTTCCTCCAGGTACTCCGGTTTCCTCAACATTCCAAAGACATACTGATAGGGATTCTAGATTGTGAGCCTCAATAGGGACAGTGCCAATAATGTTTGTAAAGCTCTGTGGAATTAATGGCGCTATGCAAATGAATAAATTAAAAAAATACATGTATCCAACATAGAAAGTACCAGTACTAGTGATGAGCGAGCATGCTTGCCACTGCTCGGTACTCGCCCGAGCATCTCACTGCTCGAGATGCTCGGAGCTTGCCGAGTATTTCTGGGGTTGCTCGGCGGGAGCTCAGATACCCTCCCTGCATGTTTGTTGCTCTTTAGAGAACCAATGAACATGAAGGGATTGTCTGCCACACACTGTAATGCCGCAGCCATGTTGGTTGTGGCATTACAGTGATTGGCTGGCTGCACAGCGTCATCAGGTCTATATCAGACCTGGCACCGCAACTCAAGTCACAGTCTACTCCGGAATCAGGCAGTCATAGAATGGTAGAGTTGGAAGGGATCTCCTGGGTCATCTGGTCCAACCCCCTGCTCAAAGCAAGATTCACTAAATCATCCCAGATGTCTGTTCAGCCTCTGTTTGAAGACTTCCATTGAAGGAGCACACACCACCTCTCGTGGCAGCCTGTTCCAGTCATTGACCACCCTGTCAAAAAGTTTTTTCTAATATCTAATCTGTGTCTCCTCCCATTCAGTTTCATCCCATTGCTTCTAGTTTTTCCTTGTGCAAATGAGAATAAAGATGATCCTTCTACAATGTGACAGCCCTTGAGATATTTGTAGACAGCTGTTAATTCTCCTCTGTCTTCTTTTTTGCAAGCTAAAGCATTCCCAAATCCTGTAACCGTTCCTCATAGGACATGGTTTGCAGACCGGTCACCATTCTGGTCGCTCTTCTCTGAGCTTGCTCCAGTTTGTTGATGTCTTTTTTAAAATGTGCCCAAAACTGGACACAGTATTCCAGATGAGGTCAAACGAAAGAGGAGTAGATGGCAATAATGACTTCATGTGATCTAGACTGTATGCTTCTGTTAATACATTCCAGAATTGTATTTACCTTTTTTGCTGCTGCATCACACTGTTGACTCATGTTCAGTCTGTGATCTATTAGTATACCCAAGTCTTTTTCACATGTGCTGCTGTTGCTTAGTCCTATTCCTCCCATTCTGTATATGCTTTTTTCATTTTTATTGCCCAGATTGTTGTGAATGTTTTGGAAATGAATTCTGAGCAGAAGCTCCCTCTGGTGGTTACAAACAGTACTGAACCATTCAATGAGGATTGGCAATCAGGATTCACAGACTGGCTTGATATAAGGGAGGTTCCCTCCCATCATGGTTGCCGGTGATCAATTGTTCTTGTCTCAACTGTGGTTCCTGGTTCACTTGGAAGCTTGCTGAGTCTTGCCTCTTCTTCTGCTTTCAGATTAGATATTTTCTGTTTTTGTTTTTGTGCTTACCATTTGCATATTCCCCCCCGGGGGCTTGGGCTCCTCTCAGTTCCTCTGGAGCAATTGTTATTTGTTCATTTGCCTTTTCCAGTTTTTTCAGTGGCTGCGGCTTAGTTTTGTTACACCAGAGAACTGATTTAGGTGGTAGAGGTCGTGTGATCTCAGGTGTTTTTGCAATCAGTAGCGTTGGCATTTTTTAGGGTTTTTTTTGGATTGCAGTGAGTATCCTTTCTATCCTTTTCTGTCTAGGCAGATTGGGCCCCAACGTTTGCTCATACTATTTTCTGTCTGTGTTTGTATTTCCTCTTGTCTAACCGCCATTACATGTTTGGGGGCTTCCTATGTTCTTTGGGGATCTGCTCCGGGGCAGATAGCTTTCCTCTTTCTATCTTTAGGTGTAGTTAATCTCTCAGGCTGTGACGAGGCCTCTAGGACCAACGTAGGAACGCTCCACGGCTGCCTTTGGTTGTGGTGGTTGGTCAGGGTACTGCAATCCAATAGATTCCAACCTCTCTGGTGTATTGCCGTTTTTGCCTGCTCTCCTCAGCTACCAAAACATAACACCAGATGTAGTACTTTGCATTTTTCCCTGTTGAAATACATTCTGTTAGTTGCTGCCCACTGCTCCTGTCTATTTATATCTTTTTGAATCCTCTCTCTCTTATCTAGTATTAGCTATCCCTCCTAGCTTTGTGTCATCAGCAAATTTAATCAGTTTACCCTCAATTCCTTCATCTAAATCATTAATAAAGATGTTGAACAAAACAGGGCCCAGGACAGAGCCCTGTAGTACCCCACTTGAGACATTCGTCCAACTGCATGTGCAGCCATTTATGACAATTCTTTGGGTCCAATCACTAAGCCAGTTATGAATCCACGTAACAGTTGCCTTGTCCATTCCATACTTAGTCATTATTTTCAATAAGGATTGTGCGAGATACTTTGTCAAATGCTTTGCTGAAGTCAAGATATACTATAGCTACAGCATTTCCCTGATCCACCCGGTCAGTGATTCTGTCATAGAAGGAAATTAAGTTAGTCTGACATGACTTATTAGTTACAAACCCATGCTGACTCTGGTTACTCACTTCATTCTTATCCAGGTACTTACATACTGTACATGTCGATTAATAATTTGCTCAAAGGTTTTTCCTGGTATAGAAGTCAGACTCACCGGCCTATAGTTCCCTGGGTCCAACTTCTTCCCGTTTTTGAAGATAGGAACAACATTTGCTCTTCTCCAGTCTTCAGGGACTTCTCCTGTTCTCCAAGAATTCTCAAAGATTATGGAGAGTGGTTCAAAAAATTTTCTGCTATCTCCTTTAGTACTCTGGGTTGTAATTCATCTGGACCTGGAGACTTGAATTCATTTATGTTAGCTAAGTGTTTCCTCACTATCTTTCTGTTTATAGATACCATGGATTCTCCTATTTCTTTAATAGGACAGTGAAGATCAGTTGATGTTACATTTCCTTTCTGAGAGAAAACAGATGCAAAATAGGAATTTAAAAGTTCGGCCTTCTCAACATCCTTTCTTACCATTTCATCATTTTCATCCTGTAAAAATCCTATAGCATCTTTGACTTTCCTTTTACTTTTGACATATCCCCAAAATCCTTTTTTATTGCTTTTGACGTCTCTTGCAAGCCTTAATTCATTGTCAGCTTTAGATAATCTGATTTTTGCCCTGCAGGTATTGCAGACAGTGTTATTTTGTTCTTTAGATATACCTCCCTCTTTCCATTTGATAAACATTTCATTCTTCGTTTTTTGCATCTGTTTAAGTTCTGTGTTCATCCATCCTGGTTTCCACAAATGCTTCCTATTCTTCCCTCTTTTCGGAATTGTTAATGATTGTGCTTTGAGAATCAAATTTTTCAAGACTTCCCATACTTCCTGGACATTTTTGTCCTTAAGGATTGTTAGGGCTGGCGGAACGCACCAAATAAATATAAATAAAAGGTCCACCATGCAGGCAGACCTGCTGCTAGTAAGATGGCACTATATGGCGGTATGAGCGAACTCTGTTACTCCACAGAGCCGCTGACATAGACGCCGTGGCACTATATGACGGTATGAGCGAACTCTGTTACTCCACAGAGTCGCTGAGGTAGAGACTGTGTCCTGTCAGCCCCACAGGAGTACACAGATAACTGCAGAGCGGATAGAAGTCCGTGGTCATGCAGACAGTAACGCAAACAACCAATTCCTCATCGGAGTAGCCGGTATTCTAGAGGCTATTTCAGCCAAGCCCTGAATACGTGCATACAAAACTCCTCACAGGAGGTGCCGGTATTCTAGGGGCTTATTTCAGCAGAGCCCTATCCGTATACGTACATGACCACACTGGCGCAAAGCACATAAAAGGATTGATACTAGTGCATGGCCATGCGGCCATGCAACCCTTTTATAGCCGCAGCAACTTCGGGACCTTCCCAGAAGTACCAATGGGAGACTGCCACAGAACTCGAGCAGGCTCAGGACCTTCCAAGAGGACCAATTGGAGTTGCTGCAGTACCTGAGCATGTGACCCCTGATCTCCAATGAGAGATCTTACCCTGGGCATGCTCAGAAGGGGAAAAGCAGGACTTAGTCCCACAGACGTCTGCTCGCTGCTGACCAGTACTGGCTATAATGGCAGAACCCAGAAAGGCAGCAGTACTCCTTTGCACAGTATGAGACTGAGCAAGATGCTGGGACCGACGTCTCTGCTGAGCAGGAACCACTGCGGCAGGAGAAGAATGGGAGACCGCAACGGAGATGGCTCGAGGTCCCCCCCTGTGCAGAGGCGGGAACTCGACCCCTAACATTACCCCCCTCCCTAGGGCCCCCCTCCTTGGGCCTCGCTATGCTCAAAGGCCGCGATGAGTTGCGGAGCCCGAATGTGCTCAGCAGACTCCCAGGACCTGTCCTCTGGGCCATAACCCTTCCAGTCTGACGAGAGTTTAGCCGCTGGGCTTTCTGTAAGTACACCAAATTCTTGTGGTCGGTGAAGACTTGTAAGGGAAAGCGAGCCCCCTCCAAGAGATGTCTTCACTCAGAGAAGGCCAACTTCATTGCTAGCAACTCCCTGTCCCCGATGGAATAATTCCTCTCCGCAGGTGTGAAGGTCTTGGAAAAGAAGAAGCAAGGATGCTTCCGACCTTGAGCATCCTTTTGGAAGAGGACTGCTCCCGCACCAACGGACGAGGCATCCACCTTATCAACATCAGGGCGATGTAGGATGGGAGCGCTAGCAAAATGAGACCTCTTTGGACCACAATTTGGGATTTGCTCCCTTCTTGGTGAGGGCTACCAGAGGAGCTACAAAAGTTGAGAAATGGGGAATGAACTGGCGATAGTAATTGATGAACCCCATAAAGCGCTGCACCGCTTTAAGAGAATGGGGTTCTTGCCAGTTCATTACAGCCTGTAGTTTGGCAGGATCCATAGCCAATCCCTGGGCGGAGATGATATAGCCCAGGGAAGGTAGAGACTACTGCTCAAACACGCATTTCTCCAACTTTGCATAGAGGGAATTTGCCCGTAGGAGGTCGAAGACTCTGCAGACATCTTTCCGGTGGGAGTCAATATCTGGAGAGAAGATGAGAATATCATCCAGATAGACTACGACCGAGGTGGAGAGTATATCCCGGAAAATATCATTAACAAAGTCTTGGAAAATTGCTGGGGCATTACAGAGCCCGAAGGGCATCACCAGATATTCATAGTGCCCATCCCTGGTATTAAAAGCCGTCTTCCATTCGTCCCCCTCACGGATGCGAATCAGGTTATAAGCAGCACCCCGCAAATCTAATTTGGTAAATACCCTTGCTCCCCGTAACCTATCAAAGAGCTCGGAAATTAGGAGCAATAGGTACTTATTCTTAACGGTGATGGCGTTAAGACCCCTGTAGTCTATGCATGGACGTAATTCTCCGTTCTTCTTCTGCACAAAGAAGAAGCCCGCCCCTGCAGGGGACACTGACTTCCTAATGAACCCTCGAGCCAGATTCTCCAGGATGTATTGGGACATAGCCTCCGTCTCCAGGAGAGAGAGGGTAGACCCGTCCCCGAGGAGGTTCTGCTCCAGGCAAGAGGTTTATAGGACAGTCATAGGGGCGGTGAGGTGGAAGGGTCTCAGCAGCCTTTTTGGAGAACACATCTGCATAGGACCAATAGCACTTGGGAAGAGAAGTGAGATCTGCGGGTATTTCTGTAGTGGTGACCTGAACGCACTCCCTCACACATCTGCCTGTACACGACTCACTCCAACCCAATATCCTCCCAGAGGACCACTCAATATGTGGAGAGTGGTAACGGAGCCAGGGTACTCCCAGCAAAATCTTGTCTATTCCCTCGGAAAGGACAAGAAATGAAATACTCTCCTGATGGGAAGGGGACATAGATAAAATGAGAGGGATAGTGTGGTGGGTGATTTGTGAGGGCAGAGTCGATCCATTCACTACTCGCACAGTCACCGGTTTGGCGAGCATCACCTGAGGTATAGCATGGCGGAGAGCAAAGGCAGAGGACATGAAATTCCCCTCGGCTCCAGAGTCCACACAAAGCTCGACGGTGAGAGTGGATGGACCTAAAATAATTGTCCCTTTGAAGGACAACTTGGTGGAAAATGCCACGGTGTCTAGTGAACCTCCTCCCAGGGTTGCTAGACGCGACCGTTTTCCCGACCGCTGTGGACATTTGTTGGTATAATGTCCTAACTGCTGGCAGATGTTACAAACAACGGGTACTCGAGCGGCCCGGGACTTAGGTCCCGCTCGAGAAACCTCCATGGCCTCATGGGAGTCGGACGCCTGATTGAAAGATTCTAGAGGTCTGGCGAAGGTGGGAGCCAGCCGGAACCTCTGCCTACACTGGGACCGCTCCAGCCTCCGCTCGTGAAAACAGAGGTCGATGCGGGTAGATATGGCGATTAGCTTCTCCAGTGTGGCGGGAATCTCCCTGGTAGCCAAGGCGTCTTTCACATGTCCTGCCAGTCCTCTCCAAAACATGGGAATGAGGACTTTATCTGGCCACTCTAACTCCGAGGCCAGAGTCCAAAATTGGACAGCAAAATAGCTGACAAAGGACGAACCCTGTGAACTTGCCAGCAGTTGGAGCGCCGTATCGTGGGTGACCTGAGGTCCAAGAAAGACCTTTTTTAGAGCCTCCAGAAAACTAGGAGCACTCTGCACCACACGGTCGTCACGCTCCCACTCCAACGCTCTGCCCGACAGATGAGATATTACAAAACCCACTTGTTGTCACGACGTATAACAGATATATTCAAAGATAGCAACCTATATCTAATGTGACATAATTCTAAATTTCATATAATAGAGAAAATCAACATGTATACATAGTATCTGCCAGCAATGTCTTACCTGACATAATATCCTATGTATTGTGGGTCAATACTGTGTACGTGTCACGCTGTCTCTGGATAGAGGTGGACCGGGGTCTATGCTGACCCTGAACTGGGGTCCTGACTAGTCCCTCTACCTGGAGGTACTGTTAATGGTACAGAGGTTCAGGCCGCCAGCGTAACCCTGTCTCCTGTAGATCCCTGACCACTGTAATCTAGTCCTGAGAAGGACCCCGATTACCACCACAGGGAATGGGCAGGTCACAGCTTACACACAGTCTTAGACAAACGAGACAGACAAGGGGTAAAGAAAACACAGCCTTGCATACAACACTTCCACTACAGAGGAACACAAAAGGTTAAGGAAATAAACAATAAGCGAGGAGAGGAAAAACCACAACAGGCACTCTTAGCTTAAGTCTTCTCAGAAACGATCCGCTCTGCTGGTCTGAATGAATGCTTTCACCGGCAACTTCCGCAGCAGACCAGCAGGTATATGAAGGAAGCTAATTAACAAAACATCAATCGCAGCTGGGCGAGGCTGGTAAGCCCAGCACCGAGAGAGAAAGAATTAACTCCCTCAGTGCTGAAAAACACCCAGCACCAGAAACTCAGCTGTGCGAAGTCAGGGTGTGCAATCGCGACGATCTCCGCCGCGACACACCCGTGACACTTGTGCCCGATCCGTGGGGAAACGTGCAGCCAGAAGCTTGAGCTGTATAGAGCACTGACTCACGAATCCCCGACATTGCTTGCTGTCACCAGCAAACTTGTCTGGAAGCGGGAGGTGGGATAATGTAGGGGCAGAGGTGGCAGTGGACAAACTGGCTGCAGCAACGCTAGCAGCCTGAACAGTGACTGCGGTAACGTCCACAGCTGAGGTTGTGCGCTCAAGGGCCGGCAACCTACCCTCCAGCTGCTGGATGTTCCACTGTAGACGCTGGTCGTCCGCCATTTTACTAGCCAGACCCTGGCGCTAGTATTATGTTAGGGCTGGCGGAACGCACCAAATAAATATAAATAAAAGGTGCGTTTGCAGCCCGGGTCCACCGTGCAGGCAGAGCCTGCTGCTAGTAAGATGGCACTATATGGCGGTATGAGCGAACTCTGTTACTACACAGAGTCGCTGAGGTAGAGACTGTGTCCTGTCAGCCCCACAGGAGTACACAGATAACTGCAGAGCGGATAGCAGTCCGTGGTCATGCAGACAGTAACGCAAACAACCAACTCCTCACCGGAGTAGCCGGTATTCTAGAGGCTATTTCAGCCAAGCCCTGAATACGTGCATAAAAAACTCCTCACTGGAGGTGCCGGTATTCTAGGGGCTAACCGCATGCGTACATGACCACACTGGCGCAAAGCACATAACAGGATTGATACTAGCGCATGGCCGTGCGGCTGTGCAACCCTTTTATAGACGCAGCAACTTCGGGACCTTCCCAGAAGGACCAATGGGAGACTGTGTTATGATTTGGTAGCTGAGGAGGACAGGGGCAAAATACTGCCAAAGCAGCAAGACACCAGAGAGGCTGGAACCTAATGCAGATCCCTAAACTAACCGCACAACTAGAAGTTGCCGTGGAGCGTACCTACGGTGATCCTAGACGCCTCGGCACAGCCGGAGAGTTAGCTACACCTGAAGATAGAAAGAGGAAAGCTAACTGCCCGGAGTAAAGCCCCCAAAGAAATAGGAAGCCCCCAAACATGTAATGGCGGTTAGACAAGAGGAAAACACGAACACAGACAGAAAATAGAATGAGCAAATGTTGGGGTCAAAATCTGTCTAGAAAGTAAAGTACAGGAGAGAAATTCTGTCTGCAACCCAGAAAAACCCTAATAAAAATACCAGCACTTCTGATTACAAAAAACCTGAGACCATACGATCTCGACCACCTATATCAGATCTCTGGTGTGACACAGCACCCAGCAATAAAAAATATCAATGGAACAGAGAACAAGTGCAAATACAAAATGAGAACAGAGGGCAGCGCAAGCCCCCCAAAGGGGACCCGGCTGAAGTCCAAGGCAAGACTGCAAAAAGCAAGGAAAATCCAACCACAGAAAAAAAAAAAAAGTCACTTATCTGAATGATAGCAGGAAAGCAAGCTGAAATTCCAACAAAGACCTGGAAGCAACAATTGATTACCGGCGAGGATCATGGGAGATCAGCTCACTTATATCAGGCCAGTCATGCCCACCTGACACCCATTCCTTAATTGGTTCAATACCCTCAGCAACCACCGGAGGGAGCCTCAGCTCTGAAGTCGTCTCCAACACATTCACAACAGACTGCCACAGAACTCGAGCAGGCTCAGGACCTTCCAAGAGGACCAATGGGAGTTACTGCAGTACCTGAGCATGTGACCCCTGATCTCCAATGAGAGATCTTACCCTGGCCATGCTCAAAAGGGGAAAAGCAGGACTTAGTCCCGCAGACGTCTGCTGCTGACCAGTACTGGCTATAATGGCAGAACCCAGAAAGGCAGCAGTACTCCTTTGCACAGTATGAGACTGAGCAAGACGCTGGGACCGATGTCTCTGCTGAGCAGGAACCACTGCGGCAGGAGAAGAATGGGAAACCGCAGCGGAGATGGCTCGAGGTTCTCCCTGTGCAGAGGTGGGAACTCGACCCCTAACAAGGATATCCAGCCATTGGATCCCTCCAATTCTCTTTCTGAGTCCCTTAAAATATGCCTTCCTGAAATCTAACCTTGAAGTCTGAGTCTTCACAGGCCTTCCTCCTCTAGCTATCCAAAATTCTAAAATAGCATGATTGCTACCTCCTAGGGTCCCAGACACTCTTACCTCCTCAACCATTTCCTCCCTGTTTATAAAGATTAGATCCAAAGTAGCAGATCCCCTTGTTTTCTGCCCTACCTTTTGGAAGATAAAGTTGTCAGCAAGTGAGGATAAGAATTTGCTTGACCTGTTAGTTTTGCCTGAGAGAGATTCCCAACAAATGTCTGGATAGTTGAAATCTCCCATGACCACTATGTCATATTTTTTGGAGAACTTGACCATTTGATGCATAAAGAGTAATCCATATCTTCAGCTTGCACAGGCGGCCTGTAGCAAATGCCTACAATGGTGTCCTTTCCATTGTTCTCTCCTTGTATTCTTACGTAAGCAGTTTCTACAGAACTCCCAGTCTCTGAAGCTTCAATCTCTGTGCAGATATACACTTTTCTAACATACAATGCGACACCTCCTCCTTATTTATCAAGTCTGTTTCTTGCAAATAAGTTGTATCCTTCTAGCCTTGTATTCCAATCATGTGTATGGTCCCACCAAGTTTCAGTGATTCCAATGACATCACAGTTGTTTTTCTGCGTTATTAGTTCAGTTCTCCTTGTTTGTTGCCCATGCTTTGTGCATTTGTATAGAAACATTTTACTTTGTGTAGGGAGAGGTGCTGCACAGCTAGGGAGAGAGTTGCTTGTTTCTTAGTTACTGTAAGTATACCACAATATATTATACACATATCCATCTCAACTAACAGTCCTTCTGAGGACTAATCCAGCTGCATAGATAAACAGTGCTAGGCAGGCAGTGTATGTGGCAGACTGCAGTGCACATAGCAAGAGGGTCCATTCCAGTTCTATCTGCTGCTTTTACAGATATTTCTAGACATAGCTCCAGATATCAGGGGAGAGGAATAATATTTTTTGAATCTTAATCCTGATTATTTCCTTAAAAAGCAATCCAGAGAACACCGTTTTTCTGCTCCATTTGCTTGTTGCCACTGCAGAATACAGCCAGACTATTTCCATATTACAGTGCTAAAAATCCATCTATTTAAAACTGTGGTTTGTCCATCACACGGATCACATATAAGTGCGCTAAAAATTCTGCCATTTGTGACCTCCATTTAAATCTTGTTGCAATGTGTTAACGAAGTTATTGACACCAGTTTGCTGTTAAAAATAGTTACCTACAGGCCAGCTATTTAAAACTTTGGTTTGTCCGTCACACGAATCACATATAAGTGCTCTTATAATTCTGCCATTTCTGGCCTCCATTTAGATTTTGTTGCAGTGTGTTAGCGAAGTTATTGACTCCAGTTTGCTGTTAAAAATAATTACCTACAGGCCAGCTATTTAAAACTGTGGTTTTCCGTCACACGGATCACATATAAGTTCGCTCCAAATTCAGCCATTTGTAGAGAACATGGAAAACCTTGTCCTCCATTTAAAATGGGCTTGGCAAGTGGCAAGGGACGGGGAACTGGACGTGATGGTGCATGCAGAGGCCGAGGCCGCGGGCAAGCTGAAATTGTGCCACAACAAACACCCATATCTTCTCGTCCGACCGTCCTGTCCCAATTATTAGGGGACCGCAGCACACCACTATTGAACCCAGAGCAGTGTCAAAAGGTTGTTGGTTGGATAGCGGATAATGCTTCCAGTCACTATGCCACCACCACCACCCTGTCTTCCACACGGTCAAGTCTCAGTAGCCATGAGTCTGGACTGCATATTCCTCACCCTGATCCTCCTTCCTCCCACCATGCCTAGTGCCCGGAGACAACTAATCCCACACTTGGACACTCTGAAGAGCTGTTCACTTTTCCATTTATAGATTCGGGCTCTTGCCCGGTCCACTTGAAGCGAGAATGCATGCAGCAATGCCCAAATATTTGAGCAGCCACGGTCACACGAAGGCGACAGTGGGAAAGTGTCACAAGTGGTGGACGATGATGAGACACAATTGCCAGAAAGTCAGGAGGAGGACCAGGGTGCGGAAGTGGAAGGCGAGGTGGTGGATGATATAGTAAGTGACCTGGCAGGAGGACATGCAGAGCAATGACAGCATCACACAGGGGGTAGGAGGTGTAGCACCTCAACAGGCAGGAAGAAGCAGTGTGGTGGCCACAGACAGAAGGCGGGCAACAGTTCCCCGTAACACCAACACAACAGAAGTTGCCAGTACAACTGTTAGGTCTTCCCGAGTCTGGTTGTTTTTTAAAGACTCTGCCGAAAACCCCAAAAAGGCCATTTGCACCACCTGCCATGCCAGCATCAGCAGGGGTAGCAAAACTACCAGCCTGACCACCATCAGCAAGATCAGTCACATGGCAGCAAAGCACCCGATTTTGTGGGCCGAACCCCAGGGTCCAGGAACACTGTCTGCAGGTGACACCACTGCTTCTTCCACTGTTGTGCGTTCAAGCCAATCCCCTGTCCATGGTGCATGCAAAGATGCCTCCTGCCCTGCACCGGTCGTTGCACACACTCAACTATCCCACCAAGGACAACATCTGCAAGGAGTTTGTATGTTCTCCCCGTGTTTGCGTGGGTTTCCTCCGGGTTCTCCGGTTTCCTCCCAAAAACATACTGATAGGGAATCTAGATTGTGAGCCCCATTGGGGGACAGAGACGATAATGTGTGCAAACTGTAAAGCGCTGCAGAATATGTTAGCGCTATATAAAAATAAAGATTATAAAAATAAAGATTATTGTATAAACTAGCACCATCAGCAAGCACGTCCACGTCCTTGTCCCAGCGCAGCGTTCAGTTATCCATATCCCAGTCCTTGGAACGCAAGCACAAATACGCAGCCAATGCCCCACAGGCCACACTACTAAATTCCAACATTTTGCGACTGCGCGCAAAATGCTGCCTTTTAGGCTCATGGAGACAGAATCTTTCCGCAACCTGATGGCAGCGGTACTCGGTCCCCAGCCGCCACCATTTCTCCTGGTGTGCTGTCACCGCATTACACAAGCACGTGTCCCACATTAGCCGTGCCATCAACAATGCAGTTACTGGAAAGTCCACCTAACCACGGACACGTGGACAAGTGCTTGTGGGCAGGGACGGTACATCTCACTGACGGCACACTGGGTTAACATAGTGGAAGCCGGAAACCCAGTCGGACCTTGAGATGGAACACATCCTCCCGACGCCGAGGATTGCGTGCCCTAGGTCAATCAGGGTTGCCCCCACAGTCTACAGCACCTGCACCTCATCCTCCTCCTCTTCAACCTCCATCTCCGAAATGACCACATCAGCCACAAGCTGGAAGCACTGCAACACTGCCTCAGCCAAGCGGCAACAGGCTGTGCTGAAGCTAATATGCTTAGGTGACAAACCGCACAATGGTGAAGAGTTGTAGACAGCTCTGAAAGAGCGGGCAGATCTGTGACTGACACCGCTGAACCTACAGCCAGGCATGGTCGTGTGTGACAATGGCCAGAACCTGGTGGCGGCTCTGAGGCGAGCTCACACACGTACCATGCCTGGCCTCTGTGCTTAATGTCGTGGTTCAGCAGTTTCTCAAAACCAACCCCGAGCGGCTTGTCAAAGTACGCCACCTGTGTGCCCATTTTAGAAAGTCAGCTACAGCTTCCGCCGCCCTTGCCGTGCTTCAGCAGCATTTGAAGCTTCCGACTCACCGACTGGTGTGTGATGTCCCCACGCATTGGAACTCTACACTGCAGATGTTGGAAAGGATTTTTGAGCAGAAGAGGGCAATTGTTGACTACCAGCATCAACAAGGCCGTCATTATTCAGTTCAGACTCCACACATAATACCTCAGGAGTGGACATGGATGTCACACATATGTACCATCCTCCAAAACTTTGAGGACTCCACCAAGATGGTGAGCGGCGATGACGCCATACTTGGCGTCACCATCCCACTTCTCTGTGTTCTGAAACGCTCACTGCTCACAAAGAGGATGAATTGCAGGCGGGCATGATAAGATGGAGCAAGGAGCCATACAGAGTGATTACACACAGCCCAGCCTCATCTCATCCCAACGTGGATTGGGTGACAGCGAGGAAGAGGAGGAAGAACACGAGCTAGTTTCATGCGCTATAGACGGTACTACCTGCACAACTGTCATACCATCTGTTCAGCGTGGATGGCATGAGAACAGGGAGGAGGAGAGTATGGTCAGTCGTCCTCTTGGTGAGGACACGGAAGTCTTGCCTGTTGGCAGTCTGGCACGCATGGCTGAGTTTATGTTACGCTGCCTTTCCCATGACCCTCGCGTTCTCAAAATTTTGGGTGACAGTCATTCCTGGTTGGTGACACTTCTAGACCCACGCTACAAGAACTTTCTATGTCTTATTCCCGAGGCAGACACGTCTACTAAAATGGGGCAGTACCAGAAGGCCCTTGTTGCGTAATTATTAAAAAAATTCCCACCTCAAAATGCTGGCGGCAGATGTCACAGGTTGTTGGACAACCAAGGAGTACAGGCGAGAGATACACAACTCCAATCCAGCAGAGGCAGCGGAACACTGTCAGACTTCTGGGAGTCTTCTCAGACCCTCCCATCGCACAGGCCCTGAGGCGCGGGGTACTCTCACAAGGAGTGGAAAGTTTGGAAAGATGCTGAGGGAGTACCTTGCTTACTGTACCAACGTCCTCCGTGATTCCTCTGTGCCTTATAATTATTGGCATGAACTGGTTCTCTACACCTTCGAGGTCCTGGCCTACTTTGCCGCTATCGTTTGTCGGGTTTTTAGTGCCGCTGGTGGAATTACAACTGCTAAGCGCATCCGCCTGCCAAGTGAAAATGCTGGCAGGCTGACTCATAAAAATGAACAAGGGCTCGATTGGGTCAGACTTCTCAACACCATCGAATGATAGCAGCGTAACATAAACTCAAATGTAGTGTCTTTTTTTGGGAGGTCTATTCCCATGCACCTCTTCAGACCCACACGAGTATACACTTCCTGATTTTGGCTATTTGCAGTTGTCCTCTCCCTTCTCCTCATCCTCCACCACCGTTTCAACAGGGTGACCGTGGTCTGTGATGCAACACCCACATAATTTTTTTAAAGGGTGTTTATGATGCCCATAAAAAAAATTGTTATACAGTATGTTCATGTATACCCCCAGGGATAAATGTTTGTCAGTCCATACATTTAGTGCATGGGCATTACAAGTATAGTAGACCCGCTCCTTTCTAATGGGAACATTTTTTTATGAGGCCCTCCTCCATGTCTCTACCAAAAGGCAGCCCTTGCATTCACTGCATAGGCAAACAGTATGGGAGACCCATTTCCTGATAATGGGAACATTTTTTCATGAGGCCCTTGTTAGAGTTAATTTAGCATTTCTTCAGAAGGCCTTGGGAAGCTGAGGCATAGCAGAAGGGAAGATAAGAAAAGAATGTTCCTTCTTTGAGATAATACTCCCCCTGAGCTGAAGATATACTCTGTGCTAGGAGCCGAAATCAGGGGCTAAAAGCAAGGATGGAAAGTTTGGTTAAAAAAAAAAAAGAAAAAAACAGTATGTTACGTGCTTTAATGACAAGTTGTATTAACTGCCATATATGGTAATTCCGCTTCCTGCTTCAGGGGTGTATATAAATCCCTTTGTTAGCAATAAACTACAGAGTCTATTGACCCACACTTTGGTCTGTGTCTTATTCTCTCTGGTACCACATTCCGAGGAGGAAAGGGTTAACAAGATAACAGCGACGACAACTGGCGCCCGAACAGGGACTGAGTTATTCTATTCTGAGGAAGCACTGACCGGTCCGGAGACGTGGGATGAGCGGAGCCTTCTGTTGGTGATATACACAGCGCTGGGGTAAGAATACTTATTATATTCTACCTAAAATCTATATCACTGTATAGTGGACTCCCTCTTCCCCGAGCGGTCGGCTTTCCAGGTAAATCACAGGTATTCCTGGCTCAGGTCCCTTTGAACCAGTAGACCTTCAGATTAATTGTCAGTCCTGCCTTTCCTCCTTTGAATAATGACAGTATGGATCCAATGATTGTGTTTTGGTTTTGTCTTGGTGTCTGTGTGATTGGATTGTTTATTTGGTTGGCGTACAAATATTGGAGAGCGAGCAGTGAAATGGTTCAGAAACCTTTGTGGCCCATTGTCTTGGTGACAGAGTCTTGGTGACGCAATTGTCTTGGTGACAAACTTGTCTTGGTGACAAGAAAATCTCTTCTAGGTGAGGAGATATAAAAATGGGGAACCAAAATGCCAAGGAAGGCATTTCTGCTAAAGATTTAGTTGTGCTCAGAGATTGTGAAAAGCAGGCATGAATGAAAACGGAGAATTGAACAGTGATAAATGGAAAAAGGTTCTATAACTCACATCATGGATGGTTGAGAGACAAAGGACTGTTGAAAACAGTGAACCTGTGGATGAGTGCGTGTGATTACTTAGAAGAAAAGACTGAAGAATTAGGAGACGGAGACTACAGACTGACAAAAACAGGGATGACTGACTTACCCTCCTGTCTGTTTTCCTCCCCCCCCCGACAGCAGAAATGTACAGACCATGGAGCCCTACAGAGCAGTCGGCTCTAATAAAACAACTAGACAGGATTTGCAAGCGCTTAGAAGAAGGGAAATTGGCAGATGAAGCCACATACGATAGACTGATAGATGAGACATACAAGTGTTATGTTGGTAGGAACGGACCTGGTAATGCAGAAGTCAATGACGCAGAAGCAGGGGTATGTTTACAGAAGTGTTGAAAAAAAAAAAAAGCATGTGAAGATAGACAGGCAGAGAAAGGAAGTTACACTAGAAGACAGAGTTCAGGGAAAGAGCCAAAAGATTATTTCTGGGCTCTAAGAAAAACTTGGGTGGAAATGGGTTTTGTCCCAGAAAACAAGACTAGTGAGAGAGTTCTAGCAAGTGCACATATGAATGGTTAAAAAAGTAAGTGACAGAAAGCTGAAAGTAAGTAGACCGGATTGGAGATCAGTAAAAGCAGAGGATCTAGCCAGAAAAGCACAGGGGGCACAACATGATTTAGCGCAGGCAAAAAGAGGTAGCTTGCACATGAACCCCCTTGTCTCCTTACCCCCACTCCTAATTGCACAGTGCAGGTGAACCTACCAGGGGGACATGAGGTTGAGTTCCAAGTGGACACGGGGGCAGACAATTCAGTAATTACAGAAGAGGACTGGCCATTTGGGAAAAGTGATTTCTCCCACCATGTTATAGCGACTCCTTATAACTCTCCATCTATCCTGCTCCCCGTCACTAAAAAGATTCCCCTGCAAATTCAAGGAACCACTGTACACACACAGTTAATGGTATCACCGCGGGGTCAATGTAATCTTTTAGGAAGTGATGTGTTGTCACAATTGCAAGCACATATTGAGTATCACCCTGATGGAACTGTCACTATGACACCAGGACTGAAGCCGAGCACTCTTTGTAAAATCATGTCGCTAGACGTTGCTAGTATAGAGGACACAAATGAATTTCCTTCAATGTTAGAAGGTGTGATACCGCATAATTTCTGGGCTTCAGATAAAACAGATGTGGGCAGATTAAGGGTGCAGCCAGTCATGGTCAAATTAAAGCCAGGTGCAATCCTGCCCCAACAGAGACAGTATCCTCTTAGTTCAGCTCAAGAGACGGCTATAGCTCAGCAGATACAGAAACTGGTAGCAAGTGATGTTTTAGTTAAAACCTAGCCCCCACCTTCGGCATCTCTGCAGCTAGTTCCTTATCAGTGGCCTTGACAGTAAAAACTCCAACTTCAGCTTCCCCCTTCAACTACGAGATTTAACTCTCTATGTATCGGCTGGTACAAGGTATATATATATATATATATATATATATATATATACACTTTTGTTCCAGATATCTCAGGAAGCTGCTTGGTTCACAGTTATTGATTTTGCCAATGTTAACTGCAATTTTGTAAATCTTCAGTTATCTTTTTGGGACATTGCATTACACCAGGGGCGCGACATCTGACCAGCGCTCGCAAAGAAGCTGTACAGAATTTTCCTATTCCTGTTAATGTTGCCGCTTTTAGGATATTTCTTGGACTGGTTTTCTACTGCAGGCAGTGGATACATGCTGTATCAATCCTCATGCAGCCTCTCTATGACTGTATCACCATTGTGCCTTTTAAACTAACTCCTGAAGGTATAGACTGTTTTTATTCTCTCAAAAACAGGATTGTGGCAGCTCCAGCGCTAGGAACCCCCAACTATGAACTACCATTCACCCTCTATCTCCACGAACAGCAGGGACACGCGGCAGGGGTATTGACTCAGTTACATGGTGACAATCAAAGGCCTGTAGCCTATTTCAGTGGAAGACTAGATGCAGTGGCTAGAGGTGCCCCGTCCTGTGTACGGGCATTACATGCTGTAGGACTATTGCTCCACAAATCGTCAGACATTGTGCTTGATCATCCATTGACAGTACTTACACCTCATGATGTATACACCATACTGAACCAGGTGCAACCGGCACACCTTTCAGCTGCACGTCACCTTCGATTGCAATGTGCACTTTTAATGCCTCCAAATGTTTCTTTGCAGAGATGTACCACACTTAATCCTGCCACGTCGTTACCTCTCTCGGATCTAAAGGAGGGGTCAGGTACGGTATTGTACAAAGAAGATCCAAGAGAGGAGATTCCTCATGACTGTGTTCAGCTTACGGCACAAGAAACAGCAGGTCTACCCACAGTGTTTGAAACTGAAAGACTTAATGCTGATTTTGAATTTTTTGTAGATGGATCTCGCCACCAAGATGACTCAGGTACCTTCCACACTGGGTATGCCATCGTCTCCCTGAATGCAGTAATCAAAGCAGAACCAATGCTCCCACATCAGTCGGCCCAGGAGGCTGAACTTAAGGCTCTGACCGAGGCCTGTAAGATAGCTGAAGGTAGAATTGTTAACATCTACACAGATTCTAGATATGCATTCGGTATAGCTCATGATTTTGGTCCAATTTGGAAATCTAGAGGATTCCTGACGGCAGCAGGACATCCCATTAAAAATGCTGACGCAGTCCAGCAGTTAATTGATGCATTACAATTACCAAAAGAGGTAGCTGTCATAAAAGTTAAAGCACATACCAGACGCACTGATCAGGTGAGTAAAGGAAACGCAATGGCCGATGCAGCAGCAAAAACAGCAGCCAGTAGACCACTCCAAGGGGTAACGATGCACCAGGTAAGCGCTCCCAAAAATCCCTTTGTGTCGGAGGATGCCTTATCCCAGATGCAGGCTCAGGTGCGCCAGGAGGAAGTAGAAAAGTGGGAAAAAAAGGTGCATGTCTGAATGAAGCAAATGGGGTATGGGGAAGAGGGATGCGTCGATGCCTTCCAAGGGCGTTGTACCCTGCGGTCGCCCAGATGTTACATGGGCCAACCCACCAGTCCAAAACTGCTGTAATGAGCGTTATGCAGAAGCATTGGGTAGCACCAGGCTTTTCAACCTGTATAGAAGGTTTGATTCTGGGATGCATGGTATGTGCTACACATAATCAGGGAAGGGTAGTCAAGACACCACTTAGATTTAGTGGATGGACTGAAAGAACAAAACCAACCTGTTGCAAACTGTTGGATTTGTATATTACATAAACGATCTGCAGACAATAGACCTCACCCAAATGGGAGACCACACATAGTGGAGATGGGGATAGCAAATAAATTTTTCAGTGCATTATTTATCTACCTAGATGATCAAATATGGGATATTTTAGATATCATCAATGGGTCCCTTGCAGTACAGAATCAGCTAATTATTGTTACTAACCAACATACCCTCGTGTTAGATTACTTGACTGCAGCTCAAGGAGGGATGTGCCAGATTATTGGACCTGCATGTTGCCATTATATTGATAATTCTAGTGTTTTAACCCTTAAACATAAGCTAGAGGATGTCATAAAGTTAAGGAAACTATATGATGAGGCAAATCTGAAGAATCAAGATTCATGGTGGGCAAATACTTTCTCCTTTCTTAACCCGCAAATTGGTTCAAAGGCATAGGGGGATGGCTGACTGGGATAATACAAGCTGGCCTACAGGTTTTATTGATATGTCTTGCTATCTATTTAGTTTTTAAAATTTGTTTGATGTGTATTAGACGATGTACTAGGACAAAGAGGAGGTATGAAGATGTGTATTGATCAAATGAAGGAACAAAAGGAGGGGATGTTAGAGTTAATTTAGCATTTCTTCAGAAGGCCTTGGGAAGCTGAGGCATAGCAGAAGGGAAGATAAGAAAAGAATGTTCCTTCTTTGAGATAATACTCCCCCTGAGCTGAAGAGATACTCTGTGCTAGGAGCCGAAATCAGGGGCTAAAAGCAAGGATGGAAAGTTTGGTTAAGAAAAAAAACAGTATGTTACGTGCTTTAATGATAAGTTGTATTAACTGCCATATATGGTAATTCCGTTTCCTGCTTCAGGGGTGTATATAAATCCCTTTGTTAGCAATAAACTACAGAGTCTATTGACGCACACTTTGGTCTGTGTCTTATTCTCTCTGGTACCACATTCCGAGGAGGAAAGGGTTAACAAGATAACAGCGACGACACCCTCCTCTACGTCTCTTCAAAGGGTCATTGGAGTGCCTCCAAATTTTTGGCAGCCCTTGCATTCACTGCATAGGCAAACATTATGGGAGACCCACTTCTTAATAATGGGAACATTTTTTCATAAAGCCCTCCTCTACGTCTCTTCAAAGGGATATTGGGGTGCATCCAAATTTTGGGCAGCCCTGCCACTCACTGCATATGCAATAACAGTATAGGAGACCCACTGTTTAATAATGGGAACAACAAAGCATAGCCGGCTGATGGTTCTCTAAGAATAGTGAGGGCTGACTGCTGGCCATTTAAGAATAGTAAAGGCCGCCTGATGGCCCTATAAAAATAGGCTTTGTGACTTTAAGAGTCCCTCCTTCATAAATGAATCAGGACGTGTCTGATGATGTGTCACACTCCACATGGCCAGATAAGGTTGTAAAATGTTAAAATGATATTTCCCAGTCAATGCATTTGTCTTGGTTGAAAGCAATGCCAAAGTTCAAAAACTCATCAAAAATGTTATGTGTGAACATAGTCCAAGGTGTGGAGGAGCATTTTTGTTTTAGGTTATTTATTTTGCCTTATATACAAGTCATTACCCTGGAAAGGATGTTCCTTAACATATTTCCCAGGAAAATCCATTTTGGGTTTTGTTTTTGTATGTTTTATTGTGAGTCTGTAGAAGTGGCATAAGACACTGACATTGTTCACAGCAGTATCCAGGGAGTCAGAAATGCTTCCAGGGTTCTCCACATGCTTATTCCCATGTCATTTGAGCACTGTTCCCATCGATTTCCGCAATTTCTAGTCCCTCTGCAGACCGCCGGAAAAATGCTTGCGTTTCCCACAGACTTACATTGGGCTTGTTGCTCGGGTCGAGCACCCAAGCATTCCAATTTGCTCGACCAGAGCATTTTAGTGCTCGCCCATCACTAACCAGTATGTTCGGAAAGGAGAAGTTCGGCATTACTCACGCAGGTCACTGACAGAACATGTGCATGATTGGAAGGTATTATGCACATCCTTTTTGATATATGGAAAAGAGACATGAGGATACAGAAGTGACCAGCGCAGAAATACTCCTATAACTACAAAAATATATTTTAATTGGGTATCTCTGGTGCACCTGCACTGGGAGGCGGAATGACATAGCGCTGTCGCATAAACCATAGCTGCCTGCATCTAATGCTCAGCTTCAGATTAGAAGTGTGCAGCGCCTCAGGTCCAAACTACTGACATGTAAACCTATGGAACCAGTTGTGAGTCTCCGTGCATTTTACTTTTATCAGTTTCAAAAATAAAAACTTTTTCGTTCTCTGTGATTTCTCAAGTACAGCCTTTGTCCCGGCAGAACAGTTATGAGGCAGTCCAGGGATGGCTGCTGCCCTATGCAGGGTGTCTGCCTCCTGAGGGTCAATTATGCCCCCTGTGCAGGGTATCTACCTCCTCAGGATCTGTTCTACCCACTGTGCAGTGTATCTACCTCCTCAGGGTCTGTTCTGCCCCTGTGCAGGGTACCTACCTCCTCATGGTCTGTTCTGCCCCCCTGTGCAGGGTCTCTGCCTCCTCAGGGTCTGTTCTGCCCCCTGTGCAGTCTCTACCTCCTCAGGGTCTGTTCTGCCCCCTGTGCAGGGTATCTGCCTCCTCAAGGTCTGTTCTGCCCCCTGTGCAGGGTCTCTGCCTCCTCAGGGTCTGTTCTGCCCCCTGTGCAGGTCTCTGCCTCCTCAATATCTGTTCTGCTCCCTGTGCAGAGTCTCTACCTCCTCAGAGTCTGTTCTGCCCCCTGTGCAGGTCTGTTCTGCCCCTTGTGCAGGGTATCTACCTCTCAGGGTCTCTTCTGCCCCCTGTGAAGTGTATCTGCTTCCTCAATCCTAAAGGTCTGTTCTGCCTCGTGCAGGGTCTCTGCTTTCTCAGGCTCTGTTCTGCCCCCTGTGCAGGGTCTCTGCCTCCTCAAGGTCTGTTCTGCCCCCTGTGCAGGGTCTCTGCCTCCTCAAGGTCTGTTCTGCCCCCTGTGCAGGGTCTCTGCCTCCTCAAGGTCTGTTCTGCCCCCTGTGCAGGGTACGACCTCCTCAGGTCTGTTCTGCCCCCTGTGCAGGGTATCTACCTCCTCATGGTCTGTTCTGCCCCCTGTGCAGGGTATCTAACTCCTCAGGGTCTGTTCTGCCCCCCTGTGCAGGGTATCTACCTCCTCAGAGTCTGTTCTGCCCCCCTGTGCAGGGTCTCTTCCTCCACAAGGTCTCTTCTGCCCCCTGTACAGGGTCTCTGCCTCCTCAAGGTCTGTTCTGCCCCCTGTGCAGGGTCTCTGCCTCCTCAAGGTCTGTTCTGCCCCTGTGCAGGGTCTCTGCCTCCTCAAGGTCTGTTCTGCCCCTGTTCAGGGTCTCTGCCTCCTCAAGGTCTGTTCTGCCCCCTGTGCAGGGTCTCTGCCTCCTCAGGGTCTGTTCTGCCCCCTGTGCAAGGTATCTACCTCCTCATGGTCTGTTCTGCCCCCTGTGCAGGGTATCTACCTCCTCAGGGTCTGTTCTGCCCCCTGTGCAGGGTCTCTGCCTCCTCAGCGTCTGTTCTGCCCCCTGTGCAAGGTATCTACCTCCTCATGGTCTGTTCTGCCCCTGTGCAGGGTATCTACCTCCTCATGGTCTGTTCTGCCCCCTGTGCAGGGTATCTACCTCCTCAGGGTCTGTTCTGCCCCCCTGTGCAGGGTATATACTCCTCAGGGTCTGTTCTGCCCCCTGTGCAGGGTCTCTTCCTCCACAATGTCTCTTCTGCCCCCTGTACAGGGTCTCTGCCTCCTCAGGGTCTGTTCTGCCCCCTGTGCAGGGTATCTACCTACTCATTGTCTGTTCTGCCCCCTGTGCAGGTATCTACCTCCTCATGGTCTGTTCTGCCCCTGTGCAGGGTCTCTGCCTCCTCAGGGTCTGTTCTGCCCCTGTGCAGGGTTTCTGCCTCCTCAGGGTCTGTTCTGCCCCCTGTGCAGGGTCTCTGCCTCCTCAGGGTCTGTTCTGCTCCTGTACAGTGACACAGGTGATGCAGATACAGGCTCTGTCCCCGGCTATAAAGCGTTAGGCCTCTTTCACACATCCGTCTTTTTGTATCAGGCATGATCCGGCGTGTTGGTAAAAAAACGGATCCGGTACCGGATGCGTTTTTTTACCATTTACTTTCATTAACGCCGGATCGTGCCTGATGTCACTGCGTTGTAGCCGTTTTTGTCCGGATCCGGCGGAAATGTACATTCCGGCGGCCGGACAAAACGGAGCATGTAACGTTTTTTTTGTTTGCCGGAGCCGCCTGATAGTGCCTGAAGTGGCGCATCAGGCGGCCGGAAACAATAGAAGTCAATGGAACCGGATCAGACTTTTGTGCAATCCGTCAAAAGTCTGATCCGGATTCTGAAAATCAGACTACTACTACTACTACTCACTTTTCCAGTGTCTCCGGGCATCCAAAACCCTCTTTTTCTGGGTTCAAAAGTTCAGGTCGGATCCAGCAAAAAAACGGATCCGTTGCATCAGTTTTTTATTTCAGCGCCGGATCCGTCCCTTCAGGTGTTCGACGGATCATGCCTGATACAAAAAGACGGATGTGTGAAAGAGGCCTTATTTACCAGTCCTGCATGAAGTGAGCCGTGTATGACGGTATTAGATTAGGCTTTGCTGCCATGTTAGCCAGTTAAAAAATGTTCATAGTGGCAGAAACCAAACGTCCCTATCTGTGAGAACACCCTGTGTTGTCCCAGGCACACGGCAGACCATGCTTTATTCTGTAGGTTTCTGCCTAATTCTCATCAATCTCCCGCCAAGCTGCGAGCACCCCCTCTCCTCCTCCTCATCAGTGGCCGAACTTCCCGCGTTTTTTTCCTGCCTGTCACCGGCGCATTTCCAGAACCTAAGCCCCGCCTCCAGCTTATTGCCACCAATCAGATCCAGCTGACTCCTCTCCATCCATTTCTCGCGATATTTTCAATGTGTTGTACCCGGAAACTGCTGAGAGTATCAAAGTGTGTGGGCGGAGCCGGATAATGCGTTATACAAGCTGCTGGATATTTGGCGCCAGATTCCACTCGCGCTTTGGTCCTGGTGAATGACTGATAAAGTTTCCCGCCATCCTAGAAGCATGCCTGTAGAAGAGCGGCCCGCCTGCGCCCGGCCGGGTAACTGCACACTCCTCTTATCCCAGGCGGCGCAACTGTATTACCTGCGTGCGGGAGGAAGCAAAGCGCCTCTACCAGCGGCGGGGTGTGCGAGTGTTTTGTGCGGCGGGGGCTAGTTGCTGGGCGTACGGGAGCGGTGTGCGGCATTGACCGCCTGGGGGGGTGTGCACCGGGAGCAGTGTGCAGAGCGGCGTGTGACAGAACGGCTGCGGGTTGTGCAGTGAGCAGCGGGGTACCGGCTATGGAGCGTGCAGGAACGGTGTCTGGGGCCGCGGGACGTCCGGGAGCAGTGTGTGGTTGGGCGTTTGGGATAACGGAGTTGCGCGGTGCAGGGGAGCGTGCGGTAGCAGTGTGCTGCGTTTGCCGTGCCGCATGGTGCGGGAGCAGAGTGGCGCCTCGTAGTTTCTCTCATCAGTTAGGTGCACACGGTCAGTAATTGGCAGCACGTGTCTGCTGCAGGTGATTCTCATGTGTTCATTGAACCGTGGAAGCTCACTTGTCCACGAGATATATTGACATGCTGCGGTCTGGAGACACGCATCCACTGCACTGTAACATCTGGATATGCGCAGAGTCCAAAACTCTGGGTCTACACAATCTGGATTTAGCAGCACTTTGGATGCCGCGTGTTTTCACTGCTTTCTATGGAACATAGGTAAATCCACATGTGGTCACTGCCCCATGCGGATTTACCACATTGAATACATTCTATTAATGTAGTTTCTGTTGTGTAGACTCGCATCTATGCAAGAGGAAAAGTCATGCTGCAGTCCTGAAAGACACAGCGCATATCTTTTTCCGTGGGTGATCCACAGATGCACATAACGTATAGTGGATGAGGGATTTCTAGAAGCCCCATCCACTATGCTGTAACATCTATCCGCTGCATGAATATGCAGCATCAAAACCACAGCAATTCCTGAATGTGGTAAGGTAACCTTAGCGTATGTGCCCACAGTGAGGAATAGCAATGTTTTGAATGCATCGTATCTTTGCTGTCCAAAGCGCTGCATTCCCCTTTATACATTCAGTCATGTTCTATATATTTCAATAAATATTTTTTGTATTCTATTTGGGACTTTTTGATCGTTCTTTCTTCATTGTTAATAGGTATTTAGCGATTGTCCATAAATTCCATCCATATTAGCATGCCCAATCACTGGTAGTAATATCTATATGGGTATGTCTTCCAATAAGGTCATTTATTGTTCTAGATTACAAGCACAGTGGATAGGCTTTATAGAAATCCTATGCCAACTGTGCTTCTACTTAACGCTGCATAACCTCACCCATGGTGTGGGTTTACGAGCCGCAGCATGTAAATTTCTGTAGCGGAGACACTAGGCTCCACTGTATTTTCAGCAATGGACTCATTACGTGTGGAAATCCGCATGTACCTAAACTGTAAGTGCAGTAACTAGAATGTAATGTTTTGAAAGCAGCGAAAATGTGCTGTGCCCAAAGCGCTGTTATTCCTTATTGTGGGCTTGTAGACATACTGATACCCCTGTGCTGTGTTGCTCCTGTGTACATTTAGCTGCTGTGGTTGATAATTCTGTGTGTCGCAGCGGAACTGTGTTCCTACCATTGGTCCCTTTTGAGACTGTATGGCTTGGCAATGCTCTTGGTCAACCACTGCTCCATTGACATGAGTGATTCTGTTCTTGAGATCACTGTAGGTTACTCTGTCCTATGGGTTGGGTATAACTTCCACACTTGACAGTAACCATCAGAAAGGGTTGCAGTGCTAGTTCCTTTGACAAATACACTGGAACTGCATAACTGACTTATATGTTTAATGTTTCTGTCAAACATGCTACAGAAACATTCCTGACAGTCCCTGCAAAAACTGCTGATTGTTATATACATTGGTGGACAGTACATTGAATCCAGCCCTATAGCCCGCTCACAGCAGAGTCATATTGTGTAAGGCCTCTTTCACACTTCCGGCGGGCGCCTGATGGCGCCCCCGGCATTTTGCCGCAGCGCCGCATCAGAAAACCTGATGCACCGCCGGCGGCCGCATGCGGTTTTTTGCCAGATGGTTTCTGATGCTTGGAGACATCAGAAACCATCCGGCAAAAACAAAAAACGTTACATGCAGCGTTTTGTCCGGCCGCCGCAATGTACATTTGCGCCACATCCGGACAAAACCGCATGCAACGCATTGCCATGCGGCGCCATCCGGCGCTAATGCATGTCAATGCGAAAAAAGCCGCATGCGGCGCATCAGATTTTATGATGCGGCGCTGCGGCTAAATGCCGGGGGCGCCGTCAGGCGCACACCGGATGTGTGAAACCAGCCTAACAGACCGCACAAGGACCTGCCAATACTGGTCAGAATAGTTCATGTAATGAGAGGCAGTATATAGTGTGGACAGGACCAGTCCCTTTTTTTCCCCCTGAAACCTCTGTAGGGGTGAATGTGATGTTGCACATAACCCTGACAAATTTTGCTTGGATGTGAGCTTCCCTCATCCTCTTTGCATCAAGCCAGTCCAGAGAACAAGATGCTGTCTCTCGCTGAGGTCTACGGCCTGTAGCAATGCTCCACTCTTGCCTCCAGCAGCGACCACAGGACCCTGCTCCACCGCGGCCAGTAAGGTATAGCCGCATTATAAGACGCATCCCCCCCAAAAAAATTTTTGGAGAAAAAGCGCGTCTTATAATATGAAAAATACGGTAAATGAAGCTTTATAGCAGGAAACCCAGGAGGACACTACTGCTGACAAAACCTAAAAAGGCTAGTCTACAGTTTGACAAAATGTACATGATGAGTAAGCCATAATCCCTCTGGGAAAGCATCTTTTGGACAGGGAGACAAACAGAGCTTTTTTGTAAAGACATTCATCCTACTGTTCAGTGAACATGGAATGAGGCAAACAAAGAGAAGATGGCCCAGGAGGCCCCTTCCAACTCTACTATTCTATGATTCTAAGAACACAGTACCTACAGTATGGTGATGGTTCAAAGATATATTTTGGTTTTGCTTGCTCTGGGTGCCTTGTCTGTGTGCAAGACATCATGAAATCTGAAGATTACCAAAGGATTTTGGGTTGCAATGTAATGCCCAGTGTCAGAAGCAATTACCCTCAAACATACTTCAAGAAGATCCCAGAAATAGATGGAAACAAAGCACAGGAGAGTTCTGAAGTGGCAGCAATGAGTCAGCAATGATCTAAATCCCATTGAATGTCTGTGGAGAGATTTTAAAATTGCTGCAGGGAGAAGGCGCCTTCAAGTATGAGACACTTGGAGCACACTGCGTTAGGGCAGTCCGTTCAACGCATGCGTTAAACGGACTGCGCTAACGCAACTGCCTTTTTTTTTTATTGTATTATGTGATCATGCTAGCAGTGACTGACCTTCAAACGCTGAAGACCGCATCTGAGGGTCCGTCACAGCATGACGGCACATCGCTGACGCATGCCGATTATGACATGCGTTAGCGATACTCTACGTTATGGCAGTTTATGGGTGCGTTAACGGGTGTATTACATCACGTTAATGCCGCGTTGTAACGCAAACCGTTATACGGACTGCCATAACGCAATGTGATCCCAGCCTTACAAAAGTGGTTCAAAATTCCATTTGAGCGGGAAGAAGCTTGTTGATGGTTATAGGAAATGATTTATTGCAGCTATTTATTCCAAAAGGCGTGCAACCAAATAAGTGGAAGGTACCAAGAATTTTGACTGGCCCATTTTTCAGGTTTTGTGTGAAATTATATTACTGTAACTTGGCTTCTTTTTTTGTATTGAAACACAAACTTGTATAACAAAACACGTAATTGCAATATTTTTTATGGCAGAAATGCTTCATTTTCAAGGGTGCCAACACCTTTTGGCCATGACTGATGGGTTCAGTTATGTTTTAAAATTGTAAGTTTTTTATGCCAATTTTACATTGCATTGTGTAAGCATCTGGGAGGATATGTGGCATCTTATGTAAAGGGCCCGTCTCACATAGCGATATCGCTACCGAGATCGGTGCTGAGTCACTAGTTTTGTGACGCAGCACCGAGCTCACCAGCGATATCGCTGTGTGTGACATTTAGCGACGATCAGCCCCCCTGCCGGGTATCGCTGATCGTCGCTGAAATGTCAGGACATTTTTTTGATCGCTGGTCTCCCGCTGACAGGCACGCATCGCTGCGTGTGACAGGCGGGAGACCAGCGATCCGCTGGTAACCAAGGTACACAGCGGGTTTCCAGGCGCGGGGCTGTGCCTAGAAACCCGCTGTGTACCTTGGATACCAGCGCCCTGAAGCAGGGAGCTGGTAACCAAGGTACACAGCGGGTTTCCAGGCACCGCGCAGCGCTTGGAAACCCGCTGTGTACCTTGGATACCAGCTCCCTGCATCAGGGCGCTGGTATCCAACGTACACTGCGGGTAACTAAGCGATGTTACCCGCAGTGGTCGCTGTGCTGATCGCTGCCCTGAGCTGCCTGTTTGGCAGCTCAGCAGCGATAATATAGCGATACACCAGCGATCCTGACAAGTGCATATCGTTGTCGGGATCGCTGGTGTATCGCTATGTGAGACCCAGCCTTAAGTGCTTGTAGGAGGATTGCTTTAGGGTATAAAGCTTGGTATAGAAAACTGCATAGTCAAACGTACCATGCATGTCTGATAATGCCACCATAACCTGATCAGCACACCCGTCTGCACAATTGGTACAGACAATTTTTAACTGAATAGTTGGTCATGTGACTATACAAGTAAACGTCCAGGTCATGCGACAGGCTTGTTGGATACTAGAGCTGGTTAGTAGGGCTCACAACTGATTAGTTACAGGCATATCTGTGACTAAAGGGAGGAAAAGAAAAGCTGAGAGATATATCTGAAAGTTGTTCTGAAAAAATTGGTGCAGGTACTGCTTAAGCAGATTATTCTGTTGCAGAACTGTCTTTAATGTATGTATGTATAGCCATGAGGTTGTTGGGTCGTCATTTAACTCATTTTAGACTTCTGGGTTCAAGGAATTATATCTACGATAGCTTTCATACAGGAAGAGACCGTAAAAAGTGAGTGTTGCCATTTTGAGTCCTGTATAAGTGTTATTTTTCGCTTTGCAAGTTCATTTTTATCTACCATTTTGGGTGCATGACCAACCTTTTGTCACCACTGTTTTCTTTTTTTGTGGGGTGGGTGCAGTGACTATAATAAAAATAAATTCTGGCACAACAAATTTATTTTATTTTTGTCAAAAGTGGGTGAATTAAAAGCATTGTCCACAAAAAGACGAAACCTTATTACATGGCTATAGGGTGCCGTATTGATGACAGAATAGTGTATATGTATATAAATATTTTTTTTCCTCAAACTGGCACTGGTCTGATGACATGAACAAGTTACGTGTCCACTAATATATTAAATATATATAATCATAATTATGCTGACTGAGAGACTTATTTCTTTCATTTGTAGCAAAGAGCTCTATATAAACAAGTGGGGGAAAAAATGGCCAAACTAAATTTAAAGGGAATCTCAGTAGCATCGTCCCTCCTAAGCCACCTATATGGGCATGAAGGTCATAGGAAGCTGAATAAAATAATTGAGATTCAATGTCTTATTCCAGAGTGATCCTTTCTCTTGTATGTAAATTAGCTGTGCAGGACAGTGGGCGGCTCCTGATCTGCATAAAACTCCACCTCCAGGACTTAAATTAAATATAGGCTGCAGTTACCAGTGAGACATGTAACGAACACAACATTAAGTGAACTAAGTTGGTAACTGCAGCTCTACTGTATTGCAACACTATGCAGCCCTGTCTGCCTGTGAGACTGAAGCTGAGAGGAACCTACAGATGTGTCAGGTATAATCACACACAGCTCTGCAGTGCGATCAGGAGAGCGGCCATCACACTGGTAACTTCTCTTCATGTAAAATAGGCTCTGGAGGCAGATCAGTGTCTGGCCCATAGCCCTGAAATGCTCATTCACGTTATGAGGAAAGGAAAAAGAATCGTGGATTTCTCTCGAATAAGACATCGGAATGCAGATTAAATATAAAAGTATCATTTTATTCTGCTATCTGCTTCCTAGACTTACAGGCCATATAAATGTCTTAAGAGGTTGATCCTACTGACACGATTCCTTTAACCCCTTCACGACCTATGACATACGTATACTTAATAGGTCATGTCCCTGCACTCCATGCGAACTCTGGTGCTGAGCCAGCATCTTTTCCGGCATGACAGCTGGTTTGAATAGCTAACGTGCCATTAGCAGACGCGGGTAGGATTGCGATCCATCCACATTTATTAACATGTTAAATTCCGCTGTCACTCTTCGACAGCGGCATTTAATATTTCTGTGCCGGAAGTGCATCACTAATCCCGACTTCCAGTACCCCGCAGTCATGTAACAGGGTTGGCATGACAACCTGGGGTCTGCGGGGGACCTGTAAATGTCATTGCTGATCTGCTATGAGCGCTGCACTGTAGCCTTCGCTCAAAACAATGATCAATTCTGCTGCACGTTGCAGTGCTGAAGCCCTGCTATGTGTAGCACAAACAATCGAATGATCGCAGCTTCTAGTCTCCGAAGGAGAAGCAAGTGCGGGAAAAGTTTCTAAATATCAACGTTCAAATCACTACCCTTTTGCCCTGTTCCAAATAAAACAAAGAATTAAATACATTTGGTATTACCATGTTCAGAAATGGCAGATCTATCAAAATATAAGAATTAATCCGATCGGTAAACGGCGTAGCAAGAAAAAAAAACCCGCCAGAATTACTCCTTTTTGGTCTCTGCAATAACAGGCTATCAAAAGATCATATCTACCCCAAAAAAAGAATCCATAAAAACGTGAGCTCAGTGCTCAAAAAATAAGCTCACCCATCCGCTGATCCAAAAAATGGAGACACTAAAGGTACTGCCACACTAAGCTATCCCGCTAGCGATCTCGTTAGCGTTGCATACTAATGAGATCGCTAGCGGGATTGTTTCTATATCGCTAAATGCGGCCACATTTAGCGATATAGTTAACGACGCTATCGCCGTTAGCGATCTTCTTAACGACTTTAGCGGTACAAAGTCCGCTAAATCGCTAAGAAAAGGTGCACACAGCGATAAGATACTTACCCAGCGGGAGCGCCAGCGATGAATAGGGTCCGAACGATTCCAGCGACGAGCGAGATCACAGCAGGAAGCTCGTCGCTGGCAGCTGCCGCACTGAACAATTCGCTAACGGATCGCTAATAGTGACGTTTTTAGCGATCCCGTTAGCGATATTTTTTATGTTTTTTACCCGTAAGAGTCCATTAAAAAGGTGTTTTTTAAAATTATTTCTTTTGCAATTAATCACCACATTGATTATTTTTTCAGACCATATGGTAAAACAATGGTTGTGGTACAAAAGTACAATCATCTCAGAAATCAATCACTCCAGGGTATATGACCAAAATTAAGTTTGGTTGGATGAGAGCAACAAAATGAATTTAGGTCATGAAGGGGTTAAGAACTAAACTCTAGATTTGTGAGTTAAACATCCACAATGAATTTTTTTTTAATTAGCAAGTATGACAAACTTGTGTGCTTGCTGCAAATATTTCAGCACAAACTGAACTTTTTTTTTTTTTTAATTAGCAGCTTGTCAATGTTGGCTGTGGAAAGATGTGAAGGAAAATTTGTCAATTATATTTGCCTTCCCAGTCTTATGATGTTCTATGGTACAGAGGCCGGTCTTTGCTTACTGGCCTCCGCTATGGCAAGCGGACATGTGACCACTAAAGACACTTTGTGGCGCTCTTAGTGCAGTTCTGAAAGTTTTATGGTGTAGTTGTCTTGAAAAGAGGTGTGTGTTAGTTAGGTGCTATTTATAAGGGTCCCACCGCTTCGAGGCCTGACACTGCAGCAAATTCACAACTTGTTTAATCTTGTCTTTACTGATTTTGATAAGAGCACTACTTTTTGTATCCTCAGTTTCTCCACACTCCAACATGGATTCGTCCCTTGATGGAATAATAACTGCTGATATGATAAAAGAGGAGGAGAAACTAGAGGAGGCGGCTAAAGTAGAAGAGCAAAAGATGATGGAAAAGGTAATTGTTTTAAAATAATTACTCCGGCATACTTTCATTGTTAAATGGAGCTTGGAGACTCTTAACTTATTCGCGCTATTTTACTGTAGTCATCCAGTGTAAGTTTTCAAGTTGCTTTGTAGGTTATTCCTGCAGGCAATAATTTAACAAAGGAAGTAAAAGCTGTTCTCTTTTATCAAAAGCTTACCATGGGGGTGGATGAGGGAAAAAAAAAAAGGATTGCATTTTTGGGTGGCTGACTAGATTATAGTTTCATAGCTGCTACAAGTAAATTCTGTAGCTACAGCTTATTAGTGTTCATGTGAGATATGGAAATACTCTGCTCTCACTGGGCTGAATACGTAATGTTCACTGTACAGACTGTATGTACGGGGCGTCCAGTGCAAGTCTCAGTAATGTACTTAATCCATCACACACAGGCTCGTATGTCTTGGGAAAGAGATTCCAATGAAATGCGGTTCAAGAGACTTCAACATTTACTTGAGAAAAGCAACATTTATTCTAAGTTCCTCTTAACTAAGATGGAACAGCAGCAGCAAGAGGTAAGCCACCTGTTTATGATGGCCTTATGAATGTATAAGCAGCTTTGCCACTAATTTAGGCCATTTTGCCTGTTACAAATCTGTTTACTAAAGCATAGTTGTAATCTTATTATGCCGTATACCGTTGGTCACCTCAACCGCATGGGTTGACCTCAATGGACTTAAGTCTATCTTCAACCTTAAATTATGTAAATAGATTTCTGAGTTGGTATAGTAACCCATGTTAGTTTCAGAATTTTGAATATCACATTTGCACTGTGTATTTTTAGGAGATCAGAAAGAAAGAAAAACTTGAAAAGAAGAAACAGAATTTGGCTGAAAAGGTATTTTGTTCAGTCCAATAAATAGCAGGTTAAATTGGTGAAGTGGCTTCCGCTTGTTGCCTTATTTGTGGTTCTTAAAGCATTGGCTTTGTGCTTTCATTGGCTTTTAAAATGACACTACTTTTCTTTTACTGACGTTTAGTTATTACGAGACAAATTTATAATTGTCAGCTGATAAATGACAATACAGCTCCTTTATTAAAACTGGAATAGGATGATGCACGAAATGTATGCAACACAGGCAGTGTGCTAGATCTGCTTTATCTTCTGAAGTGTTCTTTAAAGGGAACCCATCATGTAAAATAATACTATTAACTTGCAGGTTAACAGCGATCTGAAACTGTGTGGCACCTTTCTGCACAGAGCCCCAATGCTGGGAGGAAATTAACTTTATTCCCTCTAGCAGTGTTTGGCTTCCAGTCGTGGGGATGGTGCTGGCTCTGCTTCAGTCACCATTCAACATAGAGTGGTGACTGTAACCGCACGCCCCAGCACTGACTGATAGCCGGCCCTAATGATGAGCAAGCTGTCAGTAGTTGGAGCCGCCACTCTATAAACGAAAAGTGACAATATTTTAGTTTTGTCAAGTTTTAATCCTGCACATTAAAATCAAAACAATGCATACTAAAGCTACTTCTTTTTCAGAGCTTTAAAACTTCATCTGATGCTAGCAAACCAGGTGAGCTGAAGTCATTTTAATAAGTTTGGCAGCAGTTTTCTCCCATGTTAAAGATGTCTTGTATTAAAGAATAAACTTAAATGGGTTATGTCAAGTTTATAATTGTGTACAAAAGCAAAATACTTTGCAATTGGCCACTTATTAAAAATCCCCTTATCAGGAATAGAGGATTTGTATTTCTTTATATAAGGCTATGTTCACGTGTTTTTATGCAGTTTTCAGCTGTGTCTTATGGTACTGCACACTAAGCAATCCCGCTAGCGATCTCGTTAGCGTTGCATACTAATGAATCGTAGCGGATTGTTTCTATATCGCTAAATGCTGCCGCATTTACGATATAGTTACGACGCTATCGCCGTTAGCGATCTTCTTACGACTTTACGGTACAAAGTACGCAAATCGCTAGAAAGTGCAACAGCGATTAGATACTTACCAGCGGAGCGCCAGCGATGAATAGGTCCGGAGCGATTCCAGCGACGAGCGAGATCACAGCAGAAGCTCGTCGCTGGAGCTGCCATGAACAATATCGCTACGGATCGCTAATAGTGACGTTTTTTAGCGATCCGTTAGCGATATTGTTAGTGTGCATACCTTACAGTACCAGCAAAGTGTGAGATTTCAGAGTCTCTTGCACAGGTTAGTTCAGAATGGCGCATGTCACTTCTTTCAGCATATTTCACCCACTGAAAGGAATGGATGATGCAAAAAGCAAAACCTGCTGATGTAGAATCAGTTTGTTTTTTTTTTTTTTTATAATGCACTAACCTTTACCAGCTTGCACAAGAGAAATTGCACCATGACACAAACACGGCAAAACCTGCTTTTTTGCAGCAAGTTTGTTACTGCCAAGAGAGCAGGTTTTGCCTTCAGGGAAAAAACGCAATGAGTGGACATAACCTAAAGCTTATTGTTTAGGTTACCTGTGACCCTGCAGTCTCAGCACGACCAATTACATAGGTCAGAAGCATGCTCTGCTTTACAGCCTATTGTGCAGCTCTGACGCTGACTGGGTCTGGCCAGCTTTAGGTTGTTTTTTGACTGCATGTTTTTGTATGGCAAAAAAAAAAAATACAGCCTCTTAAAGCTCCAAGTAATTGGATGGGATTTGTAGAAATCCCATGGCCACAGTGTAGGGCTTTTTTCCCAATACCTTTACCCCCCATACATGTCATTTAAGCACTTTACCTTTCCTAATTCTGTATTTTTGTTGGCTCTAAGAACTTTAGGATTTTTTAAGCTTTTTTTTTTTTTGCCTTGTGATCCATGTAATGGGTATTCAATGACAAGTATGTGTGTGAACTGGAGAATGAAAATTAACTACCGTACATCAGCTTATTTCACAACTTACATTTTTTTCAGCAAGGAAGAGAAAACTAAAGGAAAATTACAGCATTTCAGATGTTATGTCCAAAGAAGTAAGTTGTTTTTTTCAATATTTAGTATCTAAAGATGAAGAATGTACTAACAAATGTGTAGCTCTTGTCAATAACAGAGGTGTGACTTTTTTTGTGGTTTCCTTTTTGTTAGCACATCATATCTGCATCCAAAAAAAGCAAGAAAGACTCTGAAGTATGTATGCACACATTTCGATATCTTAATATTTGCAAGCTGCACATGTATTTTATTAACTAGTTTATCCCACTCCACAGGATGTCCTCTCCTCCAGGACTTTCACTGCTGAAGAATTAGAGCAAAATGGAGATTCCAACTCCATTATTAAAGATCGACTTGCACAAAGTGTGAGACAGACTGCACAACATCTTTTTGATCCTGTTAGGAAAGTGGATGGTCAACCAGTCCCTTACCAGCAGCCAAAGTACTTTACTGGTGGTGTGATGCGGTGTTACCAAATTGAAGGCATGGAGTGGCTCAGGGTAACTTTCATATTATGTTTGGAGCTTGGTGTTTTATCTTTTTGTGCTACCAAATTTGGATACCAAATCCCCAACAAACAGTTATCCTAATATAAATTATCAGGTTGGGTGCTTCTTACAATTTTTATCCCCTTAACGACTATACAGCAGTGCTTCTGGACTTCAGTTCTTAATTAAAACAGTTACGGTTTCCTAAATCTATATTATGAATAAGATAAAGTTGCTTATTTTTATCAGAAGTCTGCTTCTCTATCTCTTCCCTACATAGGAGATGGAAGCTGCTACAGATGAGATTCTAAAGTCTGCATTGAATACAGACTTCACCTCAGAATTGAAAATTTTGATAATGACCAATGCCAGAAAAAGCAGCACACTTCCCTGATTAGAAATAAGCAACTTTGTAATATATCTTGTTTATTACTGATTTATGAAATAAAAGTTGAAACTACTGTTAAAGTAATTTTGTATAAATGAGGTACTTTTGGTAATTTCCCATTAAACAACTCTGGTGTGAATGAATGAGTTGCCTTTTGGAGAGGCTTTACTTTAATTTCAGGTGTGCTCTAGTGGAAATAACTAAAAAAAAAAAATCGCATGAATTAAAGGTGGGGTATTTATTTTTTGCAATTGTATTTTGCTTTTTAAAGGGGTTTGATGCATATGGACGGCATAGAGGTTCCTTGCTTGGATCATTCTGGTATTAAATTGGTGGCCGTTCATCTACACCGACACTTTTCCTATGAAAAAAAAACCAAAAAACTGCTACAGTGTTTCTAGTCTTAAATCACAATTACAGCATGTAATGCTGTACTACAATCATGGTCTCTTCCAACATTTTTATGCTGCCCCTGCCCTGTATTGGGGTAGTATAAAACTTGGTTGCCTGTAATAAGTCTTAAGAACATTTAAGTATAAACAATATCTAATATCATATACTTTTCTACAGATGCTGTGGGAGAATGGGATCAATGGCATATTGGCTGATGAAATGGGTTTAGGAAAGACTGTCCAATGTATTGCCATTATAGCCATGATGATTGAGAGAGGTGTCCAAGGGCCGTTTTTTGTTTGTGGACCTCTATCGACCTTACCAAATTGGTTGTCTGAATTTAAACGGTTTTGTCCTGAGGTAAGCACTTTAGGAGGTTCGTTTTCAAGTTACCTGTTACATCTGTTTTAATGCAAGTACTAGACAACCCTCATTAAATAAATGTATGCATTACGATGGCTTATCTTTAGGATAGGTCATTAATATCAGGTTTGGGGTCTTGACACCCAGCAAACTCCATTTGCCAATTGTTGTTTTGCACTTGGATGTATAGCGCTCGGACCGCAAAGCTCCGTGCATCGTTTAGTGGTCGTTCTTTGTTTATAAACAGTAGCCCTTATTTAAAGAGAACCGGTCATCAGGATTTTATACCCCATACAAATGGCATGCATGTAAGGATGCTTAGGCCTCTTTCACATTTCCGGCGGGCGCCTGGCGGCGCCCCGGCATTTTGCCGCAGCGCCGCATCTGAAAATCTGATGTGCCGCATGCGGCTTTTTTCGCATTGACATGCATTAGCGCCGGATGGCGCCGCATGTCAATGCGTTGCATGCGGTTTTGTCCGGATGCGGTGCAAATGTACATTGCGGCGTCCGGAAAAAGTATGAGCAGGAAACATGCATTTACAGGATGCAGCAGAACCCTTGATAAAAAGCAGAGGAAACACTGGTGCAAAATACTGCTGAAATAACCACTCCCACATGTACCAGTTTGTGGTGTGGTTTGTGACGTATTAAAACTGCACATGGATAAGTCTTGTATAGGGTGCTGGTCACATGTGTAGTGCAGTGTCTGGCTTACAGCCTTGTTGGTGACACCCATACTTTTAAATTGTGCGGGCTGCCCAGCAATATTCAAGTGCACCCCACAGGAACAGGCACCTTAGCTTACAAGGACAACAATAATGAGCCTTGCTGCATTTTGCATACCAATGAATGTGCAGTAAAATACATAAATTGCATGAGGTATTGGTCAATATTCTAACCAAAAATACACACGCTCGCAGTCCATGTCACAAGTCTTCCTTGTCTTGTGAATCCTGCACTAACATCAGAAACACAGTAAAAGGACAAGTTGTATTTTGCACCTTTTATTGCCGCCTTATCAATGGAGCTAGTGCATTAATTTTGACCTGTTGGTAAGCTTAGCTTCTTTTTTTCAGTGTCCTTTTTTTCATGTTTTTTGCTTTAAAAATCTATTTGCTCAAAAGAGGATAAGGATCTACGGCAGCCTGAGTCATACCGCCCAATTTCTTTGCTCACAACGGATGTCAAGCTCATGACCAAGGTGTTAGCGACCCGGCTGACGGGTGTTATCTCCAAGTTGATACATCCGGATCAATCCGGTTTCATGCCTGACAGATCTACGGCAGTTAATGTGAGAAGGCTTATCGCATCCTTAGATGCCCACAAACATTTGATAGTGTAGAATGGGGCAGGTTTTACACTGTTTATGCTTTGGTCCGCAATTTCTGTCTTGGGTTCTGCTGCTGTATGCGCAACCACTAGCTAGAATTAAGGTGAATGAGGAGTTCTCACACTATAAAGTTATATAGAAGAACGAGGCAGGGGTGTCCATTCTCCCTCTGTTTGCTTTGGCTGTGGAACCGTTGGCCGCAAAAATTCGAAAGTCTGCTGAAGTCTCTGGGTTCAAATATGGATCCATAGAAGAAAAGATAGCGCTATATGCGGAAGATATACTGCTGTTCATGGGTGATCCACACACGTCTTTGGGGAATGCTATTCGGCTTATTGAGGGATTTGGGTCTCTATGCCGGTAGATTATTTGCATAAAAATCTGACTCCTGTTCTGGGGGCTCTTAAGGCGAAGGTGGGGGCTTGGACTAAACTGCATTTGTCGGTGGTGGGCCGAGTCAACCTCATTAAAATGATTCTGTTGCCTAAGGTAGTGTATGTCCTTCACAACGCACCTATTAGGATACCACATGGGAAATTTAAACAGATTAATTCCATATTTAGGAGTTTGGTATGGGGGAAACAACATCCTCGTATTAGGTTGGAGACGCTTCAGCGGCCCAAGGAGCATGGAGGTTTGGCTTTGCCTAACCCTGAAATTTATTTTCTCCATCGCCTCATTGGGGGACACACAGACCGTGGGTGTTATGCTGCTGCCACTAGGAGGACACTAAGCAATACATAAGCACAAAAGATTAACTCCTCCTCCTGCAGTATACACCCTCTGTTGTCTCAATCCTGAACCAGTTCTTTCTTAGTGTCTGTAGGAGGCACTAGGGTCTGCTCTCAGACCCCACTTTTTTTCTCATTTTTTACCTTTTTTACCTTTTATTATTTTTGCTTTCTTCACGCACGGATGGGCGACGGGACTTGTACGAAAAGTCACGATCTCCCAAAAACCAACAGTCTGCATCGTGGAGTGTCACCTCCACGTACCCCTCCTGCCACGCTACCATGGGGCGACAGATCCCTTGAATGGGCCGCTCTCCCCATGAGATACCCCTCGATGTGGACGATGTGATTCGCGTGGCACCATGGACGGATACCCCGCTCCACCTCTCCTGAAAGCGGTGGTGGTCTGGAGGCATATAAGATCCCTCTCCACCCCCCCTATTGAAAGGGGATGGTGGATTGAGGAAGTATGGCCATAACTGCCGTAGTTCTGTGGAGTTCCCCCTTCTCCATCTTCGGGCTCCCCCCCTCCCCCGCAGTGAGTACAGCCATCTGGCACAGGTCACCGCGACCGTTCTCTGCGTCGCGCCGCCGCAGCTCAGCGTCGCGCCGCTGGCGCTTCCATTCGCGCCGCGGCCACAGCTTCAAATTTAGTCCCGGCTTCGGCCCGAGGTAGGCCGCAACCAAAAATTTAGTCCCCGGCTTCGGCCCGGGCTAGGCCGCAGTCATAAATTTAGTCCCCGGCTTCGGGCCGGGCTAGGCCTCAAGGGGAGTGGGCTGTCCGGGTGTCTCCGCCCACCTCGCACGCTATTGGCCGCCTTCAGATGACATGGGACTCCCTCCTGTTTCCTCCCTCTCTCCTCCCACTGCTTCTGGCGCTTCTTGTGTCATGAGAAGCGCTACTGTAATCTCGGGTGCCATCTTCTTGTGGGACAGCGCTGCAGACGCCATCCTCCTCCTTCTCTGGTTCACACACAGGACCTGGGTAAGTGCACACTGCGACTAGGTCTACACAGCACTTGACCCTTCTCCTGCAGCAGTCTCTCAGGTGCAGAAATATGTCGCAATCAAAGGGCACTAAAAAGGCTGACAAAAACTACACCGTAGTATATGCCGCCTGCATTTCATGCAACGCTTCCCTACCGTCAAAGCATGGTTCCCAATTCTGTACATCATGTGCCCAAGAGCCCATTGCCTCTTCCGCTCAGGAGCCCCCTACTACCGTGCAGGAGTCCCTACCTATTTCTGATCCCATTGAGCCAGGTCCTTCAGGGTGGCCCGAGTTTCTGGCGCAGTCCATGGATTCTCTGACTAGGGCCTTGGATACCTTCCGTGGCTCCGCTTCTAGCCAGGGCATCCCTTTTCCAGAAAGGGGCCCGTTAGCCTTCAGAGAGACCTCATCTGACAGGGGCCGACTCACGGCGTCCGCAAAGCGGTCGTCCAGAAAACGCCGCCATAATGCATCTCCCAATCCACCTAGCGGTTCGGCATCGGCGAGCTCAGGCTCTCGCTCCCCCTCTCCTAGAGATATTAGTGACCATGATTCGGAATACGAGTCGGACATTGGTGATGACCCCAACTCGCCAGACTTTCAAGAATTGTTAGATTCCCTCATTGAGGCAATTAATAAAATCCTCAAGTTAGATGAAGAACCCGGGTCTCAACCGAATCATCCTATCTCCTTCAAAAGAGCCAAACGTGCTCACAAGGTGTTTAGTAATCACCTTGAATTTACGGATATTGTTCAGGGACATATTGAGCGTCCAGACAGACGTTTTTCAGGACTGAAGTCTCTGAAAACACGATACCCATTTTCTGCAACTGTAGCGAAAGAATGGACTGAATCCCCAGTTGTGGATCCTCCAGTATCTCGCTTAGCTTCAAAAACCCTGCTCTCTGTTTCAGATAGTTCATCCATTAGGAACCCTTCAGATAAACAGATTGACAACCTCGCTAAATCGATTTTGGAGGTGGCTGGAGCATCTTTCTCCCTCCTTTGCAGCCACCTGGGTAGCAAGGGCCATGGTGGCTTGGGTTGAGAACCTAGTTAAAATAACTAGTGATATCCCTCTTTCCCCTGAGGCACGTAATCTGGCCTATCAGATTACTCGGGCAGGTGACTACATGGTTCATGCGTCCCTTGATGCAGCTAACTGTGCTGCACTCATAGCCGCCAATGCTATCACCATTCGGAGGTCCCTTTGGCTCCGGGAGCGGCGTGCAGACGCTGCCTCAAAGAGGACTTTGACTTCGCTGCCTTACAGGTCAGGGCGTCTCTTTGGAGATCGTCTTGATCAGATTATTTCTGACGCTACTGGTGGCAAAAGCAAATTTCTTCCGCAGCGCAGAATCAATCGGCCTTTTTTCGGTCTCAATACCAAAGTCGTTCCCGACCATTTCGTAGCTCCTTTAACTGGTCCTCCGCCTCGTCCTCGGCTCGAGCACTCCGTCCTCTCAGCCCTGGAGAAACAGATTCTCTCAGGCGGGAAATAGGAGCTCCTCCTCTCGCAAATTGTCTTCCCAATGACTCCTTGCTGAGGATGGGGGACCCAAACAAGGTAGGCGGCCGCCTACTCTTGTTTCACAAAGTCTGGGAGTCGGTCGTTCAAGACCGGTGGGTCCTCGATCTTGTACACTCCGGCTACAAGATCGAATTCTTGTCCTGCCCCCCTCCCCCCCCCCCCCCCCCCCCCCAAGTCCAAGGATCTCGCATTTCCTTTTCTTCAGGCTCTGCACACGCTTCGCTCCAGCGGGGTCATCGTCCCAGTTCCTCACAAGGAAAGATTCAAAGGGTTTTACTCAAACCTCTTTGTGGTTCCCAAGAAGGACGGCTCCTTGCGTCCTATTCTGGACCTAAAATTGCTAAACAAATTCATCAGAGTCCGTCATTTCAGGATGGAATCCCTCCGTTCTGTTGTCGCATCTCTAGAAAGAAAAGAATACTTGGCGTCTATCGACATCAAGGATGCGTATTTACACATTCCGATTTTCAGAGGTCATCAAAAATTTCTGCGTTTTGCTGTCGGAGAGGATCATTTTCAATTTGCCGCTCTGCCCTTCGGTCTCGCAACCGCCCCCAGAGTGTTCACAAAGGTCATGGCGGCCGCCATGTCAATTTTACACTCTCGGGGTGTGGTGGTCCTCCCGTACCTGGACGACCTACTCATCAAAGGTCCGACTTTTCGGGCCTGCGCAGAGAGTGTCGAGATCACTATCGACACCCTCTCTCGCCTGGGTTGTCTAATCAGTTTAGACAAGTCTCTTCCCATTCCCTCTCAGAAGATTCCTTTCCTGGGAATGTTTCTGGACACCTCCCAAGGGTTGGTATCTCTCCCTCCGGAGAAGATCGCTTCTCTGAGGCGGGGAGTGCTCCTGTGTTGTCTCTAGGCCGCTCCCACTCTCTGCGGGGCGCCATGCAGGTCCTCGGGAAGATGGTAGCGTCCATCGAAGCAGTACCGTTCGCTCAGTTCCATCTTCGCCCTCTTCAACAGGAGCTAATATCAGTTTGGGACAGGAACCCTGCGTCTCTAGGTCGCCGCTTCCGTCTGTCTCCCACAGTCAGAAACTCCTTGAAATGGTGGACAAATGCCTCATCACTGAATCAAGGAAAATCCTTTCTGCCTGTCCATTGGCTAGTGGTGACCACCGATGCCAGTCTCCTAGGATGGGGAGCTGTGTTCCTCCATCACACGGCTCAAGGCTGCTGGTCTTTACCAGAGACCCGTCTCCCGATCAACATCCTGGAGATCAAAGCTATCAAGTTAGCTCTCGTGCAGTTCCATCATCTTCTGGCCGGTCGTCCCATCCGAATCCAGTCAGACAACGCCACGGCCGTGGCGTACATCAACCGTCAGGGGGGCACTCGGAGCAGAACAGCGATGCTCGAGGTATCGCACATCCTGCGTTGGGCCGAGACAAACCGCTCGCCCATCTCCGCGGTTCACATTCCAGGAGTGGACAATTGGGAGGCCGACTTCCTCAGTCGCCAAGGCCTAGACTCAGGGGAATGGTCCCTGCACCCGGAACTGTTTCATCTCATTTGCCAGCGATGGGGCACGCCGGATGTGGACCTCATGGCATCCAGACTGAATGCCAAGGTTCAGAATTTCATAAGTCGCTCTCGCGATCCACTAGCCATCGGTTCGGATGCGCTAGTCCTCCCTTGGAGTCATTTTCGCCTTCCTTACACTTTTCCACCTCTTCCGTTAATCCCCAGGGTGATTCGGAAGATCAAAGCGGAAGGCGTTCCTCTCATTCTGTTCGCCCCGGACTGGCCTCGCCGTCCGTGGTATGCGGAACTAGTACGTCTGGTCGCAGACGTTCCCTGGAGATTACCAGATCGTCCAGACCTTCTTTCACAGGGCTCAATTTACCATCACAATTCGAAAGCGCTGAATTTGACGGTATGGCCATTGAAGCCTGGATCTTAGGTCAGGCTGGTTTTTCTCACAAAGTTGTCTCAACTATGGTCAATGCCAGAAAGCCGGCTTCCGCCCGCATTTACCATCGGGTCTGGAAGACTTTCTTTTCCTGGTGTAAGGACAAAGGTCGTTCTCCCTTGGTCTTTTCTATTCCTTCCATTCTAGAATTTCTCCAAGCAGGAATGGGCTCGGGGTTAACTCTCTCCTCCCTCAAGGGGCAGATTTCTGCTTTGTCCATCCTTTTCCAACGGCGGATCGCATCTAAGTCTCAGGTCAGGACTTTTATCCAGGGAGTGTCACATCTTGTTCCTCCCTACAAGAGGCCTTTGGAGCCTTGGGATCTTAATTTGGTCCTCAGTGCCTTACAGGAATCCCCCTTCGAACCTTTGCCGGAAGTGTCCTTATCGCTTCTTTCCTGGAAGGTTGTCTTCCTAGTGGCGATTACCTCTATCAGATGGGTATCGGAGTTGGCAGCTTTATCTTGTAAACCGCCTTTCCTTATTTTTCACCAGGACAAGGTAGTCCTCAGGACTTCTCCTTCTTTCATACCTAAAGTCGTTTCGGCTTTTCATATCAATGAGGAGATAGTCTTGCCTTCGTTCTGTCCGAAGCCGATTCACCGTACTGAAAAAGCCCTTCACACTTTGGATTTGGTGAGGGCTCTCCGAAGGTACATCTCGAGAACTGCATCTTTCCGAAAATCGGACGCTCTGTTTGTGCTTCCGGAAGGACGCAGACAGGGTCTTCCTGCTTCCAAGGCCACGTTAGCCAGATGGATTCGCTCGGCGATCCAAGAGGCGTATCGTGTTAAAGGTCAGCCTATCCCGGCTGGGATTAAGGCACACTCCACTCGATCTGTGGGGGCCTCCTGGGCCATTCGGCACCAGGCTTCGGCACAGCAAGTGTACAAGGCTGCGACTTGGTCCAGTCTTCATACTTTCGTCAAGCATTACCAAATTGATGCTCAGGTTTCTTCAGATGCGGCACTTGGCAGACAGATTCTGCAATCAGCTGTTGCGCATCTGTAAGTTGTCTGTTGACTGTTTAAGCGTTTTATGCATGAGGTTCACGAGGCTTCATCTGTTGATAGCTTCCCACCCAGGGACTGCTTTGGGACGTCCCACGGTCTGTGTGTCCCCCAATGAGGCGATGGAGAAAAGGAGATTTTTGTGTACTCACCGTAAAATCCTTTTCTCCGAGACGCTCATTGGGGGACACAGCTCCCACCCTTGTTTAGTTTGGAGCCTCGTTGCTTATTTGATTTGTTGACATATTGCACTCTGTTATGAGCTCCTACTGCTTTGGCACCGAACTGGTTCAGGATTGAGCCAACAGAGGGTGTATACTGCAGGAGGAGGAGTTAATCTTTTGTGCTTATGTATTGCTTAGTGTCCTCCTAGTGGCAGCAGCATAACACCCACGGTCTGTGTGTCCCCCAATGAGCGTCTCGGAGAAAAGGATTTTACGGTGAGTACACAAAAATCTCCTTTTCTTGCGGCCCAGTGCCAGCATTTAAGGGGCTGGGCGCATGAGGCGTCCTCCAGCGTGGTACAGCATCTGATAGAGGGGGTGGCGAAAAGATGTCCTGTGGTTCAGTGCTTAGAAGATGGTTCCCTGGGGGAGCTTGGGAAAATTTATCCCACATTATTTTTGATACATAAACTATGGGGGAGGATCAAACAAATTCGTGGGGGTTACCTGTCTAACCAGGTTTTCTCTGTTATGGTTATAATAATCTACCGGAGTTTATGGCGTTGGGGTGTCTGTCAGAATGGAAGGCCAGGGGGATATAATGTTTGTCAGATACTAGAGCAACGGGAGCTGAAATCCTTCTCTAAGTTGCAATCGGAGTACGGTCTTAAGGCTTCCGGGGGATTTCAATATGCACAGATGAGACATGGGTTCAGAGCTCAGAACAGGGGGGACCGTCATAAAATTCAGGGAGATCTGGTGCTGGAATATGTGTGGGAAAGGGACTACCAGAGGGGTCATCTCCTCCTTATATAGGGACCTATTACATCCTCATTTACTGGGATTTCCGATCAATGCGAGGGCTAAGTGGGAAAGGGATTAGGGTCACTTGGAGGATGAAACGTGGGAGTCTGTTCTGGAGTGGATACCCAAATTATCATTGAGTGAACCGTATAGCCTGTCTCAGCTTTATATTCTACATAGAGTATATAAGTCTCTGGATGTTATGTATAAGGCCGGATTGCGATCTAACTCTGAATGTCCTAGGTGTAAGAATAATATGTTGTGGACGTGTCCAAGATTGTCTGTTTTTTTGGTTGGTGGTCCTGAGTCGGGTGGAAAGGGCTTATAGATGTGTGATCCCAAGGGAACTGGTGGTCTGTTTGCTGGGATATGCAGAAGAGATAAAAGTGAATAATCTGAAGGTGGCAATCGCTAGATTACTATATATGGCACAAAAGGTAATAGCGAGGAACTGGATAATAGAGGACCCACCTTCAAGGGGAGAATATCTCAACTATGTGAAACATGTCATTAATCTGGAAAAAGGTGTATACAAGAAAAGGGGGAAATTGGGGATGTACGACAAACTGTGGATGCCATGGCTGGAATTGGGTTAGGAGGCAGATAGGTGAGGAATGGACGCTGGGCTATTTATATGTGGGGATGTTTGTCTATACTGCTGTAGCAGGTGATAATGTATAACACAACTCTATATTCCTGTACAGGTTATGTAATGGAAGAGTGCGAGCTGTAATTTGAATACTGTGATGTTTATCTTAATAAAAATCTATTTGAGTTAAAAAAAAAAAAAAAAAAATCAATTTGCTGTTAAATCCGTAGATGAAATTGCACTTGCAGCTCATTAGCATACACCCTCATCTATGGATTTCACTAAAACTGCAACATTTCTACAAGAGAAGTAAGGATTTACCATTAATGTTTTTTTTTTTTTAACAGGTATTCCATTTTTAGAAAATCCAGATAACTGCTTTTCACTAAACCTACATACAGTTTGGTTGTAGGCTTTTTTTTTTTATTCTGCTTCCCTTTAGGCCCCTTTCACCTGTCAGTGTCTCTGGTACGTGTGGTGACAGTTTTCTCATGTACCGGAGACACTGACACATAGACCCATTCAAATGAATTTTTGACGGACCGTGTCTGTGTGCAGAACACGCAGGCATGTCCAACGTGCAGCACATGGAGAACAGTGCTCACTGTCCTCAGTGTGCACGGATGGCCGCTGGAGAAGTGGCGCTGCTGTAAGCCGCTGTCCTCGGGCAGCTGGTGCTGAAGCCGGCTGTCATTCTCCCCGGTCTGCTTGCGAGCAGAGAAGAACTATGAGCGGGATATTAAAGTCTGAATGACAGCAGGTGGGGGCTTTTGGGACTGTTACCCCCATCATCCCACACCTGCTGTCGTTCAGACTTTAATATACCGCTCATCATTCTCCTCTGCTCGCAGGCAGACTGGAGAATGACAGCCGGTTTCAGCAGCAGCTGCTGGGGGACAGCGACTTACAGTAGCGCTACTTCACTGGCGGCCGTCCGTGTGGTACTGATGCGGCACACGTGTGTAGTACACACACACTGACACTGTCTCCGGTACTGGAAATATCAGGCCGTGTGAACCCTGCCTTACTGTGATGGATTAATGAATAGGGCTTTCAGCAGCAGAACGGAAGGAAAGGAGACCACTAGTCATAACTAGTGGGTAGGCGGAGCCCAGATGAGATAGACACCTCAGATTAAAAAGAGTGTTGACCGGCCCCTCCAGCTCGGGCTCCTCCTACTCAGCTCTCCAGTTTAAAATTTGAGGTCTCAGAGGATAGTCGCTGCTGGAAGCAGCTCCTCAGAAGATTTTATTATTTTTTATCGAACAGAGACTTGGATCACCAGAAGTGGTCTAGAGGTCTCAGGGGTCTCAGCGCTGCTGGACCCCCACCTCTCCCTTGGCGGATCTGTATTACCCTATATGGTGGTCCCTGCAGAACCCTGCCGGCCCGGGGGGATGAGGATGGCTTCCCTGGCGGGGACGCAAACCGCGCTGCAGGGGTCACTGCGTTCCCCGCCCTGGGGGGAAGCGATGGGCATAGCGCCACAAATCCCGGGGGTCCCTGTGGCGCTCGGCTGGGTGAGTACTCCACATTTTATTATGTGTTTGAGTGCTTCAGCGACTGCTGCGGCAGCCGCTGTTACAGTGCATGATTGGTGACTGTGTGTTTTTGTCCGCAGGTGGATGCCTGCAGGACATGGGACGGGGACAGGACCGGAGAACGGAGGAGTCCCGTGCTTTTTTTTTAAGCCGGCGGGGGGCGTGGCTTCGCGCTTCCCGGGCAGGAAGCGCGAGTTTCTCTGCCTTTCTCTTCCGGCTATCTCCTCAGCGCAGGCGGCCATTGCAACGCTTCGGGCTCCTCACTCTCCGCTCCTCCCGTACTAAGAAGAACAGCACCGCGAAGATCAGTGAGTCGCATAAGCGTCTTTGCGATGCGCAAAACAGCGCAATTTTTTAGCGATTTGTCTGTTTAGTGTGGCATACCTTGAGGACTGTACTGTCTGCACCTGCTACCTCATAAGAGGCACCAGGGGCTCGCACACCCGTTACATTAATACAGGTTGTGGAGAGCCTGTGACATTAACCCCTTAGGTGGTTAACCCTTAATTGGGGGACAGCTGGGGTAGCTCTCTTTTAAGAGCTTAACCCTTCAGCGTTCGTTTTTTTGTTTCTTTAAGAAACCACACTTTTTCTAGTTACTGACAGGTTTACCTGCCATTGTACTGTGTGAGGACATGTCTGATCAGAACCCAGGTGCGGACCGTCTCCCAGTTCCGCTACAAGATCAGTCTCGCGTATCTGACACGCAGGCCTCGACTGCGTCGAGCGCAGCAGTAAGGAGGCCCCAGTGATGCCAAAATGGAGGCCCTCACTCGTTCGATTGATGGCCTGTGTGAACTTATAGGTTATTGGGTGTCAGCCAGACCTTCTCATGGCAGGAAGCGACACAGGCCGGTGCCTTCCTTCCCATGTAGCGACTCAGAGAGCTCTGGTATGGAGGGTTCCCCTTCAAGTTCGGGAGGGTTATCCGATTCGGATAAAGAGGATCGGCAAAGGCACTCTGTCTCTTTTTCGGGCCGTATAGAAGCTTTTATTGAAGCTATGAGGGAGGCATTGCAGTTACCGGAGGAAGTAACTACACGCCCTGGTAAGTCGGCCCGGATGTTTCATCAGTCGCATAGGTCGTTTTCGACCTTACCATCCCTGAATGAGCTTAATGAAGCAGTGGAGAAGGAGCGTCGGTGTCCAGACAAACGTTTTCAGGGGACACGACTTTTTGAGTCACTGTATCCGTGTACTACGGAGTTGATTGATAATTGGATTCCTTCTCCTGAAGTGGATGTTCCTTTATCTCAGCTTAGCAAATCTTCATTACTTCCTGTTAAAGGGAAGGCGAGTCTGCAGGACCCGCTGGACAGAAAAACGGAGATGGCGGCAAAGTCCATCTACGAGGTCGCGGGTCATGGTTTCAGAGCAGTGCTAGGATCCATGTGTGCTTATAAAGCTTCTCTGATCTGGTTGGACCGTTTACGGAGGAAATGTGGACCTCAGTTATCCGAGGTGGATGGACTTTTCGAATTGTTGGAGAGTGCAATTCAATATGGCTATGATGCAGGTCTGGATACTGTGTGACTGCTGTCCAGGACACAATCCTCGGCGGTCACAGTCAGAAGAGTACTGTGGCTTAGACAGTGGACCGGTGATGCGGTTTCCAAGCAAGGTTTGCTATCCTTGGCTTATAAGGGTGGTCAGCTATTTGGATCGGACCTCACGGAGTTGATTGCAAAGGCAAAAGAAGCAGCTTTACCACAGCGAAGAACTGTGGCTTCTACGTCTGCCAGGCCTGGTACCGGTAGTGGTCGACTGTCCTTTCGGTCCAGGGGACGGTTCGGTCAGCCCTCTTGGGGATCGGGTCGTCCCTCTTTTTCAGGAAAAAAGACCTCTCAGAAATCCCGCACTCCCTGGAAACAAAGTTTCCGTCAAGACAAGCGGGAATCTGACAAAAAGCCCGCTAAAACGGATTGACGCCAGGGTCCCGCTCGAGGGTTCTCGAGTGGGGGGTCGCCTGCTTCAATTCAAATTGACTTGGGTTTCCCGCGTCCCGGACTCCTGGGTGACGCTGGTTGTGTCGGCAGGTTACTTCATAGAGTTTTCTTCTCGACCCCCGAACAGTTTTTGCCAATCTCGCATCCCATCAGAACCCGAGCTATGTGCCGCTCTACTGCGAGAAGTCGACTCTCTTCTGCAGAAGGGTGTGGTGGTACCGATTCCACCAGAGGACAGGGGAAGAGGGTTTTATTCCAACCTCTTTGTGGTCCCCAAAAAGGAGGACAAATTTCGCCCCATCCTGGATCTCAAAAGATTGAATCGGCATGTCCACACCCGAAAGCTTCGCATGGAGTCGCTTGCTCCGTTGTGGCAGCCTTGTCGCAGAACGATTTTTTTGGTGTCAATCGACATTCGCTACGCTTATTTGCACGTTCCAATCGGAAGGGCTCACCAACGTTTCCTTCGTTTTGCCATAGGTCAGGACCATTACCAGTTTGTGGACTCTGCCATTCGGTTTGTCCTCAGCGCCCAGAGTTTTTACAAAAATTCTGGCACCTCTCATGGCGATTCTCCGAAGGCAGGGGGTTACGATTCTTCCCTACCTGGACGACCTTCTGGACGACCTTCAAAGGAGGAGGCGGTAACTGCTCGCAATCTATCCCTTCAACTACTGGAGGACTTCGGGTGGTTGGTCAATTGGGAGAAGTCGTCTCTGGAACCATCGCAGTCAATCCTGTTTTTGGGGATGCTTTTGACACGGTACGAGCAGTGGTGTCCCTGCCTCCAGACAAGCAAGCATGTCTCCTTCGACATGCACGGGTGATGAAGTCTTCGACAGCAATGTTCCTGCGAAGCTGTATGCGCCTTCTGGGGTTGATGGTGGCGTCCATGGAAGCACTCCCTTTTGCCCAGTTTCATTCCAGGGCCCTCCAAAGGTTCATCCTGAGCCGTGTGGATCGATCGCAGACTTCACTGGATTGCAGTGTTATCTCCCACAGGGTACGAGAGTCTCTAGGATGGTGGATACGTCCGAAAGAGTTATCCCTGGGGAAGTCCTTCCTTCCTCCGAAGTGGTCAGTCATAACCACCGATGCCAGCCTGACGGGCTGGGGGGTTCTGGAACAACCTCTGGACTCAGGGAGTATGGTCGTCAGAAGTGTGTCTTGCCGATCAACATCCTGGAATTGAGGGCGATTTTCCTTTGCCTCCAACACTGGACGGTCCCTTTAAGCGGTCTGCCTGTCCGAGTGCAGACAGACAATGCGACGGCGGTCGCATATATCAATCCCCAAGGCGGGACAAGGAGTTCCAGACTCATGGTGGAGGTATCTCGGATCCTGGTATGGGCAGAGACCAGAGTACCAGCCATCTCTGCGATCCACATTCCAGGAGTTCAGAATATCACGGCGGACTTTCTAAGTCGCGAGAAGATGGATCCCGGAGAATGGAGTCTTCATCCGTAAATTTTTGCACTGCTGTGCTCCAGTTGGGAACTCCCCAAGTGGATCTGATGGCATCCAGGTTCAATGCCAAGTTACCGACTTTCATGTCCAGGTACAAGGATCCGAAGGCTGTAGCGGTGGATGCTCTAGTGGCTCCTTTGGACCAATTCGAGCTAATCTGTGTTCCCGCCATTTACTTACTTCCTCTGGTGCTACGTCGGATCAGATTGGAGAGAATCTCGGCTATATTGATAGCACCAGATTGGCCAAGGAGGACATGGTTCTCGACACTGGTGTCGCTCCTGGCAGCGCCGACATTTCCACTTCCTCTTTGCCCGGACCTGTTAACCCAAGGGCCCGTTCGTCATCCGGACCTGAAGTCTCTGCGTTTGACGGCGTGGCTCTTGAGACCGAAATATTGACCCGTCAAGGTTTTTCAGCCGAAGTCATTGCCACTTTGCGAGCTGCCAGAGGTCCGGCTACTACTAGGATTTACCACAAGACTTGGGAAGCTTTCTTTTCGTGGTGTTCGGGTTCTTCAAGAACCGAGGATTTTTCCATTCCCAATTTGTTGCCTTCCTGCAATTCGGACTGGACAAGGGTTTGGCAGTGAGCACACTGAGGGGTCAGGTTTCTGCTCTGTCCTTGCTGTTCCGGAAGGCTATCGCCTTGCGTAGGGACGTACGTTCCTTTTTTCGCAGAGTAACCCGCCAGTTTCCTGCCGCGGAAGGCGCCTGTGTTCCTTGGCGTCTCATTCTTGTTTTGGAGGCTCTTCAACACGGGCATTTTGAGCCTATGGACTCTGTTAGTCTTTCTTTGCTCTCTTGGAAGGTTGCCTTTCTAGTGGCGGTCACCTCTTTGAGAAGGGTTTCTGAGTTGGCGGCTCTTTCTTGCTCGCCTCCTTTCCTGGAGTTTCACCCGGATCGCGTAGTGCTTCCACACGGGGCGACTTCCTACCTAAGGTGGTGTCGCAATTTCATGTTAACCAGGATATTGTGTTGCCCTCTCTTTGTCCGGGGCCGAGGAATGCGAAGGAACGGGCCTTGCACACATTGGATTTGGTGGGGCTTTGAAGTTCTATTTGTCTGTTACCCAAGGTTTTCGGAAGTCGGACTCTGTTTGTGATTCCAGCAGGTCGTCGACGTGGTCAACGAGCTTCCAAGGATTCTATAGCTCGTTGGATCCGGTCGGCCATTTTGGAGGCTTACCGACTTAAGGGCGAACCTTGCCCGATTTAAGGTTCAAGCTCACTCCACGAGACGGTCATCGTGGGCTTTCCATCAAGGGGCCTCGGCAGCTCAGCTCTGCCGGGCGGCGACTTGGCGCTCCGTCCACACCTTTACAAAATTTTATAAGGTGGACGTTAGTGCTTCCGCTGATGCGGCCTTAGGACGTAGGGTCCTGCAGGCGGCGGTAGTTTAAAGTTCTCGATAACTTGTGTTTTAGCGCTAGTTGCGCATTTTTCTTAGGTTGTTGGGTTCTGCCTTTTCTGTTTTTTTTTCCCACCCTTAATTTTTGGACTGCTTTGGGACGTCCCACTAGTTATGACTAGTGTGTCTCCTTTCCTTCCGTTCTGCTGCTGAAAGACTTTATTTTGGTAAGAACTTACCTGTAAAATCCTTTTCAGCGAAGGAAGGAAAGGAGACACAGCTCCCTCCCATGGCAGAAGTGTGTTATATTTGCAGATGCGGCGTGACCCTTCTCTGATAGCGATTATCTGGGCTGAGGTCGACGCGCTAAGGCTCTGTTCCAGCATTGCCAGCTCATCGCAGTGGTCAGGTTCAGTGAGTAGTACCTGGAACTGTGTGTTTTTTTGCCTAAATGCATGCATAACCTGTATTCTTGTATTTTTTTTTCTCTGAAGTCCTTCAGAAGGGGTTATGTTGCTCGCTGGTGATATTGCTCTTCCTTAAGCTTGTGTACAACTGGAGAGCTGAGTAGGAGGAGCCCGAGCTGGAGGGGCCGGTCAGCACTCTTTTTAATCTGAGGTGTCTATCTCATCTGGGCTCCGCCTACCCACTAGTTATGACTAGTGTCTCCTTTCCTTCCTTCGCTGAAAAGGATTTTACAGGTAAGTTCTTACCAAAATCCGTCTTTTATTGGGAAGTTCTTGTGGCAATGTGTTCTATAACTATATTAGTTCTTTCCCCTTTCAGATTTCGGTTATTTTGTATCACGGCACTCCACAGGAACGCCTGGCACTTTCAAAAAGAATTGGCAAACGAGAAGGAACCTTGCAAGTTCATCCTGTTGTAATTACTTCATTTGAGATTGCAATGAATGATCGACGTGTTTTACAGGTATGTTCACACATAAATACCGTATCTTTTCAGATAAGACTAGGGGGGTTTCCCTTAAAAAAATAAGTTTACGCCTTCCTCAGCAGTTTTTTTTGTTTCCAGTGCACATGCATATAAGGGCTTTTTTGAAGCAGTTAATGTTTTTAATATTGTACATTTTACCTTTCAAAAAATTTTCAAAGCGATATTGCAAAAAAGCCACGGTCTTCTTGTGAGGATAACTGAATATATAATTTTTTTTTTTTTTTTTTCCGTGGATTGTCTCAAATTAGTGCATCAGCCATAAACTTAGATACCATGAGCACCGCTGATCAAGGTTTGACAGGATGTTCCCCACTCAGCTAATCCTAATTCAGTGAATCATCTTTACGTTCTAACAGAGCTAGGAAAGATTCATCTCACATTCATGCTCGTGTAGGCGTAAGATTTTTTTCTTTTACATGCAGGATTCTATGCATATGTTGTAGAGTATAATTTTATTTTAACCATTCATTTAGCTTTGGGCATAAAAATTTAGTAAACTTCACTTTCTAAAATTTTGTATAGCGTTTTTTTTTTTTTTTTTTGCACAGGCCGCAAGTTCAATGATTCATGCAGCTTAGTATTCTGTTTGGGGGAAAGTGCTATTGCAATTTTTAATTGGAACTTCTGTATTCACTATGCATTTTATTAAAATGTTAATTTGTTTAAAAAAAAATTAAAGCATTCTTTGCTGAATTTTGTCAGTTTGTGTACTTTAAAGTGCACTTATCTGATCCCATTTTCTTTATAATATAATACCTCGGTGTTGGAGCGTTGGGTGGGCTTAACAGAAGTACTACCATGACTGAACAGGGTCTTCAGCAGGTACCCTTGAATGGTGTATCTAACGGTGTGCTCCCCTAGCTATTGATAGCATTTAAGGAGGTTTAACCACAGCAATCGTACCTCAGCTGATAGCTGCTGGTAGATGCTGACTGTAATGCGCATGCAAGCATCTGTGGGCACCATACACCAACAACTGACATTGGACACGCCACTGTTTAATGTTGATAAGTACGGGGTTAAAATGGTATTGTTGAAATTGGGTGTTCTAATTTTGTGGATTTTTTTTCTCTACAGCATAAACCCTGGAAGTATATGATTTTGGATGAAGGGCATAGGATCAAAAATATGAACTGTCGTCTCGTTAGGGAATTGAAGCAGTTTAAGTCGGATAACAAGCTGCTTCTCACTGGGACACCTTTGCAGAACAATTTGGCAGAACTGTGGTCTCTCCTGAACTTTCTGTTGCCAGATGTATTTGATGATCTCCAAAGGTAAACCCTTGGAAAATTACCCTCCCAAAAGATACTTTATTTAAAATAATTAAAAATTAACCTTTGTTTCCCTCCTACTTCAAAGGCCAGAATGTATTTGTGCTTATGCACCCAGCGGTGCCAAGTCAAAATGTATTTTTATGCACACATGCCTGTAGGCCAATAATACACTTGGCTTGTTTTGAATTTGGGGAATATCTCATTGTCCCCGGAGGCAATCTCCACTGGACCTATTTGTTAACCTATGTTAACCCCTTAATGACATGCACCGTACATGTACTGCGCATATTGTGTCTCTCTCCCCACCCCCCCTTGATGTGGGCTCCGACGGTGAGCCCACATCTTTCCCGACACGTCAGCTGTTTTGAACAGCTGATATGTACCCGAAACATCCGCGGGTGGAATTGCGATCCACCCGTTAAATGCCACTGTGAAGCTCTAGCCACATGCATAAAAAAGAACCTAGATATGTTTGGCGTCTATGAACTTGTAATGACGTGGAGAATCATAATGGCAGGTCAGTTTTAGCATTTGGTGAACATGGTAAAGTTTCTAATTGAGGCCCCGGCTTCATTCCGGCCTACTTCTGGCGCCGGCTCCACCCCCTGTTCTTCCAGGCGGGCCTTTCTCCTGTCCGTCTCCTCTCACAGCGCAGGCAGAGGCCCCGCCCACCTCCCTCTCTGCTCCCCGGCTCTGTAGCTGCCCTGTATGCGGCTCTGCACGGCGTTTCGCACCGCCCACGGATAAGAGCGGGAACCCTGAGCAGCAGCGCGCGCTTTTTTCCATCTGGACGCCATCTTCAGAGAAGAAGAATCCTCCCAGCAGGACTCTTCTCTACAGCCTCCTAGGATCGCTCGCACCCGGAGACCAGCTTCAGGAACCGTGAGTTGCTCTGCCCTGCAGAGCTGACACTCTCCTCTGTCTCCTGTGTGTCCCCCAACCTTCTGGCATCAGTTAGTGGAACCCTCACCATGCCTAAGCACAAGGGTGAGCCTGCTCGCCCCCCACCTTCCTCTTCTACTCTTCTCAGGCACTTTGTGTGTAATTACTGTAATAACAGACTCCCTTCAGGTCAGTCGTCTCCCCTCTGCCAGGCCTGCAGCGACCCCACAGTGCTCACCCAGGAGTTCCCTTCAGCCCCAGGCGGTTCTGACCCCCTTACCCCAGAGTGGACGGCTTCTCTGTCACAATCCGTGGCGGACCTCACCAGGGTGTCACAGACCCTAGTGTCCGTCTTGGACAGATTGCCCCTTTCAACACCTGCGGCCACCAGCGAGTCACAAGATTCCCAGCCCGGTCCTTCCTACTCAGGCCGTAAGAGAACCAGACTGGAGCACCGTTCTAGGTCCTCTTCCCGCTCCGCCTCACCAGATGACCTTTCACGGCGTGATCCCTCTCTAGCGCCCTCCTCTCCGGAGTCAGGCGAAGCATCTTCGGACGCACTCTCAGAAGATGAGTCGGACCTGGATTCAGAACAGGCCTCCAATATGGTTGATACGGTGCAGAGCCTGATTGTGGCAGTCAATCAGACCTTAGGCATCAAGGATACCGCTGCGGAATCCGCAGACCAGGCTGTTTCGTTTAGATGGTCCAAACCCCCTTCCAAGGTCTTTGCACCACATACTGAGTTTTTGGAGATTCTCAAGAAGGAAAGGGAGAATCCAGCCAGGCGGTTTCAAAGAGGGAAGCGCCACGGCATCCTATATCCCTTTCCCTCGGATCTTACCACTAACTGGACGATGTCCCCTACAGTGGACCCACCGGTCTGCAGACTCTCCACCAATACGGTCCTCCCGATTGCTTCTGCAGCTTCCCTCAAGGATGCCAACGATAGGATTATAGAATCGCTGGCAAAATCAGCCTTCGAAGCAGCCGCTTCCGCTTTATGCCCGGCTTTCGCTGCTACTTGGGTCTCAAAGGCCATAGCCAGATGGTCAAAACAACTCCGCAAAGGTATCATGGCTGGAGCCCCTCAGAGAGAGCTGGCTGAGCTTGTCGACCAAATTTCTCATGCGGGTCAATATTTGGTATCGGCCTCCCTGGATGCCGCGTCCTGCGCTACTCGGGCATCTAGCAATTCGGTAGCCATCCGGAGAAATATTTAGCTAAAAGCATGGCAAGCGGATCTTTCTTCAAAAAGGTCGCTCACAGGCCTCCCTTTCCAAGGAGACCGTCTGTTCGGCTCTCAGTTGGATCAGATCATCAAGGACGCAACGGGAGGCACGAGTTCCCTGATCCCTCAGTCCAAGCCTCGCAGACCCGTGCAAAGGCAACAGTTTCGCTCCTTTCGGCCCTTTCGCAGTTTCCCGACATCAGAGGATTCCTCCGGTCAGCGAAGGCCGCAAAATCGCCAGGTCAAGAAGAGACCTTCCTTCAGGCCCACTCCTGCCTGGCGGTCCCATAACTCCCAAGGTAGATCCGCCAGGCCAGGGTACTGGGCAGAATGGTTGCGGCCTCAGAGGCAATTCCCTTTGCTCAGTTCCACTTGAGACCTCTTCAGCGGGCTATCCTGTCTCAGTGGGACAGGTCTGTCAGATCTTTGGATCGCCTGCTTCGTCTCCCTCTCAGGGTCAAGCAGTCTCAACTGGTGGCTGTCATCCCCCCCTCATCCTCCAGGGCCGGTCCTTCCTGCCAGTCCATTGGCAGGTCATAACGGATGCAAGCCTTGGGGCAGTTTTTCGACACCTGACGGCTCAGGGTCATTGGTCGGCTCAGGTATCTTCCCTACCGATCAACATCCTCGAAATCAGGGCCATCTTTCTCTCCGTCATTGGGAATCGCTTCTCATGGGCCTGCCAGTCAGAATTCAGATGGACAATGCCACGGCTGTGGCGTACATCAATCACCAGGGAGGTACCAGATGTTCCCTGGCAATGGCCGAAGTATCCAGGATCCTCCTTTGGGCGGAGGCGACGGTTCCAGCAATATCCGCGGTGCATATCCCTGGAATGGACAACTGGGCCACCGACATCCTCAGCTGCGAGGGTCTCGCGGCAGGAGAATGGTCCCTGAATCCGGACGTCTTCCACCAGATCTGCCTTCGATGGGGGACCCCGGATGTGGACCTCATGGCCTCCCGGCTCAACAGGAAGGTTCTGCTGTTCGTCTCCAGGTCCCGCGATCCTCTCGCGTTGGACGTAGACGCTCTGTCCATTCCCTGGTCGCAGTTCGCTCTCCCCTACCTATTCCCGCCGCTTCCCCTTCCCAGATTGCTGAAGAAGATCAAGGCGGAAGGGGTGCCGGTCATTCTGATCGCCCCAGATTGGCCCAGAAGGTCTTGGTTCGCAGGCATTATCAACTCCTGGCGGATGCCCCCTGGAGACTCCCGGACAGGCCAGATCTTCTGTCACAGGGCCCGATCTGCCACCTGGGTTCTCGGTTGCTCAATTTGACGGCGTGGCTGTTGAGACCGTGGTACTAAGTGTCTGGGTTCTCCGATCGGGTGATTCGCACCATGATCCAGGCCAGAAAACCGTCGTCTTCCAGGGTCTATCGAACCTGGAAGGCCTATTTTCGCTGGTGTGAGTCCGTCATCCCGCCAATGAAGTTGTCGCTCCCAGCCGTCTTGGCTTTCCTCCAAGTGGGACTAGACTCTGGTCTCTCTCTCGCTACTCTAAAAGGGCAGGTTTCAGCCCTTTCTATCCTCTTTCAGAAATCCTTGGCATCTCGTGCTCAAGTCAAGACTTTCCTTCAGGGAGTGGCGCATACGGCTCCCCCGTACCGGAATCCTGTGGACTCCTGGGACCTCAATCTCGTTTTGGAGGTTGAGGTGTGATCCCTTTGAACCTCTAGAGAGGTCCCCCTGTCTGTTTTGTCCTGGAAGGTGGCTTTTCTCGTAGCGATCACTTCCATCAGGCGAGTTTCAGAATTAGCGACTCTTGTCTTGTCGCCCCCCTTTCCTGGTCCTCGACCAGGATAGGGTAGTGTTGCGGGCTCCGCCTTCTTTTCTTCCCAAGGTGGTATCCTCTTTCCACTTGAACGAGGATATTGTCCTGCCTTCCTTCTGTCCGGCTCCGACTCATTCTTTGGGACGCTCGCTGAACAAGCTAGACCTGGTACGGGCAATGAGGATCTATCTGGACAGGACTGCTTCCTTCAGGAAGTCGGATCTCCTATTCGTCATTCCAGACGGAGCGCGGAGAGGCCTGCCGGCCTCCAAAGCTACAATTGCGCGTTGGATTCGGACTGCAATATTGGCGGCTTACCGGGTTAAGAGCAGAGTGACCCGCTCTGAGATTAAGGCTCACTCCACCCGGGCAGTAGGCGCCTCCTGGGCGGTTCACCATGGGGCATCTGCCTTACAACTTTGCAAAGCGGCAACCTGGTCTTCCATCCACACGTTTGCCAAATTTTACAAGGTCCACACCTATGCTTCGACAGACGCCAGCCTAGGCAGAAGGATCTTGCAGGCGGCATTGGGGACTTTGCCGACCTGAATGGAGTCTCTTGTCTTTTTTCTCCCACCCCAGGGACTGCTTTGGGACGTCCCATGGTCTGTGTCCCCCAATGAAGCGATAGAGAAAACAGGATTTTGGTACTTACCGTAAAATCTTTCTCGGAGCGCTCATTGGGGGACACAGCACCCTCCCATATGTTTACAACTCTTGTCTTCTCTTCTGAATGTTATTGTTATGACTGAGTTGTCTGTTTGGTTCTGTCACTTTCTTCTCCTACTGCTTTCTCACTAACTGAATAGCTTTGTGCCAGTCGGTGGGGTGTATACTGCAGAGGAGGAGCCAACCTTTTTTTGCATATGCATAGTGTCAGCGCCTCCTAGTGGCAGCAGCATACACCCATGGTCTGTGTCTCCCAATGAGCGCTCCGAGAAAGATTTTACGGTAAATACCAAAATCCTGTTTTTTTTTTTTGTTTTTTTTTGTTTTTTTTTGCAATTTCACCACACTTGGAATTTTTTCCCCCATTTTTGAGTACAAGATATGGTAAAACCAGTACAACTTGTCCCACCCAAAAAAAAAGCTCACATGACCATATTGACGGAAAAATAAGTTATGGCTCTGGGAAGAAGGGGAACGATAAACGAAAAAGGGCTCAGTCATGAAGGGGTTAAAGGCAATCAGTCTGCAGGTTTTTGCTATGTAATTGAAAGAATGATGTAGAACAGTCTGGTTTCAGTGATGTGTGGTTTACAGTGCATAAGTTATGATGCAATCAGTAACTCTGCTGCAGATCTAGCAAATTTCTAATGTTGAGCCCTGAATAGCCGCTATGTCACTATAAAAAGAATTCTGCCAATCAGTTGTGGGGACATGGTTGGACCAGGAGGCAGCTTGTCCTGTATTTGTAATCTCATGCTGCTTTAAAAAAAACTTGTATTGAAACAGAAAAACAGTCCAGTTGGTGATTAAGTGATGGAATCTGTGCATTTACCATTACATCATGCTGCTCTGATTACATAAATACTTGCTGACAGATACCCTTTAAAAGAGAATCTCGGCTTCATAGTGCCGCCACTGCTTCTAACAGGACACACCCAATGATATACCAGTTATTACCCTATTCATTGAGTGATACTTAATTGATTACGTGATTTTCTTTTTAACATTGACTATTTCTTTCTTGTACCTTAGTTTTGAGTCTTGGTTCGATATTGCTGGCATAACGCAGCACGCTGAAGATCTTGTGGCCAATGAAAGAGAACAGAACATTTTACACATGCTGCATCAGGTGAGGGAGATACATTTTTGGTGAAATTGCTTTCTAAAACTTTGTAGCGTTTTTTTTTTCATGTGAATTGTGAAAGAATCTTATTGAGAGCAAAAATCTAATTTATTTATTTTAGATTCTCACTCCTTTTCTTTTGAGAAGACTGAAATGTGATGTAGCACTAGAAGTTCCTCCCAAAAGGGAGGTTGTAGTTTATGCACCGCTGACTAAAAAACAAGAGACTTTCTACACAGCCATAGTAAACCGGACCATTCAGACAATGCTGGGACAGGACAAGGTATTAAATGCTGTTTATTTTATAGTGAATTTATTAGCTGTTTAAATTACATGGCTTGGTGTTTGTTTTTTGTTTTTTTTTCTCCATATATTGTACATTAAATGGTTGCAGATTCAACCACCAAAAACAAGCACTTCCATTGACAAAAAATACATTTTATTTATCTTGAAAGATTGGTATAGAAAAGGCTGTTTTGGCATGAATGTTCCCTTTTTAGTTAAATAGCAATATTCTATACAGATCGTGTTTTTTACCTCTTCATACCTGTTTCTGTGCTTTTCTTTTCACTTAATTTTCCTTTACACAATTGTGTATGCAGTGGCTGGCAGACAGTATCGTTTATCATTTGCCATAACTCAGACCATGTAAAGAAAAGTGGGGTTAAATGAGGTATTCTCATACTCTAAAGAGAACTTCAGCGTGCTTATTTTTTGTTCTAATATTGTCCAGATTATATAATTTAATTAAAATTCAAACAATTATATCCTGATTTTTAATTTTATATATAGTTTACACTGATTACCTGCAACTGCCTCTAAGTGCCATTATTTGCAAACTTGTTCAATGAATAGCTATGTAGTAAATTCCTTTTGGTCATAGCAAGTAACCCTCATTGACTCTACATAGTATTGCCTTCACTGTCTATGCATGGCATCTGGGGCCATATCCAAAGCATCGGTCTACAACTGCTATAAAGGTGTTATGAAGCTGACACAGAATTTTAGATATGTTAAAGGGAAAAAATAACTAAAGTTTCAGAACATTAAACCATGTTCCCACTTAAAAAAAAATAAAATAAATAACTGGTCCCTAAATGTTGGCAGATATGTGAAATAGTAAAAGTCCAAAACGGTCCTCAGAAGCCAGTCATTATGCCACTAGGTCCACATAAGGGTATACTGTAGATTAGGGCAGCGGTGTGCCAGTTATATCACCGGACTCTTGGTGATATTACTGGCACACTGCTGCCCTAATCTATACCCTTATGTGGACCTAGTTTCCACATCTTCCGGTGATATTAAATATACTTTCCCACAGCAGGTTCCAAGAGCGGTATTTTCTTGTATACTGGCCCTTGGAAAACTTCTATGTGAGGACATACGTTTTTTTTTTCTTTTTTCTTGTGGACTCGCTTTACTACTAGTGGCATAGCAACTGGCTTCTGAGCGCCGTTTTGGACTTTTACTATTTTTATACTAATTTTTACTTCTCGACAACAGGTGGCTGTTGTCACCCAATCAGGCAGCTAGAACCCTCAACGAACCTTGTGCCTAGCACCAGTGGAAAATATATATTTATAGGTATGTGAAATAGGTCAGACCTGGTTAATCTTTTGCTCCCTGCCAGTTTCAAATATATGGGACATCATGCTATAGCGTGCATCACTGCTGCTGCCTAACTTAACTGTCTACATTGACCGAGCCACTGAGCTTGATTATGCTGTTCACCGTTGGGGGGTGGCCCCACCGGGCCATGGAAGGGCGAATACTGTAGCTGTTGTCACACATTGGGAGATTTCTTTAACTCTAAGACTGTAGTAGGGCGAGGGCTTTTTTTATGAAGATGGCATGGAGATTGTCTGTCTGACACAAATATGTATTTATGTATTTAGTCCACAGAACTTGTGATAAATTCCAAAGGAAGAGGGAAAAGGAAGAGCCGTAAAATAGTTGATTACCGTGAACAGGACACTGGAAATGATATTGACCGGCTTATTAATCACATGCGGCAGCAACTTGAGCAAGAAGTAAAAGAAGAAAGGTATGCTACTATGGAAACTTAGTGCTTGAGTGATGGTCTGTTTTGCTACCATTGGTGACTAATCCTCTTTATCTAGATATGTAACAGATGAGGCCATGCCAGTGGATGCAGAAGTACACCTCAATACGAGAAATACTATGATGGTGCTGCGGAAGTGCTGCAGTCATCCTTATTTGATTGAATATCCTCTTGATCCATTAACTCAGGAGTTCAAGGTAAGTTTTTAATTTCGAATGTTAACATTGCATGAAGGGTTCATTCCTAAATAATGGCAGTAACCAAAACATTCAATGAGGAGCTGTACTCCTTACACTTTCATTGAATGTGAATGCATTTTCAAATCAGAGCCTTAGATTGTGTACATATATGTGTAAGCAAATATTTTGGTGATGAGCGAACGTGCTCGGTTAAAATGTTATCCCACTACCTTGGTCGTGCTCGAATAATGTTAGTCCCTGCAGCTGCATGTGTTGCAGCTGTTAAGACAGTCGCAACACATGCGGGCATTGCCTAACAGCCGCATGGACTAACATAATATTCGAGCACGACCAAGATAGTCGGATAACGTGTTATCCAAGCATGTTCACTCATCCCTATATATTACAAATTAACCTTTGTTTGTTTGTTTTTTATTTATTTAAAAATCCCGGCATGCATTGGGAGTCTCAAATTATGTCCGGTCCAGGGGCAAGCTATGCAAATTTCTCCTTCTGCTCCCTACTCCCTGAAAACTGATGGTCATCGATGACATTCACTCCAGGGGCTGATCCTATAGCTGTGCACTCTTCTTCCATTAAGTGGCCGATTTATTTATTTTATTTTCTCCCCTTTGACAATGTTGGGAGAGTATTTAGGCCTTAATTTGCTACACCAGAAACCTTGTTAAAATGTAGTCAACTCCCCCTCACCCACCCTCGTAAAGGGATTGTCAAATATGTATAAAATGCTACATAGACAGTGTTGGAGATAAAACTTTGTAGTAATTGCCCTCCATTTCAGCGGTGCATCCCCCTCACCTGTATCCTGCTTACATTAGGGATGGTGTAAGGCAGTGATTTTCAACCTTTTTTGAGCCGCGGCACACTTTTTATACTTAGAAAATCCTGGGGCACACCACCAACCAAAATAGCACAAAATGACACTAAAACAGTCATATTATACATATAGTTAATATTGTAGATTTTTTTTCCCCACGGCACACCCGACCATGTGCCGCGGAACACTGGTTGAAAATCACTGGTGTAAGGAACAGATGGCTGAGACAAGTGATTGGCTGCATGATATCTACAGCCAGTCAATATCTACAGCCAGTCACTGGCTTTACTGAAGCCCAACTGAAAACTGCTGGAGCGGAGGATAAGTAGTATTTAGTTTTTAGCATTGCCGCAGCCTGTGTGCAGCATTTTATACGTCAATTACAAACTTGAAGCATTTATAACCTAGTTTAAAGCTAAATGAATTGCTGCGCACAGGAATCTTAAGGAATTTTAAGTGTTAATTCCTTACAAAAAAATAGCAATGTTTATCTTTAGCAGTATGATGGATTATCAGCAAACTAGTAATGTGGTTTTTTTTTTTTGTTTTTTTTCTCCTTGCTGTACCCCAGATAGATGAAGATCTGATAAAAAGTTCAGGAAAGTTTTTAGTCCTAGATCGTATGCTGCCAGAGATGAAGAAAAGAGGGCACAAGGTAAAAAAAAAATCCCACTCACACTTTAGTTTTACATTTGGTTATTATCACTAATACAAGACCTTGATGGTGAAGTTTTCTATACTTGAACTCCTGCCTCATTCTGTGCCTTTATAGGTCTTGATATTTTCTCAGATGACCTCCATGTTGGATATATTAATGGATTACTGCTACTACAGGAAATTCAAATTTTGCCGATTGGATGGATCTATGCCCTTTACAGAAAGAGATGAGAATGTAAGATTTCCCACATAATGAATCTGTTACAAAATGTTTTGTTTTTTACCATGGATTTGATGAAGGGCTCATAGTAAATTGTATCCATACTTGAAATTTGCTTTTTTAGAACAATTTAAGATGTTCTTGCTGTCAGTGAATGGTGCTCCTGTTTACATTTGGAGTAGCAATTGGCCAGGAGACCAAGGACTGTGTGATGTTTCTGCTGTCTTCAAATCAAAATGCAGATTATCATTTGATTATTATTAAACATAAAGATGCTGACAATGATTTGCATTGCAAATACTCATGTTTGTATTGCCAACATCCAGTGTCACCCTACTGCTATAAGCAGAGCATCAGTGGGCCGCATGACTGCCAAAAGCCACAGTTACTACTTCCCGCTTTTCTCTGATAGCAAACATGTCTACAAAATGTATAGAAATTTTAAAACAATGGGGTGTTTAAACTTGGGCTTTTATCAAAATGATTCTTAATTATACCTTAGATGAGGCTTATGTTCTTTGTCCTTGTGTATTTGGGAAGTTGGCTTTCTGCATTACACTAAACACTGGCAAAATATTCTTGGCTTTTGTACAACCTTCTGTTTTGCAGATGAGAGAATTTAACACAGACCCTGATGTCTTCATTTTCCTTGTCAGCACACGTGCTGGAGGCCTGGGAATCAATCTAACAGCAGCAGATACAGTTATCATTTATGACAGTGATTGGGTAAGTACTCGGTTCTGTAAAGATGCCTTGCGCATACCACAATTTACTGTACCACTACAAATGGAAAATGGTGGTTGCACGTCATTTATTTCCAAATTATTTATAGACCTGCCTGGCAGGCGAACACAAAGTGCGATTTCTCTATCGCTTCATTGGGGGACACAACCATGGGGGTATGCTGCTGCCACTAGGAGGCGCTGACACTATGCATATGCAAAAATAAAGGTTGGCTCCTCCTCTGCAGTATACACCCCACCGACTGCAAGAAGCAAATCCGTTTTAGCTTAGTGTCAGTGGGAGGTGGACACGGGTTTCTCCGGAGACCCATATCTACCCATATATATTGTGTGTCGTTCCTTTCAGCTGCAGATGGAAGGAAAGGAGACACACTAGTTCATAACTAGTGGGTAGGCGGAGCCCCAGATAGGATTGACACCTCAGATTAAAAAGTGTTGACCGGCCCCTCCAGCTCGGGCTCCTCCTACTCAGCTCTCCAGTCTAAAATTTGAGGTCTCAGAGGATAGTCGCTGCTGGAAGCAGCTCCTCAGAAGATTTTATTATTTTTTATCGGACAAGAGACTTGGATCACCAGAAGTGGTCTAGAGGTCTCAGGGGTCTCAGCGCTGCTGGACCCCAACCTCTCCCTTGGCGGATCTGTATTACCCTGATGGTGGTCCCTGCAGAATCATGCCGGCCCTGGGGGATGAGGATGGCTTCCCTGGCGGGGATGCAAACCGCGCTGCATGGGGTCACTGCGTTCCCCGCCCTGGGGGGAAGCGATGGGCATAGCGCCAGAAACCCCTGGGGGGTCCCTGTGGCGCTTCGGCTGGTGAGTACCCCGCATTTTTATTAATGTGTGTGTTAGAGTGCTTAAGCGACTGCTGCGGCAGCCGCTGTACAATACATGTCGGTGACTGGTGTTTTTTGTCCGCAGGCTAATGCCTGCAGGACTTAGGAGAGAGGAGTGCGCGCCTTTTTATTTGAATTTTCGCGCCGCTCTGAGCGCGCGCTTCACTGCAGTCTCCATTTCCGGCTTCTCTCATGGAGCACACGGAGACACAGCGCGGCGGCCATTAAAGAAGCAGGCTGAAAGCTTCTTCTGGCTCTTCTCCCTCCTCCCCTCCTGGCAAGATGTTACACTGTGGCCAGCTGGGTGAGTCGCTTCTAGCCCGCAGGCAGAAGCTTAACCCCTTCACCCCCACAGTGCGGGCGCCTTCTGAGGCACTAATGAGTGACAGACTGCGCTGTCCTGCGGCTGTTATCGCATAAGGGGCTCGCACACTCTTTTCAATAATAAAGAGGTTGTGGGGAGTCTGCGATTTTAATAAGCCACTATACGTTCCCACTAACGATCCTGATAACGACGCATACTAATGCGATCGTTTGTGTGATCATTTTTTAATGTCGCTAGTAGCTGCCAATCTGGGCGAACTCATTAACATCGCGTAAGCGGTTGGCGATCTCCTTAACAACTTTGGCGGTCATTGCGATATACAAAACAGCGCAATTTTTTAGCGATCTTGTGGAACGTTTTTCTGTTAGTGTGGCATAAAAAGCTGTCTTGCAGCTGCTGCCTTATAAGAGGCATTTGGGGCTCGCACAACTTTTTCATTATCAAGGTTGTGGGGAGTCTGCTACTTTAACCCCTTCTTAGGCGGTTAACTCTTAATGCTGGGGTAGCTCTCTCTTTAAGAGCTTTAACCCTTCAGCGATTGTTTTTCTTTAAGAAACACACTGTTCTAGTTACTGACAGGTTTAACCTGCCATATACTGTGCAAGGACATGTCAAAACTGACACGCAGGTTCCAGTGGTATCAAAATGGACCCTCGCTAGTTTCTATTGATGGCCTGTCTGACCTTCTAGGTTATGGAGTGTCAGCTAGATCCTCTCAAGGAAGCGACACAAATCGGTGCCTTCCTTCTCGTGTAGCGAAGATGTCCTTTTCGGACAAGGAGGATGGCAGGGACACTCTGCTTCTCTCATGGACCGTACTATTGGAGCCATGAGGACGTTAGTTACCAGAGAGAGGTAACTAGACGTCCTGGTAAGTCGGCCCGGATGTTTCAGGAGTCGCATAGGTCGCGACGGCTTTACAAACTGTATCCGTTTTTCTACGGCGTTGATTGTTAATTGGATCTCCTGAAGTGAATGTCCCTTTATCCCAGCTTAGCAAATCTTCCTGGTAAAGGAAGGAGAGTCTGCAGGACCTGCTGGACAGAAAAATGGAGATGGCAACAATATCCATCTGCGAGGCCGCGGGTCATGGATTCAGTATTAAGGATCTATGTGTACTTGTAAAGTTTCCCTGAGCCGTTTGGACCATCTACGGACGGCGTGACAAGATGGATCCCCTCTATCGAGATAGATGGGCTTTTCAAGTTGAGGGATACTGCGTCACTGCTATCCAGGGCGCAATCCTCGGCAGTCAGTCAGAAGAGCACTGTGGCTTAGACAGTGGAACGCGGTTTCCAAGCAGGGTTTGCTATCTTTAGCTTACAAGGTGGTCAGCTATTTGAATCTGACCTCAGAGCTGATTGCTGAGGCAAAAGAAACAGCTTTACCGCAGCGCAGAGCTGTGACTTCTGCGTCTGGCAGGACTAGTGCCGGTAGTTGTCGGCGGTCCTTTCGGTCCAGGGGATGATCCGGTCAACCCTCTGGGGGTTTGGGTCGTTCCTCCTTTTTTTTAAAAAAAAAAAAAGGGGGAATTCTCAGAAATTCCGCATACCCTGGAAACAGAACCTCCATTAAGACAGAAGCTGGCAAAAGACCCGCTAAAGCGGTCTGTCGTCTGGGTCTCACTCGAGCGCTCTCGAGTGGAGGGTCGTTTTACTCCAATTCAAACCGATTTGGGTTTCCCGTGTGTTGGACGCCTGGGTGACACAGGTTGTGTTGGCAGGCTACTTCATAGAGTTTCTTTCTCGACCCCCGGACAGTTTTTGCCAACCTCGCATTCCGTCAGAGCCGAGCTATTTGCCGCTCTACTACGAGAGGTCGATTCCCTTCTGCAGAAGGGTGTGGTGATACCGGTTCCGCAGAGGACCGGGGAAGAGGATTCTTATTCCAACCTCTTTGTGGTCCCCAAAAAGGAGGACAAATTTCGCCCTATTTTGGATTTCAAAGATTGAATCGGCATGTTTACATCCCGAAAATTCCGCATGGAGTCGCTTCGCTCCGTTGTGGCAGCCCTGTCGCAGAACGTCTTTTTGGTCAATCGACATTCGCGACGCTTATTTGCATGTTCCCGTCGGAAGGGCTCACCGGCGCTTCCTTCGTTTTGCCATAGGTCAGGACCATTACCAGTTTGTGGCTCTGCCATTCGGCTTGGCCTCGGCGTCCAGAGTTTTTACAAAAATCCTAGCGCCCCTCATGGCAATTCTTCGAAGACAAGGGGTTACGATTTCCCTACCTGGACGATCTTTTGATTGTGGCGTCCTCAAAGGAGGAGGCGGGGACGGCTCGCAATCTATCCCTTCAGCTCCTGGAGGATTTCGGGTGGCTGGTCAATTGGGAGAAGTCGTCTCTGGAACCGTCGCAGTCAATCCTGTTTTTGGGGATGCTTTTCGACACTGTACGGACGGTGGTGTCCCTTCCTCCAGACAAGCGGGCATGTCTCTTTCGACATGTACAGATTATGAGGTCTGCGACAGCATTGTCCCTTCGGAAGTGTATGCGCCTTCTGGGTTTGACGTCCATGGAGGCACTTCCGTTTGACCAATTTCATCCCAGGGTCCTCCAAAGGCTCATTCTGAGTCGTTGGGATCGATCGCAAGCTTCTCTGGATTGCAGCGTCATCATCTCTCACAGGGTGTGAGAATCCCTAGGATGGTGGTTATGTCCAGGAGCGTTATCCCTGGGGAAATCTTTCCTCCCTCCGAGGTGGTCGGTCATAACCACCGATGCCAGCCTGACGGGCTGGGGGGGGGTGGTCTGGAACGATCTTTGGATCCAGGGAGTATGGTCATCGGAAGAGTCTGTTCTACCGATCAACATCCTGGAATTGAGGGCAATTTTTTCTTTTGCCTCAAACACTGGACGGTCCCTTTGAGCGGTCTGCCAGTCCGAGTGCAGACAGACAACGCGACGGCGGTCGCGTATATCAACCACCAAGGTGGGACAAGGAGCTCCAGGCTCATGATGGAGGTGTCTCGGATCCTGCTATGGGCCGAGACCAGGGTTCCAGCCATCTCTGCGATTCACATTCCAGGAGTCCAGAATACCACGGCGGACTTCCTCAGTCGCGAGAAAATGGATCCTGGAGAATGGAGTCTTCATCCGGAAATTTTTGCACTGCTGTGCTCCCGTTGGGGAACTCCCCAAGTGGATTTGATGGCATCCAGGTTCAATGCCAAACTACCGACCTTCATGTCCAGGTACAAGGACCCGAAAGGCTGTGGCGGTGGTTGCTCTGGTGGCTCCGTGGGACCATTTCGAGCTAGTCTGTGTTTCCGCCGATATCTTTACTTCCTCTGGTGCTGCGTCGGATCAGCCTGGAGAGAATTCCGGCTATGTTGATAGCCCCGGATTGGCCAAGGAGGACGTGGTTCTCGACACTGGTGTCGCTTTTGGCGGCACCGTCATTCCCACTTCCTCCTCGCCCGGACCTGTTAACCCAGGGCCCCGTTCGTCATCCGGACTTGAAGTCTCTGCGTTTGACGGCGTGGCTTTTGAGACCGAAAAATTGATCCGTAGAGGTTTTTCAGCTGAAGTCATTGCCACTCTGCGAGCTGCCAGAGGTCCGGCTACTACTAAGATTTATCACAAGACTTGGCCTTCTTTTCGTGGTGTTCGGGTTCTTCAATGAATCCGAGGATTTTTTCCATTCCCAATTTGTTGGCTTTGCTGCAGTACGGGCTGGACAAAAGGTTTGGCAGTTAGCACTCTGAAAGGACAGGTTTCTGCCCTGTCCTTGCTGTTTCGGAAGGCTATCGCCTCGCGTAGGGACGTACGTTCCTTTTTTCGCGGAGTAACCCGTCAGTTTCCACCGCGGAACGCGTCTGTGTCTCCTTGGCGGCTCAACCTTGTCTTGGAGGCTCTTCAGCATGTACCTTTTGAGCCTATGGGTTCTGCTAGCCTTTTCTTTAATTTCTTGGGAGATTGCCTTCTTAGTGGCGGTAACCTCTTTAAGAAGGGTTTGAGTTGGCAGATCTTTCCTGCTCGCCTCCTTTCCTGGAGTTTTACCCGGATCGAGTAGTGCTTCGCACACGGGGCGACTTTCTACCTAAGGTGGTGTCGCAATTTCATGTTAACCAGGATATTGTATTGCCCTCGCTTTGTCCGGGCCCAAGGAATGCGAAGGAACGGGACTTGCACAAATTGGATTTAGTGCGGACCTTGAAGTTCTATTTGTCTGTTACTCAAGGTTTTAGGAAGTCAGATTCTCTGTTTGTGATTCCAGCAGGTCGCAGGCGTGGTCAACAAGCTTCCAAGGTTTCTATAGCTCGTTGGATTTGGTCAGCCATTTTGGAGGCTTACCGTCTTAAAGGCGAACCTTGCCCGATTAAGATTCGAGCTCACTCCAAGAGGGCTGTGGCTTCATCATGGGCCTTTCATCAAGGGGCTTCGGCAGCTCAGCTCTGCCGAGCGGCGACCTGGCGTTCCGTCCACACATTTACAAAGTTTTATAAGGTGGACGTCAGTGCTTCCGCTGATGCGGCCTTAGGACGTAGGGTCCTGCAGGCAGCGGTAATCTAAGTTTTAGTTAACTTGTATTTGGCGCCTGTTGCGCATTTATCTAGGTTGATGGGTTTTCTGCCTATTTTGGTTTTTTACCCACCCTAATTTTTGGACTGCTTTGGGACGTCCCACTAGTTATGAACTAGTGTGTCTCCTTTCCTTCCATCTGCAGCTGAAAGACAGATTTTGGTAAGAACTTACCTGTAAAATCCTTTTCAGCGAAGGAAGGAAAGGAGACACAGCTCCCTCCCATGGCAGAAGTGTGTTATATTTGCAGATGCGGCGTGACCCTTCTCTGATAGCGATTTTCTGGGCTGAGGTCGACGCGCTACGGCTCTGTTCCAGCATTGCCAGCTTATCGCAGTAGTCAGGTTCAGTGAGTAGTACCTGGAACTGTGTGATTTTTGCCTACATGCATGCATAACCTGTACTCTTATGTTTTTTTCTCTGAAGTCCTTCAGAAGGGGTTATGTTGCTCCGCTGGTGATATTGCTCTTCCTTAAGCTTGGGTACGACTGGAGAGCTGAGTAGGAGGAGCCCGAGCTGGAGGGGCCGGTCAGCACTCTTTTTAATCTGAGGTGTCTATCTCATCTGGGCTCCGCCTACCCACTAGTTATGACTAGTGTCTCCTTTCCTTCCTTCGCTGAAAAGGATTTTACAGGTAAGTTCTTACCAAAATCCGTCTTTTCAGGTTTTTCCGGAGGGATACAGTGTGAACAGTCACTTCTGTACTCCCACACAGAGACTGAGTACGGCGTTGTACTGCCACCCGGTATCCTCATGTCGGCTTTCTCGGCAGGACCCTAAAGGAGATCCCTAACACGGACGTGTGTTTAGGTGATCTCGAAAAGGAAGGAAGACCCGGGGCCTGCCTCTGTCTCCCACCCACTCGCCCACCAGAGCCTGTCGGTGGAGGAGACGCGGACGTCCTACTACGGATGCCGGACGTCCAGTTCTCCTGACAGGTACTGTCTCGATTTTCCCAGACAGGATAAAAGATAGAAGAAATGAAGAAAAGAAGACTTAAAAAAAAAAAAAGGTAAGTTTGCGGTCATCTTCATTTCCCTTGGGGCACACCTAGGGGATCAGAGGGAGTTTTTTTGTATGGGCCCCAAGCTTTTTCTCTTTGGGGCCACAGCTGCTTCAGGCACCCTGTTGCGCCGCTGCGCGCTCTTATGGGGGCCCCTGAGTTGCGACTCCTTCTGTGGGGTCCTTTCGGAACAATCGGGCCGCTCCGCCTATACCCCCACCCCCTCGTCGACGGCCGCGCTTTTTAATTGAGCCCCTGGTTTCATCTGGGGCCTAAGTTTTTTGCGGCTCCGTCTCCCTCCACTCTACTGCCCTTGCTGCTCCAGGGGGGGGCTGCTTTTTTTCCGGTGGAGCCCACCTCCTTATGTAACGGTTCGGGGGCCTCCGCGCCGCCCCTCCACCGCCGACCGCAGACTTTAATTGAGGCCCCGGCTTCATTTCGGGCCTAGTCTTGGCGCCGGCTCCGCCCCTTTCTCCCAGACTTCCTTCCAGCCCTGCTTAGGCTCCGCCCTCCTCTCTCAACCCTTCGGAGGACTGCAGCCGCCATATTGCGGCTCTGAACAGAGCGCTCTGTACCGACCCCTTCTCTACCCCATGAGAGCGGGATCCCACGCAGAAGCAGCACACACCTTCCTGTCTGATGCCATCTTCTGGAGCAGCACAACTTTTCACAGAGCCTCTGCTATTATTTTGAAACTGAGTTGCTCTGCCTGCAGAGCTGACACCCTCCTCTGTCTCTCCTCTGTCCCCCAACCTACTGGCATCAGTCTGTCCCCTAGCCTTCTGGCAATTTGGGGCTGTTAATGGTCTGCTCACCATGCCTAGACACAAAGGAGTGCTTGTGAACCGCCCACCAGGGCCGTGGGGTACTCGGAACCGAGCCTATTGACTTCTATGGGGGATGTCACGGCAGCGACCCGGTCCATGGCCCTGGGCACTCAACAAAAAGGGGATATATTTACAGGGGATAATGTTCATGTAGTGTTTTGTGATGCCACCTGTGGTGCCTGGTCAGGATTACCAGCGCTGCAGCTCAGATCCTCTGGAGTGATAGTATTCTGCAACCAGTTGGTAGGCCTCCCACAGGTGAGGCCGTAGTCTTCCAGGGCAGGTAGATGTTTGAGGAATGGAGCTGAGGGATGTAGCAGAGAGGAGTGTGCACCGCTGGAACAATCAGGGAGAGGCAGTTCAGGTGCAGTTTTCAGATTTCTACTCAGTCTGTTGCATGCCATACAGATGCCCGCTTGGCACTGGGTCCTCCGAGAGAGGGATCCATCAACCCCCAGGTAGATTGGTCGCACTTTCCAAAGACTTCCTGGCCTTCTCTCTCTGTGCTTTTACACTCCTTCATTCCTTCTTAGCACCTCACCACGCAGTCTTACAGAGAGACTGCGGATCCTTGTCGGGAAACAGACTAAGTCTGTGCGTCCTTGGTCCTATTAGCGTCCGTCCTCAAGATAGGCTAGTGGTTGGTGGCAATGACCCATAAAGTGATCGCCGCCGTCGGCTTACTAGCAGAGCCTGAAGCTTTCCCACTAGTCTAGGGACCGAACCCTGTTTTGGCCTGTCCTTCCGATCTCGGAATGGGCCACAGCTAGTCTTTTCTCACAGCCTGTGCCCAAGGACCCTTTTCTGCGCGCTGCTCTAGCACACTACTGGAGAAAGACTAAACTGTCTTCTCACACACATCCTAAAGTAGCTACTAACTCCAACCCTTGGCTAACCAGTCTGAGTCAGACCATCCCTCCCGTAGGGTATCTCCGTATGCTCAGCTGGCATGGTGTGTTGGATGCAGTGTTAGAGTCTAAGGGGGTGCTCCCTCCTTACCTAGGAGTGGGGTGTCACACCTCTGGTTGAGGTGCAACATCTCTGTGGCGACTGGACCCATAGGGGCGCCACACTTGCTCGTCTTCGTCCTCCCCTCTGCCAGGCCTGCATCACCCCATAGTACCCACTACCAGGAGTCCCTTTCTGCCCCAGGCGAGTCTGAGACCCCTATCCCGGGATGGGCTCCCTCTCTGACAGTCGATTGTGGGTTTCACCAGGGTAGCACAGACCCTGGTGGCCGTGATAGGACTGATTGCCTCTTCCAACTGCAGTCGCCAGTTGATCACAGGTTTCTCCGCCGGGCACTTACATCTCAAGCCGCAAGAAGCCCGGACAAGAGCACCGGTCTAAGTCCTTTTTTCCGCCCAATCTCACCAGCCGAGCCTTCTCGGCGAGATCCCTCATCTGTCCCCCTCTATCCCCTCTCCCGAATCTGACGACACATCTTCGAACACGCCTTAACGACATGAGTCGGACCTGGATCCAGAACAGGCCTCCAGCATATAGATATGACGCAGAGCCTGAATGTGGCGGTCAACCAGACCTTAGGCATCAAACATACCTCTACGAATCCCGCAGATCAGGCGGTTTCGTTTAGACGGTCTAAACTACCTTCCAAGGTCTTTGTCCCACACGTTGAAGTTGTGGAGGGACTCAAAAGGGAAAAGGACAATCCGACCAGACTCTTTCAAAGAGGGAAGCGCCTCGGCATCCGGTACCCCTTCTCCCCTGAGCTCACCGCTAACTGGACGCTTCCCCTGTTGTGGACTTGCCAGTTCAGACTAGCACGGTACTCCCACCAGCTTCCCTCAAGGATTCCAACGATGGTTATAGGATCGCTGGAAAAAATCAGCCCTTGAAACAGCGGCTTCTACATTTGCCCGTCCTTTTGCCCCTGCCAAAGGCCATAGCCAGATGGGCAAAACAACTTCGGGAGAGCATCATTGTGGGAGTTCCACCGAGCGAGCTTGACGTCCTCGCAGACCAAATTTCCTATGCTGGGACATACTTGGCAATATGGGAGCCATCCGTTGGAACATTGGCTCAAGGCATGGCAAGTGGACCTTTCATTAAAGAAGTCGCTTACCTGTCTCCCCTTCCAGGGAGGCAGCCTCTTTTTGGCTCCATGATTGGACTATATCATTTAGGAGGCGGCTGGAGACACGAGTTCCCTCCTTCCTTTTCAGGTTTCCGGAGGGATACAGTGTGATCAGTCACTACTGTACTGCCACACAGAGACTGAGTACGGCGTGTACTGCCACCCCGTATCCTCATATGTCTGTTCTCTCGGCAGGACCCCAAGTCAAATCCCTGACACGGACGTGTGTTCAGGTGATCTGAAAGAAAAAAAAGGGAAAAGACCTGGGCCTGCCTCCGTCTCCAACTCACTCGCCCACCAGAACCTGTCTGTTGAGGAGACTCGGACATCCTTCGACTGATGCCGGACGTCCAACTCACGTTAGAGGTACTGTCTCACTTCGCGCCCAGAAGGAGCCTGAGATCGGTTATTTGACTCCTGTCCCCCAAAGGATCCCGCTCTGGGTTCGGGTTTATTGCTTCCATCGCCTCCCTCCTCTGTATGGGGGTTATCGTTCCCGTACCGAAATAAGAATGCTTCACAGGTTTCTATTCAAACCTGTTGGTTGCGCCAAAAGAAGGGCGACGTGGTTTGGCCCATTCTGGATCTCTAGTTTCTGAACTCGAGAGTCCGCCTGTGACAATTCAGGATGAAGTCCCTCCGTTTACCAATTGCTTCCATGAGGACGCAGGAATTTTCTAAGGTCCTCAAGATCAGGGCCATCCTTCTCTACCTCCATCACTGGGAAACCGCTTCTCAGTGGTCTGCCGATCAGAATTCAGACGATTGTTGCAACAGCGGTGACATGCATCGATCACCAAGGGGGGGTCCAGGAGTCCCCTGGTGAGGGTCAAGGTACGTTCTTCACTGGGCGGAGACTACGTTTCCGACAGGATCCACAGTGCATTTCCCTGGTCGCAATTTGCGCTTCCCTGCCTGCTTACTCCCCTTTACTTTTCTTCCCAGGATGTTGAAGAGGATTAAGGCGGAAGGGGTGCCGGTCATTCTGATCGCACCACATTGACCCAGTAGGTCTGGTTCCACAGAGATCGTCAATCTTCTGGGGGGTGCCCCCTGGACGCTGTCACAGGAACTGATCTTCCACTACAGTTCTCAGTGTTTCATTTCACAGCGTGGCTGTTGAAACTGCGGTTCTAAGAGCGTCCAATTTCTCCGATCGGGTGTTGCGCTCCAGGCTAGAAAACCGTCGTCTTCTAGGAAGACCTGGAAGGCCTATTTCCTCCGGTGTGAGTCCAATGGTTTTTACCAATGTCTTTGTCGCTTCCCTCCTTTTTGGCCTTTCTCCAAGCAGGACTTGATGCTGGCCTTGCCCTTAGTTCTCTAAAGGGGGCAGGTACCTGTTTTCTCTTATCTTCTTTCAGAAGTCCTTTGTCCCGTTTTCAAGTCAAAACTTTCCCTCTAGGGTTTTTTCTCCAGGTTAGGGTGGTGTTGCAGCCTCCACCTTCTTTCCTACCCAAAGTGGTATCCACTTTTCACCTGATAGAGGACTTTGTACTCCCTTCCTTCTGTCCAGCTCCGACTCATTCTCCGGAGCATTCACTTAACAGGCTAGACCTGGTCAGGGCAGTGAGGATCTATCTCACTAAGACCGCTTCCTTTAGGAAGTCGGATCTCCTATTCGTCATCCAGATGACGCACGCCTGCAAGGCTACGATTGCACGCTGGATCAGGTCCGCAAGTTCGGAGGCTCACTGGTTAAGAAGAGGCTCACTCTTCCCGGGCAGTGGGCACCTCCTGGCCGGTACACATGGGGCATCCGCCCTATAGGTTTGCAAAGCGGCAACCCGGTCTTCCATTCACAAGTCTGCAAAATTGTTTCGGGTCCATACCTACGCTTCAGTGGACGCCAGCCTATGCAGAGGTATCTTGCAGGCGGCAGTGGTAAGCTCTTTGATCGCAATAGTTTTCTGCTGTTTCCCTTCCCATGGACTGCTTTGGGACGTCCCATGGTTGTGTCCCCCAATGAAGCGATAGAGAAAACAGGATTTTGGTTGCTTACCGTAAAATCTGTTTCTCGGAAACCTTCATTGGGGGACACAGCACCCTCCCATGTTTTTTTTTCTACAACTCCTGTTTCTTCTTCGATGTGCTATTGTTACAGTTGAGTTGTCCATTTGTTATTCTATCATGTTGTTCTCCTACTGCTTTCTCACTAACTGATTTGCTTCTTGCAGTCGGTGGGGTGTATACTGCAGAGGAGGAGCCAACCTTTATTTTTGCATATGCATAGTGTCAGCGCCTTCTAGTGGCAGCAGCATACACCCATGGTTATCTGTGTCCCCCAGTGAAGGCTTCCGAGAAACAGATTTTACGGTAAGCAACCAAAATCCTGTTTTCTATATGTGGTCTTAACCTGATAAAACCGAAATCTGTCCAAAAGAATTGTCATAGGGTAGTAAATCCACTGTTTATAGATTGCCGTGAGGAAAATAAACCCTCTCTAAAGATTCCTAAATATGAACTTTATTCTGTTAATATAGATAATAGTTTAGCCAAGACCTATACCACCAAAGAGTCTATATTGAGTAGCAAAGAGATAAAATAAAACTTTTAATTAGTAATGCAGATGAAAAGGTAATCAACTAACCTCATAAAGTGCTCCTGTGCTATTAATGTGCAAAAAAGAAATTAATGCACCTTTCAGTGTGTGGGTTGACTAATTCAGTTGAGCGCATATATTTGTAGCCTCTTTGAATATGTCCCAATGATTTTGCCACTCTACACGCACATTTGACATTTACTTATATACCAGTGGGTTTCCTAGAAAGGTTAACAAATCTATAATCTGATGCACAGACAGTTAGTACTTAACATCTATGCATATTCAACCTGAAAGAGAAAATGAGGAAACAACCATATATTCATGTGTTGCACTTCTCATATCATTGGAAAACCACAGTATACTCAATATGCGAATCCTGACATAAATTAGCCTGGTATCCCTTTCATTAATATTTGCAGCAATTGCAGAGTGCATCAGCAAGATTGACCCATATACAATCAAGTCAATATGGCACTTATTGGAACACTCACCGGCATAAGGGGGGATTTTGTCATTCCCACACTATTCCCCATTCATCATCCGATGGGTGTCCTAGTCGTGGCCTTCCTCCGACGCATTTTGTCATATCAGAGTCATCAAGGTGCTGCATCTGGGCCTACGTATATAGAGCTGCTAAGGTGCTGTGTTCTGCTGCCTCCATTTTAAATAGTGCGCGCCTTCAGTGGAAGCCTCTATCTTTATCTTCCTGGAACGCACAACTCCGGCCGGTGAAACGCACGCATAACTTCTGGAGTCTAAGCTCACAGCTTCAATGCCTGCATCATACCGGTGGTTAGCAAGCAAACGAATAGACGCTCTGTCTCGTTGCTCATCATGGTAAATCATTATTCGCTCCTACAGTAATTTACTTGGGGAATATTTATTGCATGTGACAGCGGATCCTCAAGGAAAATAAAGGTGGGACAGGACCCCATCAAAGATAACGATAAATACACAAAGAGGTATTTCAGCTGCAGATGGAAGGGAGGGAGACACAGTACTTCATTACTGATGGGTAGGCGGAGCCCAGATCACAATGACACCTCAGATTAAAAGCGTGTTGACTGGCTGGCTCCTCCAGCTCAGGCTCCTCCTACTCAGCTTTCTCCAGTTTACAATTTGAAGTCCCAGAGGATGGTCGCTGCTGGAAGCAGCTCCTCAGAAGATTTTATTATTTTTTATCGGACAAGAGACTTGGATCACCAAATGTGGTCTAGAGGTCTCAGGGGTCTCAGCGCTGCTGGACTCCCACCTCTCCCTTGGCGGATCTGTATTACCCTAAGGGTGGTCCCTGCAGAAACCTGCCGGCCCGGGGTGATGAGGATGGCTTCCCTGGCGGGGGCGCACACCGCGCTGCAGGGGTCACTGTGTCCCCCGCCCTGGGGGGAAGCATGGGCATAGCGCCAGAAACCCCTAGGGGTCCCTGTGGCGCCTTCGGCTGGTGAGTACTCACATTTTATTAAAAGTGTGTGAGTGCAATGCCGGTGACTAAGTTTTTTTATGTCCGCAGGTGGATGCCTGCAGGACGGGGAAAAGAAGAGGAGTACGCGCTCTTTTTATTTTTTTGAATTTCGCGCCGCTCTGAGCGCGCGCGCTTTACGGCAGTCTCCATTTCCGACTCCTCTACATGGAGCACGTCGGAGACAGAGCGCGGCGGCCATTGCTGATAAGAAAGCAGGCTGAAAGCTCTCCGGATCGCTCCCCTCCCGGCAGGAACGGTACCAGCTTGGTGAGTCGCTTCTAGCCCGCCGGGAAGAAGCTTAACCCTTTCACCTCCACAACGCGGGCGCCGTCTGGGGCGCTACTGAGTGACAGATTGCGCGGTCCTGCAGCTGTTTTGTCGTATATGGGGCTCGCACACTCTTTTAATGTTAAAAAAGAGGTTGTGGGGAGTCTGCGACATTAATACTGCCACTATACGTTCCCGATAACGATTCCAATAACGACGCATACTATGCGATCGTTTGTGATCATTTTTTAATGTCGCTAGTAGCTGCCAATCTGGGCGATCTCATTAACATCGCATAAGCGATTAGTGATCTCCTTAACAACTTTGGCGGTCATTGCGTTATACAAACAGCGCAATTTTTTAGCGATCTTGTGGAACTTTTTTCTGTATAGTGTGGCATAGCTGTCCTGCAGCTGCGACCTTATAAGAGGCGCTTGGGGCTCACACCCTTTCCATTATCAGGGTTGTGGGGAGTCTGCTACTTTAACCCCTTCTTAGGCGGTTAACTCTTAGTGGTAAGACAGCTGGGGTAGCTCTCTTTAGAGCTTTAACCCTTCAGCGTTTTGTTTTTTCTTTAAGAAACACTGTTCTGGTTACTGACAGGTTTAACCTGCCATATACTGTGCGCGGGCATGTCAGATACCATCTCCCAGATCCGCTACGGATCAACCTCGCGTATCTGGCGCACAGACCTCGACTCGGAGGTTCCAGCAATCCACTAGCCTCTATTGATGGCCTGTCTGACTTTTTAGATTGAGTGTCAGCTAGATCCTCTCAAGGAAGCGACACAAATCGGTGCCTTCCTTTTCGCTTAGCGAAGAAGTCCGTTTCGGATAAGGAGGATCGGCAGGGACACTGGGCCTCTCATGGGCCGTACTAAAATTTCTATGGCTATGAGGGCGTTAGTTACCGGAGGAGGTAACTAGACGTACTGGTAAGTCGGCCCAGATGTTTCAGGAGTCGCATGGCGACGGCTTTGCAAACTGTATCCGTTTTTTCTACGGGGTTGTTTGTTAATTGGATCCCTTCTCCTGAAGTGTATGTCACTTTATTCCAGCTTAGCAAATCTTCCTGGTAAAGGGAAGGCGAGTCTGCAGGACACGCTGGACAGAAAAACGGAGATGGCAACAATATCCACCTGCAAGGCCGTTGATCATAGATTCGGTATTAAGGATCTAGGTGTACTTGTTAAGCTCACCTGAGCCGGTTGGACCGTCTAAGGACGGCGTGGCAAGATGGATCTCCTCTATCGCGGTAGATGGGCTTTTCAAGTTGAAGGATGATGCGATCACTGCTATTCAGGGCGCAATCCTCGGCAGTCAGTCAGAAGAGCACTGTGACTTGAACAGTGGAACGCGGTTTCCAAACAGGATTTGCTATCTTTAGCTTAGAAAGTGGTCAGCTATTTGAATCTGACCTCACGGAGCTGATTGCCAAGGCAAAGGCAAAAGAAACAGCTTTACCGCAGCGCAGAGCTGTGACTTCTGCGTCTGCAGGACTAGTGCCGATAGTTATCGGCGGTCCTTTCGGTTCAAGGGATGATCCGGCCAACCCTCTGGGGGTTTTGGGTCGTCTCTCTCTTTTTTTAAAAAAAAAAAAAAAAGAAAGGGGGAATTCTCAGAAATTCCGCATACCCTGGAAACAGAACTTCTGTTAAGAAGAATCTGGCAAAAAAAAAAAAAATCCGCTAAGGCGGACTGACATCTGAATCTCACTCGAGTGCTCTCGAGTGGGGGGTCGTTTACTCCATTTCAAACAGACTTGGGTTTCCCGTGTGTCGGACGCCTGGGTGACACAGGTTGTGTTGGCAGGCTACTTAATGGAGCTTCTTTTTCGACCCCCGGACAGTTTTTTTTTTTTTTGCCAATCTCTCATTCCGTCAGAGCCGAACTTTTTACCTCTCTATTGCGAGAGGTCGATTCCCTTCTGCAGAAGGGTGTGGTGATACCGGTTCCGCAGAGGACCGGGGAAGAGGATTTTTATTTCGACCTTTTAGTAGTCCCCAAGAAGGAGGACAAATTTCATCCTATTCTGGAAAAGATTGAATCGGCTTGTCCACACCAGATAATTCTGCATGGAGCCGCTTCGCTCCGCTATGGCAGCTCTGTTGCAGAACGACTTTTTGGTCAATCGACATTCGCAACACTTATTTGCATGTTCCCGTCGGAAGAGCTCACCAGCGCTTCCTTAGTTTTTTGCCATAAATCAACCATTACCAGGTTGTGGCTCGGCCTTTCGGCTTGGCCTTAACGCCCAGAACTGTTACAACGATTCTGGCACCTAAATCTCATGGCAATTCTTCAAAGACGGGAGCTTTCGATTTGTCCCTACCTGGACGACCTTTCGATTGTGGCCTCAAAGGAGAGGCTGTGACGCAATCTATCCCTTTAGCTCCCTGAGGATTCGGGTGACTGATCAATTGGGGGAAGTCGTCTCTGGAATCGTCGCAGGCAATCCTGTTTTTGAGGATGCATTTCGTCACTGTACGGGCGGTGTTGTCCCTACCTCCAGACAAGCAGGCATGTCTTCTCCGACATGTACAGATTATGAAGTCTGCGACAGCAATGTCCCTTCGGAAGGTATGCGCCTTCTGGGTTTGATGGTGGTGTCCATGGAGCACTTCCGTTTGCCCAATTTCATTCCAGAGCTCTCCATAGGCTCATTCTGAGTCGTTGGGATCGATCGCAAGTTTTCACTGGATTGCAGCGTCACCATCTCTCACAGGGTGCGAGAATCCCTAGGATGGTGGTTACGTCCAGGAGCGTTATCCCTGGGAAGGTCTTTCTTCCCTCCGAAGTGGTCGGTCATAACCACCAATGCCAGCCTGACGGGCTGGGGAGGGTGTCTGGAACGATCTTCGGATCCAGGGAGTATGGTCATCGGAAGAGTCGGTTTTACCGATCAACATCCTAGAATTGAGGGCAATTTTTTTCCTTGCCTCCAACACTGGACGGTCTCTTTGAGCGGTCTGCCAGTCCGAGTGCGGACAGACAACGCGACGGCGGTCGCGTATATCAACCACCAAGGCGGGACGAGGAGTTCCCATGATGGAGGTGTCTCGGATCCTGATTTGGGCCGAGACCAGGGTTCCAGCCATCTCTGCGATTCACATTCCAGGAATCCAGAATACCACGGCGGACTTCCTCAGTCACGAGAAGATGGATCCCGGAGAATGGGGTCTTCATCCGAAAATTTTTGCACTGCTGTGCTTCCGTTGGGGAACTCACTAAGTGGACTTGATGGCGTCCAGGTTCAATACCAAACTACCGACCTTCATGTCCAGGTACAAGGACCCGAAGGCTGCGGCAGTAGACGCTCTGGTGGATCCGTGGGACCATTTCGAGCTAGTCTATGTGTTTCCGCCGATATCCTTACTCCATCTGGTGTTGCGTTGGATCAGACTGGTGAGAATTCCGGCTATTTTTGATAGCCTCAGGTTGGCCAAGGAGGACGTGGTTCTCGACACTAGTGTCGCTTTTGGCGGCGCCGCCATTCCCACTTTCCTCTTCGCCCGGACCTGTTAACCCAGGGACCCGTTTGTCATCTGGACTTGAAGTCTCTGCGTTTGACGGCGTGACTCTTGAGACTAAAATTTTTGACCCTTAGAGGTTTTTCAGCAAAGTCATTGCCACTCTGCGAGCTGCTAGTAGTTCGACTACTACTAGGATTTATCACAAGACTTGGGAAGTCTTCTTTTCGTGGTGTTCGGGTTCTTCAAGGAACCCGAAGGTTTTTCCCTTTCCCAATTTGTCTACAGTATGGCTGGACAAAGGTTTGGCAGTGAGCTCCCTGAAAGGGCAGGTTTCTACTTTGTCCTTACTGTTTCGGAGGGCTATCACCTTCCGTAGAGTCGTACGTTTCCTTTTTCGCGGAGTAACCCGTCAGTTTCCGCCGCGGGAGGCGCCTGTGTCTCCATGGCGGTTCAACCTGCTCTTGGAGGCTCTTCAACATGTGCTTTTGAGCCTATGAGTTCTGCTAACCTTTCTCTACTTTCTGGGAAGGTTGCCTTTCTTAGTGGCGGCAACCTCTTTGAGAAGGGTTTCTGAGTTGGCGGCTCTTTCTTGTTCGCCTCCTTTCCTGGAGTTTTATTTTGATCGAGTAGTGCTTCGCACACGGGGCGACTTTCTACCTAAGGTGGTGTCGCAATTTTCATGTTAACCAGGATATGGTGTTGCCCTCGCTTTGCCTGGGCCCGAGGAATGCAAAAGAACGGGCCTTGCACACATTGGATTTGGTGCGGGCTTTGTAGTTCTATTTGTCTATTACTCAAGTTTTTCGCAAGTCAGGTTCCCTGTTTGTAATTCCTGCAGGTCGCAGGTGTGGTCAACGAGTTTCCGAGGACTCTATAGCTCGTTGGTTTCGGTCGGTTTTTTTGGAAGTTTACCGACTTAAAGACGAGCCTTACCTGATTAAGGTTCGGGCTCACTCCACGAAGGCTGTGGTTTCATCGTGGACTTTTCATCAAAGGGTTTCGGCAGTTCAGCTCTGCCGAATGGCGACCTGGCGTTCTGTCCACACATTTACAAAGTTTTGTAAGGTGGACGTTAGTGCTTCCGCTGCTGCGGCCTTAGGACATAGGGTCCTGCAGGCAGCGGTGGTTTAAAGTTCTAGTTAACTTGTATTTGGCGCTTGTTGCGTTTTTATCTAGGTTGTTGGGTTTCTGCCTATTTTTGGTTTTGTTTCCCACCCTAATTTTTGAACTGCTTTGGGACGTCCCATCAGTAATGAAGTACTGTGTCTCCCTCCCTTCCATCTGCAGCTGAAAGACGGATTTTGGTAAGAACTTACCTGTAAAATCCTTTTCAGCGAAGGAAGGGAGGGAGACACAGATCCCTCCCATGGCAGAAGTGTGTTGTTGCATTTACAGATGCGGCGTGACCCGTCTCTGATAAGCGATTATCTGAGCTGAGGTCGACGCGCTACGGCTCTGTTCCAGCATTACCAGCTCATCGCAGTGGTCAGGTTCCGTAAGTAGTACCTGGAACTGTGTGGTTTTTGCCTATTTGCTTGCATAACCTGTATTCTTGTGTTTTTGTCTCTGAAGTTCTTCAGAAGGGGTTATGTTGCTCCGCTGGTGATATTGCTCTTCCTTAAGCTTGTGTACAACTGGAGAAGTTGAGTAGGAGGAGCCCGAGCTGGAGGAGCCAGCTTTTAATCTGAGGTGTCATCGTGATCTGGGCTCCGCCTACCCATCAGTAATGAAGTACTGTGTCTCCCTCCCTTCCTTCGCTGAAAAGGATTTTACAGGTAAGTTCTTACCAAAATCCGTCTTTAATCCCTATATTTACCCTAACTAGATTTAACCCAACCTAGCGCAGAGGTTGGCACCCTATATATCTTGTGCAATGGCGCCCCCTCAACGGCGGCTCTCCCTCATTAGATTCCTACTAATCCCTATCAGCGAAAAGAAGACACGGACAATTGCTCATTCAAACCAATTGGGTAAACTGGTTTCAAATGGAATATCCATTGGGTCTCTTTCTGTAACAGACTTTTATCCAATCACTCCCTCTGGAATGTGTGGTAATTTTATCTATCCCACAAACTTCATTTTGTCTGTGTCCCCCACCATGTGTATTGTCCAGATGATTGGCTATTGGTGTATCCCTCTTGCTAATTGTCACCCAAATGCTCTCCCTCATCCGTAATTCTCTCCTCGTCTTGCCCACATATTCAACACCGGGGTAACATACCCGATCCGCAGCTTCATTAATTGTCAATCCTGGGGAATCATCTACAAGGCAACATGTGAGTGCGGGGTTGAATATGTGGGCAATTGCGGCGGATCACCAATTGGTTGGCATGACAACCAGAGGTCTCCTGGAGACCTCTAAGGTTGTCACTGCTGGATTGCTATGAGTGCCACCTGTTGGTCGGCGCTCGTAGCAAGTGAGATATTCGGCTACATGCAGGGGATCTGATCATCGCCTGTATGTAGCAGAGCCAATCGGGTTATGGCCGCTTCTAGTCTCCCATGGAGACTATTGAAGCATGCCAAAAGTAAAAAAAAAAAAAAAAAAAAAAAAAAAAAAGTTTTTAAAAAATATGAAAGTTCAAATCCACCCCCCTTTTGCCCCATTCAAAATAAAAAAAAATCATGCATACACTTTTAATATCACTGCGTTCAGAATCACCCGATCAATAAATTAACCTGGTCACTAAACGGCGTAGCGAGAGTCAAAACGCCCAGAATTACTTTTTTTTTTTTTTTGTCGCGGTGACCTTGAATTAAAATGCAATAATGTGCGATCAAAAGATCGGATCTGCACCAAAATGGTATCATTAAAAACATCTGCTCTGCATGCAAAAAATAAGCCCTCACCCGACCCCAGATCACGAAAAAAGAAGATGCTACAAGTATCGGAAAATGGTGCTTTGTTTAATATATTAAACTAATAAATTAATTAAAATGTATAAAAAAAAAAGTTTGGAATTTTTTTCACCACTTAGATAAAAAAGGACCTAGACATGTTTGGTGTCTATGAACTCATAATGACCTGGAGAATCATAATAGCAGGTCAATTTTAGCATTTTACTGAACATGGTAAAAAAGCAAAACAAAAACCTGTGGGATTGCACTTTTATTGCAATTTCACCGCACTTTGAATTTTTTTCCCGTTTTCTAGGACAAGATATGTTAAAACCAATGGTGTCGTTCAAAATTACAACTCGTTCCGCAAAAACACAAGCCCTCACATGGCCATATTGACCAAAAGATAAAAAAAATATGGCTCTGGGAAGAAGGGGAGCAAAATACAACCACAAAATCAAAAATACATCAGGTCATGAAGGGGTTAAGCTGTAAACTTTGGAATAGTGCAGTTTTTTTTTTCTTTGCAATGTGGTGCTCCTAATCTGCACCTAGTCTTGTACATACCAGCTGCCATCTTCACATATCGGCACAGCTCCGGTCGATCTTCACGGGTCAGTGACCTGCCGGATCACACCAGTGTTTGCTGATCTGGAGGTCACTTTACTGTAAGTCTGGGGGACTTCATCTGGCTCTCAGACTTGCATTGAGATGTTATGACCATTACCACTTGACTTAGTCAGAAGTTGCGATCACAAATTGGCGCTGATAAAAGGTGAAAATGGCAGCACCCAAGTACAAGATGCCGGTCAGGGACCTTACAGTGAATGCTGGGGTGGTGCTGTACTCATACCTGTTCTTGTAGACAGGTTTGAAAATTGTAATGTATTTGGTCCACGCATGACGCAAGATTTTGGCTCAGTTTGGGTACCTTCTTTCCATATTCATGTACAAGTACATTTTACACTTTGTAAGACTGAATTAATTGCACTTTCCAATATTTGTAGAATCCACAAGCAGACTTGCAGGCTCAGGACAGATGTCACAGGATCGGTCAAACCAGGCCAGTTGTTGTCTACCGTTTGGTGACTGCTAATACAATTGATCAAAAATTGTGGAAAGAGCTGCTGCGAAAAGAAAACTAGAGAAACTGGTTATACACAAAAGTATGTATTACGTGATTTGCTTAATTTTGCTACTTATTTATTTTTCCCTCATGATTTGGTATGATTAGCTGCTTTTTTTTTTTTTTTTTTAGAGAATTCATTTTCTGAGTAACTACCACAAAATGACATACATGTTTATCAGTGTGTGGGTGGAGTGCTCAGAAGCTGCACCCCTTCCACTCGCAGTAGGTACCGCGTAACATCCACAGCCTGAGCAGAGCTCTGATTGCTGCCATCAACCAGTTAAAAAGCCAGTGATAATCTGACTCCATTTAAATGGAGCAGTTGACAGTGTATGTATCAGCCTCTGTTGGCCCTCTGGGACATATTGATGGCTGTCATGGCAGCTGGGGCCTGCTTAAGGTTGCCATCTTCATACTCCTGTGAAGCCCAGCCACAGATTGCGCTTCATAGGACCTCACAATTTACACTATATGCTGCAATACCTTAGTGTTCAGAGATCTAACGACCGCGACTTCTAATGGTATTAGAATCAGTTTTGAAAAAATGTTTTCCCATTTAAAAAAGAAAAAAAAATAGCAGTCTCCCCTTCTGGGACAGTCCAAACTTACAAAATAAAAAATTAACCTATACAGTGAATCTGTCAGAATTGCTTTAAAAAAAAAGGATTTTTGAAATACAATTTATTCAAAACTACAACTTGACATACAAATACATTTTAAGGAAGTAGAGGGAAACATGCAAACTTGGTAACAAACTGCCTGGTGGAGTGAAGGTCGGAAACCACGACTCGCTGATCAGTTAATTGCACAAAGCGGCTATGTTTGCACTGTGACAAGTGAGGGTAGACTTTATTGTATACAGAAATGAGGTACTCTACACTTTATACACTTGCAAATGGGAAAAATCATTGTTTCCAAATTGCAAACGTGCTTATTTCCTTTGTACAATTTTGCTAAAATCTAAGGTTGTTTTGTTTTTAATAGATAAATTTAAAGGAGGTCAGACTGGGATTAATCAGTCTAGAAACTGTTTGGATCCTAAGGAATTGCTTGAATTACTTCAATCCCGGGATCATGATAGGTAGGTATTAAACGATTCCATTCTGTCTGAATATTTTCGTTCTAACATCTGACTCAAGACATTTGTTTAATAGATGCAATGAATATAATCTCCGCTTCCTTATTCTCTCTATTCCACTTTTTTTAAAATATTTTTTTAATATTTTAAAGTTGCCAATCCATTTTATCAAGTGATTTTGTACTTTTTATTTGTACACTCTCCTGAAGTGCTACCTTCCTCACAGCTTTCTTGCTCACAATATAGATACGAAGCCTGTCAACTGGTATTTTGAGAATAGAATTGCTAGTGCAGTTCTATTGCATATCGAGCAGAAGGCCCTTCACTAAGGGGGATAATCTGTAATACATGTATTCATCTTAAAACATATTGGACTTTATTTGGTGACATTTAAATAAAGGGTAGTGCCAGAACAGATTCTCTAGTCCAGAGCAAGGATAAGGGATAACTGATATGTTTAGCTCAGTCTTGAATAGAGTAGACCTGCACAGGCTCGACCTGCACTCATTCACTGTCCTTCTCTGCTTTCTTCCATCCTCCATTCACTGTCCTACTCTGCTTTCTTCCATCAATCGCATAGACAATGCAGAAGAGGTTGTAATTGCGTGCACATCTGCATTCTGCAAAGCACCTCTCTCAGAATTGCTGGAAATTTCAGTTGTTGAATACCCAGCAATCAAACTTATCCCCTATTTTGTGTTTTTTTTTTTTTTTGTTTTTTTTTTTTTTTTTTTACATTCTGAGACTGACCCTGGTGCATGTTAGATGGTTGCAGAAGAAAGCTGTATGCAAATATTTTATTTCAGAATTTTGTGTAGTGTAGAGCAAGGGTCCCCAACCACCGGTCCACGGACCAGACCAGTCCGTTGCAGTTTTGTTGCCGGTCAGCAGAGCCACGGCTCAGAATGCTAGACACTGGGAGCCAGCGGCTGTAGCACTGTAGTGACAACTGCAGCCGCCAGCTCCCAGTAGACAGCAATACTCACCTCCGTCCCTGCGGCAGCTTCATCCTGTGCTCAGCGGTCACGTAGTACCGCTCATTAAGGTCATGAATATGGACGTGACTCCACTCCCATAGGCGTGGCATCCATATTCATGACCTTAATGAGCAGTACCACGTGACCGCACCGCAGAGGAAGAAGCTGACGCCGGGATAAAGATGCTGGGACGTGCAGCGACTGTGTCAGGGTAAGTATGATGGGGGAGGAAGGGGGAGCCCAGCCATGCATACAAGGATGGGACACGCATACAGCAGGGGGAGCCACACAGGACGGGGGGAACCACACATACCTGGATAGGAATGAGGGGACAATGCATACCCAGTTTTCCGTGGCAAAATGAGGTGCCTTGGCTTATACTCGAGTCGGCTTATACTCAAGTATATACAGTATGTATGATATATAATCTCTCAATCAGTACTTTGTGGAGCCATCATACTATACATGGGGGGGATTACATGTGTGGGACCATATTGCTATACATACTACGACTCTGTTCATAGCCCTGCCCCATATGACAAAAGCCCTGCCCCACCTCCATCCCCACCCTGCTGAGCCATGGAAGAATGGTGTTGCTTGAAGCCGGTCTCTGGTGCAAAAAAGGTTGGGGACTGGTGTAGAGAATCTCCAGTGCATATGGCATGGGTAATCTGCCAATCTCAATGGTTTTACAGAAGGAAGTGCCACCAAAACCTTCAATTGAGTTCTGATGGTAAAATTGTAATAATTACTACTTATAGGACTCAGCCAAAAAGTCACATTAAAAACTAGATGAATCCTTCTAAGCTTTATGTAAAAACAGGTCAGTTTTCCAAAGGAGTCACTGCAAAAGTCCCTGGCCATGGGAGGAGCTGAGCAGCTGGGTCAGGAGTTGACGGGAAATAATGAATGTAGGGACACATTTCCGGTTTCTACGTGAAGCAGAGAAAATGATCTTTATTTTTATATATCACTAACATATTCCGCAGCTCTTTACAGTTTGCACACATTATTATCTCTGTCCCCCAATGGGGCTCACAATCTAAATTCCCTATCAGTATGTTTTTACAATGTGGGAGGAAACCGGAGAAAACCCACGCAAGCACAGGGAGAACATACAAACTCTTTGCAGATGTTGCCCTTTGTGGGATTTGAACCCAAGACTGCAGAAGAGAATTAACTGGGTAGATGGGCAAAATGAGCAATTAGAAGTACAGTGCCATGATAGGATTGTTATATACAGTCATGACACAGTGACACCCTTGAAATTGTTCCAGAAAATGAAATATTTCTCACAGAAAATTACTGCAATTACACTTGTTCTGTTACACACTTGTTTTTCCTTGGTGTATTGAAACAGCACAAAAACAAAGGGGGAGGGGAGGGAAGCAAATTAAATAGAATTTCACACACAGCCCCAAAAATATATGCTGGACAAAATTGGCACCCTTATCTTGATCTCTGGTTGCACACACTTTGGAATAAACAAAATTGCAATCGATTGCTTCCTACAACCATCAACAAGCTCCATACATATCTCAACTGGAATTTTGAGATCTCAATCTGCACCTGTGCTGCCTCCGTCCGTTTTCCCAAACTCCACTGCAGTGAAAAGGATAAGATGTTGGGTGAAGGAAGGAGGGTCAGCAGCGACTGTGTCCTTGGACCCCACTCCACCACCACCCTTCCCCTGTAAACCTTTCCCCCCCCCAAATTATATGGGTGTGTCTTGCAGTCCACACGTCCATAAGTTTGGGGTCCTTTTCCTGCTGGATGACCTAGGAAGCAACCCCAGCTTTCTGACACTGGGCACTACATTGTGACCCAAAATCCTTTGGTAGATTTCATAATGCCTTACACACAGCCAAGGCACCCAGAGGCAGAAAAAACAATCCCAAAAGATCTTTGACCCTCCACTATATTTGACTGTAGGTACTGTATTCTTTTTCTTTCTAGCCCTCTTTCTGTTTTTGGTAAACAGTAGAATATGCTTTACCAAAAAGCTCTAGAGTAACGAGCAGTTGCGCTCATAACCACTACAAGTAAGATGTTTGAATGTCAACTGTTGTATGTTTTGCATCTGTTGGCCACAAAACATGTGGGGATTGGCTGACAGCTGTGAAACATGCGGCAGTGGAGACTAACATTTCACTCAAGCACCGCGATATGTGGTGCATACCCGAGCACACTTGAGTAATGAGCTCTTTCGCTCATCACTATCTGGTCTCCTCTGTCCACAAGACACTTTCCCAGAAGGATTTTGGCTTTTGCACATTTTGGCAAACTGCAGTCTAGCTTTTTTGTCAGCAATGGGGTCTCCTGGGCCTCCTGCCATAGCATTTAATTCAAATATTGATGGATAGTTTGTGCTGAACTGGCAGAATAGCTTGAATTTCTTTAAAACTTAATTAGGGCTGTTTATCCACCATCCAAACTATCCTGCATTGCAACATTTGATAAATTTCTTCCTTTCACATCCATGCAGATTAGCTACAGTGCCATGGATTGTAAAATTAGTGATTTATCTTGTGCACTGTGGACAAAAACATCAAGATTTCTGGAGATGGCCTTGAGGAAAAAATTGTTGAACAATATCAATAATCTCAAGGTTAAGTCCTCTGTTTTCTTCTCTCTGTTCTCCATCCTTAGTGACACACAATGCAAAGATTGAGTCAACTTTCCCCTTTTTACCTGGTTTCTGGTGTGATTTTCATATTGCCCACACCTGTTATTTGCCACAGGTGAGTTTGAACAAGCATCACATGCTTGAAAGAAAGCTATTTACCCACAATTTTGGAAAGGTGCCAACAATTTTGTCCAGACCATTTTGAGGTTGTTAACTTGTAGCCAATTGCCTTTCCTTCTCGTTTTTTTTTCCAATACACACAGAAAACATGTATAGCAAAACATGTAATTGCAATAATTTCAACACTTCTGGCCATGACCTGTATTCAGAGGATAAACATTGATGGTAGTGCTGGTTTAACCTCTACCTAAGCTGCTGCAAATTAATGACTTGGAGTTTAAATCACAGATTTTATAAGTTATATTTTTTTTTTTCCTCCCAGAGAAGTGAAGGGGTCAAACGGAAAAGTCATTAGTGACAAAGACCTAAAGCTTCTGCTAGACAGGAGTGATCTTGTTGGTAAGTGTATAATAAGAATTTAAAATGTAGTCTTTGATTTTATTAACGAGGATATGGTTTACTGCATTTCATAGCATAATATCTGAGAAAAGCATTAGTGAGTTGGGGGAGAGGGGGGTAAAGAACCTTTCAGATTCTGCAAGGTGTCCAGTGTTTTATTTCAATAAAGTTCCATGTGTAACTATAGGACACCCTTATTTATATATATTTTTTTCTTTTACAGCACAAATGAAAGGAAATAAAACAGCACCTAAAGCGAAAAATGGTTTATTTTCAGTAGTTGAAGACCTAGAAGACATTGAAGTCTAATTCTTGCTTTATGTTTGGCCTTTTGGTTCAAAGGCTTTAAAATTTAAAAATCAGTTTGCTAAATATTTTACTGTTGCACTTTTTCTAATCAAACTTCCCATGGAAGTAGTTTTATTGTTTGTCTAGTTTGAATATCATTAATAAATAAAACTTGTATACTAAAATATGGGGTCATACATGGTCAGACAGAGCATGTGTAAATGTTCTAAATCACATAACTTTTTTGTTTGTTAAACAGATTTAGATTTTGTGGACCCGTTTAAATAGTAGATATCCTGTGTTCTTTAGCCACAGGGATTCATAGAAAAGATGTGCATTTTTTTCTAAGTCCCCATGTTCTTTTTCATAAAGGTTTTTTAAATAAACAAGTTACCAGAATGAAATGTTTAAGCATTTTTTAAATAGACAATGTATAGTCATTATCATTGACTGAAATGTATTATAGTTCCATTATTTTTGTCAACAAAATTCTGCAACGAAGTCAGAGTATGAGGAAAATATCTAATATACAGTAGGATTCTGTTTTATTTAGCCACCGTGACAGCACTAACACATGAGATTAACTTCACGTGCTTCCTGCTCCTATTAGGACAGATGTAAAGGGATTGCCTCACGAACACGGTATACTTTGATAGATATTGGAATAAAAATAAGTCCTACAATTGGATGTTTAAAAAAAAAAAAAAAAAAATTCATATGCTGATCTTTTATAAATGTGTCCTGCTGTGTCTGACCGTACAGGAAGATGGTCTGATCATACACAGCTTCTGGGCAGGGGAGAAAGCAAGAGTATACAGACAGGACAGTGTGAGATCACAGCTGACTCTTTTTGAGAGACAAAATATTTCCTTGGTTTTAAGCAATGTTTAACTCAATCAGTTGTCTGTATCCTTTCTTCCTCCTCTGCCAAGAGATGTGGTATAATCAGATCAAGTCCCTGCACCGTCAGACACCGCCATTACACAACAGGGGCACATTTATAAGATTATCTCAAAACAGGAATATTTTTTTTCCCATCAACTAAATAAGAACCTGTGTCATTAGCATATCACCTTGCGAGAAACGCACCCAATACCCGGCACTCGGCCCGGAGCGTTCAGCTGCATAGAAATATATGCAGCTGCACACTCGGGTCCTGAGTACTGGCGGCAGTCCTGGGTATTGAGGTGCAAGTTTCTCGCAAGTGTGACCCCGATCTCACAGTGGCTTATGACACTAGTTTCACCTATTAACCTTTTGTGTAACTGACATTTGCAGCAGTCAGCTCTACAGAGGGTGTCCTGCATCTAGTCCAAAAGGCCATCCTTGTTGCAGTACCACAGAGGGTTTTCTCTACCGCTTTATTGGGGGACACAGGAAACCATGGGTGTATGCTGCTGACACTATGCAGAAAAAAAGTTAGCTCCTCCGCAGTGTACACCCTTCCAACAGGAACTAGGGAATTCAGTTTTAGCTTAGTGTCAGTAGGAGGTGGACACAGTCTCTCCGGAGACCCATATCTTCCTAATGTGCGTCGTTCCTTTTCAGGTTTCTGGAGGGATACAGTGTGAACAGTCACTTATTATAGTCCCACGCAGAGACTGAGTACGGCGTGTACTGCCACCCCGTATCCTCATATGTCTGGTACTTTGGCAGGATCCCTAACACGGACGTGTGTTTAGGCGACCAGAACAAAGCAAAGACCTGGGCCTGCCTCCGTCTCCCACCTACTTGCCCACCAGAGCCTGTCGGATGGAGAGACACGGACGTCCCACATCTGCCTTCTGGACGTCCGATCTTCATTCAAGGTGTGGTCTCTTTCCTCCAATAGGACAGAAGAAGGAAGATAGGAAGAAACAAGATATGAAGAAGGAAGATGAGAGAGATGATGCAGGGATGTGCCCCCCCATCCTCCACCATACGGATAGTGGGGTGAGGATTACTTTCTGGGAGCCCCTTGTCTCTTGCGTCTCCCAGGGCGCATCACCTCCCGGGGTTCCCTGCAGCTCCAGGCTCCCTCAGCGCCACTGCACTCTCTCTGGAGTTTCCCTACTTCCGGGCGGGCTTTTCTCCCGCCCGTCTCCTCAGCACAGTCGGAGGCCCCGCCCACCTCCCTCTGCTCCCTGGCGTACTGTAGCTGCCCTGTTTGCGGCTCTGCAGCGTTTTCGCACCGCCCACTGAGGACAGCGGGAATCTGGAGCAGTAGCGCGCGGAGGGGTTTTTTATGCATGCTTTATTCCTCTGCTCTTCGCTCCAGGAACAGGACTTCTCCAGAGCCCCTGCTACCGCTCACACCTGAGCGCAGCGTTCAGGAACCGTGAGCTGGGAGCACATCTTTGGCTCGTGGACAGCCTCTGCGATAGTCTCGGGGGAGCAGCACACAGGATTCCGTGAGTAGCTCTGCAGAGCTAACACTCTCCTCTCTCTTTGTGGTCCCCCATCATTCTGGCACCAGTTAGTGGCACTGCTCACCATGCACACCTCCCTTCGGTACTCACCCAGGAGCCCCTTTCTGCCCAAGGTGATTCTGAGACCCCTACCCCCGAGTGGGCTATGTCTCGGTCACAATCTGTGGCGGACCTCACCGGGGTGTCTCAGACCCTAGTGTCTGTATTAGACAGGTTGCCATTTTTAGCACTCGTATTCGCCAATGGACCACAAGTCTCCCATTCCGGTCCGTCCTATCCAGGCTGTAAGAAAATAAGACTGGAGCACCGTTCTAGATCCTCTCTAGTGCCCTCTGCTCCGGGACCAGGCGAGGCGTCTTCGGACGCGCTTTCGGAAGATGAGGCGAACCTGGTTTTTCAGAACAGGCCTCCAGCTGGACGGATATGGTGCAGAGCCTGATTGTTGCAGTCAATCAGACCTTAGGCATCAAAGATACCGCTACGGAATCCGCAGATCAGGCAGATTGTAGTCGTTGCCCTCCATATAACGCGCCTGCGCATTGCAAGCATGAATTGCGCACGTGCAGTATGCTTTGCCCGCAGATTGCAATGCGCAGGCGTGTTATGTGGAGGCAACGACTACAATTCCCAGAAATAATGGAGACAGCGGCAAACAACATGTTAAGGCAAGTACCCAAAACACCGCCCATCTGACCTGACTGCCATCATTTAAATATCCCGCTAATTTAGGTGACAGATTCCTTTAAAAAGAAAATATCTGCCAGAGACTGGGAATTATTCAACAAATTTCTCAGTAATTTTTCATATATTATATAAACTCATTATTTAAGAACATTGGGGAATTTAGGCTATCCCATACATATAACCAAACATTATGTCCCCTTTCAGCTGCAGATGAAGGAAGAGAGCCACAGTATTCATTACTGATGGGTAGGCGGAGCCCCAGATCAGGATGTTACCTCAGATCAAAAGAGTGATGACTGGCTGGCCCCTCCAGCTCGGGCTCCTCCTACTCAGCTCCAGTCTAAGATTTGAGGTCCAGAGGATGGTCGCTGCTAATGCAGCTCCTCAGAAGATTTTATTATTTTAATATTCGGACAGGAGACTTGGATCACTAGTTGGTCTAGAGGTCTCAGGGGTATCAGCGCTGCTGTACCCCAACCTCTCCCTTGGCGGATCTGTATTTACTCAAAGTCCCTGCAGAATCCTTGCCGGCCCTGGGGGATGAGGAGAGCTTCTCTGGCGGGAACGCAAACCACACGTGCGGTCACTGCGTTCTTCGCCCTGGGGGGAAGCATGGGCACTGCGCCAGAAACCCCTGAGGGTCCCTGTGGCGCCTTGGCTGGTGAGTACTCCACACAAATTTTAATAATAATTATGTGTGAGTGCTTTAGCGTCTGAATGAGCAGCGCTATTACTAATGTCAGTATGCTTCAGCGCTGCTGTGCCAGCGTTACTACATGTAATGTCAGTATGCTTCAGCGCTGCTGTGACAGCGCTACTACATGTAATGTCAGTAAGCTTCAGCGCTGCTGTGACAGCGCTACTACATGTAATGTCAGTATGCTTCAGCGCTGCTGTGACA
>JARQOD010000003.1:521900050-521947898 GCA_033576555.1 Oophaga sylvatica | reverse complement strand
TGGGTCGTCTCTCTCTTTTTTAAAAAAAAAAAAAAGAAAGGGGGAATTCTCAGAAATTCCGCATACCCTGGAAACAGAACTTCTGTTAAGATAGAATCTGGCAAAAAAAAAAAAAAAAATCCGCTAAGGCGGACTGACATCTGATTCTCACTCGAGTGCTCTCGAGTGGGGGGTCGTTTACTCCATTTCAAACAGACTTGGGTTTCCCGTGTGTCGGACGCCTGGGTGACACAGGTTGTGTTGGCAGGCTACTTAATGGAGCTTCTTTTTCGACCCCCGGACAGTTTTTTTTTTTTTTGTTTTTTTGCCAATCTCGCATTCCGTCAGAGCCGAACTTTTTACCTCTCTATTGCGAGAGGTCGATTCCCTTCTGCAGAAGGGTGTGGTGATACCGGTTCCGCAGAGGACCGGGGAAGAGGATTTTTTATTCGACCTTTTAGTAGTCCCCAAGAAGGAGGACAAATTTCACCCTATTCTGGAAAAGATTGAATCGGCTTGTCCACACCAGATAATTCTGCATGGAGCCGCTTCGCTCCGCTATGGCAGCTCTGTCGCAGAACGACTTTTTGGTCAATCGACATTCGCAACGCTTATTTGCATGTTCCCGTCGGAAGAGCTCACCAGCGCTTCCTTCGTTTTTTGCCATAAATCAACCATTACCAGGTTGTGGCTCGGCCTTTCGGCTTGGCCTTAACGCCCAAAATTCTGGCACCTAAATCTCATGGCAATTCTTCAAAGACGGGAGCTTTCGATTCGTCCCTACCTGGACGACCTTTCGATTGTGGCCTCAAAGGAGAGGCTGTGACGCAATCTATCCCTTTAGCTCCCTGAGGATTCGGGTGACTGGTCAATTGGGGGAAGTCGTCTCTGGAATCGTCGCAGGCAATCCTGTTTTTGAGGATGCATTTCGTCACGGTATGGGCGGTGTTGTCCCTACCTCCAGACAAGCAGGCATGTCTTCTCCGACATGTACAGATTATGAAGTCTGCGACAGCAATGTCCCTTCAGAAGGTATGCGCCTTCTGGGTTTGATGGTGGTGTCCATGGAGCACTTCCGTTTGCCCAATTTCATTCCAGAGCTCTCCATAGGCTCATTCTGAGTCGTTGGGATCGATCGCAAGTTTTCACTGGATTGCAGCGTCACCATCTCTCACAGGGTGCGAGAATCCCTAGGATGGTGGTTACGTCCAGGAGCGTTATCCCTGGGAAGGTCTTTCTTCCCTCCGAAGTGGTCGGTCATAACCACCAATGCCAGCCTGACGGGCTGGGGAGGGTGTCTGGAACGATCTTCGGATCCAGGGAGTATGGTCATCGGAAGAGTCGGTTTTACCGATCAACATCCTAGAATTGAGGGCAATTTTTTCCTTGCCTCCAACACTGGACGGTCTCTTTGAGCGGTCTGCCAGTCCGAGTGCGGACAGACAACGCGACGGCGGTCGCGTATATCAACCACCAAGGCGGGACGAGGAGGTCCCATGATGGAGGTGTCTCGGATCCTGATTTGGGCCGAGACCAGGGTTCCAGCCATCTCTGCGATTCACATTCCAGGAATCCAGAATACCACGGCGGACTTCCTCAGTCACGAGAAGATGGATCCCGGAGAATGGGGTCTTCATCCGAAAATTTTTGCACTGCTGTGCTTCCGTTGGGGAACTCACTAAGTGGACTTGATGGCGTCCAGGTTCAATACCAAACTACCGACCTTCATGTCCAGGTACAAGGACCCGAAGGCTGCGGCAGTAGACGCTCTGGTGGATCCGTGGGACCATTTCGAGCTAGTCATGTGTTTCCGCCGATATCCTTACTCCATCTGGTGTTGCGTTGGATCAGACTGGTGAGAATTCCGGCTATTTTTGATAGCCTCAGGTTGGCCAAGGAGGACGTGGTTCTCGACACTAGTGTCGCTTTTGGCGGCGCCGCCATTCCCACTTTCCTCTTCGCCCGGACCTGTTAACCCAGGGACCCGTTTGTCATCTGGACTTGAAGTCTCTGCGTTTGACGGCGTGACTCTTGAGACTAAAATTTTTGACCCTTAGAGGTTTTTCAGCAAAGTCATTGCCACTCTGCGAGCTGCTAGTAGTTCGACTACTACTAGGATTTATCACAAGACTTGGGAAGTCTTCTTTTCGTGGTGTTCGGGTTCTTCAAGGAACCCGAAGGTTTTTCCCTTTCCCAATTTGTCTACAGTATGGCTGGACAAAGGTTTGGCAGTGAGCTCCCTGAAAGGGCAGGTTTCTACTTTGTCCTTACTGTTTCGGAGGGCTATCACCTTCCGTAGAGTCGTACGTTTCCTTTTTCGCGGAGTAACCCGTCAGTTTCCGCCGCGGAGGCGCCTGTGTCTCCATGGCGGTTCAACCTGCTCTTGGAGGCTCTTCAACATGTGCTTTTGAGCCTATGAGTTCTGCTAACCTTTCTCTACTTTCTGGGAAGGTTGCCTTTCTTAGTGGCGGCAACCTCTTTGAGAAGGGTTTCTGAGTTGGCGGCTCTTTCTTGTCGCCTCCTTTCCTGGAGTTTTATTTTGATCGAGTAGTGCTTCGCACACGGGGCGACTTTCTACCTAAGGTGGTGTCGCAATTTTCATGTTAACCAGGATATGGTGTTGCCCTCGCTTTGCCTGGGCCCGAGGAATGCAAAAGAACGGGCCTTGCACACATTGGATTTGGTGCGGGCTTTGTAGTTCTATTTGTCTATTACTCAAGTTTTTCAGAGGTTCCCTGTTTGTAATTCCTGCAGGTCGCAGGTGTGGTCAACGAGTTTCCGAGGACTCTATAGCTCGTTGGTTTCGGTCGGTTTTTTTGGAAGTTTACCGACTTAAAGACGAGCCTTACCTGATTAAGGTTCGGGCTCACTCCACGAAGGCTGTGGTTTCATCGTGGACTTTTCATCAAAGGGTTTCGGCAGTTCAGCTCTGCCGAATGGCGACCTGGCGTTCTGTCCACACATTTACAAAGTTTTGTAAGGTGGACGTTAGTGCTTCCGCTGCTGCGGCCTTAGGACATAGGGTCCTGCAGGCAGCGGTGGTTTAAAGTTCTAGTTAACTTGTATTTGGCGCTTGTTGCGTTTTTATCTAGGTTGTTGGGTTTCTGCCTATTTTTGGTTTTGTTTCCCACCCTAATTTTTGAACTGCTTTGGGACGTCCCATCAGTAATGAAGTACTGTGTCTCCCTCCCTTCCATCTGCAGCTGAAAGACGGATTTTGGTAAGAACTTACCTGTAAAATCCTTTTCAGCGAAGGAAGGGAGGGAGACACAGATCCCTCCCATGGCAGAAGTGTGTTGTTGCATTTACAGATGCGGCGTGACCCGTCTCTGATAAGCGATTATCTGAGCTGAGGTCGACGCGCTACGGCTCTGTTCCAGCATTACCAGCTCATCGCAGTGGTCAGGTTCCGTAAGTAGTACCTGGAACTGTGTGGTTTTTGCCTATTTGCTTGCATAACCTGTATTCTTGTGTTTTTGTCTCTGAAGTTCTTCAGAAGGGGTTATGTTGCTCCGCTGGTGATATTGCTCTTCCTTAAGCTTGTGTACAACTGGAGAAAGTTGAGTAGGAGGAGCCCGAGCTGGAGGAGCCAGTCACTTTTAATCTGAGGTGTCATCGTGATCTGGGCTCCCCTACCCATCAGTAATGAAGTACTGTGTCTCCCTCCCTTCCTTCGCTGAAAAGGATTTTACAGGTAAGTTCTTACCAAAATCCGTCTTTAATCCCTATATTTACCCTAACTAGATTTAACCCAACCTAGCGCAGAGGTTGGCACCCTATATATCTTGTGCAATGGCGCCCCCTCAACGGCGGCTCTCCCTCATTAGATTCCCTACAATCCCTATCAGCGAAAAGAAGACACGGACAATTGCTCATTCAAACCAATTGGGTAAACTGGTTTCAAATGGAATATCCATTGGGTCTCTTTCTGTAACAGACTTTTATCCCAATCACTCCCTCTGGAATGTGTGGTAATTTTATCTATCCCCACAAACTTCATTTTGTCTGTGTCCCCCACCATGTGTATTGTCCAGATGATTGGCTATTGGTGTATCCCTCTTGCTAATTGTCACCCAAATGCTCTCCCTCATCCGTAATTCTCTCCTCGTCTTGCCCACATATTCAACACCGGGGTAACATACCCGATCCGCAGCTTCATTAATTGTCAATCCTGGGGAATCATCTACAAGGCAACATGTGAGTGCGGGGTTGAATATGTGGGCAATTGCGGCGGATCACCAATTGGTTGGCATGACAACCAGAGGTCTCCTGGAGACCTCTAAGGTTGTCACTGCTGGATTGCTATGAGTGCCACCTGTTGGTCGGCGCTCGTAGCAAGTGAGATATTCGGCTACATGCAGGGGATCTGATCATCGCCTGTATGTAGCAGAGCCAATCGGGTTATGGCCGCTTCTAGTCTCCCATGGAGACTATTGAAGCATGCCAAAAGTAAAAAAAAAAAAAAAAAAAAAAAAAGTTTTAAAAAATATGAAAGTTCAAATCCACCCCCCTTTTGCCCCATTCAAAATAAAAAAAATCATGCATACACTTTTAATATCACTGCGTTCAGAATCACCCGATCAATAAAATTAACCTGGTCACTAAACGGCGTAGCGAGAGTCAAAACGCCAGAATTACTTTTTTTTTTTTTTTTGTCGCGGTGACCTTGAATTAAAATGCAATAATGTGCGATCAAAAGATCGGATCTGCACCAAAATGGTATCATTAAAAACATCTGCTCTGCATGCAAAAAATAAGCCCTCACCCGACCCCAGATCACGAAAAAAGAAGATGCTACAAGTATCGGAAAATGGTGCTTTGTTTAATATATTAAACTAATAAATTAATTAAAATGTATAAAAAAAAAGTTTGGAATTTTTTTCACCACTTAGATAAAAAAGGACCTAGACATGTTTGGTGTCTATGAACTCATAATGACCTGGAGAATCATAATAGCAGGTCAATTTTAGCATTTTACTGAACATGGTAAAAAAGCAAAACAAAAACCTGTGGGATTGCACTTTTATTGCAATTTCACCGCACTTTGAATTTTTTTCCCGTTTTCTAGGACAAGATATGTTAAAACCAATGGTGTCGTTCAAAATTACAACTCGTTCCGCAAAAACACAAGCCCTCACATGGCCATATTGACCAAAAGATAAAAAAAATATGGCTCTGGGAAGAAGGGGAGCAAAATACAACCACAAAATCAAAAATACATCAGGTCATGAAGGGGTTAAGCTGTAAACTTTGGAATAGTGCAGTTTTTTTTTTCTTTGCAATGTGGTGCTCCTAATCTGCACCTAGTCTTGTACATACCAGCTGCATCTTCACATATCGGCACAGCTCCGGTCGATCTTCACCGGGTCAGTGACCTGCCGGATCACACCAGTGTTTGCTGATCTGGAGGTCACTTTACTGTAAGTCTGGGGGACTTCATCTGGCTCTCAGACTTGCATTGAGATGTTATGACCATTACCACTTGACTTAGTCAGAAGTTGCGATCACAAATTGGCGCTGATAAAAGGTGAAAATGGCAGCACCCAAGTACAAGATGCCAGTCAGGGACCTTACAGTGAATGCTGGGGTGGTGCTGTACTCATACCTGTTCTTGTAGACAGGTTTGAAAATTGTAATGTATTTGGTCCACAGCATGACGCAAGATTTTGGCTCAGTTTGGGTACCTTCTTTCCATATTCATGTACAAGTACATTTTACACTTTGTAAGACTGAATTAATTGCACTTTCCAATATTTGTAGAATCCACAAGCAGACTTGCAGGCTCAGGACAGATGTCACAGGATCGGTCAAACCAGGCCAGTTGTTGTCTACCGTTTGGTGACTGCTAATACAATTGATCAAAAAATTGTGGAAAGAGCTGCTGCGAAAAGAAAACTAGAGAAACTGGTTATACACAAAAGTATGTATTACGTGATTTGCTTAATTTTGCTACTTATTTATTTTTCCCTCATGATTTGGTATGATTAGCTGCTTTTTTTTTTTTTTTTTTTTTTTTTTTTAGAGAATTCATTTTCTGAGTAACTACCACAAAATGACATACATGTTTATCAGTGTGTGGGTGGAGTGCTCAGAAGCTGCACCCCTTCCACTCGCAGTAGGTACCGCGTAACATCCACAGCCTGAGCAGAGCTCTGATTGCTGCCATCAACCAGTTAAAAAGCCAGTGATAATCTGACTCCATTTAAATGGAGCAGTTGACAGTGTATGTATCAGCCTCTGTTGGCCCTCTAGGACATATTGATGGGCTGTCATGGCAGCTGGGGCCTGCTTAAGGTTGCCATCTTCATACTCCTGTGAAGCCCAGCCACAGATTGCGCTTCATAGGACCTCACAATTTACACTATATGCTGCAATACCTTAGTGTTCAGAGATCTAACGACCGCGACTTCTAATGGTATTAGAATCAGTTTTGAAAAAATGTTTTCCCATTTAAAAAAGAAAAAAAATAGCAGTCTCCCCTTCTGGGACAGTCCAAACTTACAAAATAAAAAATTAACCTATACAGTGAATCTGTCAGAATTGCTTTAAAAAAAAATAAGGATTTTTGAAATACAATTTATTCAAAACTACAACTTGACATACAAATAAATTTAAGGAAGTAGAGGGAAACATGCAAACTTGGTAACAAACTGCCTGGTGGAGTGAAGGTCGGAAACCACGACTCGCTGATCAGTTAATTGCACAAAGCGGCTATGTTTGCACTGTGACAAGTGAGGGGTAGACTTTATTGTATACAGAAATGAGGTACTCTACACTTTATACACTTGCAAATGGGAAAAATCATTGTTTCCAAATTGCAAACGTGCTTATTTCCTTTGTACAATTTTGCTAAAATCTAAGGTTGTTTTGTTTTTAATAGATAAATTTAAAGGAGGTCAGACTGGGATTAATCAGTCTAGAAACTGTTTGGATCCTAAGGAATTGCTTGAATTACTTCAATCCCGGGATCATGATAGGTAGGTATTAAACGATTCCATTCTGTCTGAATATTTTCGTTCTAACATCTGACTCAAGACATTTGTTTAATAGATGCAATGAATATAATCTCCGCTTCCTTATTCTCTCTATCCACTTTTTTTAAAATATTTTTTTAATATTTTAAAGTTGCCAATCCATTTTATCAAGTGATTTTGTACTTTTTATTTGTACACTCTCCTGAAGTGCTACCTTCCTCACAGCTTTCTTGCTCACAATATAGATACGAAGCCTGTCAACTGGTATTTTGAGAATAGAATTGCTAGTGCAGTTCTATTGCATATCGAGCAGAAGGCCCTTCACTAAGGGGGATAATCTGTAATACATGTATTCATCTTAAAACATATTGGACTTTATTTGGTGACATTTAAATAAAGGGTAGTGCCAGAACAGATTCTCTAGTCCAGAGCAAGGATAAGGGATAACTGATATGTTTAGCTCAGTCTTGAATAGAGAGACCTGCACAGGCTCGACCTGCACTCCATTCACTGTCCTTCTCTGCTTTCTTCCATCCTCCATTCACTGTCCTACTCTGCTTTCTTCCATCAATCGCATAGACAATGCAGAAGAGGTTGTAATTGCGTGCACATCTGCATTCTGCAAAGCACCTCTCTCAGAATTGCTGGAAATTTCAGTTGTTGAATACCCAGCAATCAAACTTATCCCCTATTTTGTGTTTTTTTTTTTTTTTTTTTTTTACATTCTGAGACTGACCCTGGTGCATGTTAGATGGTTGCAGAAGAAAGCTGTATGCAAATATTTTATTTCAGAATTTTGTGTAGTGTAGAGCAAGGGTCCCCAACCACCGGTCCACGGACCAGGACCAGTCCGTTGCAGTTTTGTTGCCGGTCAGCAGAGCCACGGCTCAGAATCAGCGGCGTTAGCACTGTAGTGACAACTGCAGCCGCCAGCTCCCAGTAGACAGCAATACTCACCCTCCGTCCCTGCGGCAGCTTCATCCTGTGCTCAGCGGTCACGTAGTACCGCTCATTAAGGTCATGAATATGGACGTGACTCCACTCCCATAGGCGTGGCATCCATATTCATGACCTTAATGAGCAGTACCACGTGACCGCACCGCAGAGGAAGAAGCTGACGCGCCGGGATAAAGATGCTGGGACGTGCAGCGACTGTGTCAGGGTAAGTATGATGGGGGAGGAAGGGGGAGCCCAGCCATGCATACAAGGATGGGACACGCATACAGCAGGGGGAGCCACACAGGACGGGGGAACCACACATACCTGGATAGGAATGAGGGGACAATGCATACCCAGTTTTCCGTGGCAAAATGAGGTGCCTTGGCTTATACTCGAGTCGGCTTATACTCAAGTATATACAGTATGTATGATATATAATCTCTCAATCAGTACTTTGTGGAGCCATCATACTATACATGGGGGGGATTACATGTGTGGGACCATATTGCTATACATACTACGACTCTGTTCATAGCCCTGCCCCATATGACAAAAGCCCTGCCCCACCTCCATCCCCACCCTGCTGAGCCATGGAAGAATGGTGTTGCTTGAAGCCGGTCTCTGGTGCAAAAAAGGTTGGGGACTGGTGTAGAGAATCTCCAGTGCATATGGCATGGGTAATCTGCCAATCTCAATGGTTTTACAGAAGGAAGTGCCACCAAAACCTTCAATTGAGTTCTGATGGTAAAATTGTAATAATTACTACTTATAGGACTCAGCCAAAAAGTCACATATAAAAACTAGATGAATCCTTCTAAGCTTTATGTAAAAACAGGTCAGTTTTCCAAAGGAGTCACTGCAAAAGTCCCTGGCCATGGGGAGGAGCTGAGCAGCTGGGTCAGGAGTTGACGGGAAATAATGAATGTAGGGACACATTTCCGGTTTCTACGTGAAGCAGAGAAAATGATCTTTATTTTTATATATCACTAACATATTCCGCAGCTCTTTACAGTTTGCACACATTATTATCTCTGTCCCCCAATGGGGCTCACAATCTAAATTCCCTATCAGTATGTTTTTACAATGTGGGAGGAAACCGGAGAAAACCCACGCAAGCACAGGGAGAACATACAAACTCTTTGCAGATGTTGCCCTTTGTGGGATTTGAACCCAGGACTGCAGAAGAGAATTAACTGGGTAGATGGGCAAAATGAGCAATTAGAAGTACAGTGCCATGATAGGATTGTTATATACAGTCATGACACAGTGACACCCTTGAAATTGTTCCAGAAAATGAAATATTTCTCACAGAAAATTACTGCAATTACACTTGTTCTTTTCACACTTGTTTTTCCTTGGTGTATTGAAACAGCACAAAAAACAAAGGGGGAGGGGAGGGAAGCAAATTAAATAGAATTTCACACACAGCCCCAAAAATATATGCTGGACAAAATTGGCACCCTTATCTTGATCTCTGGTTGCACACACTTTGGAATAAACAAAATTGCAATCGATTGCTTCCTACAACCATCAACAAGCTCCATACATATCTCAACTGGAATTTTGAGATCTCAATCTGCACCTGTGCTGCCTCCGTCCGTTTTCCCAAACTCCACTGCAGTGAAAAGGATAAGATGTTGGGTGAAGGAAGGAGGGTCAGCAGCGACTGTGTCCTTGGACCCCACTCCACCACCACCCTTCCCCTGTAAACCTTTCCCCCCCCCAAATTATATGGGTGTGTCTTGCAGTCCACACGTCCATAAGTTTGGGGTCCTTTTCCTGCTGGATGACCTAGGAAGCAAGCCCAGCTTTCTGACACTGGGCACTACATTGTGACCCAAAATCCTTTGGTAGATTTCATAATGCCTTACACACAGCCAAGGCACCCAGAGGCAGAAAAAACAATCCCAAAAGATCTTTGACCCTCCACTATATTTGACTGTAGGTACTGTATTCTTTTTCTTTCTAGCCCTCTTTCTGTTTTTGGTAAACAGTAGAATATGCTTTACCAAAAAGCTCTAGAGTAACGAGCAGTTGCGCTCATAACCACTACAAGTAAGATGTTTGAATGTCAACGGTTGTATGTTTTGCATCTGTTGGCCACAAAACATGTGGGGATTGGCTGACAGCTGTGAAACATGCGGCAGTGGAGACTAACATTTCACTCAAGCACCGCGATATGTGGTGCATACCCCGAGCACACTTGAGTAATGAGCTCTTTCGCTCATCACTATCTGGTCTCCTCTGTCCACAAGACACTTTCCCAGAAGGATTTTGGCTTTTGCACATTTTGGCAAACTGCAGTCTAGCTTTTTTGTCAGCAATGGGGTCCTCCTGGGCCTCCTGCCATAGCATTTAATTCAAATATTGATGGATAGTTTGTGCTGAACTGGCAGAATAGCTTGAATTTCTTTAAAACTTAATTAGGGCTGTTTATCCACCATCCAAACTATCCTGCATTGCAACATTTGATAAATTTCTTCCTTTCACATCCATGCAGATTAGCTACAGTGCCATGGATTGTAAAATTAGTGATTTATCTTGTGCACTGTGGACAAAAACATCAAGATTTCTGGAGATGGCCTTGAGGAAAAAATTGTTGAACAATATCAATAATCTCAAGGTTAAGTCCTCTGTTTTCTTCTCTCTGTTCTCCATCCTTAGTGACACACAATGCAAAGATTGAGTCAACTTTCCCCTTTTTACCTGGTTTCTGGTGTGATTTTCATATTGCCCACACCTGTTATTTGCCACAGGTGAGTTTGAACAAGCATCACATGCTTGAAAGAAAGCTATTTACCCACAATTTTGGAAAGGTGCCAACAATTTTGTCCAGACCATTTTGAGGTTGTTCCATCCAAAAAAAAGGCTGCACTCAAGCATACTAAAGCATGACAACATAGAATACATGAAATTTAGAATAGCAATATGGCTTTGGAATATAAGGAAAAATTTGAGACGCTTAGTATAAACATTTGGCCAAACATTTTAAAGCTCAACAACCATCGTCAAGGTGGTCTCAATTCTGTTGAGTCCCTAACCTAATGTGAACATACCTCTATTAGGCTGATATCTGAATTTCTGGGCGAATATGCACCTCTGTCAGTAATGCCTGCATTTATGGGTAAAGTAGGGAGCTGGTGTAATTAAAATCACCACCTGGTGGGAGCGGAGTGCTCGGTCAGCAAGCTAACATTCAAAAGACAAAAACCTGACTGGCACTTCCAGACTAATGTGAACTAGGTGCAAACCAAAGGGAGCTACCCTCATGTAAAACATCCAAAAAAAAGGCTGCACTCAAGCATACTAAAGCATGACAACATAGAATACATGAAATTTAGAATAGCAATATGGCTTTGGAATATAAGGAAAAATTTGAGACGCTAGTATAAACATTTGGCCAAACATTTTAAAGCTCAACAACCATCGTCAAGGTGGTCTCAATTCTGTTGAGTCCCTAACCTAATGTGAACATACCTCTATTAGGCTGATATCTGAATTTCTGGGCGAATATGCACCTCTGTCAGTAATGCCTGCATTTATGGGTAAAGTAGGGAGCTGGTGTAATTAAAATCACCACCTGGTGGGAGCGGAGTGCTCGGTCAGCAAGCTAACATTCAAAAGACAAAAACCTGACTGGCACTTCCAGACTAATGTGAACTAGGTGCAAACCAAAGGGAGCTACCCTCATGTAAAACATCCAAAAAAAAGGCTGCACTCAAGCATACTAAAGCATGACAACATAGAATACATGAAATTTAGAATAGCAATATGGCTTTGGAATATAAGGAAAAATTTGAGACGCTTAGTATAAACATTTGGCCAAACATTTTAAAGCTCAACAACCATCGTCAAGGTGGTCTCAATTCTGTTGAGTCCCTAACCTAATGTGAACATACCTCTATTAGGCTGATATCTGAATTTCTGGGCGAATATGCACCTCTGTCAGTAATGCCTGCATTTATGGGTAAAGTAGGGAGCTGGTGTAATTAAAATCACCACCTGGTGGGAGCGGAGTGCTCGGTCAGCAAGCTAACATTCAAAAGACAAAAACCTGACTGGCACTTCCAGACTAATGTGAACTAGGTGCAAACCAAAGGGAGCTACCCTCATGTAAAACATCCAAAAAAAAGGCTGCACTCAAGCATACTAAAGCATGACAACATAGAATACATGAAATTTAGAATAGCAATATGGCTTGGAATATAAGGAAAAATTTGAGACGCTTAGTATAAACATTTGGCCAAACATTTTAAAGCTCAACAACCATCGTCAAGGTGGTCTCAATTCTGTTGAGTCCCTAACCTAATGTGAACATACCTCTATTAGGCTGATATCTGAATTTCTGGGCGAATATGCACCTCTGTCAGTAATGCCTGCATTTATGGGTAAAGTAGGGAGCTGGTGTAATTAAAATCACCACCTGGTGGGAGCGGAGTGCTCGGTCAGCAAGCTAACATTCAAAAGACAAAAACCTGACTGGCACTTCCAGACTAATGTGAACTAGGTGCAAACCAAAGGGAGCTACCCTCATGTAAAACATCCAAAAAAAAGGCTGCACTCAAGCATACTAAAGCATGACAACATAGAATACATGAAATTTAGAATAGCAATATGGCTTTGGAATATAAGGAAAAATTTGAGACGCTTAGTATAAACATTTGGCCAAACATTTTAAAGCTCAACAACCATCGTCAAGGTGGTCTCAATTCTGTTGAGTCCCTAACCTAATGTGAACATACCTCTATTAGGCTGATATCTGAATTTCTGGGCGAATATGCACCTCTGTCAGTAATGCCTGCATTTATGGGTAAAGTAGGGAGCTGGTGTAATTAAAATCACCACCTGGTGGGAGCGGAGTGCTCGGTCAGCAAGCTAACATTCAAAAGACAAAAACCTGACTGGCACTTCCAGACTAATGTGAACTAGGTGCAAACCAAAGGGAGCTACCCTCATGTAAAACATCCAAAAAAAAGGCTGCACTCAAGCATACTAAAGCATGACAACATAGAATACATGAAATTTAGAATAGCAATATGGCTTTGGAATATAAGGAAAAATTTGAGACGCTTAGTATAAACATTTGGCCAAACATTTTAAAGCTCAACAACCATCGTCAAGGTGGTCTCAATTCTGTTGAGTCCCTAACCTAATGTGAACATACCTCTATTAGGCTGATATCTGAATTTCTGGGCGAATATGCACCTCTGTCAGTAATGCCTGCATTTATGGGTAAAGTAGGGAGCTGGTGTAATTAAAATCACCACCTGGTGGGAGCGGAGTGCTCGGTCAGCAAGCTAACATTCAAAAGACAAAAACCTGACTGGCACTTCCAGACTAATGTGAACTAGGTGCAAACCAAAGGGAGCTACCCTCATGTAAAACATCCAAAAAAAAGGCTGCACTCAAGCATACTAAAGCATGACAACATAGAATACATGAAATTTAGAATAGTAATATGGCTTTGGAATATAAGGAAAAATTTGAGACGCTTAGTATAAACATTTGGCCAAACATTTTAAAGCTCAACAACCATCGTCAAGGTGGTCTCAATTCTGTTGAGTCCCTAACCTAATGTGAACATACCTCTATTAGGCTGATATCTGAATTTCTGGGCGAATATGCACCTCTGTCAGTAATGCCTGCATTTATGGGTAAAGTAGGGAGCTGGTGTAATTAAAATCACCACCTGGTAGGGAAAATTTTTCCTTATATTCCAAAGCCATATTGCTATTCTAAATTTCATGTATTCTATGTTGTCATGCTTTAGTATGCTTGAGTGCAGCCTTTTTTTTGGATGTTTTACATGAGGGTAGCTCCCTTTGGTTTGCACCTAGTTCACATTAGTCTGGAAGTGCCAGTCAGGTTTTTGTCTTCTCATTTTGAGGTTGTTAACTTGTAGCCAATTGCCTTTCCTTCTCGTTTTTTTTTTCCAATACACACAGAAAACATGTATAGCAAAACATGTAATTGCAATAATTTCAACACTTCTGGCCATGACCTGTATTCAGAGGATAAACATTGATGGTAGTGCTGGTTTAACCTCTACCTAAGCTGCTGCAAATTAATGACTTGGAGTTTAAATCACAGATTTTATAAGTTATATTTTTTTTTTTCCTCCCAGAGAAGTGAAGGGGTCAAACGGAAAAGTAATTAGTGACAAAGACCTAAAGCTTCTGCTAGACAGGAGTGATCTTGTTGGTAAGTGTATAATAAGAATTTAAAATGTAGTCTTTGATTTTATTAACGAGGATATGGTTTACTGCATTTCATAGCATAATATCTGAGAAAAGCATTAGTGAGTTGGGGGAGAGGGGGGTAAAGAACCTTTCAGATTCTGCAAGGTGTCCAGTGTTTTATTTCAATAAAGTTCCATGTGTAACTATAGGACACCCTTATTTATATATTTTTTTTTTTCTTTTACAGCACAAATGAAAGGAAATAAAACAGCACCTAAAGCGAAAAATGGTTTATTTTCAGTAGTTGAAGACCTAGAAGACATTGAAGTCTAATTCTTGCTTTATGTTTGGCCTTTTGGTTCAAAGGCTTTAAAATTTAAAAATCAGTTTGCTAAATATTTTACTGTTGCACTTTTTCTAATCAAACTTCCCATGGAAGTAGTTTTATTGTTTGTCTAGTTTGAATATCATTAATAAATAAAACTTGTATACTAAAATATGGGGTCATACATGGTCAGACAGAGCATGTGTAAATGTTCTAAATCACATAACTTTTTTGTTTGTTAAACAGATTTAGATTTTGTGGACCCGTTTAAATAGTAGATATCCTGTGTTCTTTAGCCACAGGGATTCATAGAAAAGATGTGCATTTTTTTTCTAAGTCCCCATGTTCTTTTTCATAAAGGTTTTTTAAATAAACAAGTTACCAGAATGAAATGTTTAAGCATTTTTTAAATAGACAATGTATAGTCATTATCATTGACTGAAATGTATTATAGTTCCATTATTTTTGTCAACAAAATTCTGCAACGAAGTCAGAGTATGAGGAAAATATCTAATATACAGTAGGATTCTGTTTTATTTAGCCACCGTGACAGCACTAACACATGAGATTAACTTCACGTGCTTCCTGCTCCTATTAGGACAGATGTAAAGGGATTGCCTCACGAACACGGTATACTTTGATAGATATTGGAATAAAAATAAGTCCTACAATTGGATGTTTAAAAAATTCATATGCTGATCTTTTATAAATGTGTCCTGCTGTGTCTGACCGTACAGGAAGATGGTCTGATCATACCACAGCTTCTGGGCAGGGGAGAAAGCAAGAGTATACAGACAGGACAGTGTGAGATCACAGCTGACTCTTTTTGAGAGACAAAATATTTCCTTGGTTTTAAGCAATGTTTAACTCAATCAGTTGTCTGTATCCTTTCTTCCTCCTCTGCCCAAGAGATGTGGTATAATCAGATCAAGTCCCTGCACCGTCAGACACCGCCATTACACAACAGGGGCACATTTATAAGATTATCTCAAAACAGGAATATTTCAGCTGCAGATGAAGGAAGAGAGCCACAGTAATTCATTACTGATGGGTAGGCGGAGCCCCAGATCAGGATGTTACCTCAGATCAAAAGAGTGATGACTGGCTGGCCCCTCCAGCTCGGGCTCCTCCTACTCAGCTCCAGTCTAAGATTTGAGGTCCAGAGGATGGTCGCTGCTAATGCAGCTCCTCAGAAAATTTTATTATTTTAATATTCGGACAGGAGACTTGGATCACTAGTTGGTCTAGAGGTCTCAGGGGTATCAGCGCTGCTGTACCCCAACCTCTCCCTTGGCGGATCTGTATTCACTCAAAGTCCCTGCAGAATCCTTGCCGGCCCTGGGGGATGAGGAGAGCTTCTCTGGCGGGAACGCAAACCACACGTGCGGTCACTGCGTTCTTCGCCCTGGGGGGAAGCATGGGCACTGCGCCAGAAACCCCTGAGGGTCCCTGTGGCGCCTTGGCTGGTGAGTACTCCACACAAATTTTAATAATAATTATGTGTGAGTGCTTTAGCGTCTGAATGAGCAGCGCTATTATTAATGTCAGCGTTACTATGTCAGTATGCGTCAGCGCTGCTGTGACAGCGCTGATACATGTAATGTCAGTATGTTTCAGCGCTGCTGTGACAGCGCTACTACATGTAAATGTCAGTAAGCTTCAGCGCTGCTGTGACAGCGCTACTACATGTAATATCAGTATGCTTCAGCGCTACTGTGACAGCGCTACTACATGTAATGTCAGTATGCTTCAGCGCTACTGTGACAGCGCTACTACATGTAAATGTCAGTAAGCTTCAGCGCTGCTGTGACAGCGCTACTACATGTAATGTCAGTATGCTTCAGCGCTACTGTGACAGCGCTACTACATGAAGATGTGGTGATTTTTTGTCCGCAGGCAGATACCTGCAGGACAGAGAGGGAGCAGGAGCGGGGAGAGTTCGCGCTCATTATTTGAGCTAGCAGGGGCGTGGCCTGTCTATCCCGGTCTTTTGAGCAGGAAGACGCGCGCTCTGGCTTTTCTCCTGCGACCCCCTCACTGTGGCGGCCATTACTCAGGCTCCTGGGCTCCTCGGACCGCTCCCCTCCTCATATAGACACCACGGCCAGCTGGGTGAGTGTGGATTCCTCACCCCGCAGCGCAGCGATCGCTATCCTGCAGCTGCAGTCTCATCAGAGACATAAAAATTGGCTGGGGCTCACAAATATATATATATTTTGGTGAGTTTGCAATATTAACCCCTTTGAGGGTTATTTCTATCTGCTAAATTTGCTGACTGAATACCGCTGGGGTAACTCTGCTTGGTGGAGCGTTAACCCTTCAGCGTTTGAAAAAAAAAAAAAAAAAAAAAAAAAACCGCATAGTTTTTTGCTGGTATTACCGCTTTGACCTGCTCATTCAGATGAGACATGTCTGAACAGAGTTCAGATGCCGCGGATCACGTCCCAGTGCCATTGCGGCAATCAGATACGCAGACCTCCACAGCGTCTAGCGCTGCGGTCGACAGCGGTGGAAAATTGGATGATATCGCTCGATCGATTAATAACTTATCTGACCTTTTAGGTCAATATGTGTCTGCTAATTCCTCTCAGAGGAAGCGACGCAGGCCGTTACCGGCCTCTACACGGAGCGAGTCAGATGTATCTGATATTGGGCAGAGTTCCCCTTTATATTCGGATGGAGAAATATCCGATTCAGATGCGGACGAGCCGCAGGGACGTTCCTCTATGACGAAGCGTACGGAGGCATTAATTGAAGCCATGAGAGATATACTACAGTTACCGGAGGAGGTAACTAGTCGTCCTGGTAAATCAGCACGCATGTTCCAGGAGTCCCGTGCTTCGCGCACAACATTGCCAGCTCTGGATGAGCTTAATGGTGTGATAGAGGAGGAACGTCTATGTCCAGATAAGCGTTTTCATGGAACGCATTTCTTTGATACACTTTATCCTTGCTCTACGGAGTTAAAGGCTAATTGGACTTCTGCTCCTGAAGTGGATGTGTCCTTATCTCAGCTTAGTAAATCCTCACTACTCCCTATTAAGGGAAAAGCGAGCTTACAGGAGCCTTTGGATAGAAAGGCAGAATTGGCGGCAAAAGCAAGCTATGAGGCTGCGGGTCATGGATTTCGAGCAGTGCTAGGATCCATGTGTGCTGCTAGAGCTTCTCTAAGCTGGTTGGCACGTCTGAAGACGGAGTTGCAAAATGAATCTCCGTTATCTGAGATACGGGAAACTTGTGAATGGTTAGAAACGGCAGCCTGTTATATCTTTGATGCCGGTCTGGATACGGCATCTCTGCTGGCCAAAGCGCAAGCTTCAGCGGTCACAGTCAGAAGAGCTTTATGGCTCAGACAGTGGGCCGGGGACGCAGTTTCCAAACAAGGGTTGTTGGCCTTACCTTACAAGGGTGGCCATCTTTTTGGATCCGACCTCACAGAGCTGATTTCCAAGGCTAAGGCAAAGGAATCAGCATTACCACAGCGAAGGGCCATGGCCTCGGTGTCCAGTAAGCCTGGTGTTTATAGTGGTCGGCGGTCCTTTCGGGGCCGAGGACGATCTAGTCACTCCTCGTGGGGATCGGGTCGTCCTTCTTTCTCAGGAAAGAAATCCTCTCAGAAAACTCGTACTCCCTGGAAGCAGAGTTTCCGCCAGAACAAGCGGGAACTTGACAAGAAACCCGCAAAGTCGGATTGACGCCAGGGGTCCACTCGAGGATTCTCGAGTGGGGGGTCGCCTGCTTCTTTTCAAGGAGACTTGGATGGCTCGCGTTCCAGATTCCTGGGTAACGCGGATAGTGTCGGCAGGCTATTTCATAGAGTTTGCTTCTCAACCCCCAAATGTTTTTTGTCAATCTCGCGTTCCGTCGGAACCCGAGCTTGTTGTCGCTCTACAGCGAGAGGTCGAATCCCTACTACAAAAGGGTGTAGTGATACCGGTTCCGTCAGAGGACCGAGGGAAAGGTTTTTATTCCAACCTTTTTATAGTTCCCAAAAAGGAGAACAAATTTCGCCCGATTCTGGATCTCAAGCGATTAAACCGGCATGTCCATGCCCGGAAATTTCGCATGGAGTCGCTTCGTTCCGTTGTGGCAGCTCTGTCACAGAACGATTTTCTGGTGTCAATCGACATTCGCGACGCCTATTTGCATATTCCCATCGGAAAGGCTCATCAGCGCTTTCTTCGATTTGCCATAGGTCAGAATCATTACCAGTTCGTGGCTCTGCCTTTCGGCTTAGCCTCAGCGCCAAGGGTCTTTACAAAAGTTCTGGCGCCCCTCATGGCACTCCTTCGAAGACAGGGGATTACGATTCTCCCTTATCTGGACGATCTTTTGATCGTGGCTTCCTCGGAGGAGGAGGCATTGACGGCTCGGGATTTGTCTCTTCAGTTTCTGAAAGACTTCGGTTGGCTGGTCAATTGGGAGAAGTCGTCCCTGGAACCATCGAGGACAATTCTCTTTTTGGGAATGCATCTCGACACGTTTCGGTCGGTAGTTTCCCTACCACCAGACAAACAGTCATGTCTTCTTCGACATGTACAGATTATGACATCCTCAACAGCAATGTCCCTACGGAAGTGTATGCGTCTTCTGGGACTGATGGTGGCGTCCATGGAGGCAATTCCTTTTGCCCAGTTCCACTCCAGGACTCTTCAAAGGTTCATCTTGAGTCGATGGAACCAGTCGCAATCGCTGGATTGCAGTGTCACCATTTCTCGCGCGGTGCGGGATTCTCTAGAATGGTGGTTACGTCCAGGGGCATTCTCCCTGGGGAAGTCTTTCCTCCCTCTGAAGTGGTCAGTCATAACCACCGATGCCAGCCTGACGGGCTGGGGGGGTGTTTGGACCAATCTCTGGATTCAGGGGGTATGGTCACCGGAAGAGTCTGTGCTTCCGATCAACATCCTGGAATTGAGGGCGATTTTTCTTTGCCTCCAACATTGGACGGTCCTTTTGAGCGGTCTGCCAGTCCGTGTGCAGACAGACAATGCGACGGCTGTCGCGTATATCAATCACCAAGGTGGGACAAGGAGTTCCAGACTCATGGTAGAGGTGTCCCGAATTCTGATTTGGGCAGAGGCCAATGTACCAGCCATTTCGGCGATTCACATTCCAGGGGTTCAGAATATTACAGCGGACTTTCTCAGTCGCAGAAGGATGGATCCCGGGGAATGGAGCCTCCACCCGGAAGTCTTTGCACTACTGTGCTCTCGCTGGGGAACCCCCCAAGTGGATTTGATGGCTTCCAGGTCCAATGCCAAGTTACCGACATTCATGTCCAGGTACAAGGACCCGAAGGCGGTGGCGGTGGATGCTCTAGTGGCTCAGTGGGATCAGTTCAAGCTGATCTATGTATTCCCGCCGATATCCTTACTTCCTCTAGTGCTGCGTCGGATCAGACTAGAGAGAATTCCAGCTATTCTGATAGCTCCAGACTGGCCAAGAAGGGTGTGGTTCTCGACAATAATGTCGCTGTTGGCGGCACCTCCGTTTCCACTCCCTCTTCAACAGGACTTGTTGACTCAGGGGCCCATTTGTCATCCGGACTTGATGTCCCTGCGTTTGACGGCGTGGCTCTTGAGACCGAGATCTTGACCCGTAGAGGTTTTTCAGCCGAGGTCATTGCTACCCTTCGTGCTGCAAGAAGTCCGGCTACTTCTAGGATTTACCACAAAATTTGGGAAACCTTCTTTTCGTGGTGTTTGGGGTCTTCTCGGAACCCGAGAAAATTTTCCATTCCCAACCTGTTGGCTTTTCTGCAGCATGGGCTAGACAAGGGTTTGGCAGTTAGCACTCTGAAAGGTCAGATTTCTGCTCTGTCCTTATTATTCCGGAGAACCATTGCTTCGAATAGAGACGTGATCTCTTTTTTCCGAGGTATCTCTCGTAAGTTTCCGCCGCGGAAGGCACCCGTGTCTCCTTGGCGGCTCAACCTTGTTTTGGAGGCTCTTCAGCATAAACCTTTTGAACCTATGGTTTCTGCTAGCCTTTCTTTACTTTCTTGGAAGGTGGCTTTCCTTGTTGCAGTCACTTCCTTGAGGAGAGTTTCTGAATTGGCAGCTCTTTCTTGCTCGCCTCCTTTTCTGGAGTTTTTTCCGGATCGTGTAGTGCTTCGCACTCGGGGTGATTTTTTGCCTAAAGTGGTGTCACAATTTCATGTTAACCAGGATATTGTGTTGCCTTCACTCTGTCCGGATCCGAAGAATACGAAAGAGCGAGATTTACACACATTGGATTTAGTGCGGGCCTTGAAGTTTTATCTATCTATTACTCAAGGTTTTCGTAAGACGGACTCCCTGTTTGTGGTTCCGGCAGGTCGTCGGCGTGGTCAACGAGCTTCCAAGGGTTCTATAGCTCGTTGGATCCGGTCAGCTATTTTGGAAGCTTACCGTCTTCGGGGTGAATCTTGCCCGATTAAGATTCGAGCCCATTCCACGAGAGCTGTGGCTTCATCGTGGGCTTTTCATCAAGGTGCTTCGGCAGTGCAGCTTTGCCGAGCTGCGACTTGGCGCTCTGTCCACACGTTTACAAGATTTTATAAAGTGGACGTCAGTGCTTCCGCTGATGCAGCCCTCGGACGTAGGGTCCTGCAGGCAGCTGTAGTTTAAAGTTCTGGATGAACTTGTGTTTAGCGCTGGTTGCGCTTTGTTGTTAAGGTTGTTGGGTTTCTGCCTTTTGTTGGTTTTTCCCACCCTTATTTTTGAACTGCTTTGGGACGTCCCATCAGTAATGAATTACTGTGGCTCTCTTCCTTCATCTGCAGCTGAAACACGGATTTTGGTAAAGACTTACCTGTAAAATCCTTTTCAGCGAAGGAAGGAAGAGAGACACAGCACCCTCCCACGGCAGAAGTGTGTTGATGTTTTCAGATGCAGCGCGACCCTTATCTGATAGCGATTATCTGGGCTGAGGTCAGCGCGCTAAGGCTCTGTTCCAGCATCGCCAGCTCATCGCAGTAGTCAGGTTCCGTGAGTAGTACCTGGAACTCTGTGGTTTTTGGCTTTCTTTGCATGCATAACCTGTATCCTTGTGTTTTTTCTCTGAAGTTCCTTCAGAAGGGGTTATGTTGCTCCGCTGGTGATCTTGGCTCTTTTCCTAAAAGCTTTGATACGACTGGAGCTGAGTAGGAGGAGCCCGAGCTGGAGGGGCCAGCCAGTCATCACTCTTTTGATCTGAGGTAACATCCTGATCTGGGGCTCCGCCTACCCATCAGTAATGAATTACTGTGTCTCTCTTCCTTCCTTCGCTGAAAAGGATTTTACAGGTAAGTCTTTACCAAAATCCGTGTTTTTTTCCCATCAACTAAATAAGAACCTGTGTCATTAGCATATCACCTTGCGAGAAACGCACCCAATACCCGGCACTCGGCCCGGAGCGTTCAACTGCATAGAAATATATGCAGCTGCACACTCGGGTCCTGAGTACTGGCGGCAGTCCTGGGTATTGAGGTGCAAGTTTCTCGCAAGTGTGACCCCGATCTCACAGTGGCTTATGACACTAGTTTCACCTATTAACCTTTTGTGTAACTGACATTTGCAGCAGTCAGCTCTACAGAGGGTGTCCTGCATCTAGTCCAAAAGGCCATCCTTGTTGCAGTACCACAGAGGGTTTTCTCTACCGCTTTATTGGGGGACACAGGAAACCATGGGTGTATGCTGCTGACACTATGCAGAAAAAAAGTTAGCTCCTCCGCAGTGTACACCCTTCCAACAGGAACTAGGGAATTCAGTTTTAGCTTAGTGTCAGTAGGAGGTGGACACAGGTCTCTCCAGAGACCCATATCTTCCTAATGTGCGTTGTTCCTTTTCAGGTTTCTGGAGGGATACAGTGTGAACAGTCACTTATTATAGTCCCACGCAGAGACTGAGTACAGCGTGTACTGCCACCCCGTATCCTCATATGTCTGGTACTTTGGCAGGATCCCTAACACGGACGTGTGTTTAGGCGACCAGAACAAAGCAAAGACCTGGGCCTGCCTCCGTCTCCCACCTACTTGCCCACCAGAGCCTGTCGGATGGAGAGACACGGACGTCCCACATCTGCCTTCTGGACGTCCGATCTTCATTCAAGGTGTGGTCTCTTTCCTCCAATAGGACAGAAGAAGGAAGATAGGAAGAAACAAGATATGAAGAAGGAAGATGAGAGAGATGATGCAGGGATGTGCCCCCCCCATCCTCCACCATACGGATAGTGGGGTGAGGATTACTTTCTGGGAGCCCCTTGTCTCTTGCGTCTCCCAGGGCGCATCACCTCCCGGGGTTCCCTGCAGCTCCAGGCTCCCTCAGCGCCACTGCACTCTCTCTGGAGTTTCCCTACTTCCGGGCGGGCTTTTCTCCCGCCCGTCTCCTCAGCACAGTCGGAGGCCCCGCCCACCTCCCTCTGCTCCCTGGCGTACTGTAGCTGCCCTGTTTGCGGCTCTGCAGCGTTTTCGCACCGCCCACTGAGGACAGCGGGAATCTGGAGCAGTAGCGCGCGGAGGGGTTTTTTATTCATGCTTTATTCCTCTGCTCTTCGCTCCAGGAACAGGACGACTTCTCCAGAGCCCCTGCTACCGCTCACACCTGAGCGCAGCGTTCAGGAACCGTGAGCTGGGAGCACATCTTTGGCTCGTGGACAGCCTCTGCGATAGTCTCGGGGGAGCAGCACACAGGATTCCGTGAGTAGCTCTGCAGAGCTAACACTCTCCTCTCTCTTTGTGGTCCCCCATCATTCTGGCACCAGTTAGTGGCACTGCTCACCATGCACACCTCCCTTCGGTACTCACCCAGGAGCCCCTTTCTGCCCAAGGTGATTCTGAGACCCCTACCCCCGAGTGGGCTATGTCTCGGTCACAATCTGTGGCGGACCTCACCGGGGTGTCTCAGACCCTAGTGTTTGTATTAGACAGGTTGCCATTTTTGGCACTCGTATTCGCCAATGGACCACAAGTCTCCCATTCCGGTCCGTCCTATCCAGGCTGTAAGAAAACTAGACTGGAGCACCGTTCTAGATCCTCTCTAGTGCCCTCTGCTCCGGGACCAGGCGAGGCGTCTTCGGACGCGCTTTCGGAAGATGAGGCGAACCTGGTTTTTCAGAACAGGCCTCCAGCTGGACGGATATGGTGCAGAGCCTGATTGTTGCAGTCAATCAGACCTTAGGCATCAAAGATACCGCTACGGAATCCGCAGATCAGGCAGATTGTAGTCGTTGCCCTCCATATAACGCGCCTGCGCATTGCAAGCATGAATTGCGCACGTGCAGTATGCTTTGCCCGCAGATTGCAATGCGCAGGCGTGTTATGTGGAGGGCAACGACTACAATTCCCAGAAATAATGGAGACAGCGGCAAACAACATGTTAAGGCAAGTACCCAAAACACCGCCCATCTGACCTGACTGCCATCATTTAAATATCCCGCTAATTTAGGGTGACAGATTCCCTTTAAGGCTATGGTTCCACGGTCCGGAACCATAGCGCTTTGGACGGAGCGGAAATTCCGCTCCGTCTAAGCCCCGCCCCCTTTCTGACGCGCGCACTTTCCGGAGGTGTTCAGGACACCTCCGGAACACCTCCGGAAAGAGCGCAGGGCTACATAGCCCTGTGTAATATTCTGTTGCGGCGACGCAGCGTCGCCGCAACACGCGAGGACATGCTGCGGTCTAAAAAGACGCGCCGCATGTCCGTTTACGCAGGTTTGCCACCTGCGTATTGTTACGCATAGTGGAGACGGGATTTCTTGAAATCCCCTCCACTATGCTGTAACATCTGGACGCTGCGTGTTTGGCGCTGCGCCAGCGCACAGCGCCAAACACGCAGCGTATCCTGACCGTGGAAACTCACCCTAAAAAGAAAATATCTGCCAGAGACTGGGAATTATTCAACAAATTTCTCAGTAATTTTTCATAATATTATATAAACTCATTATTTAAGAACATTGGGGAATTTAGGCTATCCCATACATATAACCAAACATTATGTCCCCTTTATTTGCTATTGGCTTATTTAACCAGCTTGCAGTGCGATGCGTGGATCCAAGTCAGTCTTCCTTCCAGTTTCACTGACATAGGAGTAATGAGAATTTGATAGGGACCATCATACAAGAGTTGTAGTCTGTGTTTTCTGACATGCCTTTTCATGACCACAAAATCACCAGACTTTAAACTATAACAAATATCGGTTTCTGCTGAATCTGAAAAAGAAGAAACTAGAGCATAGGTGTTAGCAAGATTTTTACTAAACTCAATAACATGTTGAACAGTACGGTCAGTTTCTTCTAATAATTACTGAGACTGGAAATTTGCAACTGGGGTCCTAGCACCAAACAATATCTCATATAGGGACAGGTCATGTTTTGCAACTGGGATCCTAGCACCAAACAATATCTCATATAGGGACAGGCCATGTTTTGCAATAGGGGTAATACAAATGTGGTATAGTACAATGGGTAGGAGCTCTGGCCATGGAGCAGTAGTCTCCTGCATCATTTTGGTCAATTGTCCCTTCAGTGTGTCATTCAACCTCTCAACTTTCCCCATGGATTGTGGATAGTATGGAGGGCTACAGTGGATCCAAACATTGTCAGAACCTCCTGATACACATGAGAAGAAAAAGCCGGACATTGGTCACTTTCAACGACTTCTGGAACTCCATATCTGCAGATGACTTCCATCACCAGTTTCTTTGCTGTGGTCTTTGCAGTTATGTTGGTAACGGGGAATGCTGCCGGCCAACTGGAGAACATATCGACAACCACCAGACAATATTCATACCTTCCAGACTTAGGCATTTATGGTCCACCTGGAGCCCAGTAGAATTTTTGTACCAGGGCTAGGGCCTGGTTTTTTCCTTGATATATAGGTCCATGTGCCCATATGGCAATAGCAGGGTACATCCGCTTAGGGAAACACACAAGTTGGTCCTTTTCCCAGAGACCATTGTCCATACGTGCTCCATCAGCCTTCCACTGCTTCACCTCTTCTTTTGGAGACATTCTCTGCATCGTCATTAAATGATCTCGCGGGGTCTGACAGAAAACCTCAGTTTGTTGTAGATCATCAGGTTCTTGTAGAGTCAGGATATTTTGCAATTGTTTATGCTGAGAGCGTGTGGTCACCATAGTTGGTATGGTTAGTTCAACGGGCAGAAGAGCAGCGGCCTTTGCTTGCATATCCGCAAATGCGTTGTCAATAGTTTGTGGACTGTTCCTAGGACCGTGTGCCTTGACTTTGATAATGGCCACCTGAGTAGGCAATTTGATCGAATCCATAAGGGTTTTAACAGCTTCAGCATTTTTCATTGGAGTTCTGGCAGTAGTAAATAACCCTGTTTCTTGTGCTGACTGTGATGGCAGGAGCGCAGCTGCGTGCACTACAGTGTCCTCTGTGGTAACAGCATATCCCGTGTGGAATCTTCCAAACTCATCAGCATATCTTGAACCATCCGTGTACAACACTAGATCGGGATTTGGAAGTGGATTCTCACTGACATTTGGCGAAATAGCTGTTTCTTCAGTCAGAAATTGGAGACAATTATATTGGAGATAATCCTCATCATTGCCATCTTTCTTGGGGACCTGCAGTAAAGTAGCGGGGTTGATTGTAGTACGGCGATGCAACTTGACAAAGTTAAATAAAAAAAATGAACACTGCAGCTGTAAATGTTGTTGTACAGTTAAATGTCTTGGCTGTTGGAGTGTTAGTATTGCTGCAATATCATACGGGGTAAAAATGTGCGTTTCATGTCCAAGAATTATGTCCGCAGTCTTGTCAAGCAATGAGTGAGTGGCGTGAACTGCGCTCATGCAACTTGGTGATACTCGGGCCACGGGGTCGAGACGGGTCGAATAATAGCCCACTGGTCGTTGCCTATCGTCATATAATTGTGTGAGTACCCCTGCAGCGTGTTCTTCATTCTCAGACACATACAAATGGAACGGTTGAGTATAGTCCGGCATGCCCAAGGCAGGGGCCGAAGCAATAAGCTATTTTAATTCAGAGAAGGCACGATAAAGGCTTTCCATATAAACCGGTGATCTTTCCTTATAGTTTATTATATCATCTCAAAGTATTGTAAAGGGGTTGTATTATGCAGGATACATCCGATATCCATTGATAACAATAAGTACATAGTTCATTTTCATCTTTCGGGAAAGGAAGGGAGTTGATAGCTATTTTTCTTCTGTGAGGTATTTGATATCTTGAAGGAGAAAGTGACCAAGATAGAATTGAAGTTTTGAGGTCGAAACCCGACAGTTCAGATCCGTCAGATGCTTTAGAAGGTTAACAATAGCAATATGGCTTCCTGCTCCGTCCATACATACAACAAAAATCATCCATATATTGAAGCAGTGTGACATAGGGGTGGTCCAATTGCCAGGGTAAAAGATACTCAGCTAGGGTTGAGCATTCCGATACCGAAACCCGGTTCCGATACCTGAAATCCAATGTAAGTCTATGGGAACAAAATATCGGAAGTACTTCCGATACTTCCGATATTTTGTTCCCATAGACTTACATTGGATTTCAGGTATCGGAAGTATCGGAATGCTCAACCCTAAAATTACTCACCCATATTTTTTTACAAACTAATTGGGACTGTTTTGGGTTTTTTGTGGTAGAACTGTCCACATCAATTGTTTTCCCTGATAAATAAAACCAAACAGTATTCTAAGATATCTGGAACAAAAGAGTATATAGATCTTGTACCAGCTGATACATAGAGGGTTAAATTTGTGTAATTGAAAAGGGGGGGGTTAGAGTCTGTTATGTGGGCACTGATAAGAACTGTGTTCTTGCAGATGCCTGCTTGCGGAGGTGGGGGCTAAAATTGGAGCAGGAGTTGAAACTGCTACAGAGGTTGGCTTGCTTTTTGATTTTTTCCTGCTAATAGAGCGGAATTTTTTTTTATTATTTTTAATACATTGTTCGGAGTGGAATTTTTGATATTAGGTCTAATTGATATCGTTTTTTTTTAATTCAGGATATCAAAGCTGCTATAAAAAAATGTGAGTGGGCTTTATTATATAATGAGAATTTCAGATTTTTAAATACTACCATAAGATTGACGGGGTGAATAAAGTAGGAGGGGGTGGATAGCAGGGACTGGTGCTGGCGGTGGCTGATAATAAGTGCTGTTAGCATTTACCAAGGGAAAAGTTGAGATTATAATTCCGGGTTTCCTAGCTCCACAATTGTAACAGGTCTCTTTCCATTGAGGATTAGTAACCCCGCATATATCACAAATCTACTCGGTTTAATTTCCTGGGAAAAGATCTTATTATCTAGCAGAGAAATCCCTTATGCTAAATTATCATTTTTTAATTATTTGTTTTTTTGCTATTTTCAGTCATTTTCTTAGTTCTTTTCATAAAAATCCAATTTTTGTTATAGTAATAGATAGTTTTCTTTTTTTTATTATAACTATAATATAAATAATTAGAATTTATTTTTTGTTTTTTACCTTCATATTAATTTGTTTTTCTTTTTAACACCTTCGTTTTATAGCGTAGGTTTTATCCTCCTGTCATCATGAATTTTTTTGTATTTTTGATAGATTCCTTTTAATGTTTTTGATTAATAGTATCCTATTTATCATATAAATTCAAATTCTTTTTTTTTTCTTTCTTTCATGGAAAATATGATTTTTTTTTTAATTAAATATCTTTATTTAAATTGTGTTCAGTTCTAGAGTGGCTGTATAGTTTGTTGTATCGGGCTTATTTATTTTTCATAGGGATGGTCTCATAATATGATATTTAGTGAAAGGAGGAGGGTGTTTTAGATTATTCCTCCGGATACTTCTGGTTATATATATATATATATATATATTGTATATTATATAACGGAGTTACTTATCTTTTCTATCTTCGATCATTTCATCGTGCTTGATTCTAACAGTGATTAGGATTTTAGGATATTTAGATTAAAAAGAGAGTTACAATTATTGGCCAATCCGGGGTGTCCGTCCCTTATGAGGTACGGTTCGAGCATTGGGTCCCTAACGGAATTACATCTTTATATGATTCCATTCGAGAATCATTCCATCATTGGGGACAAACCTCAGATTCTTTTTCCAGCAACAAACATAGGAAAACCATACCAAACGGTTAGTTTGAATAGTATAATTGCCAACTTACTGTGGTTGTGGGGGGTGATCAGTCCCAATTTTCCAGTGTTTGTGTCCGGTCCGAGGGTCCTTTGTCTTGTTGTTCTCCGGGGGGGCAGAGGCGTTCCTATGTGAGGGCCCCACGTTGGGCGCCATCTGTTGAGGTAGGATCTAAGTGACCCTTCACGGTTGACCTAGTGATTCCCAAATTAATTCACAGAACGTTGCTAGCCACAGAAATAACCAAACGGAGACATGTTTTTGTCTGGGAGAATCGAAACAGATTTTACCCCATGTATTACATCATCATCTTTTATAGTATTTAGTGAGTTTGTACTTCAACCAATAGTATAAAACCACACCTACAACATTTAACCTATGAAAATGCAAGAAGACCGGAAACCACATACATGGCTACGCAACATAGGAAAGAACAATAGCGTACTCATTTCTCAGAGTATTCTACAGTGATACATCCCAAGGTCTCATATCTTGTCCAAACTTGAGCAGTCCGGTTTTATTACAGCCCATAACCTTTATTCTACTTAAAATCAGGAAAAAAAACAATTTGGCTTTATAACAGCCAGAAACTATTGCCTAGTAACAGAATTTATCTCATAAAGACAAGATGGAGTCACAAGCACAAAATGGAACATTCAGTTTTGATCTTTCTTAATTTAGTCCTTTACAATAGGATCGACAATGTCGTCATGAGGAAGGATCTTCTTCCTTAAATTATAAGATTCTCCAGAGTCCATGTATTGCTCTGGCGGATACCAGCTTAGCTAGTAAGCCCTTGCAGGTTACGGAGGGGAGTTCTCCGTTCTGATTGGAGTTTTCTGCTGTTCCCTCCCCTTGGGTACTGCTTTGGGACGTCCCATGGTTTCCTGTGTCCCCCAATGAAGCAGTAGAGAAAACAAGATTTTGGTTGCTTACCGTAAAATCTGTTTCTCGGAGCCTTCATTGGGAGACACAGCACCCACCCAGGTTGAACAGCTCTGCTTACTATACTGTTACAGTTGAGTTTGTGTTTTCTATCTCCTTTATAGATTGCTTCTCCTACTGCTTTCTCACTAACTGAATTCCCTAGTTCCTGTCGCAAGGGTGTACACTGCGGAGGAGGAGCTAACTTTTTCTGCATAGTGACAGCCTCCTAGTGGAAGCAGCATACACCCATGGTTTCCTGTGTCCCCAATGAAGGCTCCGAGAAACAGATTTTACAGTAAGCAACCAAAATCTTGTTTTATTCCCCACTTTCCGATATCCAAACCAGATTGCTCTGACTGACTTCCTGATAGAAACCTTTAAAACGGTGTCTATCAAGTTGACAAAGCTATATTTTTCTGGTTGTGACATGGCGATACTGGATTTATGATGTGCCCATACATTTTGAGCATCAGAAATACCTTAGGGTGGCAGTGGTCGTTGATGGGGTGGTTAGGCACTTCCAATTTAGGGCCCTCCCGTTTGGGTTAGCAGTAGCCCATAGGATATTTATAAAGGTGCTGGCGTAAGTCATGTCGCATATTTGAGAATGAGATATTTTAATCATGTAAAAAAGGGGAGAAGCCAGTGCCGCACATGGTCAGCACGCAATATATAAAGTGCATATGCACATATTGGATTCTAATCTGTATTAAAATTGAGACATTTGGCAAATAATTGATCAATTCTTTGAGCCACCCCGCCACGACAAGGCATTCTCATATGGGGCAGTCCTACTCTACGTTTTTTATATTCGCTGTGCCATTACGGCCTCCTGAATGTATAAAAGCAAGACTGCAAAAAATCAAAACAAAAGTACCTGAAGCATTGCTGTATCACTCCCATGGTGCCAGTAAGGCAAGCGCAGGTGAAAGCCAACCAGGTCCAGAGATGGACATTTCAGATCTGACTTCTGCACTGCCAGACCAGCAACCACAGATGAAGGGTGAAACAGGCCCAGATACAGGTGTACAATCAAGCAGAGCCCATGGCAGGGCAGGGCTGCTGTGTGTGCACAGCAGCCTGGGTCAATCACCAAAAAAATACAGATAGAACTGCGTGCATGACCCAGAGCGCACGGCAACATGTGGTGCTCAACCACGAACCAACATCAAGTAAAAAAGGGGAGAAGCCAGCGCCGCACATGGTCAGCACTAGAGTTGAGCGATACTTCCCGATATCAAGAAGTATCGGATCGGAATGGGTATCGCCGATACCAAAAAGTGTCGGCAATACCCGATTCTGATACCGGAAATCCAATGCAAGTCTATGGGACAGAAATATCGGAACTAAAAAAAACCCTTTCTTTCCTTGTAAACACTAAACATGCACACAGAATACATATATATATATGTATATATATATAATTATAGTTCATACACTTCTACATAGTAAAATAGCCTCTGATTCAATTGCCGGGTAATGCCGGCCGATACCCGATATTTGCAGTATCGGAATGCTCAACACTAGACAGCATGCAATATATAAAGTGCATATGCACATATTGGATTCTAATCTGTATTAAAATTGAGACATTTGGCAAATAATTGATCAATTCTTTGAGCCACCCCGACACGACAAGGCATTCTCATATGGGGCAGTCCTACTCTACGTTTTTTTATATTCGCTGTGCCATTACGGCCTCCTGAATGTATAAAAGCAAGACTGCAAAAATCAAAACAAAAGTACAAGCAGCCTGGGTCAATCACCAAAAAAATACAGATAGAACTGCGTGCATGACCCAGAGCGCACGGCAACATGTGGTGCTCAACCACGAACCAACATCTGCTTGATTTTACACCTGTATCTGGGCCTGTTTCACCCTTCATCTGTGGTTGCTGGTCTGGCAGTGCAGAAGTCAGATCTGAAATGTCCATCTCCGGACCTGGTCTGCTTTCACCTGCGCTTGCCTTACTGGACCATAGGAGTGATACAGCAATGCTTCAGGTACTTTTGTTTTGATTTTTGCAGTCTTGCTTTTATACATTCAGGAGGCCGTAATGGCACAGCGAATATAAAAAACGTAGAGTAGGACTGCCCCATATGAGAATGCCTTGTCGTGGCGGGGTGGCTCAAAGAATTGATCAATTATTTGCCAAATGTCTCATTTTTAACACAGTAGAATCCAATATGTGCATATGCACTTTATGTATTATATGCTGACCATGTGCGGCGCTGGCTTCTTCCCCCTTTTTTTACCTGATATTTTAATCATCCCTTATCTGGACGATTTCTTGGTGGTAAGAAATTCGGCCCACCAATGTGAAAAAACACATAGAGGGAGTAATGGCCACCCAAAGCAGTCTGGGCTGGATGTTCAATAAAGAAAAATCCCGGTTAGTCCGCTTGATGACTCAACAGTTCCTTGGGATTATATTAGATTCACAGATCCAGGAGTGTCACCTCCCAGTATCTAAAATAGAGAAAATCTGGTACCTGGAGACGTGCTTGAGTCCCCTCCATGTCTCTTAGAGATACAATGTCCCTTCTGGGTACTTTCACATCATGCTTCCCACCGGTTTCATGGGTGTAATTCCATTACAGAGCACTGCAGTGGATGTGTTATTTAATGAGGTTTCTCTTTGAGGAGACCATGTCATATTCCCCTCTATCAGTACAGTCCCTTCAGTGCTGGTTAGAGGTTTCAAACCTATCCAGACGGGTTCCCTGGGTGGATAATACAACCCCTGGCAAAAATTATGGAATCACTGCCCTTGGAGGATGTTCATTCAGTTGTTTTATTTTGTTGAAAAAAAACAATCACAGACATGGCACAAAACTGAAGTCATTTCAAATGGCAACTTTTTGGCTTTAAGAAACACTAAAAGAAATCAAGAACAAATAATGTGGTAGTCAGTAATGGTTATTTTTTTAGTCAAGCATAGGGAAAAAATTATGGAATCACTCAATTCTGAAGGAAAAAATTATGGAATCATGAAAAACAAACAAAATAAAACACTTCAACACATCACTAGTATTTTGTTGCACCACCTCTGGCTTTTACAACAGCTTGCAGTCTCTGAGGCATTGGACTTAATGAGTGTCACACAGGACTCTTCATCAATCTGGCTCCAACTTTCTCTGATTGCTGTTGCCAGATCAGCTTTGCAGGTTGGAGCCTTGTCATGGACCATTTTCTTCAACTTTCACCAAAGATTTTCAATTGGATTGAGATCCGGACTATTTATAGGCCATGACATTGACCTTATGTGTCTTTTTTCAAGGAATGTTTTCAGTTTTTGCTCTATGGCAGGATGCAGTATCATCTTGAAAAATGATTTCATCATCCCCAAACATCCTTTCAATTGATGGGATAAGAAAAGTGTTCAAAATGTCAACAATATTTAGAATTGAGAGTCCTCAGTGGTTGATACCTTTTAATGGCTAACTGAAAAGATAGTAACAAATTGCAAGCTTTTGAGACTACTCAGGTCTCTTCATCAGGCAAAGACTAATTCAAAATCTGAAGAATCACATATTTATACACAACACAGCACAGAAAAAATGCAATAGATGAGACAAGTGACGTGAAGCAGAACTGTCATGGAGAGGGATGAACAGTTGTGGCAATAAATATTGGACTAGTTCATAGATAAGGAATATGAAAGTTTTATTGCCCTCTGATTGGGGTCTGGTAATGTTTTGTGATGTTCTCATAGGGTCTTTGAAGCAAATTCCTTAATTGATGTAATAGGCCATAAATCCATGTGATAGGTTCATTCCAGCATTGAGAGTGTCAAAGGTCACCATCAATTTGTATTCGCAAACTCTCCTGTGTCTCTGAGATGTGAAATCACCTTTCAGTACAAGTAATTTCATGTCCAACATGCTATGACCGGGGATGCAAAAGTGTTTGGCCACAGGTAGATCCATTCTTTTTTCTCTTATTGTGTGGCGATGGGAATTCATCCTTGTTCTTAGTTTTTGCCCTGTCTCCCCCACATACAGACCCCAGTTGGACATTTCGTACAAATAATTAGGTACACCACATTAAATGTGATGCAGCTGAAAGTACCTATATCTGAATGAACCTATCACATGGATTTATAGCCTATTACATCAATTAAGGAATTTGCTTCAAAGACCCTGTGAGAACATCACAAAACATTACCAGACCCCAATCAGAGGGCAATAAAACTTTCACACTCCTTATCTATGAACTGGTCCAATATTTATTGCCACAACTGTTCATCCCTCTCCCATAATGACAGTTCTGCTTCACATCACTTGTCTCATCTATTGCATTTTTTCTGTGCTGTGTTGTGTATAAATGTGATTCTTCAGATTTTGTATTAGTCTTTGCCTGATGAAGAGACCTGAGTAGTCTCGAAAGCTTGCAATTTGTTACCATCTTTTCAGTTAGCCATTAAAAGGTATCAACCACTGAGGACTCTCAATTCTAAATATTTTTCTATCTACTGGCTAACACGGTACTAAGATATACATCTTTACTGTATCAAAATGTCAACATAAACTTGTGCATTTATTGAAGATGTAATGACAGCCATCTCCCCAGTGCCTTTACCTGACATGCAGCCCCATATCATCAATGACTGGAAATTTGCATGTTCTCTTCAGGAAGTCTTCTTTATAAATCTCATTGGAACGGCACCAAACAAAAGTTCCAGCATCATCACCTTGCCCAATGCAGATTCTCATTCTTTCATCCAGTCATCCACAGTCCATGATTGCTTTTTCTTAGCCCATTGTAACCTTGTTTTTTTCTGTTTAGGTGTTAATGATGGCTTTCGTTTAGCTATTCTGTATGTAAATCCCATTTCCTTTAGGCGGTTTCTTACAGTTCGGTCACAGACGTTGACTCCAGTTTTCACCCATTCGTTCCTCATTTGTTTTGTTGTGCATTTCCTGTTTTGACGACATATTGCTTTAAGTTTCCGGTCTTGACGCTTTCATGTCTTCCTTGGTCAACCAGTATGTTTGCCTTTAACGACCTTCCCATTTTGTTTGTATTTGGTCCATATTTTAGACACAGCTGACTGTGAACAACCAACATCTTTTGCAACATTGCGTGATGATTTACCCTCTTTTAAGAGTTTGATAATCCTCTCCTTTGTTTCAATTGACATCTCTTGTGTTGGAGCCATGATTCATGTCAGTCCACTTGGTGCAACAGCTCTCCAAGGTGTGATCACTCCTTTTTAGATGCAGACTAACAAGCAGATCTAATTTGATGCAGGTGTTAGTTTTGGGAATGAAAATTTACAAGGTGATTCCATAATTTTTTCCCTCAGAATTGAGTGATTCCATAATTTTTTCCCTATGCTTGGTTAAAAAAATAACCATTACTGACTACCACATTTTTTGTTCTTGATTTCTTTTTGTGTTTCTAAAAGCCAGAAAGTTGCTATTTGAAATTACTTCAGTTTTGTGCCATGTCTGTGATCTGTTTTTTTTCGACAAAATAAAACAACTGAATGAACATTCTCCAAGGCCGGTGATTCCATAATTTTTGCCAGGTGTTGTATAACTCGGATAGTCACCACGGACGCGAGGCTCACAGGATGGAGAGCCCATCTGTGTAGGTAGGTGATCCAGGGAATCTGGACTCAGACTGGGAAAAGCTCTTACAATGTTAAGAGTTGCTGGCTATAGAATGAGCGGTAAGCAGGTTGCTTCTATCCCTACAGGGCCACAGTGTCAAGATTCTCTCGGACAATCAATTATCTGTGGCCTATGTAAACCACCAGAGAGAAACTTGGTAAAAAAACATTGAGAGTAACAGATCATCGCTTTCAGATAGCGGAGAAGTATCCCCTTTCCCTGACAGCCCTTAATATAATTCTGAGTTTCAATTCTCTGAGACAGGAAGGCTGGGAACTGGATCGAGTTGACTTCACATTTTTTCCTGAGTTAAAATTTACTATAACCCATTCATTTGAGCAAATCCAATTTCTTGATACTCTAGTATACAAAAGAAATGGGTCGTTGAGTACTGATCTGTTTATGAAGGAGACAGGAACAGCCTTTTGATTTATGACAGCAATCATCCTAGGAGAATGGTGGAGTCCCTCCCCTGGAGCCAGATGTTACATGTACGCCATATTGTAAAAGAGGATAGGCTGGATGTGAGGCTTAATCAAATGTGTGACAAATTTATCAAGAGGGGTTACCCAGTTAATGATCTTCAACGTTAAAAGGCTAAAGTTATGAAAATGACACCGGATGGTGCTAGCCAGAAGCGTAATAAAACTGTAGCTAAACGGGTTCCTTTTGTGTCAACCTTTTGCCCAGTGAGTGGTAGGATTGGTGGTGTCCTGAATAAACACTGGGGTTTTTTGCATAGAGGCCTTCCACAGGTCGCGGAATTTGCATATAGGCCATTACTCTCGTATAGACGCGGACATAATTTGAAGGACATACTGGTGAAGCCAGATATTGGCTCCGGGAAATCAACCAGACAGTTGACATTGAGTCCACCTAAATTAGGTAATTTTCCATGCCTCGGATGTGCATGTTCTGGTAACATGGTGAAAGGTGATAGTTTCAACCACCCACGGACGGGGAAACGTTTACATTTTGATATGCCCATGTGGGCTAATGTATGTGGGCGAGACAACAATGGAAATTAGAGCATGCATTAGCAAACACAAGAGTACAATTAGGACTAAACTCTTGGAATTACCAGTATCTAAGCATTTTGTCGAGTGTAGACATTCGGTAAATCAGTTGAGATTTAGGATGATGGGGTTCCTCCTTTGAGACGGGGAGGGGGTGATAGGTCTAAACTATTGAAAAAGAAGGAACTACGTTGGATTTCGGTTCTAGATACGTTACAACCTAGGGGCCTTAATTTGGATTATAATTTGCATATTTGCATAAGGTGAATCCCTGGTCTCATATTGGCATCATTTTCTGTATATTGGTTGCTTTTAGATTTTATGTACTTAGATTGTTACTATTTATTTTGTTTTTTTCTAATTTCTTTTTCTTTTTATTTCTAGGATTGGTGGTCTGGAGTGATTGGAGGACATGGGGACTCAACAGTCCTGAATTGGAATATTTATGTATTTTGGTGTATGGTTCTTTTTATTATGTGGCTCCCCATGCCCTCCTCTTGTTTCCATACTTACCTATTGTATATATTGTGATGCACTTAGTAGGATATAATTGGGGATCTCTAAAATGTCACTATGCCCATTGATTATTAGATACATGTGTTTGCTGGTGAATAAATGGGAGCTATATATGGTTGCCATGGATATGAAGCTATGTCTCCCTGAGATTTACTTGCTAACGTATGTTTTGGCACCGTTGGGTCTAACAGGTTCTGCTAATATCGCGAGGTTTCGCTCTGCCGGCAGCTATGTTGTCGGTCTTTACTGTGAGACTACGATTGCGCATGCGCAGAGCATTATTGTAGAGTTGGTGACGCGGCGTGTCACATGATCAGACGCCGAGCGTTATAGGACGGTGCTAGGCGTCTGCGCAGTATATCCTGGATTGGATCTACGTTTAGTTCACCTCGCGCTCACATGGGCTTTGTTTATAGATGCCTTTTTTGTATGGGGGGCGTTAACGGATGTGACATCTCGGCGTTTTGATATGAGACATCGCCAGTGATGGGGTGGTTGGATTGGCGCCAAAGGGGAGTGAGTATATCTATTGGCTGGGATACATATATGTGTATGATGTCCGGCGATTGGTTAATTATCACTATGGTTACTGTGGAGCCATTTGTCTATTGTTGAGCATTTATATGTTTTACTGTTTATAAGCTGTCTTTGTATTATATACTATGGAATAACTTTCCGATATCTGATTGATGTTTTATATTTGTATATATGTCTATTAGCTAGTAGGCGGAACCTATGATGGTGATTGGCTCCTTCACACCATATAAGGCCGCTTGTGTGCATTTTATATTGTACTTGAAAAAGGCCACAATATGGCTGAAACGTTGTTACTGATGTTGGCAGAATAAAGATTTTTTGAATTTTTCACCTGGACTGGATGCTGCTCTCATTATTATGGACTTCGCAGATATAGTCCGGATGTGGGGCCTCTTGGTGGTAGATCTGTTTGCCACAAGACTAAACCAGAACATGGAGTTCTGTTCCCTCAACCCCAGGAAAAAGCCCTTGGCCGTGGATGCTCTCCTGATTCCCTGGAATTTCAGCCTGGTGCATGCCTTCCCTCTGGTTTCACGGATACCCCTAGTGGTAAGAAAAATCAGGGAAGGCGAGGGTCATCTTGATTGCCCCCTTCTGGCCCAGGAGACCTTGGTTCTCATGCCCGAGAAGGTCTGTGTCAGATCCATGGGTTTTATCTGAAATCCCAAACCTCCATATTCAAGTGCCGATATTGCATCCACAAATAACCGGCCTCCACGTGACGGCATGGAACTTGAAAGGTCACTTTTAGAAAAGAGAGGATTTTCCGCCATTGTCATATCTACCCTTCAGAGTAGGAAACGTTCTTATCCTTCTCAGTTGCTTAGGTAGAAGAGGGGGCACCAATAGGAAAGATTTGAGTTTCATCTGAGGGGTTTTGAATTAGGGTTATCTACTAGCCCCCTAAAGGTACAAGTATCAGCTCTCGGGGCCCTGTATAGTTGCTGTCAGGGGGTCCTCCGGTATCACACAATCAACCGAGCAAGAGGAGTGCGAACAATCCCAAGACCTTTATTATAGGCAAAACTAAAAAGGTCCATAAACAAACCACCACACTGAGGATACAATAGTCCAGAACACGAATGTAGTTCAGTAACAGGATAAATGTCCCATAAGATCAGTCCAATAATCCAGACGACAAAGGATAAAACAGAAGAAATCACTCCTTTCTCTCTGAAGTGCTGTACACCATGCTTTCCACACGGCAACTCACTTCTATCTCTCTGTTATGCTCAGACCCCCTCATCTCCAGGGCAGTCAGACCGGTTTGATGGCTTTCATCCCACTTCTGACCTGGGAAAGGTGCCTCAGGGATTAAGGCACTACAGGGGGTGACTCGCTGCATTTGGATAGCTGAGGGGTCATGAATGGACAATCAGGAGATGTCAGCAGGGGTTTCAGCCAAAAGGCTGACAATTGAGACTCTAGACAATATGTGGAATACACAGAATGATATCGGGCAGCAAGAGAACACCATGTTAATCAGTAAAATATAAATATGCACAAAATGATACCCACAGAACATATCACAACCTCTCCCCCCTCATAATAAGTGAGCACGCTATGAGGTCTACACAGACCTCTGGCCTGCTCACTTTAGTCCACATTGTCCAACTGCAATAGTCCCTTGTACAGTGGCAAGGCTGCTTCGGCCTGAGGGGTCTATGGTTCTTCTTGTCGAGACAGTCCATCGGCGTTCTGGTGCTGGCTTCCCCGCTTGTATTGGATGGAGAAGCTGTAGGGTTGTAGGGACAAGCTCCATCGCAGCAATCTTCCATTGTCTCCTGCTACGCGGTTCAGCCATGTGAGGGGGTTGTGGTCTGTAACAATTGTAAAGTCTTTGCCATACAAGTATGGCTGCAAATTTTTTAGCGCCTATACGATGGCAAGGCACTCCTTTTCAATAGTGGCATAGGCAACTTCCCGATCCAGTAGTTTCCGACTGGCAAAAGCAAACAGGATGGTCTTCTCCAGTGGCGTTCACTTGGCTAAGTACTGCCCCACTCCCAAAGGTGAATGCATCTGTCTGCACGAGAAACCTGCGCTTATAATCAGGGGCAGCCAAGACAGGAGCAGTGATGAGGGCGGTCTTTAGCGCTGAAAAGGCATCCTCACATGCAGTCGTCCACGTCACATTCCTAGGCATGTTCTTGCGGGTCAGGTCGGTTAGGGGCTTGGCCAAGGTGCTGAAATTAGGAACAAATTTCCGATAGTAACCAGCAGTTCCTAAAAATGCAAGTACCTCCTTTTTAGTCTGGGGTCAACACCAGTTGCTAATGGCTTCCACTTTGGCAGGTTCAGGCCTTAGGGTCCCACCCCCTACTCTATGCCCGAGGTACTGCACCTCAGCCATCCCTATTTGGCATTTATCAGGGCGAATGGTCAGTCCTGCAGTAAGGATACAGTCTAGCACTATGCCCAAGTGTTTAAATGTTCCTCCCAGTTGTGCTAAAAATGGCAATGTCATCCAAGTAAGCACAGGCAAAGTCCTGACATTGCTCTAACAGTCGATCTACCAGTCTCTGGAAAGTATCCGGGGCATTTTTCATCCCAAAGGGCATTCTCAGGAACTCAAAAAGCCCAAATGGAGTAATGAAGGCCGAGTGTCCTCCGTTAGGGGTATCTGCCAGTACGCCTTGCTCAAGTCTAACGTGGTCACAAATTGGGCACTGGCCAGACGATCCAATAAATTATCAATCCTGGGCATGGGGTAAGCGTCACTCTTGGTGGTATCATTTATTCGTCTGTAATCAACACAGAATCGTGTTGTACCATCCTTCTTGGGAACCAGGACAACAGAGAGGCCCAAGAACTGTGAGATGGCTGAAAACTCGCAGTCGTTTCATGTTCTCCAGTTCGTTCTTTATCATGCCTTGAACAGCCTCTGGAACCCTGTAAGCAGCCTGCTGGATGGGGCATTGTCCGGGGGTTTCCATATGGTGGCTGGTGAGAGTAGTCTTCCCCAGCTTGGAGGAGAAAGCAGCAGCCCTTGGCCTTAGTACGGTGAGAATATCGTCCTTTTGTATATCCGATAAATGGGAGCCCAGGGGCACTTGTTCCAGTGATCCTCCCGCTTGGGTGACCTGGAGAAGATCGGGGAGATACTTGTCATCGGCAGCATCACTAAGTGGGTGGCAGACGGCTAGAACAGGCAGAGATCGGTCGTGGTATTCTTTCAGCATGTTAATGTGGACGGTTTTCTGTCGTCGACCACTACAGTCCAGGGCAATCACGTTGTTAGTGTCATTAATTTTCTTGACGTGTGAACAAAATCTTTGGCACTACTGTAGTGACAATAGTGGTGCCTGAGAAGGATCCCAATCCGTATAGTGATATAATATAATCTCGGCACACACCAATATGATCTTATGATAGTGGTTTAATCAAAAATTCAAAGCCAGTACATACAGACGTTTCGGTCTAAAACACGACCTTCCTCAATGTACTGTAATATAGAACAAAATGTGTAAAAGACAAAAACAATATATGTTGGGCACAAAAATAAGTATATACAGATATTTATATGATATGAAAACGTATTGTATAATCATGAGCGAATGGGAGATTTTAATTAACATATAATGCTCAAAAACATCCATTGTTATCTCTTCAGATAGGTAACTTATAGAAGAATATATGCATTCAGAGGTATCTAGCAACCCTTATGTGGAGACCAGATCTTATAGGCAACAGAAATATACATACCAGTAACTGGCATTGAGAAGCCAGGTGATGATAGTGAGAAATAACCTGGGAACGATATTGTGGATCAAGTGAAATAACGGTTTTGTTGTATATAGAGTGAGCGGTGTCCAGAGGAAAAATTTGCATATACATACCACAGATTTAGCGCTAAAATTTGCGCTGCAGACTGTTGTCTGTAAGGGAGAAAGTGGCTAAGTGGTTTGGGTCAGAATAGCTAACCGCAAGTGAATCTAAAGGAGCGATTGAAAAATTAGGATGTCACTAATAATGGTCAGTGCTTACCGTTTGGTGAGCTGTGGAGGTACAGCGGCTGAGACGCGGTATGCCACCGCTTGTCATGGAGCGCTGGGATGTATGTGCTGCTGGTATAAGAAGCCAAAGCAGCGTGGGGTCCGGACCGGAAGTCCGTACCGGAAGTGGAGCGGCGTGCGCTTTAGCAGAGTGAATATGCGTTCCAAGACAGGAACCAGTATGGTGGTTGGCAGGAGAATGCTTTTGTGTAACACCAGCGCCATGTTGTGGTTGGAAAGAGGCAAGTGAGTGTAAGTGACAGTCCATAATGACTAAAAGGGTAAATAGATCATCCTGATTCTGGATGGTGAAAAGAATTCGTGTTCCCAGATTCGTGCACATAGGAGGCTTATTCACAATGGTAGATTCTGCAATAAAAATAGATAATCAGTATCGAGTATATTAAGATGTATGACATCTATACGATTGGGTAATAAAGGACAGATTATACAGTAAATTACATAATGTCATTGTGAGGAACTCAGCCGGCCGCCACACGGTAGCCCGGGTATCACAGCTTCTGATACCACCGCCGCTACCAAATGTGACGGACGATCCCTTTCCTCCCACGTCACCAATGGGACGTAACTCCACAGGTACAGCTCTCCGGCGCCCCCCTTTGTCTCTCAGGTCAGTAAGAGAACTGCACCTAGAGCAAATGGCCGCCGGGGAAGGTGTCCTGCTACCCACTGGGTATTCTAAGATTCGTGATCAGAGTAAAAGCATCAGCCCAAGATTAATTTTATGGTTTGATTTGCCTTAAGGGCGCACTAGATAATTACAGAAATATACAGTAAAGCTATACAATGCAATTACAATGGAATGGCAGTCAGAGTAAAAATACAACAATAATGTACAAGGCTTAAAGGTATTAGCTATAGATCAATATTACCGGGTTGTAGTATGGTCATGGGGAGGCATGGAGCTCTGCGTTCCCCAGGAAAGTCTTCATTTGCTGGACAGCCCCCAATGCATGTGCTGCAGCTCCATTTGGCAAGTCTGTCCTGGTGCTTCTGAGTGTGAAAAAGGGAATGAGAGACCAGTCTCTTCTTGGCTACAGCTTCCAAACCTGCTAGGCCCTTCCCCATTTGCTTTGAAGCCCGCATATTAACTGGCCTGCAATTCATATGGAGCAGGAAACAACGCCTTGAGCTTGAGCTAATTACCATACGACTGATCATCTTTTCAGACCCTGGCCTAAACCAATTAGCATGTAAAGGCCTATTGATTCATAGTGGACATCAAAGCTGGCCGTACTGAATATGCTAATAGGCCCTGTGTAGCTAAAAGTCTGTGGCTGTGTGAACTGACAAAATGGAGGCTGGTACAGGCCCTATACAAAATGGCGACAACCTTTTCCTTACACCTCCCTGCTTTTGAGGGCGCTAGGGGGTATCACATTCCTGTGTTCCCCCATGCGCCCTACCGCACCCTCTCTTTGGCTAGGGTGGCAGATCCACGAGGATTTCTGACTCTCTGTCCTCTCCTTCCTCTGGAAGGTTGCACACTGGGTGGGCATAAGCCTCCCGCTCATGATGGGCCTTCATCATGTTCACATGGAAGGCCTTCCTCCTTCCACGGGCGTGGTCCAGGGTGACCAGGTAGGTGACGGCGTTGAGCTGCTCGTGCACGAGGTGTGGACCCTCCCAGGCCGCCTGAAGCTTGTTTTGTGGTACGGGGACCAGTACCCACACCTTTTGACCCACCTGGTAGGTCCGCTCACAAGCATTCTGGTCGTACCATCGCTTCTGGTCAGCCTGAGCTTGGGCCATATTGTCATGCACCAGCCGTGTCAAGGCCATCATTCGGTCCCGGAAGCGCACGACATACTCAATGACCGACACTCCAGGGGTGGCTAAATCCCCTTCCCATGCTTCCTTCACCAGAGCAAGGGGCCCCCGTACACGTCGCCCGTACAGGAGCTCAAAGGGGGAGAACCCCGTTGAGGCCTGTGGAACCTCCCGGTAGGCAAACAGCAGGTTTGGGAGATACCGCTCCCAGTCTCTCCCGTGGGAGTCGACCAACATCTTCAGCATCTGCTTTAAGGTGCCATTGAACCGCTCACACAAGCCATTGGTCTGTGGGTGATACGGGCTGGCCACCAGATGTTGCACCTGTACCTGCTTACAGAGAGACTCCATCAGCTGCGACATGAACTGGGTCCCTCGGTCGGTGAGCATTTCCTTGGGAAACCCCACTCTGGAGAAAATCTCCAGTAAGGCAGTGGCCACTTTGTCGGCCCGAATGGACGACAAAGCTACCGCCTCTGGGTACCGGGTGGCATAGTCCACTACCGTTAGTATGAAGCATTTCCCGGAGCGGCTGGGAGTGGACAGAGGTCCAATGAGATCCACAGCCACCCTCGAGAAAGGCTCTTCGATGATGGGCAGAGTTACCAGTGGGGCTTTGGGGCGCGGCCCCGCCTTCCCCACCCTCTGACAGGTGTCACACGAACGGCAGTAGGCTATCACCTCGGTCCTCATTCCAGGCCAGTAGAAATGCTGAGCTAGCCTGGCCCTGGTTTTAGTGATCCCTAGGTGTCCGGCCATTGGAATCTCGTGTGCGATCCGCAACAATTCCGCCCTGAACGGATGGGGTACCACTAACTGTCGGTCCCTGGGCCATGCCTCCGGTGAACCCTGCTGGACCGTTACCCGGTACAGCCGTCCCTGGTCCCAGACCACTCGCTCGCGGTCGGACTCCAGGGGAGGCTTTGCCGCCTGTTCCTTGAGAGTCTTCAGGCTAGGGTCAGCTTCCAACGCTGCCTGAAATCCCTGACTAGATATGGCAAGAATTGATGAAACTGCCCTGTCCTCTGTCAGTTCCCCGGGATCTGTCTCCTGGCTACTGTCTGACTCGGCAGCCACTTGGTCAGAGAGGGGGAAACCGTCGGACCTCCGCGAGGCTCCTTGGGCTTCAACGCTCCCACTCCTGGTAACAGCGGCCACGACCGCTGAGACCACGGGTAGCGCCTGCTTTCCCTCCTCCTCTGACCAAGTCGCCGGGTCAGGCAGACTTCCCTGACTTCCTGACATCCCGGATGTGGGGAACTCTTGACCTGGGGTCCTACCTGGTGGCTCCTCTCCCGGGACGCCCCCTCCCCCCATGGCCTGTTCCTCTTCCTGCAGGGGCCCTAGACTCAGCAGGCTGGATTCACTTAGGGGCCCTACACTGCCCATAGCAGCCCCTCCCTCCACCTCTGAGCTCTCCCCTACAGCCTCCTCACCTGTCCTCACTGTGAGCCCTGTGTGTGTAGTGTCAGTGCATGGCTTACCATCAGGTTGCACTCCCTCCTCCACTGTTGGAGGCACATTCAATACATTAACATTAGCATTCACAGTAGAGTCATGACATTCTTGGGGAGCCGGACTTGGGGGTTCAGTGGCCACATACTGGGACACTAGCCGCCCCAAATGGGTCCCAAGCAACACATTTGCAGGAATATTCGGCGTTACTCCCACCTCCCGCATCCCCCTCCCGGCACCCCAATCCAAATACACCTTGGCAGCGGGCAGCGCCGGTTCAACGCCTCCAATTCCGGAGACGGAAAGGTTTTTCCCAGGTACCAAGTCTTGAAGGGACACCACCTCAGGGCGTACCAGGGTTCGTTCAGCGCCTGTGTCCCGCAGTCCCATGACCGCTGAGCGGCCGATGGTGACGGGTTGGTAATTGTCTAGGGACCTCCCACCACCCCCTCCACACACAAAACAGTGGACGGTTTCTGGGACAGGGATGGGGCCTTCTGGCGCTGGGGACATCCAGCCTTAAAGTGTCCTGGCTGATTGCAATTATGGCAACGTCTGGGTTCTGTTCCTGGCCTGGAGAGGGCAGCAGGGGGGTACACCCCTTGCACTCTGGGGCTGGATATGGGGCTGGGGCAGGATCGGGCTTACCCCCTCTCCAGGTGCTGCTGGCAGGCTTCTTTGGCTCCGGCGCCCTGTTGTTGGCATACTCGTCTGCCAGGGCAGCTGTAGCAGAAGCCCCCTTTGGTTTCCGGTCACGGAGGAACTGCTGGAGGTCCTCTGGGCAGTTCCACAAGAATTGCTCCACGACAAACAGTTCCTGGACCTCCTGACGGGTAGTGAGCTCTAGACCCGAGGTCCAGTGCTCCGCAGCTCTCAACAGGGCCCGCATGTGGTCGGTCCAGGTGTCCTTTGAACCCCGCTGCAGGCTCCTGAACTTCCTGCGGTACGACTCCGGGGTGAGGTTGTAGTGCTGGATCAGGGCCCGCTTGATGCTGTTGTAGTCCTGCTCCTCCCCGGCAGGTAAGTCCCCCAAAACTTCCAGGGACTTACCCCTCAAACGGGGGGTCAGGTACCTTGCCCACTGATCCGGGGCCAGATGATGTTGGAGGCATGTCCTCTCAAAAGCAAGCAGAAAGGAATCCAGGTCTCCATCCTTTTCAAGTAAGGGAAAGTCCTCCGCCCGGACCTTGGGAGCCCTTGTCTCCAGTGGGCCTGGTGCGTCCAGCGGGGGCCCGTGCTGAGCCATCTCCAGTCGGTGCTGGCGCTCCGCAGCTTCATGGCGTTCTGTAGCCTGCAACACACGTTCTGCATGCTCACGCTCTGCTGCTCTCTCTGCCGCTGCTTGCTCACGCTCTGCTGCTTTCTCTGCCGCTGCTTGCTCACGCTCTGCTGCTGTCTCTGCCGCCACCAGGAGTCTTTCATAGGCGGCGTCATTACCAGCCTCGAGCTGTGCCATAGCCGCTTGGAAAAGGGCCTCCGATCTGGACAGGCTGGGACGGGCAGGGGGTGGACAGTCCACTGTGAGACTGAGCACGGGGGTCGGGCTCCTTGGGGAGCCCTGGCTGAGCTCCCCCTCATCGGTATCGAACCCCTCATAGGCCACAGCATTGGCCTCCCCCTTTGCCCTACTCCTGGTGCCTTCCGCCATCTTGGGAACCTTTGGCTACTGAAACACAGCTGCAACCCTGACCTTGCACACAACTTGTTATATTTACACTCTGACCGTCTAGTGCTGGGCTGACCTTAAGACCCCAGCAGTGAAAGTACTGCTGGTAGTCTCTAGTGTCTGGGAGTAGGGGTCCCACGCACACTATTACTCTGATCCCACCGCTGCCACCAATTTGTGAGGAACTCAGTCGGCCGCCACATGATAGCCCGGGTATCACAGCTTCTGATACCACCGCCGCTACCAAATGTGACGGACGATCCCTTTCCTCCCACGTCACCAATGGGACGTAACTCCACAGGTACAGCTCTCCAGCGCCCCCCTTTGTCTCTCAGGTCAGTAAGAGAACTGCACCTAGAGCAAATGGCCGCCGGGGAAGGTGTCCTGCTACCCACTGGGTATTCTAAGATTCGTGATCAGAGTAAAAGCATCAGCCCAAGATTAATTTTATGGTTTGATTTGCCTTAAGGGCGCACTAGATAATTACAGAAATATACAGTAAAGCTATACAATGTAATTACAATGGAATGGCAGTCAGAGTAAAAATACAACAATAATGTACAAGGCTTAAAGGTATTAGCTATAGATCAATATTACCGGGTTGTAGTATGGTCATGGGGAGGCATGGAGCTCTGCGTTCCCCAGGAAAGTCTTCATTTGCTGGACAGCCCCCAATGCATGTGCTGCAGCTCCATTTGGCAAGTCTGTCCTGGTGCTTCTGAGTGTGAAAAAGGGAATGAGAGACCAGTCTCTTCTTGGCTACAGCTTCCAAACCTGCTAGGCCCTTCCCCATTTGCTTTGAAGCCCGCATATTAACTGGCCTGCAATTCATATGGGGCAGGAAACAACGCCTTGAGCTTGAGCTAATTACCATACGACTGATCATCTTTTCAGACCCTGGCCTAAACCAATTAGCATGTAAAGGCCTATTGATTCATAGTGGACATCAAAGCTGGCCGTACTGAATATGCTAATAGGCCCTGTGTAGCTGTCATGTGTGCATTGCCACGAAGATCGTCGCGGTTGCACATTCTGACTTCTCATAGCTGAGTTGCTGTTTCTTTGTGTTTGGCAGTTAGGGAGTTAATTCTGTCTGTGCTCAGTTCTGGGACTGGGTGCAGTTTCTCCCGGCTGCAATTAATTATTTGTTGATTGGTTTCCTTTAAATCTCTGGTTGTCTGTGTTGGGAGTTGCCAGTGAAATTCTTCATGCAGACCACAGATAGGATTGTATCTGTATAGACTTAAGTTAAAGAGCTCCTTAGTTGTTTTAAGCTCACCTTGCTTAGAGTTTAATATCCCAGATCATTTATGTTCCTTCTGTGTTTGAGTGTGTATGCAAGTCTGTGTTTTCTCCAGTCTGTCTAATATGTCTAATCTGTGTATTTAGCAGAGATCAGCCCATATTCCTTTGGTGGTAATCAGTATCCTTCTTAGGACTGATTACAGGGTTCAGGGACTGATAGGAGACAGGGTTAGGCTGGAGACTTGGACCTCTGAACCTTTATCAGTACCTCCAAGGTGAGGGATTAGTTAGGACCCCAGTTTAGGGTCAGGTTAGACCCCCGGTCCTCCTCTTTCCTGTGACAGTGTATCAAGTCCTCAAGATTAACCCTGAGTTCAACGGATATCGTGTCAGGTAAATCTATTCTATATTTACATGCTGATGTTGCTAATCTATATGTTGTATAGAGTGTTGTTCTTTTAAGAATAGTTTACTGACATCGTACACATATCATAAGACCGCGTGACATTTTCACTGGCCCATAAAATTATTCCCAGTTGCCATGGATCCAGTAGCCCAGCTGGCTCTGCAGTTGCAGGGATTATCCATGGAGCTGACGGACATT
>JARQOD010000003.1:521834723-521899950 GCA_033576555.1 Oophaga sylvatica | reverse complement strand
GTTTTCAGGTTTATTATAACCCTTGCCTTCCCTGATGGTTTCTTCACAATGAAGATACGGGAGTAATGGCCTTTTCCTCGTTCGTTCGACGGAACTGGTGAAATTGCACCTGAGGCTATCAATTGTTCGCAACTCCGTAACAACTAGGGTTTGATTCTCCTGCGAAGGAAGTGAGGTTACTCTGAACAATGGAGGAGGGGAAGTCTCGAAATCTATTAGAAGACCTTCTTTTAATACATTTAGTACCCAGCGGCTGTTGGTAATTTTTTGCCAACTGCGCCAAAATCTCGAGAGTCTCCCCCCCACCGGCTCGGAGTCATTGTTTTTCTTGTTGTCCCTGATTGGGTACAAGGATGTTTTTAGGCTTCCCCTTGGTATGACTCCATCTTCCTGTCTTCCCCTTACCCCTATACTGAGGGGGTTGAGACTGGAAGGGTCGAAAAACACGCTTTTTCGAGGTCTTTGCTCTGGAAGAGCTTTCTTTCTATCAGTGGCTTTCTCCAAGATTTCGTCCAGGACCGGCCCAAAAACGTAGTCCCCTTGAAGGGGATGGAGCACAGTTTTATTTTGGAGGTGACATCTCCACTCCACATTTTGAGCCAGAGCGCTCTCCGAGCTGAGTTTGTTTGGACCAAATTTCTTGCCGCAATACGAATGGACTCCATTGAGGAATCAGCTAGGAACCCCGCTGCCTTATGGAGAATAGACAGGGAGTCTAATATATCAGCTCTCGGAGTACCCTGGGAAACGTGGCTTTCCATTTCCTGGAGCCAGCGATGGAGAGATCTGGCAACGTAGGTGGACGCTATATTACATTTCAGGGATGAAGTGGAGGTGTCCCAAGATTTTTTGAGGAGACTTTCAATCTTCCTATCCATGGGGTCCTTTAACTGAGACGAATCCTCAAAAGGAAGTACCGTCTTTTTTGCCACTCTTGCCACTTGGGAATCCACCTTGGGAATATCCCACTTGATTAAATTTTTATCAAGTGGAAAACGATTTTTCAATTCTGCAGGGGTCGTGAGACGTTTTTCCGGAAGGTCCTACTCCCGCTCTATCATGTCCGATAAGCTTTTATGCACTGGAAAACCTACCGACTTCTCCATATGAGACCCGCCAAAGAATTCATCCTGTATTGAATGAGAAACTGGTTGGTCCTCTAACCCCATGGTACTCCGCACAGCATTTACGAGCTCTTCAGTATATTCGGAGGAAAACAGAAATTTCCTGATTTCCGCCACATTATGTAGTAAGGGATTCTCCCATTTAGATGAGGATGATCCTTGTGAAAAGTCAGAATCTGAATCTGAAAGCTCTGGCTGGAATTTACTCTTTTTTGAGGGAGGCGGACCAGGTGAGGGTGGATTAGGCGGTGGAGATGTTAATGCGGCTATGGAGGTTTGTACCTCCTGTTTAATTAGGACAAGCATTTCGTCTAATAGCGAGGGGTGCTCTGCTCTGACCACCTTATCAGTACATTTTTGGCAGAGCTTTTTATCCCAATTCGGTGGTAATTTTAGTGAACACATAATGCACTTATTTCTTTTTATTGAGGATCTCTGGACGGAACCTTCTCCCTAAAATTAGAGGGAGAGGGGTATATTTTACAAAGGTACCAGGAGCCTCTTAAAGGGGGACCCATCCCAATACCTACAGTAGCTGGGGGAGCGCTGGCTCTGCAGCTGCAGGGCTGGACGTCTCCATAGCGGGTTTCAGCCGAAAGGGCGCTTACCTGCAGACGTCTTCTGGCAGCTTTATATACGTCTGTATAGCGGCTGCCCAGCGCTTCAATATCCCCCTCCCCCTCCGGTCCCAGCACAGGCCAATGGAGCGAGTGCCTGCGTTCTTCCATGTGGAGTGTATGACCCGGAAGTGTCCAGGAGCCTCTGCCTCCACTTCCGGGTCAAGCGACGCGCAAGGAGGGGGAGACGCCGGAGGGCTGCGGGAGGCCTCCGGCGGGGGGAGCCGGCACTCTTTACCCCCTGAGAGGGCGCAGGGAAGCCGGCTCAAAGTGGTCCCGAATCCAGGAGACGGGAGCAGGACCGGAGGAGGGAGGCGCGAGGCCCCGACCACCGCTGCCCGGCAAGAGGGTGAAGATTCCCTGTATCTAAGGTACTGCTGCAAAAAGCCGGCCACGCAGCATACGATCTCTCCGTGCCCCAAGGGGGACAGGAATACACTGACGAATGGGAGTGGGAGGGGTTTTTAACCTCTATGTGTTCCTGTCCCCCAATAGGGAAAGAGGACAACCTCCTATGCTGTCGTGGAAGGCTACTGGAGAAAAATCATTTTTGTAAAAAAAAAAAAAAAAGATTTTTTATTTTACGGCTGTACGTTATAAACTTTAGTGAAACACCTGGGGGTTAAAAGTTCTCACCACATATCTAGATAAGTTCCTTGAGGGGTCTAGTTTCCAAAATGGTGTCATTTATGGGGGTTTCCATTGTTTAGGCAGATCAGGAGCTCTCCAAACACGACATGGCGTCCAGCCAATTTTGCGTCGAAAAAGTCAGACGGCGCTCCTTCCCTTCCAAACTCTGCCATGCACCCAAACAGTGGTTTACCCCCACATATGGGGTATCAGCGCACTCAGGACAAATTGCACAATAACTTTTGGAGTCTTGTTACCCTTGGAAAAATAAAAATTGGGGTGAAAAGATCATTTTTGTGGAAAAAATATGATTTTTAAATTTTACGGCTCTACGTTATAAACTTGTGTGAAGCACTTGGGGGTTCAAATTGCTCACCAAAGATCTAGAAAAGTTCCTTAGGGGGTCTAGTTTCCCAAATGGGGTCATTTGTGGGGGATTTCCACTGTTTAGGCACATCAGGGGCTCTCCAAATGCAACATGGCATCCAATCTCAATTCCAGCCAATTTTGGTTGGAAAAAGTCAAATGGTGCTCCTTCGATTCCGAGCTCTGCCGTGCGCCCAAACAGTGGTTCCCCCCCACATATGGGGTATCAGCGTACTCAGGACAAATTGGACAACAACTTATGTGGTCCAATTTCTCCTGTTACCCTTGGGAAAATAAAAAATTAGTGACTAAAAGATAATTTTTGTGGGAAAAAAATAGGATTTTTTATTTTCATGCCCGGGCATTATAAACTTGTGTGAAGCACTTGGGGGTTCAAAGTGCTCACCAAAGATCTAGATAAGTTCCTTAGGGGGTCTAGTTTCCAAAATGGGGTCACTTGTGGGGGGTTTCCACTGTTTAGGCTCATCTGGGGCACTGCAAACGGAACATGACCCCCATCAACGTCTGCACTCCAAAACGTTACTACTTCCTTTCCAAGCCCTGCCGTGCACCCAAACAGTTCCCCCCCCCCACATATGGGGTATCAGCGTACTCAGGACAAATTGGACAACAACTTTTGGGGTCCAATTTCCTTGGGAAAATTCAAAAATTTGGGACTAAAAAATAATTTTTGTGGAAATTTTTTTTTTTTTTCACACCCAGGCATTATAAGCTTTTGTGAAACACTTGGGGGTTCAAAGTGCTCACAACAGATCTAGATAAGTACCTTAGGGGGTCTAGTTTCCAAAATGGTGTCACTTGTGGGGGTTTCCACTGTTTAGGCGCATCAGGGGCTCTCCAAACACGACATGGCGTCCAATCTCAATTCCCGCAAATTTTAGTTTGAAAAAGTCAAACGGCGCTCCTTCCCTTACGAGCTCTGCCGTGTGCCCAAACAGTGGTTTTCCCCCACATATTGGGTATTGGCGTACTCAGGAGAAATTGCATAACAACCTTATCTGTCCATTTTCTCCTTTTACCCTTGTGAAAATAAAAAAAAAGTTTGTAAAAGATCATTTTTGTGGCTAAAAAGTTAAATATTCATTTTTTCCTTCCACGTTGCTTTAGTTCCTGTGAAGCACCTGAAGGGTTAATAATCTTCTTGAATGTGTTTTTGAGTACCTTGAGGGGTGCAGTTTTTAGAATGGTGTCACTTTTGGGTATTTTCTGCCATATAGACCCCTCAAAGTGACTTCAAATGAGAGGTGGTCCCTAAAAAAAATGGCTTTGTAAATTTTGTTGTAAAAATGAGAAATCGCTGGTCAACTTTTAACCCTTATAACTTCCTAACAAAAAAAAAATTTTGGTTCCAAAATTGTGCTGATGTAAAGTAGACATGTGGGAAATGTTATTTCTTAACTATTTTGTGTGATATATTTCTCTGTTTTAAGGGAATAAAAATTCAAAGTTTGAAAATTGCAAAATTTTAAAAATTTTCGACATATTTGTGTTTTTTTCAAAAATAAACGCAAGTTATATCGAAGAAATTTTACTTCTAACGTGAAGTACAATATGTCACGAGAAAACAATCTCAGAATCGCGAAGATCCGTTGAAGCGTTCCAGAGTTATAACCTCATAAAGAGACTGGTCAGAATTGTAAAAATTGGCCCGGTCATTAACGTGCAAACCACCCTTGGGGGTGAAGGGGTTAAGTTGCGCGATGTTATGGCCGGATGTTATGAAATGATTGGGGATTGGGAGAAGCAGATTCTTACATCTAATCGTCGACTTGTGCTTAGATATACGGTCTTTTATGACCTGTGTAGTCTCACCCACATACATTAAGCCACATGGGCATTTAATAAGATAGATGACAAAGCTGGAGTTGCAGGTGAAATATCCTTTGATTTCATATCTTTTGCCTGTCTGCGGATGGAAAAATGCATTGCCTTTAGTGATATTGTTGCATTGCATGCATTGTAGACATGGGAATGTCCCAAATTTGGGGTTCATAATGAAACGCTGCTGTTTCGGTGGGTGAGAAGGGCCGATGTCTGCTCTGACTAGATGGTCTCTGATGTTCCGAGGTCGACGGAAACAAGGGAGAAAAGGTTTTGTGAATTCCTTAATGTTAGGATGTGCTGTATTAAGTAGGTGCCAGTGGCGACGTATAATCGAGTGAAGTCGATAGGCTATGGGGTGGTAGTCATGAATGAATGGAATTCTGTCTCGAGTATCGGATCTAACAGAAGTGGGGTGATCTATATTGTTAAGAGTGTGTTCAGGATAGCCCCTAACTCGGAATATGGAACGCATTTCTTCGGTGCGTATGTCCCTTGTTGTTGTGTCCGAGACAATCCTTTGGACCCTTTTTAATTGAGACTTTGGGATCGAGTTTTTCATTTTGATGGGGTGGAAACTCTCATAGTGTAGAAGACTGTTACGGTCTGTTGGTTTAAGAGTGTGTTCAGGATAGCCCCTAACTCGGAATATGGAACGCATTTCTTCGGTGCGTGTGTCCCTTGTTGTTGTGTCCGAGACAATCCTTTGGACCCTTTTTAATTGAGACTTTGGGATCGAGTTTTTCATTTTGATGGGGTGGAAACTCTCATAGTGTAGAAGACTGTTACGGTCTGTTGGTTTAGTGTATAAATCAGTTGACAATTTGTTATCAGTAACTCTTAGGATAAGTACGTCCAAAAAATTGGCACTATTTATGTCAAACGTCATTGTGAAGTCCAAGCCTGGCCAAGAAGTGCACAGGAAGGAGAAGAAGGTATTCAGAGAGTCTGGTGGGCCATTCCAAATGCAAAAAACGTCATCAATGTATCTTTTCCACATCATGGCGTGTGTGCGGAATAGATCATTGGCGTATATCATGCTCTCCTCATAATGGGCAACGTAGCAATTAGCATACGGAGGTGCTGTATTCGAGCCCATTGCGGTCCCTTTGGTCTGTAAGTAATATGTATCACCGAATAGGAAGTAATTCTTAGATAGTATGATGGTGAGTAACTCACAGCACATGTTGATTTGGCCTGGAGTAAATGTTGAGGATTCAAGGAGCCTACGCACAGAGAGAATGCCCTCTTTGTGTGGTATGGATGTATAAAGATCCTTTATATCAAAGGTAACGAGTAGGGCTTCCTCAGGAATACAATCGAGGTTGTGTATTATATTAAGGAATTCACCCGTATCTAATATGAAAGAGGAGGTTTGTTTGATGAGCGGTGTTAGAATTTTTTCCAAATATTTGGCTATTGGAGAAAAAATTGATTCTGTGGAGGCAACTATGGGCCTCCCCGGTGGGTTGGATAGGCTTTTGTGCACTTTTGGTAGTACATAAAAGACTGGAGTGATGGGGAATTTCTTTTGTAGATAGTCGCCAGTCTTAGTGTCAATGGTGCCCTTTATGACATATTTTGAAATGATCGCCTGGATGTCAGATTTAATCTCATTTGTGGGATCACGGTCTAGTTTTCTATAGACTGTATTATCATTCAACTGTCTATGTATTTCTCCAAGGTACATCGCTCTGTCAAGTACGACAATAGCTCCCCCTTTGTCTGCCGGTTTTACTATGATATTTTTATCTTCCTGTAGGTTTCGTAAAGCCTGTTGATCTAAAGAGGTCATATTGGATGGGAAAAATAATTTTTTTTTTTTTTTACGGTCATACCAGGTTTTTCAAGGAATCGGAGTTTTTGAATGAACCTCCAAAAAATGTTGTACCTGTGGGATCCTAGATCACGGGGCTAAAACTATCAAATGTAACAATACTGGTGAGGTCTTTGAGATTTCACAAAGGCTCAACTGTAGCAGTGATTATGTCGTATATGTCATCACATGCAGTTGCGGTTTGCAATATGTGGGACGCACTGTGCAGACACTGCGGTCCCGCATTAATGGTCACAGAAATAGAGCTAAAAACGGGTTTTTAAAACAGTCTCTCAAGGCATCTGCTAATTAAACATAACAAAATTTTCAACATAAAAGTAACTCCGGTGGAACAGATACCCTCTGGTGTTGCAAATAGGAATGCTCTTTTAAACCGGAAAGAAACGTTTTGGATATATCGTCTGGGAACATTATATCCAAATTGATTGAATGATATCATAGAGAGAGTTTGAATGTTTTTGTTTTTTTTCTTTCTTCTTGCATCTATGTTGTCAAAGTTGGTGGGTGTGCTCCTGAACTTGGTCCACTCCCTAAATCAAGTGTCTGAGACTGGGATAAAAGGTTTGCCACTATATATAAGTGTTACTGAATTTTATATTATTAGGATTTGTACTGTGTTTTTATGATACCTGGTGAAGGATATATATTGTATCTGAAACGCGTTGTATCTCCATTTTAACTTATTAAATAAAAAAATATGAAATGTTATCTTTGGATGTGAGTCCTGGGAAGCACTGCCATTCATGGGCTGGATGTGCCTTTCTTGATTTACTCATCCTGTGTGAGCCTGAATCTGGCTCTTTCACTTGGATCCACCCGAAGCAAGCTGCAAGCCCTGTCTATTGAAAAGTATCCCAGAAGGATTTTTGAGGATACACAATCTAAAGCCATATTAGTCTTCTATCAGGTGAGTGCATAAAATTGTGCACACTTTAAAGACTATAATATTGTTTTTACGCACTTAGGGCGCCACAATTTGTCTATTCTTCTCTCCCAAACAGGGTTTTTTTTTTTTGTAGACAGCTACATGTTGAAATGGTTCCTCAATTATGGGCAGGGATTGCATGGGTACCTTATGTCGAGCTCCTGGATGCCGCATTCGCTGGCACATATCGCAGGTGCGGCAATAATGAGCTACTGACTGCGAGAGGCCAGGCCAGTAAAAACTTTGGGTGAGTCTCTTTTCAGTCCTTTTCCTCCCTTGATGCCCAGCCAAGGGGATGTCAAGGGCCAGTTGGACTAGCTGTGCCCTGTACTTCTGAGGGACAACGAGTTGCCTGGTTGTTGGGTCAGGGTGGCCCTTGTCACTGCCTTTTGTTACACGATAATACAGTCCGTTTTCTCGAGTGAAGGCATCCCCATTATCTCCCACGCGCCCAGTTTCTGCCCCTAACCTAAGGGCTGCTAAGGTCGTGTCACCCTCTATTTCTCTCCTAAACTCCTCTCTATCCCAAGCCTCTCCCAATGTAGTAGCAGGGAACGTGTTGCTTACCAACTCTGATGCGGTTCGTGGTGGTTGCTCCCCGGTGAGGTCCGGATGTCGTAGTGCTTGAAGGGCCTGTAGTCAGGTGACTGCTTCCACAAATTGGCACTGTAACTCCCCAATGTCGTTCCCAAGGAGGATATCTGCAGGAAGTCTTCCCATAACTCCAATCCAACACAGTTTTTCTCCACAACCATAATCCAAACGCACAGAAGCTCGCTGTATATATTTGCGGGCACCCCCCGCCAGGACAATGCGAATTCCCGGGCCCTGGTGAATTGCATTGGGTCGAACCACACGGGGGTCAGCGATAGTCAGGAATGCACCCGTGTCTCTAAATCCTGACACTTTGTATCCATCAATTAAGACATACTGCAGGTGGCGTTGCCGTTCCTCTGGGTAGCTAAAGGACAAAGGCCGGAGTCCGTACACTCCAGTAGGGGTATCTATGGTGCCGTGGTCGGTGGTCCACTCTGGTGGGGGTGGTGGTAGCTCTTCCTTAGGCGGGATGGAGTGCACAAGATGCACTGGATGAGGTGGGGCTCCCTCCTAATCCTTGAGGGACAGCCGGATTGCAAATGCCCATGTTGCCCACACCCATAACATCTCTCTGTGATACCCCCACATCGTGGTCGGAACTGTTGGGGCCCAGGATTGTGAGGCGTGATTGTCATTGGCCTGTGACTAGGTGGAAGGGCAGATATAATCGGAGGGGGCCGGGGCGCAGAATCAGGCTGTGGTTTATTGTCCAGAAGCCCCCTCCATTGCGGTTGTATAGTAAGGGCTTCATCGGCCAGGGCTGCAGCTCTATCCATGGTACGCGGCATGCGCTCCCGGACCCATTCCCGTACTTCTGCGGGGCACTTGGCAAGAAATTGTTCTATAAGGAACGCCTGTATAACATCTTCCACAGTAAAGGCGTTTTCTGCTTCCAGCCATCTCCGACATGCCTGGGACATCTTATGTGCATACATCCTAAACGATCCCCCCGTGGTGCATGGGATGTCTCGGAACTTTGCCCTATATGAGTCTGGGGTCATAGCATGGTACTCCAGGATAGTCCGCTTTACAATGTTATAATTCCCGATTCCGCTGTGAGTCGATGGTTCGGTAAGCCTCCGCCATGCTACCGTTCAAGAGTCCCACTAACAAACGCATCCAGCCAGAGTGGGGTACCTTCATCACAGTACACTGCTGCTCAAAGTCCTTGAAGAACCCCTCCACATCTCCGGAAGCTTCATCAAATGGCTTAAAGTCTGTCCTGGTGATCCGTACAGGCTCCCAGATCATTGGGTTTACACTCCACATTGCATTACTCCCTCTTTCAAGCTCCATTGCTTGTTGTCTCCACTGTGCCTGGCGGGCAGCCTCTTCCTTATACTCCTGAGAGACGTCTGGGCCCAGAACCGCCATTTCTTCTTCGTACCACACCAACCACTGGCTTTTTGGGGTGGGGATCCCTGTCTCCAGTGCTTGTCCTTCAGACATCTGGGAGGAGGTGGCCTGGCTAGCACCCACCAGTAGGTCAATTAAGGCTCCTTTAGTCAGTCCCTGGTAGTTCAGGCCCAGGTCGCTGGCTCTCTCCTGTAAACTGGATACAGTCCAATTTCTGTACTCACTCCGTGAGTGGTTCTCCATTGGGTTAGGCTCTGTTGATCCCACTGCTGCCACCAGTTGTCACGGGGTCCTTCTCCGGTATCACACAATCAACAGAGCAAGAGAAGTGCGAACAATCCCAAGACCTTTATTATAGGCAAAACTAAAAAGGTCCATAAACCACCACACTGAGGATACAATAGTCCAGAACACGAATACAGTTCAGTAACAGGATAAATGTCCCAGTAGATCAGTCCAATAATCCAGACGACAGAGGATAAAACAGAAAAAATCACTCCTTCTTTCTCTCTGAAGTGCTGTGTCTGTACACCATGCTTTCCACTTCTACCTCTCTGTTGTCCTCAGACCCCCTCCTTATCTCCAGGGCAGTCAGACCGGTTTGATGGCTTTCATCCCACTTCTGACCTGGGAAAGGTGCCTCAGAGATTAAAGCACTACAGGGGGTGACTCGTTGCATTTGGATAGCTGAGGGGTCATGAATGCACAATCAGGAGATGTCAGCAGGGGTTTCAGCCAAAAGGCTGACAATTGAGACTCTAGACAATATGTGGAATACACTGTTCTGTCCCGACATGAGGCGAATGGAGATATAGTTGATTGGAGCTGGGAGAGTTTACCTTCCTTCCGCTTCCTCATGCAGAGCAGACAGGACCAGTGCTGTTCAGCGTCCGGAGAGATGATGCACATCAGGGATTGTGAAGTCCAGACTTGTTTATTTGGAAATCTGGACATACAGCTTATGATTGGTATACAGTAACTTCTCCAGAAATGCAGGTGAAAACGAGGTGCAGGAAGATGTAGCACCAAGTATGGTTGCAAGTGTGAGCAGCAAGAGAGTGTAGGTGATGGTGGTGGTGGTCGAAAACGGATGCCTTTCACAGCTCGGTGCAAAGCGTGTCTCTCCCATAAAGAACTAACAAAGCAAATGGCTGCTAACAGGAAGAAGCAGTGACCTCAGCACAGGAAGTGAAAGGCATGTACCAGAATTAATTAGTTACAGGCTGCCACACAGAAAGGGCCACCAGGTGACAGCAGAGAGCATGCAAGAATAGATTATACACAGCATGGAAAATAATACAATACAGAAACCAGACAAATGGAACAGCACATACACAGATTGATATCGGGCAGCAAGAGAACACCATGTAAATCAGTAAAATATAAATATACACAAAATGATACCCACAGAACATATCACACCATCAGAAAAGGAAATCCTGAAAACAAGACCTGTTGGTTGGCCTTGAGGACTGGAGTTGGGGAACACTGCTTTAGAAGGACGTAGATCTGGGGGATTTATTCTGACGGAATAAAGGCTGAACTGGATGGACAAATGTTTTTTGGCCTTGCTGACTATGTTACTACTACTTAGTCCTCTCCGTCTACATTCTATAGACACTATAGATTAGATATGGGTGCTTCTCCTGATCTCACCTTTGGAAGAAGGATGCTTCAGGCTGTAGTCCCTCCCTAGATTATATTTTGTTTCGATCTCTGTAATTCTTTTGTGGTACTGTCATGGGTGATCGAACAAAGTCCTTTGTTACTTACCGGTAACGAGATTTTTCAGAACCCATGATAGCACCTTTGTATTCCCTCCCATCACGTGTGTGAGCACTGCCTTTTAGAAAAGTATGTTTATTTGTGATACTGTCTCCACCGCATCAGTACTGTGGTTCCTGTGTGGTCCGCAGTATGATGATGGCTGGTAACAACTCCCAGTATCTCCTTACAGTTAAGAACATACTGGGAGTTTTTGGATTGTAGGTTCATGCGACACAATTGTTTATGGGCTGCCTTGACATTACAATAGATCATTGATCAAGGGGAAAGCACGTTCATGAAACGTGCGTCAGGGTGTCTGTGGTGTCGCGGACGGGTGGTTTACAGCATCATGGGTAAGCTATATTTTGCATCTCTTTTCATTAGGTCAGATTAAATATGTTATTATATGCACTTGCTTATTAACTTATATACCTCCGGCCTTTTGTATTACCTGCAGCCTGATCATGTTCCGCTTCACCACTCATTTTGACTTGAATTACTTCCTCTATTTCCGAATTCCTCATATATGCATCATGGTAATTTTTAAAATTTTAAAACAAAACATGAATTAATGTGTATTTTGTTTAATAAAATTTATTTATTTTTACATCTTTATTATTGTTCTTTTTGAGTGGTGTCATTGGATACTTGTTATCCACTTTTGCTTTTATATGTTTATAAAGCACCCATTTACATTTTTCATGATGTGGATACTGATTTGATTTAAAGTCTCTTTATATTCAGGATATGTTTGTGGATATTTGTTATTAGTGTACTAAATGGTGGTTGTGACAACAGTACATGAATACACCATCAGACCCACCATCAGTTTTGTGCAAGCTGTATTTGCCCCATGATAAGCGCAAAACCTCTGAAACGTATCCCTTTATCTACAATGGATGTCTGTTTTTTTCCATTAGGGTATCTTCCAACTGCTGGGCACTTTCATTGAAACCAAATAGCCCCCATTGTAGTTAAACTATATTCATTTCAATGACTGTAATATGGGTTTGACATTAAAATTACAGCTCTGGCCAAAAAATTAAGAGAGCACAGCAGTTTTATAAAAATCAGTTCTCTACATGTCTGACAGCCATTCCATTCCAGTGTCAGTTGAATTCCAACCAGAGTACACCTCATTCTACTTAATGTGCTTCTGATTAGGTGATCACCTGAACCAAATCTCATTTAACGAAGGAAAGTATAAAAAACACTGCTGTGGTGTTCACAATCCTCTTGCAATAGAACAAGCAGGAAGGCAAAACAAGTGCTAGTAATATCCCAAAAGTAAAAGGAATGAAAAAAATATCTTTTCAACTCCTTTGGCATGGTTAAAAGCCAAGTCTTGAGTGAGGAAAAGAAGGGCTCAATTCTGGCTTTACTAGCAGAGGGATACAGTGAGCGTCATGTTGACTCCATCCTTAAAATTTCTAAGACAGCAGTCCATTACAACAAAGTCAAGCAGCAGACATTGGGGACAACAAAGGTACAGACCGGCAGAGGGCGAAAACGACTCTCCACTGACCGGGATGACCGTCATCTTATTCGATTGTCACTCAGCAACCACAGGTTGACATCAAGTGACCTACAAAAGCAATGGCAATTGGCAGCTGGGGTGAAGTACACAGCAAGAACAGGTCGTAACAGGCTCAAACACCACATCAAATCCCTGTCATGGTCAGCCCAATCTCCAGACCTGAACCCCATTGAAAACCTCTGGAATGTAATCAAGAGGAAGATGGATAGTCACAAGCCATCAAACAAAGAAGAGCTGCTTAAATTTTTGTACTAGGAGTGGCATAAGGTCACCCAAAAGTAGTGTGAAAGACTGGTAGAAAGCATGCCAAGACGCATGAAAGCTGTGATTAAAAATCATGGTTATTCCACAAAATATTGATTTCTGAACTCTTCCCGAGTTAAAACTTTAGTATTGTTGTTTCTAAATGATTATGAATGGTTCTTAGCATTATTTGAGGTCTGCAAGCACTGCATTTTTTTGTTATTTTGACCATTTCTCATTTTCTGAAAATAAATACAAAATTTATTGCTTGGAAATTCGGAGACATGATGTCAGTAGTTTATAGAATAAAAGAGAAATTTACATTTTACTGAAAAATATACCTATAAAGAAAAAAATCAGACAAACTGAAAATTTTGCAGTGGTCTCTTATTTTTTGCCAGAGCTGTATATGACATCAGGGATGAATATCGCCTTTTTTCCCCCGTATTGTGTAAATGGTCCTCAAAAAATGATTTTATATCTAATTTTGAAATTGCACTCCCTAAAGTACACTATTTTTTTTTCTGCCATTTTTTGGTGAATAAGGTAACAATTCTTGTGGAAGTGGTCATGAGGGTATGTGCACATGATCAAGAGTTGCTGTGGGTTGGACGCTGCGTACTTGTGCAGCGTCAAACCCGAAGCGGCCAGATGTTACAGCATAGTGGATGGGATTTCTAGAAGTCCATGTCCATGTCCACTATGCGTCCACACACGCCCGTGGCTCCCTCGCGGAGATGGACTTTCCAGAGTGCAGCATGTCAATTTCATCGATAGAATGTATTGAACGGGGTGAATTCACACGGTTCAGTGATCACGTGCGGATTTACCAGCGTTCAATAGACGGCAGCACCTTGGACACAGCGAACATGCCCTGCGTCCAAAGTGATGCTACTTCCAGATAGTGTGCAACTAGGTCTCAAAGCTCATTACCTAACCAATCGGTGCCGGAGGAGGAAGGTGCTTTAGAGGTCCTGTTACCTCAATATGACCCATTCCTTTTCTATGGGGTTGAGGGCATCACTGCCTAGGGCACGAAAATACCTTGTCCCAGCCCTGCACATGACATACAATTATGCCGGGTTGTCCTCTTTGAAGCGAGCTCAGGCAGAGGCATTGTCTGTTTGAGCTTGTTCAAATAAACGTATTATGCGCTCGTGTGCTGTCCATATGCAAAACTGCTGGCATACCGACAATGCACTGACAAATACAAGTAAATGTGGTAGCGATTCTATGCACAGGCCAATGGTCTGCAGGTAAAAAAAAAAAAATCTCAGTATGCACTACTGTGATCCATATTCTGGATCAGAGTTGCTCACTACATGTCACTGGGTGCGTAAAATATCAGATCACTTATAGGTTACCATTCGCATGTCATGCATTTTTCACGCCCATGTGAATCCAGCCATAATTCAGCCAGCATTGGCTCCAACAGCAGTGGGTGGATCTGAGCTCTGCTCGCTGCTGTTAACTTCTTAAATGCTGCAGTCTCCGAAAGCTGTATTTAATGCGCGGGAGCCAGGCAGGTACGATTACAGAATGCTGATGGGATGCTATGGCTGCAGATTGTCTGCTGAAACACCCCCTCCCCCGGCCTGGAACTTCTGTGAAGTCCTGTATATAGTTGGGCTTCATAGAAGAAAAACTCTTGAAAATATAGAAAGATGAAATATGGAGGAATAGTAATAGCCTCACATTTTATGCAGAAACATTAGAAAACCGCTGTTCTGTATTTGTTTAATTCTGAAGGATAAACTCAGATCTACCACTATTCTTTTGTTAAAGCAGAGCATCGGACATCAGAAGTTCACACAATTAGTTTAGACGACATAATAGGTTCACACCCTTGAAAGTTTACGTTGTCACTTTGCCTTCCTTACATCACGCACTTAATAATTTTTTAATTATCTAATGAGACATGATATTCTGGTAAGAGGGAGAAATCAGAGACAAGATACTTGAGTAAGGTGAGATCTTGTATATTCCATGAGAGATGGAGAGAATCCTTCGGGTTGACACACCAAGCCATTTATTCAGTCAATCTCCTTGCAACCCCATGTCATCCAAAATCGTAATGTACATTATGCGGTGCCCAAAACGTAAGATGCCAGTCGCTACCTTCAGGCAGGACCACATCAGTGCATTTCTGGGAAAGGTCCTCCTGTATCTAAAGACCAAGTGGTCCATCAATCTACCTCTAGAGCCACAATTGCTCCTCTTCCAATATATTAAACTTGACACCAGGTATTTACCTTGGGAACTCTAACCTCTCCCAACATCTTGTTAGAGGACAGATAAGCCCATACACATTAGATGGCTGTCAGCTGTACAATGGTTCTGTCAATTGTTCTGTGCATGGAAGAGATGACCAAGCAGGAGTCAGAAATGCCAGGTCCTTAACTCTTTCGAGAATCAATTGCCTGGGGTACCCTACAAATTAGATTGTAGGTCGAACCCATTGATATCGGTGGCTTTGGGTGACATTATTCTATTGTGTATGGGGGGAATTTAGCGAATTTCTTATTTGGCCAATCTGTGTAAAATAAAGTGGATGAGTTTATTTATATGGGCGCAGATCACAACAAAACACAAGTGACACAGGTCTCTGTAATAAAGATTTTCTGTATTGAATATCAACAAAAGCAAGGATGAAAAACATCATAGATGTTGGTTTGAAATGACTATCATGTATAAAATTTCCACAGGTCCCCCCCAATATATTCTCAAGAAGCTTTACTGCCAACATTCATGTTCAGGTGAATTGGAGTCTCACTTAGCATTAAACAGACTCCAAAATGTCACTTCTCTGCTCTGAGAGTTTACTTGGGGTATACGGTAACCACGTCATAGCCTTCCGGTGGTGTCATACGTTCCCGGGCATGCTTTTCACAGTACATCTTATCCTCGACAAAAAAGTGCCCCTTCTGTTTGAGATTGACTCCACAGTCAGTGCAAACATAGCATTCAGGGTGACGCGGCTTGTCTCGGATCTTCACAAAGATTCCCTGAAAAACACAAAACCAATGTTACTGAAAAATATCATTCCTAGAAGGTAAAGTCAAAGGGTTGTCCCCTTTCAAAAACTTTTGCCCATAGCCTCAATTACTAGATAAAAACTAAACGGAGCTTTACTTACTCTCCTCAGATTCAGCAATAAATCTCCACTGCTCCGTTTAATCTTTTGTATATCGGCTAAGCTCAGGAGATTGGCTGCAGTGCTGTCATTGTGAGGTCACCACTGCAGCCAATCACTGAGCTCAGCTGATATACACGGCAGCATTAGAGACAGCGCTGGTCCCAGGGAGGGAAAAGTAAAGCTCAGTCAGTTTTTCATTACAAGTATCTGAGTCTAAGGGCAAATGTTTGTCACTAGGGGTAAACTCCTTTTAGAAATCTCAGATGACTCGTAGACTTTATTCATACACCAGTATCTAGTATCAATATTTGTAACACAAACAGATGTGGAAGCTACTATAAGAGGTCAAGCACAAAAGCAGGGCTCCGGGGGTTTGTTAGGTCATGGGTGTTACAGGAGAGGGAGTATGGAATTCCAGTTGGCCAGGATCTAGAGGTACAGGGCTAGGGCAGGTGACGGAAAGCCTAGTTCTAACCTTAGAGCCCTCAGAGTGTTTTAAAGCTTGTCTTTAAGTTGTGTTTTCAACCACGCTCCCCTACATGGCATAATGGCAATAATTTAGGGTGAAATTATTATATACAGTACTTTATGTTGCACAAAGTATTCTTGAGATGCCGCTTACACAATCCCATTTTCACAGTGATCACATGTTGGCAGTTTCTGTCCATTGCCGATGGAGGCAGCTACTTTCGTAGTAGGAGCTCTTACACTACGGAAACCAGAAGGCTTCTCCCCTGCACCAAAAATGGAGAAATGCATACAAATTAGACATAAGAATTGACATACAAGAATATTGTATATTTCGCATTCCAATATGTGAATTCTTGAAGCTGCATTGCCTTTGAATTCGTGAGCTGTGCATTCAAAAAGCTGCAGGAGGCAGTCAGTACATGCGTCATGATGGCAGTGACCAAGTAATTAAAAAAAAAAGGTTTTTTAATAATGAATACTAACTCAATAGAAATATATTTACATTTACTTAAAACATTTTCCGAATACTTAATTTTGTGCAGGTAGCTACGTGCACAGACCCTGCACTGCGGCACAGTTCTTAGGGAACAGACGTACCAGCTTCAACTGTCCTGTAAGGGATTGTCTACTTTTCACAAGTTTTATAATATGTACTGGAGTAAATACATATACTGGTACTGCAAATGCAGTTGTAGTGCTCCATCAATAGGGATTTGCTGTAGATGATTTGGTAGATTAGCAATATGAAAGTCTGGCAAATACCAAATTTTTTTTTTCCCCAGGTGCGAAGTGCGAGTACTAATCCAAATCCATGAGGCCAATTCTGGCTTATTCTATAGCTTTTAAATGGGAATGTATGGGATATTTCTGTTGCATGTGAAGTGAATTGCGGAAATCTTTTCATATGCATGGTATGCGGAGTATTGTTGATTTTAACATGATCTTTAGTGCAGAATCCACACTGTAATTTGGCAAATCCTTGACTCGTGAATATACCTTTACCGGTATAGTTTCTATGCTGTGCTGGTATCTCTGGCATGTTTGCTACCATTTTTATGTTTAAATCTACAATGCTCATTAGTTTGGAGGGATGATTGCTTTACGTCTAAAGAAAGAAAGGGTGGTTAGGAGCTCACTATGTCCGTAGAGCAAATGCACTGAATGATTCCCTGAAAAGGTGCCAAGATCCAGCTGACAGAACCAGCCGAGGAACAACAAAGAGCAGGAGTATATGGCACATCTGTTTGGTAAAAGGAATCTTTTGAGTGTCCATTAAAACCAGGATCCAAAAAGGGAAATTTTTAAAACTGGATACATTTCTGTTGCATAGAAGTCATCTATGATTAAAGGCACTTCCATGTGGCATAAATGCGTTATTCCGATTTTAAATTTCAAGAACTAGAAGTAAAGTACTTATAGCAGCAATTTTCAGTAGATTTCTATGTAATGTGAAACAGATAACAGAGCAGATGCGATCCTGGTCACTGCCATATCATGTACACGGCACTGCCTTCCCTTCATAGACACAACATGCAAAAGGCCAGAGGAATAGTGCAAACGGTGACAAATGTGACAACCGTCACGTGCATGTGAAAAAGAGCAATGGTTCGACATAACGTCCTCTACCTGGGTCTATAAAATATTCACCTCCTGGACCTGTGTATGCAAGGTCTGTGCCCTCAAAATCTGCACCAGGAAAGAACAGTAAATCATTTAATAACATATTTTATTCCCTGTTTGCACAGTTCAAAAGCATGTTTGCGCTATATAAAGAGATTCATCTTTCTCATCAGACCCTGTCCCAGTGGAGATCACAATCACTTTCCTATTCGTGACTGGAATCAATTTCATACGAAACCAATTGATCTCCTCTTTCTTGAATATGGAAGGAAAGAGGAAATCAACCCAATTGGAAAAGTATATAAACCCCATACAGATTCTTGCCACCAGTCACATTCAAGCCAAAGACTTTCAAAAATACAAAGCAACCATGTTAGTCACAGAGCCATCAGGGGAGCTGTTCTGTAGTCATTTTCACCATGAGAAAGCAATTTTTTCCAGTAAAATGATGAACACTCAACTCAATGATGAACCAACCCTATTTTAACCAATGAGGTCGGTCCCGTGTGTATATCATGTAACATTTTCCCTACTGAATAAATTTGGTCTTTATATTCCTATATAGAAACAGAAACACAGAATTCCTAACCTGTGAGGCCTCAGCAATACATTTTGTACAATAACAAATATCTAAATGTAAAATGTACCGAGTGAACCATGAGCAAGCAGTTACCTAAGATGTATGGACACCTTGAAGGTGGATAGGGGTAAAAGATCCACTTGATATTAGAAATTTATCAAAATATGATTCTTGGGTATTACTCACGGTAACTTGAAGGCAAAAACCTAAAAACCAGAGGAAACTCAATTACTTGCACTGACCGGCTAGGTCAGTGATGGCGAACCTATGGCACGCGTGCCAGAGAGGGCACGCAGAGCCCTCTCAGCTGGCACGCGGCCTCGCCTCATCTTTGGTCCCTGACTGCAGCTTCCTGCCTCACACATTGAGTGGCGCGGCCGCGCAGCTGAAAGATGATGTCATCCAGCCGCGACCGTCAGCGCCGCTCAATGTGTGAGAGGAATTGAGAGAGGAAGGAAGCTGCCGGCGCGTGGAGAGGTGAGTGAGGCCACTGTGCCAGTGAAGCTGCTGTGGTCTGTGTGTGTGCGCTGAGTGTGGTCGCTGTGGTGTGTGTGACCGCTGTGGTGTATGTCTGTGTGTGTGTGCTGAGTGTGTCTGCTGTGGTGTGTGTGTGACCGCTGTGGTGTATGTCTGTGTGTGTGTGCTGAGTGTGTCTGCTGTGGTGTGTGTGTGACCGCTGTGGTGTGTGTCTGTGTGTGTGTGCTGAGTTATGGCGGTGATAGGGAGAGGGCCTGTGATGGGGAGAGGGCCAGTGATGGGTCAATATAAGAACCCCACCAATCATTTCTGCATGAAGGGGTCATGATGGGGCATTTCTGCATGAAGGGGTCATGATGGGGCATTTCTGCATGAAGGGGATCATGATTGGGCACATTTCTGCATGAAGGGATCATGATGGAGCACATTTCTGCATGAAGGGTCATGATGGGGCATTTCTGCATGAAGGGGTCATGATGGGGCATTTCTGCATGAAGGGATCATGATGGGCACATTTCTGCATGAAGGGTCATGATTGGGCACATTTCTGCATGAAGGGGATCATGATGGGGCACATTTCTGCATGAAGGGGTCATGATTGGGCATATTTCTGCATGAAGGGGATCATGATGGGGCACATTTCTGCATGAAGGGGATCATGATGGGCATATTTTTGCATGAAGGGGTCATGATGGGGCATTTTTGCATGAAGGGGATCATAATGGGGCACATTTATGCATCAAGGGGATCATGATGGGCATTTCTGCATGAAGGGGATCATGATGGGGCATATTTCTATATGAATGGGATCATGATGGGGCATATTTATACATGAAGGGGATCATGATGGGCAATTTATACATGAAGGGGATCATGATGGGCATATTTATACATGAAGGGGATCATGATGGGGCACAGTAGCGTAGCTACCGGGGGGCAGAGGGGGCGGTGGCCCCGGACCCCGCGCTCTGAGGGGCCCACCCGGAGCTACGCTACTGTAACTGCATCGGCGTGCACAGCTCGCCGACACAGTTACATTCGGCCGCTATGGAGCCTGAGCAGGCGGGGGGGGGCCCGGTGCCAGCAGGGGGCCCCCCGCCCGTCATCAGAGGGTCAGCTGTATCGGCATCTAGCCAATACAGCTGACCGCATTGAGGGAGAAGGACCGAGCGCTTCTTCTCTCCCATAATCCCCCTCTCAGTGTCTGACAGCGGGCGAGATGACGTCACTGCCCGGCGCCCGCTGTCAGGAGAAGAGAGGGAGAGCAGTGAGCAGCGCAGGAGCCAGGAGCAAGAGAGGTGAGTACTGGATTTATTAGTTTTGTAATGGGGTGCATTATCATACAGAGGCTGCCTATGGGGTGCATTATAAATAAGACTTCCTATGGGGTGCATTATAAATAAGACTGCCTATGGGGGTGCATTATAAATAAGGCTGCTTATGGGGGTGCATTATAATACAAAGGCTGCCTATGGGGGAGTGCATTATAATAGAGAGGCTGCCTATGGGGTGCATTATAAATAAGGCTGCATATGGGGTGCATTATAATAGAGAGGCTGCCTATGGGATGCATTATAAATAAGGCTGCCTATGGGGTGCATTATAAATAAGGGTGCCTATGGGGTGCATTATTAATAAGGCTGCCTATGGGGTGCATTATAAATAAGACTGCCTATGGGGTGCATTATAAATAAGACTGCCTATGGGGTATATTATAAATAAGGCAGCCTATGGGGGTGCATTATAAATAAGGCTGCCTATGGGGGTGAATTATAAATAAGACTGCCTATGGGGAATGCATTATAAATAAGACTGCCTATGGGAGTGCATTATAAATAAGACTGCTTATGGAGGTGCATTATAAATAAGACTGCTTATGGGGGTGCATTATAAATAAGACTGCCTATGGGGGTGCATTATAAATAAGGCTGCCTATGGGGTGCATTATAAATAAGGCTGCATATGGGGTACATTATAATAGAGAGGCTGCCTGTGGGGGTGAATTATAAATAAGGCTGCCTATGGGGTGCATTATAAATAAGGCTGCCTATGGGGTATTATAAATAAGGCTGCCTATGGGGTATATTATAAATAAGGCTGCCTATGGGGTGCATTATAAATAAGGCTGCATATGGGGTGCATTATAATAGGAAGGCTGCCTATGGGGGTGCATTATAAATAAGACTGCTTATGGGGTTGCATTATAAATAAGGCCGCCTATGGGGAATGTATTCTAAATAAGACTGCTTTTGGGGGTGCATTATAAATAAGGCTGCCTACGGGGTTTTTTTAAAATAAGGCTGCCTATGGGGGTGAATTATAAATAAGACTGCCTATGGGGAATGCATTATAAATAAGACTGCTTATGGGGGTGCATTATAAATAAGGCTGCCTATGGGGGGTGCATTATAAATAAGACTGCTTATGGTGGTGCATTATAAATAAGACTGCCTATGGGGGTGCATTATAAATAAGGCTGCCTATGGGGGTGCATTATAAATAAGACTGCCTATGGGGGTGCATTATATTTTATGGGTGCATTATAAATAAGACTGCCTATGGGGGTGCATTATAAATAAGACTGCTTATGGGGGTGCATTATAATACAAAGGCTGTCTATGGGGGTACATTATAATATAGAGGCTGTCTGTGGGGGTGCATTACAATACAGAGGCTGCCTATGGGGGTGCATTACAATACAGAGGCTGTCTATGGGGGTACGTTATAATATAGAATTTGCCTATGGGGGTGCATTATAATACAGAGGCTGCCTATGGACCGTGCATTATACTACAGAGGCTGTCTATAGGGGTGCATTATAATACAGAGGCTGCCTATGGGGGGTGCATTATACTATAGAGGCTGTCTATGGGGGTACATTATACTATAGAGGCTGTCTATGGGGGGTGCATCATAATGCAAAGGCTGCCTATGGGGGCTGCATTATAATACAGAGGCTGTCTATGGGGGTACATTATAATATAGAGGCTGTCTGTGGGGGTGCATTACAATACAGAGGCTGCCTATGGGGGTGCATTACAATACAGAGGCTGTCTATGGGGGTGCATTATAATACAGAGGCTGCTTATGGAGAGTGCATTATAATACAAAGGCTGTCTATGGGGAGTGCATTACAATATAGAGGCTGTCTGTGGGGGTACATTATACTACAGAGGCTGACTATGGGGGTGCATTACAATACAGAGGCTGCCTGTGGGGAGTGCATTACAATATAGAGGCTGTCTGTGGGGGTACATTATACTACAGAGGCTGTCTATGGGGGTGCATTACAATACAGAGGCTGCCTGTGGGGAGTGCATTACAATATAGAGGCTGTCTGTGGGGGTGCATTATAATACAGAGGCTGCCTATGGGGGTGCATTACATACAAAGGCTGTCTATGGGGGTACATTATAATATAGAGGCTGCCTATGGGCAGTGCATTATATTATATTGAGGACTATCTGATGTATTATGCTATATGGATGCTATCTAGGGGGCCATCATACAGTGTTGGAGCCATTAAATAGTTTGGGAATATAAAGGGGTCAGTATATATCCAGTGAGGGGCATTATATGGTGTATAGGGGAGCTGTATAAGGGGGAGACTCGGGACATTATTAAGTATAAAGTGGGCACTTATTGTTATAGGGGAACTCTGGTTACTGTGACTGTCAAAGGGGCACACGGGGCATTATTACATTGACAACATGTGGGCACTGTTTTCTAGGGCACATGCACCTGGCATTACTATATTATAGAGGGTTGCTTTAGAATTTAGAGGGCACAGAACCACACAGTAGGTGCAGTAATAGGGACACATATGGCAGCAGCGGCTCAGTATTGGGGTATGAGGTGCAGTAATAGGGACACATATGGCAGCAGCGGCTCAGTATTGGGGTATGAGGTGCAGTAATAGGGACACATATGGCAGCAGCGGCTCAGTATTGGGGTATGAGGTGCAATAGGGACACATACGGCAGCAGCGGCTCAGTATTGGGGTATGAGGTGCAGTAATAGGGACACATATGGCAGCAGCGGCTCAGTATTGGGGTATGAGGTGCAGTAATAGGGACACATACGGCAGCAGTGGCTCAGTATTGGGGTATCAGCAAGATGAGGAGTTGTGCAGGTTGAGAATAGTCCAATCGGTGACCGTGACAGTGCTGAAAATATGAGAAGTGAAACGTGTCTTTGTTGTATTCTCTGCAGTCGAGTCCTGGCTGGAGGAGTCGTCATGTCGGTCTGGGCAGATGGAAAAGACATGAAGAGTGAACAATTCCATCAGAAAGAACGTCAGCGGTAAGTCATTATCTGTAACTGTGCTGTAATCTATTATATGTTCTGTAGGACTAGTATTATTTACCACTGACCATATGGAGGTGATATCAATATTGGTCTTTTTATATATAGATTATTTTTGGCCAACAGCGCGATCATTTGCTGAGGTTCTCTGGTTAGGGGCCCACTCAGAAGTTTCGCCCCCCTAAACCAAAACCCTAGCTACGCCTCTGATGGGGCACATTTCTACATGAAGGGGATCATGATGGGGCATATTTCTGCATGAAGGGGATCATGATGGGGCACATTCCTGCATGAAGGGGATCATGATGGCGCATATTTCTACATGAATGGGATCATGATGGGGCATATTTCTACATGAAGGGGATCATGATGGGGCATATTTCTACATGAAGGGGATCATGATGGGGCACATTTCTACATGAAGGGGATCATGATGGGCATATTACTACAAAAAGGGGATCATGATGGGGCATATTTCTACATGAAGGGGATCATGATGGGGCATATTACTACAAAAAGGGGATCACGATGGGGCATATTACTACAAGAAGGGGATCATGATGGGTCATATTTATGGATAAAGGGGATTATGATGAGGCATTTCTACATGAAGGGGATCATGATGGGGCATATTTCTGCATGAAGGGGATCATGATGGGGCATATTTCTGCATGAAGGGGATCATGATGGGGCATATTTCTACATGAAGGGGATCATGATGGAGCATATCTTTGCATGAAGGGGATCATGATGGGGCATATTTCTACATGAAGGGGATCATGATGGGGCTTATTTCTACATGAAGGGGATCATGATTGGGCATATTTCTGCATGAAGGGGATCATGATGGGGCATTTCTACATGAAGGGGATCATGATGGGGCATATTTCTGCATGAAGGGGATCATGATGGGGCATATTTCTACATGAAGGGGATCATGATGGGGCATATTTCTGCATGAAGGGGATCATGATGGGGCATATTTCTACATGAAGGGGATCATGATGGGGCTTATTTCTACATGAAGGGGATCATGATTGGGCATATTTCTGCATGAAGGGGATCATGATGGGGCATTTCTACATGAAGGGGATCATGATGGGCATTTGGCACTTCGTCATAAATAATTGGGTTTCAGGTTGCAGTTTGGGCACTCGGTCTCAGAAAGGTTCGCCATCACTGGGCTAGGTGATGAGAAGGAGAGTGGACTCTTGGGCCCACACATTTGCATAGTATCATTAGTGAATAAATTATTCAAGAGGACAAATCACAGAGGTTTACATACTGTAGCCCCCAAAGTCCTGGAGTATAGGAGAATAAAGTGGCAAAATAATTAGAAAATGGGTATGCACTAAATAAGGGTCTGACAGCTCTCCAGCTCAACTTGTATTTCCTGTAATATTACATTTCTGGAGTTTCTTTTCTAAGGGGTCTAACATTCCTATTTTATTCCTCCTAGAAATTCATGGCTGACATGGGCTGGGCTTCATAGGAAGCCATCATTTACACTAAACTATATACCGTACTGCAACACTTAAAACTTCAGGTTCAACTTCCCTAAGAGAGCTTTAAAATAAGTTTTAATGCAATATATATATATATATATATATATATATATATATATATATACATATATATATATATATATATATATATACATACACACACCTTGAATTGCCCCAATTTTCCCAGTGTAAAAATAAAAAATCATATTTAGTATTGCTGCATTTGTAAAAGTCTAATCTATCAAATTATAAGGTTAATTAATACTGTAAATGCCATAAAGAGAAAAAAAAAGTCAAAACACTAGAATTCTTCACATTTCCATAAAAAATGCAATAAAAAGAAGTCAAAATGGTATATAAAAAAAACAAAAAAACATCAGCTCCCCACACAAAAAAACTAACCAAAAAAACTAACCTTAATATTGGAACATTAAATGAAAGGTTACAAATCTTTGAAAGTGGCAATGGAAGCCAAATTTTTCTGTTGCCGAAGTTCTGACATTTTTAACCACTAAAATATATATATATATATATATATATATATATATATATATATATATATATATATATATATATAAAAACAGACTATACAAGTTATCGCCGTAATCATACCGACATGAAGGATCATATTGCTAGGTTGTTTTTACGGCACAATAAAGGTCAACATCAGACCCCACCTCCCTACCCCCGCCCCCCTAAAAAGAAAAAAAATTCACCGAACATAAAAAAAAGGTTTTACATGAACAGTGAACGGCATCATTCAAATATACAACTCATCCTGCAAAAACAAGTCTTCAAACAGCTAAATTAAAAGTTATTGCTCTCGAAAGAAGTGAAGGAAATGATGAAAGCATAAAAAAAAAAAAAAAACACCACACCTGTGTACACCAATTATTGCTCAGACACATCTAATCTGGCCAGTATGAATGGTGAGCACTCCTCGTCTAATTTACGGAGTCCTGACCTTGGACTGTATACAGTAGTGACTGACTCATCAGGTTGTACAACTTACAATAATTCCTTAAGTTATTGATCTTTGACTAAAGTTCACATTGTTCCATCAAATTATCTTCTGCTTTTATTTTTCATTGTCATGTTGTCCTTTATGACCACACGTCCTCTCTCTCAACACAGCGTTTGTAAGGTTTTCTAGTTAATGCATGCCTACTGAAGCCAGACAAATTACAAACTTCTAAAGGCAAAAAGTAAAGTAGTGGCACTCACCGCCGATCTTTTAAATACTTTATTATTCCATGAAGGAATAAGGATACAGAGAAAAACAAGCTATAACTGTTCTGAGTCTGTGTATATTGGTCATTCCCAAAACTCTTGTTGTGAGAGGAGCTTGGTAATGCAAATAAACTTCCCTGCCTTCATCTTTAAAAAAAATGTGTTTACTCTCTCCAAGAAAATGCACCACTGCTGTTCAATCAGACAATACTGCACACAGTTTTTTTTTTTTTTACACTCTTATTACACTATAAAATAGGAGACAGACATCCCATAGACACCAAATATAATTTTCTTAAAAAGACAAAAAAATTTCCATTGATTTTATGGTAGAAACGCCTTTCCGTTCAGCAATTTTTAGGGTTTTGTTTTCGGCTTTGATAAGTATTACTTGCCTTTTTCATCAGTCTCTAAAATTTCCTGCAATACTAAGAACGAAGCCGATTGCCTGGGTGGTTCATTGGATTCTTGATTCTCCTGCAGCATCTTGTAAACCTCAGAATCTTTGTCAATTGGTCGAACACTGGTTGGCTGCGGTTCCTCCACACTGAAAGAGACAGAAAATAAAGACAAGCAGAAGTCTGAGTACACCTCACCTTGCTTTTATGGCACTTTTTTTTTTTTTAAAAGCGTTGCAGGAGATTTGCAAGACAGGGCCTTTTATTCCCTTAAAGGGGACCTGTCATCAGGTCAAAAGCGTCTGTTCTTTTTTTATTCCCACTGCTACCAAGTTTGTTTGTTTCTACAAATCCACCACACGGTTCCAGAGATACGAGCCATTATTTACTGAAAATTTTTCTGGTGTTTAGTAAGAAGGCGGTTGCTCGGGGGTAATAATGCACAGCAACTAAAAGACACGCCCCCGCGGAGTCCGGTGAGCCATGGCCCCTTGGTAGAAACAAATAATTAGCACTAAATAAATAAAAGAAAAAAAAACTTTCTCTGGATCCAAATGGCAGATTTGAAAGCAAAAAAATAATACTCAGGAGCACCTGGAATAAAATAATAGGAAAAACTGGCCACTTCAGGCCTGGTAATAAGTCTTCTTTAAATGTGTATTCCCATTGTGCACATTTTTGGCATACCCTTGGGTTATGTCGTAAATGTCTGATCGATTTGGATCCCATCACCAAGCCCAATATTTATCTCTACAGCGAGGTCCGATCAGACGCAGCTAGGTAGAGGGGTGGCCATGTATACGTGGCTTTTTTCATTTATTTTACGGAAGTTCTGAATACTGACAAGCACACTTGACCTGCAATTTTCAGAACTTCTGTACCTGTCTATTCGTGGCAGCATGTGGTGGGGCCCCATTCTCAAGATGGATGTGGGTTTCACACCGGCACGTATAAGGCATTTATAGCATATACTGAAGATGTGTCAAATATCCAAAATGGACAACCCCCTTTAAAGCAGTGTAACCTGTCCATGGTTTTCTCCTGGTGTTATAATTTATCCACATCACTGGAGCCGAGTTGCAATACAAAACACAGCCTCTTGATTAGGGTGGCGCTGTTTCAAATAGGAAAAAAAAAACTAACAGACCCTGTTTTCCAATCTCTGCCAAGCCCCTTGACATACCCATGCACTGACAATACCAGTACTACAACTCCAAAGAAATAAAAACACAGAAGCACAAAACTAGGAGATATTCATCTTTTTTTTTCAGATGGTTGATACTTACCAGTTAAACATTTATTTTGCATCACATTAGCAGTTTTTGATCCACATTCATTTTTCACCTACTGTAGTAAACTGAACACTATCATGGTGGTCACCATGGACCAGCAGGAAAACAATAAAGCATGTATGGTAAGTGGCCTTGTCTAGAGGAAACCTGTCCCCAGCCAGAGCCAATTGTTTTACAGAAGCCACATGGATCATAGGGTAAAACATATATCTGAAGGCTTTAATCAGCAGCTCAAGCAAGCTGGTCGCCCCATAACCATGTGTAGAAAATGGGATGAATAAAAATTTTGCTTCAGAAAACAAAAAAATTGTTTTGTAAAAAAGCATTTTAGTAACAATCTGGTTTTAACTAGTAAGGAAATGTTCACACGTTGCTTAAATCAGGGGTGAGGAACAGTTTTTCTGTAAGGCAATGTTCACACGTTGCTTAAATCAGGGGTGGGGAGCAGTTTTTCTGCTGAGGGCCATTTGGATATTCATACCGTCCTTCGGGGGCCGAACAAATGTTTCTCTAACTCCGCCCACGAAGTACGTCCTGACGCTGGCACTATTGTCAGGACGTACTCTTTAATTGCACGTGTGTGATCACTGTGTGTGTGTGTGATCATAGAGCAAAAAGAAATTGAAGGGTCAGCGACTGTCAAAATACACTGAGGGCCCAAGTACTGCAGGGTACCCCGGAAATCAGCCCGGGGGCCTGATAAAAGGTCATCGAGGGCCATAAACGGCCCGCAGGCCTGAGGTTTCCCACTCCTGTCCTAAAAGAACACACACATTACTCCAGATCTCCAGTCCTATATGCAGAGTAAGGACAAGCTGGACATGGCATGCTTCACCTAAATTAACAAGCTTAGCTTTGTCTCAGTCATAAAATCAAACCATTTTTACACTATAGACTCAACCTATGCCTGCAAATGAGCGAATGGCTCCTCCTATGGCTATGTGCACATTAGGATTCTGCCTGTGGCTCCTGTCTGAAGCCTTGAAAAATGGGTAGATCGCACTTAAATAAATGGACCCTGCCAGAACGGAGGCTTCACAGAGCACGTAGTGGCTCCAATGGGGGTTATATGCCATTTTACAGGGCTTTAGACAAAAGCCCCAATAGAGTCAGTAATGTGAGGTCCAAACCTGGCCTAAACCGGTGAACGATTTAGCCACTGAGAACCACAAGTAGAAGATATTGGCGCTCTTCAACTATTGAAGGAATCCTGAGTTTCCAGTAAAAAAATCCTGACTTTTCATCAAAACTGCATTATTCATATAAAAATGATCAAACATTACACGTTGCACAGATTTACAGGAATGGCAAGGCAGCACATTGAGAACGGCAATATACAGGCACATGAAAATCAGACAAAAAAGTGCATTCTTGATACTCAGAGAAGGAGATTACATGGTATTACAAGGAGGTGCCAAATGTGGAGCAAGCAGTGCCAATCCACAACACATGCAGGGTGCCAGGGACTTGTGCACACGGGCAATGTTACCTGGAGTAAGTTGGGTTAATGCAAGAGATCTGCCCCTGCAATGTATCCAGAATGTTTTCCTGAGAATAGAGTTGTAATGGGGAGTTAAACTGGACGTGGGTGACTTTGAGTCCAGGAATTTCCACTTCCACAGGACTGTTGGGACAGATCTGTGCAGCTTGTTTTAACTCTTCAGGTACCACTCGCACTTGATTTGGGATGGAGGAGGTGCTGTGCCTTCTTTGTAAAGAGGCAGGGGTCGTACGTGACTGAAGAGGGTTAAAGACAGAAGCCGAGGGAGCCTTAAACATGGCAGAGGGAGAACCGGGACTAGAAACCAGGATGAGGTTAAAGAGAATAGATAGAGAGTGGTTTATGACAGGTGAGCAAGATAAGGAAGGAAATGTAAGAGTTAATATTTTGTAACCCAGCTATGAGGTTTGTACATTAGGTGCCTACATACAAAACAATCCTCTGTGACACTGAAGTATAGGGTTGGCATACAAATGCTAAAATACTTCACAAATTATTAATAATGCAAATATCATAAGGGCAGTTACGCTGCTTATGTCGTTCGTTGTGCCCAACACTAGCATTATAATGTGGCATGGTACTTTAACTAGAATGGCCATAGGCTCTCTCATGGAGAACAACTTTAAAAGGGTATTCCCATCTCCAAGATCCTATCCCAATATGTAGTAGATGTAAAAAAAATAATATTATCAAAAAGTTCCAATTAGAAATGTAGTATAGTTCTTCTGATTCACCATGATGCTTACCTCATGTGCAGGGATTGCAGTAGTTTAGATATCCATAATCATCCATTATTAGGTATCCATGGTTACAACCACTTCTTACTGACCGTTAGCAGTTAGTGGTTGTAACCATGAATACCTAATCTACTGCAATGCCCTGCACATGGGGTAAGTGACACAGCTAATCAGAAGAACTATACTACATTTCTAACTGGAGGTATTTGCTAATATTATTACTACACCGAATACCAGTCACGGACTGGGACTAAAAATCAACCCTGGCATTTGAAATCACATAGGCCCATGCTGTCCCCGTCCCCAAGCACCAGATGGGATATATTACTATTATTACCCTGGATGGAGGAAAGCAAGATATACTACAAGACCAATATTTCTAATGATACCCATGGACTGCTGGGGTAAGTGATAGAGTCAGCTACTTTGTGCTTCATGACAACTCTTAACAGTATGGGTGTCCTGAGAACACAGATTCTGCTAACAACATAGCAGACAAGGCAGCCCACGACCAGACCGGCCCTTCTGACATTTGCCAGAATTGCCAGATGGCCAGTCCGGCCCTGCCTACTACATATTGGGATCTGATCTTGGAGTTGGGAATACCAGCATTAGCTGGAGGAGAAGCCATTTTCCTGATAGGACAATCAATTATTTAGGATCTAGTGGCATCATAGGGGCACTAACTTTTCTAGTTACTGATTTGGCTCAATCTTGTGTCACACTAACTACTCTGGTATAAACTAGGAGCAGACTGTTTTAAAGGAGAAAGCACCTGATGGAGCCTGTTGGTGATTTTAGTGGCTGGTAAGTCATGCTGAAAGCACGCTGAAATTGGACACGTCTCTGGTAAATGGAAAAAAAAACAAAAACATAAGGTTAGTTTCCCATCTGTCAATCATCTGTAGATGGCTTGTGAAGAGAGAGAAAACAAAAATGTCAGAAGTTAAAGACATTTATACAGAATTCTCAGTAACATTTGTAAACTATATAATTGCCTGAAAATGAAATTGCATTAGTGACCATGGTAAAATGACAAGAAATCATATATAGTCCTGATGGTACACACTACAGAACATACAGACCATTATCCACGTGGATACTTACACTTCACTTGGCACTTGGGCACCAGAGGATTTTGTCTCCAAAGTGTTATTGAAGGTTTGGATATTGTCAGAGGAATAGAGGCCGGCTGGGTTGTTGTACTGAGCAGTGATCACTTTGGGGGTGTTGGAAGCGGAGGCGGCAGTGAACGGCATAGCACTTCGGTTGTGGGCAATTCCTATTTGTTTTATTTCCTGCATGCAAAGGGACCAGAAGGAAAATCAGAAGAAGTGTCTCTACATGCACGCGCGGAGTGACAAGACAGCCAGTAGTCATGCAGTGCCGAGCAACACAACTCCACCGGTCAGCCAGTGCCGGCCAGAACCATCACATACAATGGATACAGGTCAACTCCAACATCGCTAAACCACACCGATACTCCAATAGCCGAAAAGAGGATTATTCAGAAACGCTTATCTTTCAACTCCTTTACATTTCTCCGCTGTAAGCAGGGAATGTGCTGCGTGCTATTGATGGAGACCTAGGACGTGCAGTGGATTAACGGGAAGCTAGTGCGCCTAATGCAAAATCTCCAACAGGGAGCCCAAGTATTATAGGTCTTTTTAGAATCAATCTTTAATATGGGCCAAAGAAGCCCTTTGGTCCTGATGAGACAGCACTCCTTGCCTAGGAGTCCTCTTCATTAAAATTGAAAATTAGGAGTCCTCTCTTATACATCTGCATGCGCCACACTGTCCATATGCACCACAATGTCCATACGTGCCACACCGTCCATACGCAGGCTTAAATCAGGGCAATGTAAATTCTAAATTTAAAGTGAACTTGTCACTAGGTTAAAGTGGCCAGTTTTTGCTCCCATTGTATTTCTGCTGCTGCCCCAAGTATACTGTTGATTTGTCAGCTTTAAGTCCATCAACAGGGTAATTATGCAAAGCAACCTAAAGACACGTCCACTCTTTCCTCCTTCCCTAAAAAAAATAAAAAATATTTGTCAGCCACACCCCCTTGTAAAGACCATAAAAATTACAACTAAATAATAAGGTCCATGTCTCTGGAACCATACGGTGAATTTTACCAAAACAGAAACTGGAATACTCAGGGGAGCATGGGGAACAAAATATGAGCAAAGCCTGGTCACCTCTTTAAATTAAAGTCCTTAGTTTCATTCTTAACTATTTATTGAATTCTAGAATTTAGGGTTTGGCGGCATCACAATTCTCCCAAGATCTGATTTTAAACCTTTTTCTCCTAAAAATAGAGCACAAGTGTGACAAATTTTCTTCGACAGCTCAACCCAGTGGCATTAGCATGATGCTGGCCTGAACTGTGGGCTCTCCCATCCAGCCAGCTCCAGAGTCGTGCTTACAGGCTCTATACAACGAGCTTTTAAGCGCTGGGCTCCAAGTCTGGGAGAATGCTGAGATTGCAGTCATGTCCGATAACCTTGGCTCTGAGCAGTAAAATTAAAAAACCTCCATTCTTGAGAACTGAATTTTCAATAACAAGTAATTTACAAAGTTGCTCATTCATGCAGGTACTTTACAAATTTATGATAAGACCACCCTAACAAATCAAAGCTATATGTAAATGACTTATAAAGCGCATACAACATTCATTGCCCTTTGTGCGAAGGACTTCTTGATTAGATTCATTGGATGTAATATTCTATACAAGCAACTTTCATAGGATAATTTATCACTTTGGAATCAAGTGCAATATTGCCAAATTTATTTATAATTCTAAATAGTATCGAAAAATATTTACTTGGATATTCTTAAAAGACTCAAATCAATATATTATAAAAAAAATAGACCAAAAATGAGCTATTCACAGTACAGGCAAGTTTAATTTTGATTTACCGGTACGTTTATTTAAAAAAAAAAAATCTACGTTTACTTTTCCTTTATAGCCAACAATTTGGAAAGAATAGTTAAGGGGTAACGTTTCTCCTTGTGGAGAGCGTTATGTCAATCCTGGCATGTCAGAGTGAGGAGACTTAACAGCCATTTACTCTATTTACTAATTAAATGGGCATATTGTCTCATCAGAGGGGAGGGTCGATATTGACTTTTAGGATCACTGCTTCCAATAGGTGGCGCTAGAGTTTTTTCAGGGACAAATTGGAATTTTGAATGACCACATTCCAAATGCGTGACCTGACAATATGATTCTCCAGGTCAGTACTAGTACGCAGATACCAAATATGTAGAGTTTTTGCATTAATTTTTGCCGATGAGAGCGTGGAATGACGCCCCCCTGCTGGTGCATGTTAAATGACAGTCAGAGATTGACAGTGGCGTTGAACATAACAGCTGCCCGTGGAATTCCGCTCCAGTTGTTCGTGGCAGATGATGGATGAATAATGCAGCCATCATCAGCTGGGAAAGATGTAGGCTTGGCTAGCGAGCCCATATTAACGTCAGGGACACAACACATGACCTAATTAAGTTACTTTTCTTTGTGTTCATGTTTTTGTGCAAAATCAGTAATGCTCTTTAGTTTGTAACCTTTTTTTCCACTTTTTAGTGCAAATTTCTGCTAAAATGTTGTAAAGCTTTCACCAAAAATCCAGATGTACATTTAGGGTATGTGCACACGTTGCAGATTGGTCTGCAGAATTTTCTGCACAGAATCTGCATCTCTTGGCAGAAACTGCAGGTCAAAATCTGCGCAGTTTTTATCCTTTTTTTGTCCTTTTTATCTGCAGATTTACTGCAGTTTTTGTGCAGATTTCCCCTGGCTTTTGAGACCTGCAGATTCCTATAATGGAGCAGGTTTCAAAACGCTGCAGTTCTGCACAAAAGAAGTGACATGCTGCAGTTTTAAATCTGCACCAAATCTATGCGGAAAAATCTGCAGCATGTGCACTGCGTTTTTTGATTTCCATTGACTAGATTGGTACTGTACATCACTTGCAGTTCTGCTGCAGATCTGCAAGACAAAATCTGCTGCAGAACTGCAACAGAATCTGCAACGTGTGCACATACCCTTAACTCTGGTGGGGGGGTCGGTACTATGGGCTGGAATGCCTCGTGCAAAAATGTTGGCACTTTTTAGGAGTCGCAATGGATGAATCAGCTAAAAACATCTGGAAACCTTGCCCCACAATGAGGAACATAAAAAAAACAAAACAAGAGAACACACAAACAAATTTTTGCAATTAAAAGAAGAATAAGGCTCAAATGAAAAACAGGCGCAAAACACCAAAAAAAAAAATAAAAATACGGGCTGCACGGTGGCTCAGTGGTTAGCAATGCAGTCTTGCAGTGCTGGGGTCCTGGGCTCAAATCCCACCCAGAACAACATCTGCAAGGAGTTTGTATGTTCTCCCCATGTCTGTGTGGGTTTCCTCCCCCATTCCAAAGACAAACTGATAGGGAATCTAGGATTTATTTGTGAGGGACAGAGATGATAATGTGTGCAAACTGTAAAGCGCTGCGGAATATGCTAGCGCTATATAAAAATAAAGATTTATAAAAATAAAGAATATAACAGAGATTTTGAAAATCTTTAGGAATTTATATAGAGAGAATATGGGAAAGATTTATAACTTTTCATTTTACAAATATTAAACATTAGTTGCTAAAATCTGTTCTTACAACACAAGTGACTTTTTCATGTCAGACGATCCCCTACATGACGGGCCATGACGGTGTGAAGTCACCGCTCCACAATCCATACCCCGACATTCCTTACCCATGAGGCAATTATGGCTCCAGTGCATGAAACAATAGTCCTGTTATGTCTTGTGCCTGTTATTCCATTCTTATCACACCTAGCGCTGGTTGACGCACCCTTGTAATTACATCACGTCGCTCAGGAAACAGATCAACAAGGACAAATACAGCACAAAATGATGAAACCACAATCACGGCACACCACGAACACCGTGCGCACTGACATTTCCTCTGCGTTTCTATACAGGAAATTACACAGCAAGAATCTTTTAAACAACTCTCCAGTAAATGAACTATAATTGTGTGTCACCGGCGGCTGGCCAAGTACCATGCAGGAGAATTCTCAGAGGCTACCGTACGTCAGTACCTAGATATTGGCACCAGGGGGTGCTATTTTGTCATGACGTTTACGGAGAGGGAATTGTCAGCCGGTTTGTGCACCACAAACTAATGTCACCTACGCCAAGCCTCAATAAGGCTCTGTTCACATGTCCCGTAAATCAATCACAATGGCTGCAGCAATCCGTTGACAAAAAAAGTTGTACAGACATTTTTGTCCGCCTGAAAAAAAAAAAAGTGGATTTCAGATGGATCCATATTTTTACATTGAAGTCTATGGAAAACAGATCTGTCTGTTAAATAGGCAGCCGTTGTTTTCCCATTTGAAAAGGATCCGGTTTTTGCTTACTGGATCAGTGTCAAATAGACGAGTACTTGAAAGTTCACATACTCAGTAGTACATGTTAATTATTTATTTTTCCACCTCCAGTCAGCAGACAGATCCTTTTCAAATGGATGAAAAACTGATGGCTATTTAACAAATCCATTTTCAATAGACTTAAATGTTAAAAAAAAAAAAAAAAAAAACGGATCCAGTTGAACCCAGTTATTTTTTAGAAGGACAAAAAAAGTTCACAGTACAACTTTTTTTGGTAATGGTTTGTCACTTGATCCGTTCTGCTGATTACTGGACACATGAACTTAGCTTACAGGGGTTGTCCAGTCAAAACGGATAAGTGTGTAGTGACTCCATGTGACTGCAGACTCATGAATCCCCTCAGCGCATGCACTGTGCGCTGCAGGGATTCGCCAGTGTCAGACCGTGGAATGGAGGGTATGTATGAGATCTATATACATTCCTTGCGGCGACACATGGGCGCAGATCGATCGTCCAGCTTTCACAATGTCCTGAGGACCTTACTGCACATGCACTGAATGGCAGCTCTTGCATGAGATCTCCGTCTGGGATCAGATCACTAAGAGAAGAGTGACAGTGACAAGAGGCCTTTGACAGGTAGGGAAAGAGGTAAGAGGCCGGAAACCTGTAAGTGCAGGGCCAGGCCACCTGCAATTGTGACTCGTTAGCATAAATATTGGTCACGGGATTTCCCTGAAACAAAAACATTGAGTGCTTCAATGGAGGTATGGATTTATTCGCCATCATAGTGCCTTAACATAGAGGATTTTAGTTTGAGGTACAAAAACCCCAAAGTTTGGTTCATTGACGAGGACTAGAACTCTAGTACCACCTATGGGATGTAGCAAACCTAAAAGTCATTATCGAGCCTCCAACAAGACTTGTCACATGACTTAAGATAAATGCAAAAATCAAAATCTTAATTTGCAGACACTGTTTCGGGGTAGTGCCGCCATCTTGTGACCGCAGCTTCTGACTGACAGGGATAACTGTCACAAGCTCTCAATGAAAAACTAGGAGAGCCTCGTTCATCAAGACTGGCGTACAATGTGGCATTTTGGAGGAATCCGGGCCATAATGCCCGAAAAACATGATAAATTTAGCTATATAAGAGTGAAAATAATTTTCTCCGTGTGTTGTGCAGAATATAATTGATGCCATGTGTGACATTAGTATAATGTTATCCTGCATTGGCCTCGCCATTTCTATGATAAATGAGCTCACAAAGGTTCAGATTTGGAAGGACACTAAAATAAAAAGTAAAATAGTAATGTATTTCTCCTGTGAACTCACCGCATTACATCAGTTTCCTACACATCACTGGAAGAATTACTTCTCTATCAATTATCTAGAAAATTACCATAGAAAAATTGAGAAACTTCCTTGTTTGACAATGATTTGAGGTCGTCATACCTGCTCCGGGCTCAATATACTAAAGTATACTAATGTTACCCCAGGGGCATAGCCGAGGGGACAGGTGGTCCAGGGGGTGAGAGACAAAGACTGTGCCAACAGGCCACTTTGCCTTGGTCTTGGACCTGCTGGGTCAGCATGTAAGCTTTGCCCCAGGAAAAAGAAAGCAGAGCCGTAGCTCGGAGTGAACCTGTTAAAGTTTTTATGAAGCTCCCACCTTATATTTTACTGATGGCAATGAAAATACAGTTCAGTCTACAAGCAGCATGTTATTACACATCAGATGAGCAGAAAAATAGCCTGGACCTCCTCCTCTTCCTGCCCTCTCAGCAATCACTGATGGCTGACAATGTGCACAGGCTTGTACATTACAAAACCAACACAAGAGACAAGAGTGCAAGAACATGTTTTATTAATACATGATTTAAAAATATGAAAAACATACATACAGAAAAAACAGTGTTCCTACAAACGGTCCAGTACACACATCAAGGGTAGAAAATGTATAAACTTGAAAAGATAAAGAAGTTTAGAACATGCAGTGACCGCCCCTAGAGTAAGAGCTTAGGGCTATGACTATCCATAGAAGATCTGGTAAAATAATGAAGGCAAGTAACACTTACAGCTAAACCGTGTGTCAAGATGGGGAGAGAGTTAATGTGTATTAGTCCAATGGCCCCTATGCGCGTTTCACCCGCAGCTTCATCAGGGGGCGTACATTAGCAGCTGTCAATCATAGGTGAGGGGTCCTGACTAGAGTTGAGCGAGTTTTTCAATATTCGGTTCGAATTACGGTCGGCGGCGAATATTGAATTTGCAACATTTGCCGAACGCCATTTTAGTCATAGGGAGTAGAAATGAACGAATGTGTTCGGAACAGATCATCAAACATAAATTTGGCATAAATAGGGTAACAATATGGCAAATTCAGATTGGGCAATCATTTACAAACATATTCGCTAAACTTTTGTCCTGACAGGGCCAGGACATGCCTGGGTAGAAATGTTATACACATGTTTATTTCCTTTTTGGGTATTGGAACAAAAAAAAAACAACCACTGGACATAATTTCACACAAGACCCCAAAAGTGGGCAGGACAAAATTGTTGCACACCCTTTGGAATAAATACCAGCAATCAGTCGCTTCCTATAACCATCAATCATCAGCTTCTTACACCTCTTAACTGGAAGTTTGGAGCGCTCTTCTATTGGAAACTGTCCCAGGTCTCATATTTGAAGGCGTCTTCTTCCAACAGAAATTTTAAGATCTCTCCACAAGTGTTCAATGGGATCTAGATCCGGTCTTATTGCTGGACACTTCAGAAGTCTCCAGCTCTTTCCTTCCATTTCTGCCTGCTTCTTGAAGTATGTTTGGGGTCATTGTCCTGCTGGAAGTTTTGCTTTTTTTCCCTCATTTTTTGTGTTGTTCCAATACACACAAGCGAAATAAACATGTGTAACTGCAATAATTTTTCTGGGAGAAATACTTCATTTTCTGTAATAATTTCAGGGGTGCCAACACTTTCGGCCAGGACTCATGTATATTCTGTTGCTTCTTTTAAGGATAGCATATTTTATTACAAAATTTTAAAGCCATGATATATTTACAGATGGATACATTTTATTTATTTCCCAAGGGATTAATGGGACTCAAACTTGGAATCTATTTATTGCCTTCCCAAGTAGAAATAACATGCATATTGGTTAATAAGAATGGCAGATAATAGAAATGATGTCCAGGTTATAATTGCTTCAACATCCCTCTTATGTGTGCAGTTGACTTTATTAAGGCTGAAGTAAAAGGTTCGATTGTGCCCATTACAAGGAAATCTGGCAGCAGGTTTCTGCTACCTCATCTGGAAACAGCAAAATGTAGAAATAGAGACCCTGATTCCAGTGATGATTTACTTTGTATCTCTCACAACTGCTGCACCCAGTAAACAATCAAAGTTATTAGATTTAGCAGCAGAGCTGAGAAAGCGAACACTGCCCACACCAGGCTCTCTATGTATATTGTCTGTTGACAGTGAGCTGCACATTACAGAAGGGGCGGAGTCGGCCCAGAATACAGGCACTGCTGTAACTGCTATATTCCAGGCAATAATAATCACCAGGTGATAAAACCTTCACTGTAATTCACCTTCACTGGGAATCGGACTAGCAAGCACACACCAGCTAGTCACAACAATGATAATGTCCTAGTGATAAAACCTTCACTAAAAGAAAACAACATAACACAGCCTGATAAATGGCGCATCACTGAATTCAGTGCTTTAACCCCCACCTCATGCTGTCTTCAGATAAAAGCTGAAATAGAAAAACCTAATGAAGTTTTGCTTTTTTTTTTTTTTTAACCACACACTTTCCATCTGTAAGCATACCCCGTTAACAGGAAACCAGACAAGTCTGGATATTTAAAGGGTTAGTCACAAAAATCAAGTTCTCCACTAGTGATAGGATAGGGGATAACCTGCTGATAAGGTGGTGAATGACCACAGGGAAACACAGTTATTCATAGATTAGGGACCTGGAACCACAAGAACAGATGCATCAGTGGAGCAGAGGTTCACATGCTCGACCTCCGCTACATTCATTGTCCATAGGATAGAAGGACAAAGTCAAGCATATATAAAATAAATATCTAATATATATTTCATAGGCACATCTTCTTGACCACAACAGGTTACACTGCCTGTATTGCCCATAACAACCAATCATCTTTCATTTCACCAGAGCTGTTTAAAAGATGAAAGCTGAGCTGTGATTGGTTTCTATGAGCAACAGTTTTCCCACTCCACAACACCTCACAGACAGTGACTGGGTGGGAGAAATCTAGCTCCCAGCCATTGTCTGCCCCCCAGAAAGGAGCAGAGAGCACATGACAAAAATGGATCCCCCTCCTCCATTACTGCCGGGCTCTATTGTTACCGGCGTAGAAAATCGCATCATCAGCAGCCGCACACAGAGCCGCACTGCCAGGTTACATAACAGCACATCTCCAGGAACTCCCTGCTCAGCACCACCCGGCTCGGGACTATGGGATGGAGGATATGTATGATGGGTATATGGGCACTGGACTATGGGATGGAGGATAATCATAATTTGTTATAACCACAGTTAGTTACTGTGCCTGGGCAACGCCGGGCTCTTCAGCTAGTATAGAGTAAAATCCAGCGAAGGCTGAGAATGCACTCCACCACTCCATTCAGGACAGGTATGCAGAGCCCCGTTCTTGGGAAATTTCTGTGGCTCCTAACAGTAGGAGCCCAGCGTTATCCACTTTCCTACATAAGTCTGGCTCCTGATCAGCATTATGGGGGCCAGTTAATATTTTAACAATATTCTATTTTAATACCGTATATACTCGCGTATAAGCCGAGATTTTCAGCACCTTTTTTCGTGCTGAAAATGCCCCCTCGGCTTATACACGAGTCATAGGGCAGAAACCAGCGGGGAGGGGATGCCGCGGAAGGAGCCAGTGGCTGGGACATCATACTCACCCCTCCCCGTGCCATCGCTGAACTTCCCTGCAATCCTGCGTTCTCCCCGGCACTGAGCGGTGATGTAATACCCGCTCATTAAGGTCATGTAATATGGACGCGACGCCACTCTTATGGGCGTGGCCTCCATATTCATGGCCTTAATGAGCGGTATTACATCACCGCTCAGCGCTGGAGAGCTGCAGGAAGCCGGGGAGAACGCAGGATTGCAGGGAAGTTCAGCGATGGCACGGCGAGGGGTGAGTATGATGGAGGAGAGGACAAGGAGCACGGAGCAGGATGGGGGGAGAACGGAGGACGGGGGAAGCATGGAGGAGGACGGGGGGGGAGAACGGAGGACGGGGAAGCATGGAGGAGGACAATGAGCACGGAGCAGGACGGGGGGAGGATGGAGGGCACAGAGGAGCACAGAGCAGGACGGGGGGAGAGGATGGAGGGCACAGAGGAGCACGGAGCAGGACGGGGGGGCACAGGAGGACGGAGAAGGAATGGGGGAGCACAGCGGAGGACGGAGCAGGAGGGGGGGGGGGAGTACAGAGGAGAATGGGGGAGCACAGAGCTGGATGGGGGAGCAAGGAGCAGGACGGGGCAGCACAGAGCAGGAGGGCAGTTTATACACCCGGCTTATATACGAGTCAATAAGTTTTCCCAGTTTTTTGTAGCAAAATTGGGGGGTCGGCTTATACACGGGTATATACGGTAAGTATTTTCACATTTCTGTACAACTTTAAATAGTCTTACAAGCTGAATTTACCATAAGCGGACTTGACAGAAGTGATTTATAATAGCTTGTAATTACAATATATTTGTGTCTACAAAATTGACATTATAAGGTTAAACCTGCAAACGCCAAGTCACACAATCACATTCCATACAGTGGTGGTGCCACACATGCAAAATATCCCAAGTTGTGATTTATTAAGCTTCTTTGTGCAAAAAAGGATTTCTACTGTGAGGAGGGGATTACCAAAATATGACTTAACATTACATGCCAGCATCCACCTCCTAACATGCAAACTGTAGTCCTCGTTAGAGTGACTGCTTTATTATTCTCATTTTATTGCAGCTCTATGTACGCAGATTTGTGAGACCGTAATAGGAAGCGTATGGCCGGGTTCACACGGGTGAACTACACCATTAGGCTGGATTCACACTCAACGTATAAAAATACGGACCTATTGTACGGCCGTAATACGCAGAAATGTTCCCGGCACAGTCATCCGTATTTCATCCGTTGTCAAGGTGTGGCTGCGTATTTTGCGCATGTAAGCATCCGTATGGCGAGATTTTCTCGCTGGCTTGCAAAACCGACATATAATGGATCCCAATGACAGTTTTTACATCACAAAAGAAAGAATAGATATATACACATAGAATATATATATATATAGATCTATATATATCTATATATATATATCATATATATATATATATAGATTATATATAGATATATAATTATATATACTTATATAAACATAAATATATATATATATATACACACACATATAATATAATATATATATACAATGTAGCTGTTTCACATATATATATATATATATTATATATATATATATAGGACAGCAGCTAGCCATTGTGTACAGGGGGGCCAGCAGCTATCCATTGTAAATGGGGAGGGCTTTATAAAACTTTGAAAAACAAAAAAACAACTTTTGGTTTTTAGTAAAAACATCCTTTTTCCTCCTGACAGATGAGAGCATAGTTTACATTGTGTGAAGGCGCAGCTGTGCTTTATATAAACACATTCATTATGGAAATATAGAATAGATGCAAAGCAGCATGACGCACGGCTAGAAGGATCTGTATACACAACATCTCAACTGGAGAATCCATCATTCTTAACAAGCAGAAATATTCAAAGTGCACTTAGTAATTGTGGAGGAACAATTACACTGTTTGCAATGTGTGTCAGACACTTCTGGTGCTGAGATATTACAGCAAACAAGCAGAAAATGAGTTTTATTACTTATTAATGCGACCTTCCATCCTGAAAATGAAAAGTGACTGCACATTTCTCATTGACACTGCTCCTATGGTGCCCTCTGTTTGCCTCCAACTGCCGAGTTGGGCGCCACCCTTCTTGTAAGATGGGTACAGTGGCATAGGATGTGCAGTGCTATGGCTGAACCACGCAGCCATTGCCTTTCCTGCTGGATTGTAAAGGCATGAATGCTGTGCTTAAGAGTCAATTTACACTGCAACATATTACCTGCACTGCCCAGGACAATAACACTAGGGTCAGCAAACTTAAAGATTATTGGCACCACTCCAGCACTGAAAGAAGAAATGATGGAGTGGTGCTTTCAACTACCTCCAACAGGTAAACATGCTGCCAGGCAGCAGCTGCTTAATGCTGCACGGTGCAAATGGACTCTAAGGCCACGTTCACACGTTCAGTATCTGATCAGTATTTTACCTCAGTATTTTTAAGCCAAAACCAGGAGTGGGTGATAAATGTAGATAAATGGTGACATGTTTCTATTATACTTTTCCTCTGATTGCTCCATTCCTGGTTTTGGCTTACACACACTGAGGTAAAATACTGACCAAACACTGAATACGGCCTTAAGACTTACTGTTGCACTCGCCATGACACTGTTGTCGATCTTAAAAGCAGGAGGAAATGAGCACTGATCCGAGGCGAGGAGGCAGCGGGAGGAACAGAAGGCATCAGGTTGGGGGACTATTTGAGAGAAATGTCACTTTTCAGTTGCTGGTTGGAGGGTCACTTTAACCTAAAGCAGAGATTAAGTTTACTGCACAAGTACAAGCCACCAACTTGTGCCCCTCAATGAATATGCAGCCATTTATGCCAGCAGCTGAAGTCGTGATTATTGCCTGAAAATTACCTTAAGTTTTATTAATAGTTGCCCTAACAGTAAAACAAAGTGTCATGATATAATGATATACCTGAGGATTTGCTGCCAGGTTCATCTTATACGGGTTAGTTTTGCCTTCTTCAGTTACAAGAGGCGACCATATTTTAGACTCAACCCTATAAGAAAAACAGAAGAAAAAAACAGAAGAAAAATCAGCTTAGTTTCGCCTTTGTAATCTGAAAGGCATTTTATAAAAGTATACATCATGTCACTTTTTTCCCAACTTAATTTTCTAATATTTTCTACATCCTGCAAATCTATTATATCTCTTCATAGATGGCTTTTATTTTTCTGGAAGTACATGATAGTCATGGAAGATACTAACTCGTCAACTAGACTAACCAGTCCGTATGGTGAGAAAGGTAGGAACGGCACATATAAGAATAATTATTCCATCAGAATTCAAATAGACTCTAGACTAGCTATAGGCTATCCAGTCGGGTGCGGTCTTCGGCTTAACCAAGTTGGCGAGAGAAGCCAACCTCTATGTGACACATCATGAAATCAAAGTCTAGGTGAATCCTATGTTCTGCGTGGTGTCCAATAAATGATCGGAGACATAAGATACACCAGTGAAGGAAAACCTATGCCAATACAGTGGATTTTCCATGTTCAACATTTATGAACCCAGTACGCACCCCGATGTCTGGACTAGTGTGGATTTCCTGACCTGAACCAATGGGTTGTGACACAACCAACCGCATGTAGGATAGTGGGCTCCTGCCACTGCAGGGTCCATTTACACCCACTAAGCAACTTTATTTCTGATGAGACCAAACCATTCTTTTAATGAGCACTGGTTAAGTACGAGCACTTTATTTGTCTGTTTCATGTTTTCATATGTTTATGTCCGGGGTTGGTAAACTTTTATAATGAACTAATAAAGGTATTTAGTATAGGGAGACTCTCCAAGCTATATTCCTGAACGCAACATCCCCATAAATGCCTATGAAGCAGTTACATTTAAGTCCGGTGACCTGTGATCGGTCCTGTCATCGCTACCAGGACTCGGACTATGAGAGTCTGACATAGCAAACTGACCATACACTGAGGGTTTGGCCAACAGCTATTCCTCCCTCCCTACTACTCATACACATGCATGCACGAATAAGGCAAAGAAGCTGCTGCAGGACACACCGGCAGAGGCCCCCCTCTACTGTGACTTCCCCCCCCAACATCTGCTGAAATGTAGACGGCAGTAATGATTTACACCAAAATTTAGTAAAAGATGCATGGTTTTAAAAAAACTTTGGAGCATTTTTAAACTTGAGAAGCATAAAGTCAAATCTTCCTTCGCTTTGTGAGAATTGTAACAAAATGTGCTCCTTTATTTCTCTTAATACAGCAGACGTGAAACATTGTCTTGGAGTGACCAAGCCCAGTTTTCTTGTCACTTTCCAAATAGGTAAATGTCAAAAGATTTTTGGTGCATTTTTATGTCCTAGTTCACACCAAGTCTTGAAGTGATCTGCATGATGAATGCAGACTAGTTCTCCCAGTGTATTAACCCCTTAACCCCCAAGGGTGGTTTGCACATTAATGACCGGGCCAATTTTTACAATTCTGACCACTGTCTCTTTAGGAGGTTATAACTCTGGAACGCTTCAACGGATCTTCACGATTCTGAGAATGTTTTCTCGTGACATATTGTACTTCATGACAGTGGTAAAATTTATTCGATATAATTTGCGGTTATTTATGAAAAAAATGGAAATATGGCGAAAATTTTGAAAATTTTGCAATTTTCAAACGTTGAATTTTTATTCCCTTAAAACAGAGAAATATGTCACACAAAATAGTTAATAAATAACATTTCCCACATGTCTACTTAACATCAGCACAATTTTGAAACCAAATTTTTTTTTTTGTTACGAAGTTGACCAGCGATTTCTCATTTTTATAACAAATTGTACAAAACCATTTTTTTTTAGGGACCACCTCACATTTGAAGTCACTTTGAGGGGTCTATATTGAAGAAAATACCCAAAAGTGACACCATTCTAAATACTGCACCCCTCAAGGTACTCAAATCCACATTCAAGAAGTTTATTAACCCTTCAGGTGCTTCACAGGAGCTGAGGCAACTTGGAAGGAAAAAATGAACATTTAACTTTTTAGTCACAAAAATGATCTTTTACAAATAATTTTTTTTATTTTAACAAGGGTAAAAGGAGAAAATGGACAGATAAAGTTGTTGTGCAATTTCTCCTGAGTACGCCGATACCCCATATGTGGGGGAAAGCCACTGTCTGGGCGCACGGCAGGGCTTGGAAGGGAAGGAGCGCCGTCAGGGGCGCCGCTATAATGAGGCGAGTTGAGCCTGTTGTCTCAGGCGGCGACAGCCAGGGGGCGGCAGAGCGGAACTCATAACACGTGTGTGGTGCCGGCCGGCTCTCCTTAATCCCTCACACAGTCACATCTGACCCCCCCTCCAGCTGTCCCGCTCTGGACACTATATGTCCCGCAGGGAGACGAGCCGCCACACCCCCATGCACCCATTCCTTGCCTTTACAGCTCAGCCTGTCACACCTGTCAATGACGCTGCTATGCTGAACTCTTCTGTGCCCACAGGACCTGTGATGAGGTCACAGGAAGGGAGGAGTCAGGGGTCACATGATCAGTGTCCTCCTTGTGTGCAGGACTGCTGTGATGGTTGTTTGTCATGGTGCTGGATGACTGAGGGTAAGTTTGTATGTGGGGTCGGGACTGGTTTACAGTGTGGATGTAGCAGAGCTGTAGTGTGTACAAGTTGGATGTAGCAGAGCCGTGTGTGAAAAGTGTATGGAGCGTAGCCGTGTGTGTACGAGGTGTGCAGTGCGGAGCCGTGTGTGTACGAGGTGTACGGAGCGGAGCCGTATGTATACGAGGTGTACGGAGCGGAGCCGTGTGTGTACGAGGTGTATGGAGCGGAGCCGTGTGAGTACGAGGTGTATGGAGCTGAGCCATGTGTTTACGAGGTGGATGTAGTAGTGCTGTACTGTGTACGAGGTGTACGGAGCAGAGCCATGTGTGTACGAGGTGTACGGAGCGGAGCCGTGTGTGTACGAGGTGTACGGAGCGGAGCCGTGTGTACGAGGTGTACGGAGCGGAGCCGTGTGTGTACGAGGTGTACGGAGCGGAGCCGTGTGTGTACGAGGTGGATGTAGCAGTGCTGTACTGTGTACGAGGTGTACGGAGCGGAGCCGTGTATGTACGAGGTGTACGGAGCTGTGTATGTATGAGGTGTACGGAGCAGTGTGAGTACGAGGTGTACGGAGCGGAGCCGTGTGTGTACGAGGTGGATGTAGCAGTGCTGTACTGTGTACGAGGTGTACGGAGCGGAGCTGTGTGTGTACGAGGTGTACGGAGCGGAGCCGTGTGTGTACGAGGTGGATGTAGCAGTGTTGTACTGTGTACGAGGTGTACGGAGCAGAGCCGTGTGTGTATGAGTTGTACGTAGCGGAGCCGTGTGTGTACAAGGTGGATGTAGCAGTGTTGTACTGTGTACGAGGTGTACGGAGCGGAGCCGTGTGTGTACGAGGTGGATGTAGCAGTGTTGTACTGTGTACGAGGTGTACGGAGCAGGGCCGTGTGTGTACGAGTTGTACGTAGCGGAGCCGTGTGTGTACAAGGTGGATGTAGCAGTGTCTGTACTGTGTACAAGGTGTACGGAGCGGAAGCCGTGTGTGTACGAGGTGATGTAGCAGTGTTGTACTGTGTACGAGGTGTACGGAGCGGAGCCGTGTGTGTACGAGTGGAGTAGCAGCGTTGTACTGTGTACGAGGTGTACGTAGCAGTGCGTATGTGTACGAGTTGTACGTAGCGGAGCCGTGTGTGTACAAGGTGGATGTAGCAGTGCTGTACTGTGTACGAGGTGTACGGAGCGAGCCTGGGTGTACGAGGTGGTACGTAGCAGTGTGTACTGTGTACGAGGTGTACGGAGCAGAGCCTGTGTGTACGAGTTGTACAGTAGCGGAGCCGTGTGTGTACAAGGTGGATGTAGCAGTGCTGTACTGTGTACGAGGTGTACGGAGCAGAGCCGTGTGTGTACGAGGTGTACGTAGCGAGCCGTGTGTGTACGAGGTGTATGAGCAGTGTGTGAACGAGGTGTACGGAGCGGAGCCGTGTGTGTACGAGGTGATGTAGCAGTGCTGTATGATGAGGTGTAGGAGCAGCTGTGTACGAGGTGTACGGAGCGGAGCCGTGTGTGTACGAGGTGGATGTAGCAGTGTTGTACTGTGTACGAGGTGTACGGAGCAGAGCCGTGTGTGTACAAGTTGTACGTAGCGACAGCCGTGTGTGTACAAGGTGGATGTAGCAGTGCTGTACTGTGTACAAGGTGTACGGAGCGGAGCAGTGTGTGTACGAGGTGGATGTAGCAGTGTTGTACTGTGTATGAGGTGTACGGAGCAGAGCCGTGTGTGTACGAGTTGTACGTAGCGGAGCCGTGTGTGTACAAGGTGGATGTAGCAGTGCTGTACTGTGTACAAGGTGTACGGAGCAGAGCCGTGTGTGTACGAGGTGTACGTAGCGAAGCTGTGTGTGTACGAGGTGTACGGAGCGGAGCCGTGTGTGTACGAGGTGGATGTAGCAGTGTACTGTGTACGAGGTGTACGGAGCAGAGCCGCGTGTGTACGAGTTGTACGTAGCGGAGCCGTGTGTGTACAAGGTGGATGTAGCAGTGCTGTACTGTGTGCGAGGTGTACGGAGCAGAGCCGTGTGTGTACGAGGTGTACGTAGCGAAGCTGTGTGTGTACGAGGTGTATGGAGCAGAGCCTTGTGTGTACGAGTTAGATGGAGCGGAGCCGTGTGTACGTGGATTACGGAGCCGAGCCGCTCGTGTACGAGGTTTATGGAGCTGAGCCGCACGTGTACGAGGTTTACGGAGCGGAGCCGTGTGTACGAGGTGGATATAGCAGTGCTGTGTGTGTACGAAACAAAGCCCTGTGTGTGCAAAGTGTATGGAGTTGAGCCGCTCAGCTTCGTACACACAGGGCTCCGTGCTTGAGCCATGTGTGTACAGAGTGGAGCAGAGCCGTGTGTGTATGGAGTGGAGCCTTGTGTGTATGTAGCGGAGCCGCGTGTGTACAAGGTGTACGGAGCAGAACCACGAGTGTACGAGGTGTATGCTGCAAAGCCGCATGTGTACATGGTTTACGGAGTGGAGTCGTGTGTGTACAAGGTGTACAAAGCGTGGCTGCGTGTGTATAAGGTGTACGGAGTGCAGCCATGTGTATACTGAGTGGAGCCTTGTGTGTGTGAGGTGGACGGAACGGAGCTGTGTGTGTACGAGGCATACAAAGCGGAACTGTGTGTGTATGAAGTGTGCAGAGCCGTGCGTGTACAAGGTGTATGGTGGGGAGCATTCATACCTCCCAAGCATCCTGAATTCAGCGGGACACTACCGATTTTGAGGGTCTGCCCCGCTGTCCCGGCCGGGAGCTTTTCCCGTGGACACAGGAGTACATGCCGGAGCCCCGAGGAGCACTTTAAAACTCGCACGTGATGTTCCACCAGAAGTGATGTGCTGGAAGATGACCGGAAATTAGGTAATTCCAGAGGAGATTGTGACGGAACCATGGAGGTACTTCAGGGAATGCTTCAGATCCATTACGCCTTGGAATCGGGGATGTCGGCCATGTGAGCGGATCATGATATGTCCTGCACCGGGAGGCTCAGGTGGGCACTACAATGGGAGCCGGGCTGCTATAGTATCTTTATAGAATCTTTGTTTCTTTCTCTCTGTTCTTTCTTTCCCCTCTTTTTTTTCTTTCTCTTTCTCTTTCTTCTCTTTTTCTTTCTTTTCTCCTTTCTTTTCTTTTTTCTCTCTCTTCCTTTCTCTCTGTTCTCTTGTTTCTCTTTCTTCTCTTTCTCAGTCCAGTTGCCCTTATACCAGTCATTGTGCTCTCAGTACCAGTCTAGACATTGTAGAAATTGCACCAGTGCTAAATGGGTGTGGTTGGGGCGTGGACATGGGTGTGACTAGTTGTGAAATGGGTGTGGCCGGGCGTGACCTAAAATTTGCTGCGGCGCGCCATGCACTTTGAACCCCCAAGTGTTTCACTAAAGTTTATAATGCCTGGGTGTGAAAAAAAAAAAATCCACAAAAATGATTTTTTAGTCCCCAATTTTTGATTTTTCCCAAGGAAATTGGACCCAAAAAGTTGTTGTCCAATTTGTCCTGAGTACGCTGATACCCCATATGTGGGGGAGAAATACTGTTTGAGTGCACCGCAGGGCTCGGAAAGGAAGTAATGACTTTTTGGAATGCAGACTTTGATGGGTGTCATGTTCAGTTTGCAGAGTCTCTGATGTGCCTAAACAGTGAAAACCCCCCACAAATGACCCCATTTTGGAAACTAGACCCCCTAAGGAACTTATCTAGATCTGTGGTGAGCACTTTGAACCCAAGTGCTTCACACAAATTTATAATGCCCGGGCATGAAAATAAAAAATCCTATTTTTTTTTTCCCACAAAAATGATCTTTTTTCCCAAAAAAGTAATATTTAAGTCACCAATTTTTTATTTTCCCAAGGGTAACATGAGAAATTGGACCATAAAAGTTGTTGTCCAATTTGTCCTGAGTACGCTGATACCCCATATGTTGGGGGGAACCACTGTTTGGGCGCACGGCAGAGCTCGGAAGGGAAGGAGCGCCATTTGACTTTTTCAAACCAAAATTGGCTGGAATCGAGATTGGACGCCATGTCGCATTTGGATAGCCCCTGATGTGCCTAAACAGTGGGAATCCACCACAAGTGACCCCATTTTAGAAACTAGACCCCCTAAGGAACTTATCTAGATCTGTGATGAGCACTTTGAACCCCCAAGTGCTTCACACAAGTTTATAACATAGAGCCATAAAATTAAAAAATCATATTTTTTCCACAAAAATGATCTTTTCACCCCAATTTTTATTTTCCCAAGGGTAACAACACCTCAAAAGTTATTGTGAAATTTGTCCTGAGTACGCTGATACCCAATATGTGGGGGTTAACCACTGTTTGGGTACATGGTAGAGCTCGGAAGGGAAGGAGAACAGTTTGACTTTTTCAACGCAGAATTGGCTGCATGCCATGTCGCGTTTGGAGAGCCCCTGATGTACCTAGACAGTGGAAACCCCCCCCACAAGTGACACCATTTTGGAAACTAGACCCCTTAAGGAACTTATCTAGATCTGTTGGGAGCACGTTTAACCTCCAAATGTTTCACTAAAGTTTATAATGCCTGGGTGTGGAAAAAAAAAAAATTCCACAAAAAATGATTTTTGAGTCCCCAATTTTCCAATTTTTGGTTTTTCACAAGGAAATTGGACCCCAAAAGTTGTCCAATTTGTTCTGAGTACGCTGATACCCCATATGTGAGGGGAAACACTGTTTGTGCGCACGGCAGGGCTCGGAAAGGAAGTAATGACATTTTGGAATGCAGACTTTGATGGGTGTCATGTTCAGTTTGCAGAGTCCCTGATGTGCCTAAACAGTGGAAACCCCCCACAAGTGACCCCATTTTGGAAACTAAACCCCCTAAGGAACTTATCTAGATCTGTGGTGAGAACTTTGAACCCCCAAGTGCTTCACACAAGTTTATAATGCCCGGGCATGAAAATAAAAAGTTCTATTTTTTCCCACAAAAATGATCTTTTAGTCTCCAATTTTTTATTTTCCCAAGGGTAAGGGGAGAAATTGGACCACAAAAGTTGTTGTCCAATTTGTCCTGAGTACGCCGATACCCTATATGTGGGAGAAAACTACTGTGTGGGCGCATGTCGGGGCTCGGAATAGAAGTAGTGACGTTTAGGCTAAGTGCACACGTTTGCAGAATGTTTGCAGAATATTCCTGAGCAAAACCGAACTTTTTTCGCGGCAAAAACGCACGTTTTTTTGTGCGGATTTTGCACGTTTTTGGTGCGTTTTTTTGCGCGGATTTGACGCGTTTTTACCTCGATTTTTTCCTGAACTTTCTAGGTCAATAATAAAGCTGGAAAAACGCTGGAATTCCGCAAAATTAATGGACATGCTGCTAGATTTTCCGCGATGCGTTTTTTTTGCGGAAAAAAAACGCACCATGTGCACAAAAATTGCGAATTCATTCTAAATGATAGGATGCTTAATACATGCGTTTTTGACGCGTTTTTTCCCGCGAAAAAAAAACGCAAATATTCCTGAACGTGTGCACTTAGCCTTAGTAATGCAGACTGTGATGGAATGGTATGCGGGTATCATGTCACGTTTGGAGAGCCCCTGATGTGCTTTTGCGGGGGCTTTCCACTGTATGTGACCCCATTTTGTAAACTAGACCCCCAAATGAACTTCTCTAGATGTGTGGTGAGCACTTTGAACTCCCAAGTGCTTCATAGAAGTTTATAACGCCCGAGTGTGAAAATAAGAAAATCATATTTTTTCCACAAACATGATCTTTTAGTCCCCAGTTTTTTATGTTCCCAAGGGTAACAGGAGAAATTGGACCAAAAAAGTTGTTTTCCAATTTGTCCTGAGTATGCCGATACCCCATATGTTGGGGAGAAATACTGTATGGGCACATGGCAGAGCTCAGAAGGGAAGGAGCACCGTTTGACTTTTTCAACGCCGAATTGGCTAGAATTGAGATCAGACGCCATGTCACATATCACCCCAACACACCCCTAACACTAATCCCAACCCTAATCATAACCCTAACCACAAACCTAACCCTAACACACATGTAACCCTAGTCCCAACCCTAACCCTAACTTTAGCCCCAACCTTAACGGGAAAACGGAAATAAATACATTTTTTTAATTTTATTATTTTTCCCTAACTAAGGGGTGATAAAGGGGGGTTTGATTTACTATTTATAGCGGGTTTTTATGATTGGCAGCTGTCACACGCTAAAAGACGCTTTTTATTGCAAAAAGTTGCTTTTGCATCATCACATTTTGAGAGCTATAATTGTTCTATATTTTGGCCCACAGAGTCATGTGAGGTCTTATTTTTTGTGGGACGAGGTGATGTTTTTATTGGTACCATTTTTGGGCACATGACATTTTTTGATCGCTTTTTATTACGATTTTTGGGAGGCAGAATAAACAAAAACCAGCAATTCATGAGTTTCTTTTGGGGGAGGGGCGTTTATAGCGTTCCGCGTGTGGTAAAATTGATAATGCAGTTTTATTCTTCGGGTCAGTACGATTACAGTGATACCTCATTTATATCATTTTTTTGTGTTTTGGCGCTTTTATACAATAAAAACGATTATATATAAAAAATAATTATTTTTGCATCGCTTTATTCTGCGAGCTATAACTTTTTTATTGTTTCGCTGATGATGCTGTATGGCGACTTTTTTTGCGGGACAAGATGACGTTCTCAGCGGTACCACATTTATTTATATCGGTCTTTTTGATCGCGTGTTATTCCACTTTTTGTTCGGCGGTATGATGATAAATCATTGTTTTTTAGCTTTGCTTTTTTTTAAGGGGTTCACTAAAGGGTTTAACTAATGGGACAGTTTTATAGTACGGGTCGTTACGGACGCGGCGATACTAAATGTGTACTTTTATTGTTGTTTTTTTTTTTTACATTGAAGAAATGAATTTATTGGGGAATATTTTTTTTTTTCATTATTTAGGAATTTATTTTACAAATGTTTATTTATTTTTTTTTTTAATTTTTACTTTGTCCCAGGGTGGGACATCACTGTGTAGGGTCAGATCGCTGGTGTGACAGTGTGGACAGCACTCTGTCACACCAGCGATCGCACTGGCACTGCTGCAGGCTTCCTCAGCGCCTGCTCTCAGTAGGCGGCCATCTTGGATCTGGGGTCCTGCAGTGAGGAGAGTCCCTTGGAACAGCGCGACACATCGCGCTGTTCTGAGGGTCTCGGGGGAGCGCGCAGGGAGCCCTCTCCCTGCACGATGCTCCCCTGTGCCCCGGTACACCGCGATCATATTTGATCGCGGTGTGCCGGGGTTAATGTGCCGGGAGCGGTCCGGGAGCGCAGCTGATCGAATGGGACGTACTATTCCGTCCCTGGGAATTAAGTACTAGGTCACATGGACGGAATAGTAAGTCCCATGGAATAAAGGGGTTAATTTGCAATTTGTTCCTTATTACTATTTTTTTTAAACCAACTTTTTATTGATTTTCTTGCATACAATAAACAAATTGTATAATAGAAAGGATAAGTATTAGCATATAAAAATATCAAACAACGTAATAACTATCTCACTAAATTCACAAAATCCTTCCAGTTTGCCTCTATCACCTCCTCCTTCTTATATAGTCCTCCTTCCTATTTTTCTCCTCCCAACCTTCAACAGTTTCCTATGTCTTAAATCCAACCTTACTTAACAACCCTAACACTTCCCCCCCTTCCCTCCCACTCCCAATGGACTCGGCCTCGGAACCTCCCCTATATTGTCAGCTTACCTAGGGATCCTAAGTACTGCCACACTAAGCAATCCCGCTAGCGATCTCGTTAGCGTTGCATACTAATGAGATCGCTAGCGGGATTGTTTCTATATCGCTAAATGCTGCCGCATTTAGCGATATAGTTAACGACGCTATCGCCGTTAGCGATCTTCTTAACGACTTTAGCGTACAAAAGTACCGCTAATCGCTAAGAAAAGGTGCCACACAGCGATTAAATACTTACCCAGCGGAGCGCCAGCGATGAAATAGGTCCGGAACGATTCCAGCGACGGCGAGATCACAGCAGAAGCTCGTCGTGGAAGCTGCCGCACTGAACAATATCGCTAACGGGATCGCTAAATAGTGACGTTTTTTAGCGATCTCGTTAGCGATATTGTTAGTGTGGCATACCCTTAACAGATCTTCCTTCATGTACCGTCCAGTAGATACAAATGTTAGCATTATTTGTCTTATTTCATCTCTTGAGCATATACCACCTATGAACTTTCTCCATTTACTGAAAAAAATTGCTGTTGATCTTTCCTTGCTCCTCTCCACCACCACTTTCTGTAGCATGAGCGTTTTTTTTCATCCGGTTTATCACCTCTTCTCTCGAGGGAATTTCTCTCAACCATTTCTGGAGAATTGCCCTTTTACTTATCATGAGTATATCGTGGAAGAGAGATGGTATTGTACCCCCTTTTTTATCCCCTCCCTCCTGATGATAATAATGGAATAGCCAAGCCATTGGTTCCAGCTCCATGTTCCTATTCCAGATTGTTCGAACCAACCCCTGAACTTGCTTCCAAAATTCCTTAATTTTTCCGCACTGCCAAATCCCATGATATAAGTCCGTTCTTTCCGTACCACATTTTATCAGTTTGTCTTGTTGTCTAACATTCAAAAAATTTAAACCATATATAGCCCTATGTATAAGTCTATATTGAGTATCTCTCCAGATTTCGTTTACCATCTTCTTCCTCATCTCCATCCACCCTTTCAAGATTTTTTCTTCCCCTTCTTGGTCTCCCAACTGCTTTGCCCATCCCTCTAAAATTTTCCCTGGTATGTTGGGAACTAATGCTTCTTTCAAATCCCTATAGAGACCTGAAATGGTAATCTCATGGATGTCCTTTAATAAAATTGTGTCCAAGTGGTTCATTGTTTATTTTGAGTAATTTCCTCATTATCCCATGCTTTATCTGTTCATACTGGAGAGTCTGAAACGGGCGCAAATCATATTTCTCTCTTATTTCCCCACACGTCATCTATCTCCGCTCTGTATCATGCATCAAGTTCCTTAAAGTCCTTATCCCCTTCTCCCTCCACTCTCTAAACAAGTCATTGTCCCTCCCCTGTGGGAAATCTGGGCTTGCCCAGATGTTAATGAATTTCGAAATATTCCATGCTAGCCCAAACTTTTTCCTAACCGCCTTCCAGGTCATAACTGTGTCCCTACATAGCAATGATTGGGTGGTAAATTTGGTATGGATGTATGTAATATTGATCTCAGGTCCCATGGCTTACAGAATTCGGCTTCTAAAGTCCATTCAGAATGTCTACTTGTTTGTCTAATCCAGTCAATTGCATGTCTCAAAATGCAAGCCAAGTTATAGCCTCTAATGTTTGGTAGCCTGATCCCCCCCTCCTCTCCGTTGGTAGCATTAATTTATTAGCGTTAATCCTCGGTCTCTTTCCCTTCCACAAAAAGTGAGAGAATGCCTTCGTCAGTCTTTTTACGTCTGTATGTTTGAGAAGTAATGGGATTTTCTGCATGGGGTAAAGGAGCCTAGAAAAGCTCATCATTTTTATCAGATGATTTCTTCCCAAAAGGGTCAGCGGAAGATTAGCCCACCCCTGCAGTTCTTTCTCTATACGTTCGATTAGTGAGGAATAATTTAAGGAATATAAAGCTTTTGGATCCCTCCCCACCAGTACTCCCAAGTATTTAATTGTTTTTCCGGCAATAGGAATGTCACAGTGAGCCTCTCTCCTCTCTTTTTTCGCCCAAAAAGAGTATTTCACATTTATCTTTGTTAGGTCTGAATCCTGCCAATTTCCTGAACCCCTCAATTTGTGCTATAACTTCACTCAGTTGTGTTTTGGGCCTACTCATAAACCGGACAATAACATCAGCAAACAATGCCGAACACAATGCTCTTCCCCCACTTTGATCCCTTCAAACCATCGACCATCATTCAAATGTCTGGCCAGTGGTTCAATAGCTAAATTGAATAACAAAGGTGACATCGGGCAGCCCTGCCTGGTTTTCTTTAACAAAGGAAACATTCTTGATAAGAATCCCGGGGTGTTCACCCTAGCATGAGGGTTCGCGTACAGCACCTGCACAAAGTTTCTAAAGGCTCCACGTAAACCCACATGATCTAGCACCTGTTCCAGCCATGACCACCTCACATTGTCAAACGCTTTTTCTGCATCCAAGGTGACCAAGGCTGGAATTACTCCCCCTTTCCGCTTAGCTATGTCAATTGCCAACATTACTTTCCTAATGTTTGTCACTGCCGAGCGTCCCTTAACAAATCCTGCCTGGGGGAGATCTATAATCTCTGGCAATATTGATGCCAATCTATTAGCCATCAACTTTTCCAAAACTTTCAGATCCTGGTTGATTAACGAGATAGACCTATAACTAGTTGGGTCTTCTAAATTCTTTCTTGCTTTAGGGATGAGCTTAATGTATACTGTATTAAGGGTAGCCGAGACTCGCTCTCCCCCTAATATCTTGTTAAATAAATCCTTCAATACAGGTAAGATTTGTTCCTTTAAAATCTTGAAGAAACTGCTATTAAACCCGTCGGGCCCCGGGGCTTTAGTTGAACTCATCTCTCCTATGGACTTCCGCTATTTCTTCCTCCGTTACCTCCCCATTGAATATTTGTAGATGCTCCTCCGTAAACCTAGTCATTTGAGTTCCCCTTAACCACTCCTCTCCTTCCCCTTCTTCGCTAATCCCTCCTCTTTGTATAGATCTGCATAAAAGTCTCCCAGGATATCATTTATTTCCTTCGGATCTGTTGTTTTGTTTCCCATAGCATTCCTCAGTGCCGTTATATGAGTCATTGGTCGCCTTCTCCTTGCCAAGTTTGCCATTAATTTTCCTGCCTTATTCCCGTAGCGCATCAACTCAGCCTCCTGTTGCGTCCTGTACATATTCTCCTTCCTTTCCGCCCAGTTTTCAAAGTCTCTCTTCGCCTCCACCAACTTTGCTTTCGTCACTCTTGATGGTTTTTCCAGAAAGACCGTATATGCTTCCCTAACTAACCGAATGGCTTCTTGAAATTTTTCTTGCACCTGTCGTTTTGCCTTTGTCGTGTATCCCATCACCTTCCCCCTCAATACTGCCTTGGCCGTCTCCCAAAACAACCCTATCTGTTATGATTTGGTAGCTGAGGAGAACAGGCAAAAAAGGAAATACACCAGAGCAGTTGGAAACTATGAGATTGCAGTACCCTGACTAACCACCACAACTAGAGGCAGCCGTGGAGCGTTCCTACGTTGGTCCTAGACGCCTCGTCACAGCCTGAGAAACTAACTACACCTAAAGATAGAAAGAGGAAAGCTATCTGCCCCGGAGCAGATCCCCAAAGAACATAGAAAGCCCCCAAACATGTAATGGCGGTTAGACAAGAAGAAATACTGACACAGACAGAAAATAGTATGAGCAAACGTTGGGGCCCAAACTTACTAAATAGAAAAGGATAGGAAGGGCACTTACTGCAATCCCAAAAAACCCTGAAAAGCACCAACTCTACTAATTTCAAAAACACCTGAGATCACACGACCTCTACCACCTAAATTAGTTCTCTGGTGTAACCAAAAACAAAACAGCAGCCACTGAAAAAAACTGGAAAAAGCAAATGTACAAACATCAGTGGCTGAACTGAACTGAGAGGCAAAAGCCCCCAGAGGGGACCCTGAAGGCCCCCAAAGAAGTGCAGGACAAAATGCAAAAATCAAGCACAAAAACAAAAAGAAGAAAATGTCTTATCTGTTAGCAGGAGATTCAGACACGACACAGCAGGCTACAAAGGAAACAGGAATCAAGGATTGAGACCAGAACAATTGATCACCGGCAACCCTGATGGGAAGGTGACTCCCTTATATAAGACCAGTCAGTAACACCTGATTCCCAATCCTCACAATCTTCACTGGACAGTCCAGTACCGTTTGTAACCACCAGAGGGAGCTTCCGCTCAGAACTCATTTCCAGCCTATTCACAACAGTACCCCCCCCTTGAGGAGGGGTCACCGAACCCTCATTTGAGCAACCAGGTCGGTCAGGATGAGTTCTATGATACGCACGTATGAGTCTCCTAGCATGGATGTCCGAAGCAAACACCCAAGAATTGTCTTCCTGACCATAACCTCTCCATTTAACCAAATACTGGAGTTTCCGTCTAGAAAAACGAGAATTCAATATTTTCTCAACCACATACTCCAGATTGCCCTCAACCAAAACAGGGTCAGGAGGCACAGTAGTAGGAACCACTGGCTCAACAAACCTCTTCAACAAGGACTTGTGGAACACGTTATGGATCTTAAATGTCCCTGGAAGAAGCAAATGAAAAGAAACAGGGTTAAGAATCTCCATGATCTTATAAGGTCCAATGAACCTAGGCTTAAATTTAGGAGATGCCACTCTCATAGGAATATTTCTTGAGGACAACCAGACCAAGTCCCCCACTTTAAACCGAGGACCATCAGTCCTATGCCGGTTAGCAAACCGCTGGGCCCTCTCCTGAGAAAGGGACAACCTCTCCACTACCTGGTCCCAAATCTGTTGCATATGCTCCACAACAGAGTCAACACCTGGGCAGACAGAAGCCTCCGTCTGTCCAGAAGAAAATCGAGGGTGAAACCCAGAATAACAGAAAAATGGAGACATCAAAGTGGCAGAGCTAGCCCTATTATTAAGAGCAAACTCAGCCAAAGGCAAAAAAGAGACCCAGTCATCCTGATCAGCAGACACAAAGCATCTTAGATAAGTCTCCAATGTCTGGTTTGTTCTCTCAGTTTGACCATTGGTCTGAGGATGAAACGCCGAGGAGAAAGACAATTGAACACCAATTTTAGAACAAAAGGTCCTCCAAAATCTGGAAACAAACTGGACTCCTCTGTCAGACACAATGTTCTCAGGAATGCCGTGTAAACGAACCAGGTGCTGAAGGAACAAAGGCACCAATTCAGAGGAGGAAGGCAACTTAGGTAATGGCACAAGATGTATCATCTTGGAAAACCTATCGCAAATCACCCAGATGACGGTCATTCTCTGAGAAACAGGGAGGTCGGAAATGAAATCCATAGAGATATGGGTCCATGGTCTCTTGGGCACCGGTAATGGCATCAACAAACCACTAGAACGAGAGCAAGGCTTGGAGCGAGAGCAAGTCCCGCAGGACTGCACAAACTCCCTGACATCACGAGACAAGGTATGCCACCAAAAGGACCGACCAACCAAGTCCCTGGTACCAAAAATTCCGGGATGACCGGCCAACGCGGAACAATGAATCTCAGACATTACACTTTTTTTTCCACTGGTCCGGGACAAACAATTTCCCAACAGGGCAGCGCTCGGGCTTATCCTCCTGCCACCCCTCCAGAGCCAGTCTCAAATTGGGCGAGATGGCGGAAAGAACTACACCCTCTTTCAAAATAACAGAAGGATCAGATAACTCAGGAGATTCCGCCAGGAAACTCCTCGAGAGGGCATCCGCCTTAACATTTTTAGTGCCAGGAAGAAATGAAACCACAAAATTAAAACGTGTGAAAAACAAGGCCCACCTGGCCTGTCTAGGATTAAGTCGCTTGGCAGATTCCAGATAAACTAGATTCTTATGGTCAGTAAGGACCACCACCTGATGTTTGGCTCCCTCCAGCCAATGTCTCCACTCTTCAAAAGCCCACTTCATGGCTAATAACTCCCGATTACCCACGTCATAATTACGTTCAGTGGGAGAAAATTTTCGAGAGAAAAAGGCACAAGGGTTACTTTTAGAGGTCTCTGGATCTCTTTGGGACAAAACGGCACCTGCCCCAATTTCAGAGGCATCAACCTCCACCTGAAATGGTAGAGAAACATCAGGCTGCCGTAGAACAGGAGCAGAAGTGAATCTCTGCTTAAGTTCCTGAAATGCAGAGACTGCCTCAGGAGGCCAATTCACCACATCAGAACCCTTCTTGGTCAAATCAGTTAATGGTTTAACAATAACAGAGAAATTACCAATAAATTTACGATAAAAATTGGCAAAACCCAAGAATCTTTGAAGAGCCTTTAAAGAAGTAGGTTGGACCCAATCACAGATAGCCTGAACTTTGACCGGGTCCATTTCAATAACAGATGGGGACAAAATGAAACCAGAAATGAGATCCTCTGAACGCCAAAAAGACACTTTGATCCCTTCACATACAGAGCATTCTCTCTCAAAATCTGGAACACAGTCCGAGCATGTTTTACATGAGAGTCCCAGTCATTGGAAAAAATCAAGATATCATCCAAATAAACAATCAGAAATTTATCCACAAAATCCCTGAAAATGTCATTCATGAAGGACTGGAAGACAGAAGGAGCATTAGTGAGCCCAAAGGGCATCACAAGGTACTCAAAATGCCCTTCAGGGGTATTAAATGCCGTCTTCCATTCATCCCCGTGCTTAATGCGAATAAGGTTATATGCCCCCCTGAGGTCAAGTTGGTAAACCAAGTAGCGTTTTTCACCCTGGAAAACAGATCAGAGATCAAGGGTAACGGATATTGATATTTCACAGTAATATGTTTCAAGAGACGATAATCAATACACGGCCTTAATGAACTATCCTTTTTGGCCACAAAGAAAAAACCGGCACCTAAGGGTGAAGAGGATGGTCTGATATGACCCTTCTCCAATGACTCCTTGATATAAGACCGCATAGCGTCATGTTCAGGTACAGACAAGTTAAAAAGGCGACCTTTAGAGAATTTACTACCAGGCACTAATTCAATAGCGCAGTCATAGCTCCTATGGGGAGGTAAGGATGCAGATTTACTTTCGCTAAACACATCAGAAAAATCAATCAAAAAGTCAGGAACATCCTGAGCCTGGGGGGAGGCAGAAAAAACAGGAGTGTTGGTATTAACACATTGGCAGCCCCAACTGGTAACAGACACAGATTTCCAATCCAAAACAGGATTATGAGACTGTAAACAAGGAAAACCCAGTACGATAATGTCATGCAGATTATACAGAACCAAAAATTTGCAACTCTCCTGATGATCAGGTTCTACCCTCATTATCACCTGAGTAGAGAACTGAGGTTTATTCTCAGCCAAAGGGGTAGAATCGATCCCCAGTAGGGGAATAGACTTCCGTAGGGGTATCAAGGGAAACCCACAACGTTTAGCAAAATCAAAATCCATCAGGTTAATAGCTGCTCCAGAATCAACAAAAGCCTGAGCAGAAAATGAGGACAGAGAGCATATCAGGGTAACAGTTAACAAAAACTTAGTCTGAACACTACCCAAGACAACTGAGCGAGCAAAACGTCTTCCCCGCTTAGGGCAGACAGAAATAGCATGAGAGGCATCACCACAGTAGAAACATAACCCATTGCGCTTTCGAAATTCATGACGCTGTGCCCCAGAAACCACTCTATCACACTGCATGGATTCAGAAGCAGGTTCACAAGGCAACATTATTCCACGCATACCTTTCCGCTCACGCAAACGTCTGTCAATTTGAATCGCTAATGACATAGAATCATTGAGACCAGAGGGAACAGGGAATCCCACCATAACATCCTTTACATTATCTGACAGTCCCTTCCGAAAAAGAGCTGCCAAAGCGTCGTCATTCCATTTGGTCAGGACTGCCCACCTACGGAATCTCTGACAGTATAACTCAGCGTCCTCAAGCCCCTGACTTAATGCCAACAAAGTTTTTTCAGCTTGATCAGTGACATTAGGCTCATCGTACAATAACCCCAAAGCCTGAAAAAACGCATAAACATCACTCAAAACAGGATCCCCAGGTGTCAAGGAAAAAGCCCAATCCTGAGGGTCGCTGCGCAGGAGAGAGATGACAATTTGAACCTGCTGCGCTGCGTTCCCTGAGGACTTAGATTTTAAGGCAAAAAACAATTTACAGTTATTTTTGAAATTCAGAAACTTAGCTCGATCCCCTAAAAACAAATCTGGCATGGGAATCCTAGGTTCCACAACAGGCAACCTAGCAAGATAGGTAGCAATACTCCGAACTTCAGTGGCAAGCTGATCCACACGGCCAGACAACTGTGCAAACTCCATTGAGAGAAAAAATCCTCCTCAGCACCCAGAGATACAGAGGGAAAAAAAAAATGCAACAGAAAAAAAAAATCTCTGACAACTCTGACAACTTTTTTCTTTCACAATATTTTTCCCTTCTGTGAGTACCATATAATTTTCAGTTTAGGCCGGTGATACTGTTATGATTTGGTAGCTGAGGAGAACAGGCAAAAAAGGAAATACACCAGAGCAGTTGGAAACTATGAGATTGCAGTACCCTGACTAACCACCACAACTAGAGGCAGCCGTGGAGCGTTCCTACGTTGGTCCTAGACGCCTCGTCACAGCCTGAGAAACTAACTACACCTAAAGATAGAAAGAGGAAAGCTATCTGCCCCGGAGCAGATCCCCAAAGAACATAGAAAGCCCCCAAACATGTAATGGCGGTTAGACAAGAAGAAATACTGACACAGACAGAAAATAGTATGAGCAAACGTTGGGGCCCAAACTTACTAAATAGAAAAGGATAGGAAGGGCACTTACTGCAATCCCAAAAAACCCTGAAAAGCACCAACTCTACTAATTTCAAAAACACTTGAGATCACACGACCTCTACCACCTAAATTAGTTCTCTGGTGTAACCAAAAACAAAACAGCAGCCACTGAAAAAACTGGGAAAAGCAAATGTACAAACATCAGTGGCTGAACTGAACTGAGAGGCAAAAGCCCCCAGAGGGGACCCTGAAGGCCCCCAAAGAAGTGCAGGACAAAATGCAAAAATCAAGCACAAAAACAAAAAGAAGAAAATGTCTTATCTGTTAGCAGGAGATTCAGACACGACACAGCAGGCTACAAAGGAAACAGGAATCAAGGATTGAGACCAGAACAATTGATCACCGGCAACCCTGATGGGAAGGTGACTCCCTTATATAAGACCAGTCAGTAACACCTGATTCCCAATCCTCACAATCTTCACTGGACAGTCCAGTACCGTTTGTAACCACCAGAGGGAGCTTCCGCTCAGAACTCATTTCCAGCCTATTCACAACACCTATCTCTCCTCTATGTTCCTGATTCGTCAGTGTGTTGTCCACCCACCACTCTCTCAAAATCCTGTGAAAGTTTTCGTCTGTCGCCAAGAAAGTGGGGAATCGCCAAATATAGTCCTGTCCTCTCTGAGCTTTGTCAACTACACTTGCTACCACTGGACTATGGTCTGAAATCACCATATTTTCTATATCAATCTCCTCCACCCTCTGCATCAAAGTCTCACTTGTCAAGAGAAGATCAATGCGTGACCACGAGTCATGTGGGTGTGAGTAGTGCGTAAACTCTCTCTCGTGGATGATACATTCTCCAACTGTCGTGTAGGGACGTGGCTTCCAACATCGCTTTTAAGGGTCCCTCCGTATACCTTTCCCACCCACATCTTGTTCATACAGAAGAAATCCTCTTTCTGCAAATGTGTCTCCTGTAATAAAGCAATATCAGTTTTAAGCCTCTTGAGGTGACGTAAAATCATATTTAGTTTGTGTGGAGAGTCCCTTAACATTCCATGTTACTATCCTAACCATAATCCCTTAAAATGGTTGCTCGTTTTCCTGGCCGTGTTGCCTGAACTAGAAAAACTACTTTCCAATTCCCCCCCACCCTCCCCCCTCAACTGATTGCTTTAAACTACCCTCGTTTTCAACTGTAAATAAACATTTTTCCACTTCCATTTTTTTCTGAGATGCTTAATTAACCTCCTAAACCACTGCTATAAGTCGAACCCTCTTGATTGACACCCCTTTCCTGTTGTCTCCCTCCTCCCCTCTCAAACTCCCACCAATTCCATCCTTTCCCATCATTTTTTGCAGATTTACCACAATATGACACTTCTAGTTAGGAGACAGAGAAAAGCACAAGACATATCGATACGCTTATCACATTATTTCTCCTCCCAACGGTCCAAAAATTACAGTCTCTGCTTCCTCATCTCAAATCACAAGCGACTGCTTCTTCCTCCTTTCTTCCCAGTTGACGTTGCCGTGTGTCTTTTTTCTTTTGGACTTTCCGCCCTGATGCCCACTTGACTCCGCTCTGATTCTGGATCCAGTCTATCTGAAGATTATCTGATAGAAACGGAGCCTCTTCTATGCGATTCCATGTCAGTCCCCTCTTTTGGGTTCTTGTCCTGTCGTCGTGACCTTCCCTCCTGGGTTAACATCCGCTCCGCTTCCAACGGGTCCCGAAAAGTCGGAGTCACTCCATCTGGCCCTCTTACCCTCAATATTGCAGGGTAGAGGAGCTGGAATTTGATGTGTTTGTGGTTAAGAGTTGTGCACACCTGGCTAAAGCTTTTCGTTTTCAGGTGACTTCCGCAGAGTAGTCCCCAAATATTAAGATCTTATGTCCCTGGATACACAGAGATTGCTTTCTGTTCCTGAAGGCCCTCAGGATTTCTTCCTTGTCTTTGTATTCTAGATATTTGACTATGACCTGACGTGATCTGGACCTTACATCTTGCCTGGATGTATCATCTGTATTGGTCCCTCTCTCCTCCCGCCTCGTCATCGGCCCCACTCTGTGGGCTCTTTCCACACGACAGCTGTGTGTTAAGCCCAGGGCCTGTGGAAGCTCTTTCTCACAGATTGCATCCAGATGGCTTGACATCACTGACTTCGGCAGTCCCACCACTCTCAGATTGCTCCTCCTTGACCTGTTTTCCAGGTGATCAATTTTTTCTTTCATCATCTGGGAGCTCGTGCCTAATTCTTTAAATCTGCTCTTCAGCCGTGCCAATGTATCTTCAGCGTCGGACAACCTCTGTTCTGCCTCAGCCAGCCGGACATTCTGATGCTCTATGTCCTCCTGTAATCCTGCTAATGCCTCCTTCACGGTAACCTTAAGAGGTTCTCTGACCTCTGCAGCCAAGTGATCTGCTACTTCTCTGGCCAGTCTGGAATAGTTGATCTCTCCCTCACTCAGCCTCTGTGATTCATTATCAGGTACAGCGCTTCTACTCCTCTGTCTGTCAGCGTTCTCCCCTTCAGCTCCCTCCTCTCCCCTCTCTGCCAGCGCCATCTTGAGACCGTACACCTCAGATGTACGGTCTCAAGATGGCGCTGGCAGAGACCTCCCCCACTCTGGATACTGTCTCCGCTCTGCTTGGTGTGCCCCAACTCCTGAGGAGATACCGCTCCATGCACTGCCCCTTGGAAAGGTTATCAGCTGTTTTCACACCTTCTTGGGGAGTCTCCTTGTCGTTTTTGTGAGATT
>JARQOD010000003.1:521739683-521834623 GCA_033576555.1 Oophaga sylvatica | reverse complement strand
GTATTTCAACTCTGGTGGAGCTTTGTATAGATGGCCTAATACAATTAGTACCACAGACTGCTACTATGCCCACAATTATTCTACAGGCAAGATGCAGCCAAAAATTATGAGTATTTCAATGCTTGTGGAGCTTTGTATAGATGGCCTAATAGAATGAGTACCACAGACTGCTACTATGCCCAAAATTATTGTCCACGCAAGATGCAGATAAATTTTTTTTTTTTTTAAACTCTGGCAGAGCTTTGTATAGATGGCCTAATACAATGAGTTCCACTGTTAGGGCTCGAGTTCCCGCTGCTGCACAAGGGGAGTCTTGAACCTGTCCCGCTGCGGTCTCCCATTCAACTCTGGCCGCAGTGGAGCCTGCTCAGCAGAGACGTCGGTCCAGGCGTCTTGCCCACTCCTCTACTGTGCAGTGACTTGATGCTGCCTTTCCTGGATCTGCTATTATAGCCAGTGCTGGAGCAGTCGTCTTTGAGACAAAGTCCTGCGTTTTCCCATCTGAGCATGCCCAGAGTGAGATCTCTCATTGGAGATCAGGGGTCACATGTTCAGGTGCTGCAGCGGCTCCTATTGGTCCGCCAAGAAGGTCATGTAGCTACTTGTGTTTGTAACAGCTTCTCATTGGTCCTTGTTCCTGGAAGGTCCTGTAGCTGTTGCTATAAAAGGGTAGCATGGCTGGGCCGCCATGCGCTAATATCAACCATTGTATACTATGCGCCAGTGTGATCATGCGTATGTGTGGTTAGGGACCCGGCTGAAATAAGCCATTAGAATACCGACTTAATCGGTGAGGAGTTTGGTATGGTAGCTGGCCAGGGTCGGTGTCCTAGATGCCCTAGATTACCGGCGTAACCGGTGAGGAGTTTTGATTGCCGTATTCAGGGTCTGGCGTTCAGACGCCATAGATTGCGGGTGACTCCCGCGAGGACATTAGCACATGATCACGCGTTATGTACGCTTAGCACTTAACTGTGTACCTGAGAGCCTGACAGGACACAGCACTTTTCCTCAGCGGCCCTGTGACGTAACAGGGTTTGCTTTCGACGCTAGACAGCGCCCTAGCGTTTTACTTTGCGGCTCACTGAAGCTAAGTGAGTTCGCACCTATAGCCATATAGCGCTGTGGCATTTCCGTTAGCGGCTCTGGGTATTAACAGAGTTCGCACTTACTGCCACAACGCGCTACGGCTTTATTTTAGCGACTCTGCGGGATAACAGAGTTTGCTACTTTCGCCATTTTACTAGCAGCAGGTTCCGCCTGCACGGTGGACCCCGGGCTGCGAACGCACCTCTCTACCTCATATATTTGGTGCGTTCTGCAGACCCTAACATAATATTAGCGCCAGGGTCTGGCTGGTAAAATGGCGGATGACCAGCGTCTACTACGGGACATCCAGCAGCTGGAGGGTAGGTTGGCGGCTCTTGAGTGCACAACCTCAGCTGTGGATGTTACCGCAGTCGCTGTTCAGGCTGCTAGCGTGGCTGCAGCCAGTGTGTCCACTGCCACCTCTGCCCCCACAATATCCCACCTCCCGCTTCCAGACAAGTTTGCTGGTGACAGCAAGCAATGTCGGGGATTCGTGAGTCAGTGCTCTATACAACTCGAGCTTCTGGCTGCACTTTTCCCCACGGATCGGGCACAAGTGGGCTTTATAATTTCGCTTCTGTCAGGCAGAGCGTTGGAGTGGGCCACCCCGCTGTGGGAGCGTGACGACCGTGTGGTGCGGAGTGCTCCTCGTTTTCTGGAGGCTCTAAAAAAGGTATTTTTAGGACCTCAGGTCACCCACGATACGGCGCTACAACTGCTGGCATTGGCACAGGGTTCGTCTTTGGTCAGTCTGTTTTCCGTCCAGTTTCGGACTCTGGCCTCAGAGCTAGACTGGTCGGATAAAGTACTCATTCCAGTCTACTGGCGAGGACTGGCTGATCATGTTAAAGATGCTTTGGCTACCAGGGAGATTCCCGCCACACTGGAGAAGCTTATCGCCATATCTACCCGCATCGACCTCCGTTTTCACGAGCGGAGGTTGGAGCGGTCCCAGTGTAGGCAGAGGTTCCGGCTGGCTCCCACCTTCGCCAGACCTCTGGAATCTTCCAGCCAGGCGCCCGACTCCCATGAGGCCATGGAGGTTTCTCGAGCGGGACCTAAGTCCCGGGCCGCTCGAGTACCCGTGGTCTGTAACATCTGCCAGCAGTTAGGACACTATGCCAACAAATGTCCACAGCGGTTGGGAAAATGGTCGCGTCTAGTGACCTTGGGAGGAGGTTCACTAGACATTGCGGCATTTTCCACCAAGTTGTCCTTTAAAGGGACAATTACAGTAGGTCCATCCACGCTCTCCGCTGAGCTCTGTGTGGATTCCGGAGCCGAGGGGAATTTCATGTCCTCTGCATTTGCTCTCCGCCACACTATACCTCTGGTGATGCTCGCCCAACCGGTGACTGTGCGAGTAGTGAATGGATCAACTCTGCCCTCCCAAATCACCCACCAGACGATCCCTCTCACTTTATCTATGTCCCCGTCCCATCAGGAGAGTATTTCTTTTCTTGTCCTGCCCGAGGGAATAGACGAGGTGTTGCTGGGAGTACCTTGGCTCCGTTACCACTCTCCCCATATTGAGTGGTCCTCTGGGAGGATACTGGGTTGGGGTGATTCATGTAGAGGCAGGTGTATCAGGGAGTGCGTTCAGGTCACCACCACAGAGATACCCGTAGATCTCACTTCTCTTCCTCAGTGTTATTGGGCATATGCAGAAGTTTTCTCCAAGAAGGTGGCGGAGACTCTTCCACCTCATCGCCCCTACGACTGTCCTATTGATCTCTTGCCTGGAGCAGAACCTCCTCGGGGGAGAGTATACCCCTCTCGCTCCCTGAGACGGAGGCCATGTCCCAGTACATTCAGGAGAATCTGGCAAGAGGGTTCATTAGGAAGTCGGTGTCACCAGCAGGGGCAGGGTTCTTCTTTGTGCAAAAGAAGAACAGAGAATTACGTCCATGCATTGACTACAGGGGTCTTAACGCCATCACCGTCAAGAATAAGTACCCGTTGCCCTAATCTCTGAGCTCTTTGATAGGCTCCGAGGAGCAAGAGTATTTACCAAGCTTGATCTACGTGGTGCCTATAACCTAATTCGCATCCGTGAGGGGGACGAGTGGAAGACACCTTTTAATACCAGGGATGGGCATTAACAGGGTTTGCTTCCCAACAGGGCAGCGCTCAGGTTTATCCTCCTGACACCCCTCCAGAGCCAGTCTCAAATTGGGCGAGATGGCGGAAAGTACTACACCCTCTTTCAAAATAACAGCAGGATCAGATAACTCAGGAGAATCCGCAAAGAAAGTCCTCAAGAGGGCATCCGCCTTAACATTCTTAGTGCCAGGAAGAAAAGAAACCACAAAATTAAAACGTGTGAAAAACAAGGCCCACCTGGCCTGTCTAGGATTAAGTCTCTTGTCTGATTCGAGATAAACCAGGTTCTTATGGTCCGTGAGGACCACCACCTGATGTTTGGCTCCTTCCAGCCAATGTCTCCACTCTTCAAAGGCCCACTTCATGGACAATAACTCCCGATTACCCATGTCATAATTACGTTCAGTTGGAGAAAACTTTCGAGAGAAAAAGGCACAAGGGTTACTCTTAGAGGTCTCTGGATCCCTTTGGGACAAAACGGCACCTGCCCCAATTTCAGAAGCATCAACCTCCACCTGAAACGGTAGAGAAACATCAGGCTGCCGTAGAACAGGAGCAGAAGTGAATCTGTGCTTAAGTTCCTGAAAAGCAGAAACTGCCTCAGGAGGCCAATTCACCACATCAGAACCCTTTTTGGTGAAATCAGTCAATGATTTAACAATACCGGAGAAATTATCAATGAATTTACGATAAAAATTGGCAAAACCCAAAAATCTCTGAAGAGCCTTCAATGTAGTAGGTTGAACCCAATCACAGATGGCCTGAACCTTGACCGGGTCCATTTCAATAACAGACGGAGACAAAATGAATCCCAGAAATGAGACCTTCTGTACGCCAAAAAGACAATTTGATCCCTTCACATACAATGCTTCTCTCTCAAAATCTGGAACACAGTCCGAACATGTTTCACATGAGAGTCCCAGTCGTTGGAAAAAATCACGATATCATCCAAATAAACAATCAGAAATTTATCCACAAAATCCCTGAAAATATCATTCATGAAGGATTGGAAGATGGAAGGAGCATTAGTGAGCCCAAAAGGCATCACTAGGTGCTCAAAATGCCCCTCTGGGGTATTAAACGCCGTCTTCCATTCATTCCCATGCTTAATGCGAATAAGGTTATACGCCCCCCTGAGGTCAAGCTTGGCAAACCAACTAGCACTTTTCACTCTGGAAAACAGGTCAGAAATCAAGGGTAATGGATATTGATATTTCACAGTGATCTTATTCAGGAGGCGATAATCAATACACGGCCTCAATTAACCATCCTTTTTGGCCACAAAGAAAAAACCGGCGCCCAAGGGTGAAGAGGATGGTCTGATATGACCCTTCTCCAATGACTCCTTGATATAAGATCGCATAGCATCGTGTTCAGGTACAGATAAGTTAAAAAGGCGACCCTTAGGAAATTTACCACCAGGCACTAACTCAATAGAGCAATCGTAGCTTCTGTGAGGAGGTAAGGACGTAGACTTACTTTCACTAAACACATCAGAAAAATCAGTCAAAAAGTCAGGGACATCCTGAGACTGGGGAGAGGCAGAAAAAACAGGAGTGTCAGTATTAACACATTGGCAACCCCAACTGGTCACAGACACAGATTTCCAATCCAAAAGAGAATTATGAGTCTGTAACCAAGGGAAACCCAGTACAATAATGTCATGCAGATTATGCAACACCAAAAATTTGCAACTCTCCTGATGATCTGGTTCAACCTTCATTATCACCTGAGTAGAAAATTGGGGTTTATTCTCCGCCAAAGGGGTAGAATCAATGCCCAGTAAAGGAATAGACTTCCGCAGGGGTATCATGGGAAAGCCACAACGTTTGGCAAAGTCAAAATCCACCAGGTTAATTGCTGCTCCTGAATCAACAAAAGCCTGAGCCGAAAATGTGGACATGGAGCAAATAAGGGTAACAGTCAACAGAAATTTAGTCTGAACACTACCCAAGACAACTGAGCGTGCAAAACGTCTTCCCCGCTTAAGGCAGACGGAAATAGCATGGGACGCGTCACCACAGTAGAAACATAACCCATTGCGCCTACGAAACTCATGACGCAGAGAAAAAGAGGGAAAAAATGCAACAAACAGAAAAAAAAAATCTCTGACAACTCTGACAACTTTTTTCTTTCCAAACTATTTTTCCTTTCTGTGAGTACCATATAATTTTCAGTTTGGCCGGTGATAATGTTATGTAAGGTAGCTGAGGAGGACAGGAGCAACAGCCGGGCAGCCGAACACCTGAGATGTTGGTAACTAATGGGTTGCAGAAACCTGAACTAACCACACAACTAGAGGTAGCCGTGGAGCGTTCCTAAGTTGATCCTAGACGCCTCGTCACAGCCTGAGAGCTAGCTATACCTAAAGATAGAAACAGGAAAGCTAACTGCCCTGGAGTAGAGCCCCAAAGGAATAGGCAGCCCCCAAAGATATAATGGCGGTTAGACAAGATGAAAACACAAATGCAGGCAGAAAACAGATTGAGCAAACGCTGGGGCCACAAGCTGACTAAATAGGAAAGGACAGGAGAGATTACTTTCTGCAACCCTACAAAAATCCAACAATTCTGATTACAAAAATACTAAGATCACACGATCTCACCACCCACTAAATCAGATCTCAGTGTGAACCAAACCAAGCTGCAGCCGCTGAAAAAGCAGGAAAAAGCAAATGAAAAAACAACAGTGGCTACAGACAAACTGTGAGGAGCAAAGGCCCCAGGAGGGGACCTGGCTGTCCTCCACAAATGTGCAGAAAACTATGCAAATAGCAAGCACAAAAAGAAAAGCAGAAAATATCATCAGAGAATTCATCAGAGAAAATAACTTTACCCCAGTCCTCAGCAGTCCACTGCCTGTACCTTTTGCAGAATATCAGTCTGTCCATGATGTTTTTTCTGGAGAGAAGTGGCTTCTTTGCTGCCCTCCTTGAGACCAGGCCTTGCTCCAAGAGTCTCTGCCTCACAGTGGTGCAGATGCACTCACACCTGCCTGCTGCCATTCCTGAGCAAGCTCTGCACTGCTGGTAGCCCGATCCCGCAGCTGAAACACTTTTAAGAGACGGTCCTTGCGCTTGCTGGTCTTTCTTGGGCGCCCTGAAGCCTTTTTGGCAACAATGGAACCTCTCTCCTTGAAGTTCTTGATGATGCGATAGATTGTTGACTGAGGTGCAATCTTTCTAGCTGCGATACTCTTCCCTGTTAGGCCATTTTTGTGCATTGCAATGATGACTGCACGTGTTTCTTTAGAGATAACCATGGTTAACAGAAGAGAAACAATGATGCCAAGCACCAGCCTCCTTTTAAAGTGTCCAGTGGTGTCATTGTTACTTAATCATGACAGATTGATCTCCAGCCATGTCCTCATCAACACCCACACCTGTGTTAATGGAGCAATCACTGAAAAGAGGTTAGCTGGTCCTTTTATGGCAGGGCTGCAATGATGTTGAAATGTGTTTTGGGGGATAAAGTTCATTTTCTAGCCAAATATTGACTTTGCAAGTAATTGCTATTAAGCTGATCACTCTTTATAACATTCTGGAGTATATGCAAATTGCCATTAGAAAAAGTGAAGCAGTAGACTTTGTAAAAATTAATATTTGTGTCATTCTCAAAACTTTTGGCCATGACTGTATGAGTATTTCAACTCTGGTGGAGTTTTGTATAGATGGCCTAATAGAATGAGTACCACAGACTGCTACTATGCCCACAATTATTCTACAGGCAAGATGCAGCAAAAATTTATGAGCATTTCAACGCTGGTTGAGCTTTGTATAGTTGGCCTAATACAATGAGTACCGCAGACTGCTACTATGCCCACAATTATTCTACAATCAAGATGCAGCAAAAAATTATGAGTATTTCAACTCTGGTGGAGCTTTGTATAGATGGCCTAATACAATTAGTACCACAGACTGCTACTATGCCCACAATTATTCTACAGGCAAGATGCAGCCAAAAATTATGAGTATTTCAATGCTTGTGGAGCTTTGTATAGATGGCCTAATACAATGAGTACCACAGACTGCTACTATGCCCACAATTATTCTACAGGCAAGATGCAGCAAAAATTATGAGTATTTCAACTCTGGTGGAGCTTTGTATAGATGGCCTAAGAGAATGAGTACCACAGACTGCTACTGTGCCACAATTATTCTACAGGCAAGATGCAGCAAAAAATTATGAGTATTTCAATGCTGGTGGAGCTTTGTATAGATGGTCTAATACAATGAGTACCACAGACTGCTACTATGCCCACAATTATTCTACAGGCAAGATGCAGCAAAAAATTATGAGTATTTCAACTCTGGTGGAGCTTTGTATAGATGGCCTAATAGAATGAGTACCACAGACTGCTACTATGTCCACAATTATTCTATAGGCAAGATGCAGCCAAAAATTATGAGTATTTCAACGCTGGTGGAGCTTTGTATAGATGGAGTAATAGTGTCAGGAATCGACCCCAGTGCCTCTTGTCCACTGGCCAGCAGCTCTACCATCTGAGCTATTCTGCTGGCTGCGAAGTTCCTTGCTGAACTCAGATACCATTGACTGTTCTTCCTGATCGGCTCCACCCAGTGCTCTCTTGATTGGCCCTCTGATTGCCAATTACACACCCTATATAAACCTGGCCCTGTGGGTGTGTCATTGCGAGATTATTGTGCTCTTAGCCTTTAGTCAAGTGTTTCTTGCTGCTACAAACACTGCTCTCCTGTGAACCGACCTCAGCCTGCCTTCTGACTACGCTCTCCACCTGATCCATTGCTACAAACACTGCTCTCCTGTGAACTGACCTCGGCTTGCCTTCTGACTACGCTCTCCGCCTGATCCATTGCTACAAACACTGCTCTCCTGTGAACCGACCTCGGCCTGCCTTCTGACTACGCTCTCCGCCTGATCCATTGCTACAAACACTGCTCTCCTGTGAACTGACCTCGGCCTGCATTCTGACTACGCTCCCTGCCTGATCCAGTGCTACTAATAACGCCTTTCCAGTGTACCGACCCGGCTATCCTCTGACCACGTTACCTGCCTCTGCTTCCCCTAGTGTTTGCAGTAACATCGGCTCCAACCCAGACGGGATCTTGACAAATAGAATGAGTACTACAGACTGCTACTATGCCCACAATTATTCTACAAGCAAGATGCAGCAAAGAATTATGAGTATTTCAACGCTGGTGGAGCTTTGTATAGATGGCCTAATACAATGAGTACCACAGACTGCTACTATGCCCACAATTATTCTACAGGCAAGATGCAGCCAAAAATTATGAGTATTTCAACTGTGGTGGAGCTTTGTATAGATGGCCTAATAGAATGAGTACCACAGACTGCTACTATGCCAAAAATTATTGTCCACACAAGATGCAGATAAAAAATATTTTTTTTAAACTCTGGCAGAGCTTTGTATAGATGGCCTAATACAATGAGTTCCACTGTTAGGGCTCGAGTTCCCGCTGCTGCACAAGGGGAGTCTTGAACCCGTCCCGCTGCGGTCTCCCATTCAACTCTGGCCGCAGTGGAGCCTGCTCAGCAGAGACGTCGGTCCAGGCGTCTTGCCCACTCCTCTACTGTGCAGTGACTTGATGCTGCCTTTCCTGGATCTGCTATTATAGCCAGTGCTGGAGCAGTCGTCTTTGAGACAAAGTCCTGCGTTTTCCCATCTGAGCATGCCCAGAGTGAGATCTCTCATTGGAGATCAGGGGTCACATGTTCAGGTGCTGCAGCGGCTCCTATTGGTCCGCCAAGAAGGTCATGTAGCTACTTGTGTTTGTAACAGCTTCTCATTGGTCCTTGTTCCTGGAAGGTCCTGTAGCTGTTGCTATAAAAGGGTAGCATGGCTGGGCCGCCATGCGCTAATATCAACCATTGTATACTATGCGCCAGTGTGATCATGCGTATGTGTGGTTAGGGACCCGGCTGAAATAAGCCATTAGAATACCGACTTAATCGGTGAGGAGTTTGGTATGGTAGCTGGCCAGGGTCGGTGTCCTAGATGCCCTAGATTACCGGCGTAACCGGTGAGGAGTTTTGATTGCCGTATTCAGGGTCTGGCGTTCAGACGCCATAGATTGCGGGTGACTCCCGCGAGGACATTAGCACATGATCACGCGTTATGTACGCTTAGCACTTAACTGTGTACCTGAGAGCCTGACAGGACACAGCACTTTTCCTCAGCGGCCCTGTGACGTAACAGGGTTTGCTTTCGACGCTAGACAGCGCCCTAGCGTTTTACTTTGCGGCTCACTGAAGCTAAGTGAGTTCGCACCTATAGCCATATAGCGCTGTGGCATTTCCGTTAGCGGCTCTGGGTATTAACAGAGTTCGCACTTACTGCCACAACGCGCTACGGCGTTTATTTTAGCGACTCTGCGGGATAACAGAGTTTGCTACTTTCGCCATTTTACTAGCAGCAGGTTCCGCCTGCACGGTGGACCCCGGGCTGCGAACGCACCTCTCTACCTCATATATTTGGTGCGTTCTGCAGACCCTAACATAATATTAGCGCCAGGGTCTGGCTGGTAAAATGGCGGATGACCAGCGTCTACTACGGGACATCCAGCAGCTGGAGGGTAGGTTGGCGGCTCTTGAGTGCACAACCTCAGCTGTGGATGTTACCGCAGTCGCTGTTCAGGCTGCTAGCGTGGCTGCAGCCAGTGTGTCCACTGCCACCTCTGCCCCCACAATATCCCACCTCCCGCTTCCAGACAAGTTTGCTGGTGACAGCAAGCAATGTCGGGGATTCGTGAGTCAGTGCTCTATACAACTCGAGCTTCTGGCTGCACTTTTCCCCACGGATCGGGCACAAGTGGGCTTTATAATTTCGCTTCTGTCAGGCAGAGCGTTGGAGTGGGCCACCCCGCTGTGGGAGCGTGACGACCGTGTGGTGCGGAGTGCTCCTCGTTTTCTGGAGGCTCTAAAAAAGATATTTTTTAGGACCTCAGGTCACCCACGATACGGCGCTACAACTGCTGGCATTGGCACAGGGTTCGTCTTTGGTCAGTCTGTTTTCCGTCCAGTTTCGGACTCTGGCCTCAGAGCTAGACTGGTCGGATAAAGTACTCATTCCAGTCTACTGGCGAGGACTGGCTGATCATGTTAAAGATGCTTTGGCTACCAGGGAGATTCCCGCCACACTGGAGAAGCTTATCGCCATATCTACCCGCATCGACCTCCGTTTTCACGAGCGGAGGTTGGAGCGGTCCCAGTGTAGGCAGAGGTTCCGGCTGGCTCCCACCTTCGCCAGACCTCTGGAATCTTCCAGCCAGGCGCCCGACTCCCATGAGGCCATGGAGGTTTCTCGAGCGGGACCTAAGTCCCGGGCCGCTCGAGTACCCGTGGTCTGTAACATCTGCCAGCAGTTAGGACACTATGCCAACAAATGTCCACAGCGGTTGGGAAAATGGTCGCGTCTAGTGACCTTGGGAGGAGGTTCACTAGACATTGCGGCATTTTCCACCAAGTTGTCCTTTAAAGGGACAATTACAGTAGGTCCATCCACGCTCTCCGCTGAGCTCTGTGTGGATTCCGGAGCCGAGGGGAATTTCATGTCCTCTGCATTTGCTCTCCGCCACACTATACCTCTGGTGATGCTCGCCCAACCGGTGACTGTGCGAGTAGTGAATGGATCAACTCTGCCCTCCCAAATCACCCACCAGACGATCCCTCTCACTTTATCTATGTCCCCGTCCCATCAGGAGAGTATTTCTTTTCTTGTCCTGCCCGAGGGAATAGACGAGGTGTTGCTGGGAGTACCTTGGCTCCGTTACCACTCTCCCCATATTGAGTGGTCCTCTGGGAGGATACTGGGTTGGGGTGATTCATGTAGAGGCAGGTGTATCAGGGAGTGCGTTCAGGTCACCACCACAGAGATACCCGTAGATCTCACTTCTCTTCCTCAGTGTTATTGGGCATATGCAGAAGTTTTCTCCAAGAAGGTGGCGGAGACTCTTCCACCTCATCGCCCCTACGACTGTCCTATTGATCTCTTGCCTGGAGCAGAACCTCCTCGGGGGAGAGTATACCCCTCTCGCTCCCTGAGACGGAGGCCATGTCCCAGTACATTCAGGAGAATCTGGCAAGAGGGTTCATTAGGAAGTCGGTGTCACCAGCAGGGGCAGGGTTCTTCTTTGTGCAAAAGAAGAACAGAGAATTACGTCCATGCATTGACTACAGGGGTCTTAACGCCATCACCGTCAAGAATAAGTACCCGTTGCCCCTAATCTCTGAGTCTTTGATAGGCTCCGAGGAGCAAGAGTATTTACCAAGCTTGATCTACGTGGTGCCTATAACCTAATTCGCATCCGTGAGGGGGACGAGTGGAAGACACCTTTTAATACCAGGGATGGGCATTAACAGGGTTTGCTTTCGACGCTAGACAGCGCCCTAGCGTTTTACTTTGCGGCTCACTGAAGCTAAGTGAGTTCGCACCTATCGCCATATAGCGCTGTGGCATTTCCGTTAGCGGCTCTGGGTATTAACAGAGTTCGCACTTACTGCCACAACGCGCTACGGCGTTTATTTTAGCGACTCTGCGGGATAACAGAGTTAGCTACTTTTGCCATTTTACTAGCAGCAGGTTCCGCCTGCACGGTGGACCCCGGGCTGCGAACGCACCTCTCTACCTCATATATTTGGTGGTTCGCAGACCCTAACATCACAGACTGCTACTATGCCCACAATTATTCTACAGGCAAGATGCAGCAAAAATTATGAGTATTTCAACTCTGGTGGAGCTTTGTATAGATGGCCTAAGAGAATGAGTACCACAGACTGCTACTATGCCCACAATTATTCTACAGGCAAGATGCAGCAAAAATTATGAGTATTTCAATGCTGGTGGAGCTTTGTATAGATGGTCTAATACAATGAGTACCACAGACTGCTACTATGCCCACAATTATTCTACAGGCAAGATGCAGCAAAACATTATGAGTATTTCAACTCTGGTGGAGCTTTGTATAGATGGCCTAATAGAATGAGTACCACAGACTGCTACTATGTCCACAATTAATCTACAGGCAAGATGCAGCCAAAAATTATGAGTATTTCAACGCTGGTGGAGCTTTGTATAGATGGAGTAATACAATGAGTACTACAGACTGCTACTATGCCCACAATTATTCTACAGGCAAGATGCAGCAAAACATTATGAGTATTTCAACTCTGGTGGAGCTTTGTATAGATGGCCTAATACAATGAGTACTACAGACTGCTACTATGCCCACAATTATTCTACAGGCAAGATGCAGCAAAAAATTATGAGTATTTCAACTCTGGTGGAGCTTTGTATAGATGGCCTAATAGAATGAGTACCACAGACTGCTACTATGACCACAATTATTGTCCACACAAGATGCAGATAAAAAATATTTTTTTTAAACTCTGGTGGAGCTTTGTATAGATGGCCTAATAGAATGAGTACCACACAATGCTACTATGCCCAAAATTATTGTCCAGGCAAGATGCAGATAAAAATTCTTTTTTTTTAATCTCTGGTGTAGCTTAGTTTAGATGGCCTAATAGAATGAGTAGCACACACTGCTACCATGCACACAATTATTGAACAGGATAGATGCAGCGAATAATTAGGAGTGATTTGAACGCTGGTGTAGCTTAGTATAGATGGCCTAATACAATGAGTACCACAGACTGCTACTATGCCCACAATTATTCTACAGGCAAGATGCAGATAAAAATTTTTTTGTTTTTTAAACTCTGGTGGAGCTTTGTATAGATGGCCTAATAGAATGAGTAACACAGACTGCTACTATGCCACAATTATTCTACAGGCAAGATGCTGCAAAAAATTATGAGTATTTCAATGCTGCTGGAGCTTTGTATATATGGCCTAATAGAATGAGTAACACAGACTGCTACTATGCCCAAAATTATTGTCCACGCATGATGCAGATAAAAAAAAATAATTTTAAACTCTGGTGGAGCTTTGTATAGATGGCCTAATAGAATGAGTACCACACACTGCTACTATGCCCAAAATTTTTGTCCACACAAGATGCAGATAAAATTTTTTTTTTTTTTTAAACTCTGGTGGAGCTTTGTATAGATGGCCTAATAGAATGAGTACCACACAATGCTACTATGCCCAAAATTATTGTCCAGGCAAGATGCAGATAAAAATTCTTTTTTTTTTTAATCTCTGGTGTAGCTTAGTTTAGATGGCCTAATAGAATGAGTAGCACACCCTGCTACTATGCACACAATTATTGAACAGGATAGATGCAGCAAATAATTAGGAGTGATTTGAACGCTGGTGTAGCTGACAAAAAGTGATAGCAACTGCTGTAACCTAGCCCTGAAAAGGGCTGCAATTACAAATAGTCACTGTCCCAAGTTGACCTATCTGTCTATTTAAGAGTGAGCACAGACCTGCCTGCTAAAACTGCTAGGAACTGATGTAAAGTAGCCCTCAAAAGGGCTGCAATTACGAACTAGTCCCTACTCCCTAAACCTTCCTCTCTATTTCTCAGCGATTTCGCTTGCAAGTCGCAGTTGGACAATGCACACACAATATAGCGCTAACAGCAGCAGTGCCGTCTAACACTGAGCTGCAGCAGTGAGAAAATGGTGGCGAGGGGGGAAATGGCTGGGTCTTATAGGGCAAGGACATGTGACATACACAGCCAATGACACATGCCCTTGCTTGTGTGAAAAAAAAGCACCTCGCTCCGTGTGTGCGCTGCTGATAGGCTGACAGACTGCACCGCCCACTGGAAATGCGGGAAAGAGAAAAAAAATGGAGATCTTCATTATCTCTGCAGAGATCCATGCCATGCCCCTCCCCCCGCGACGCTGGACACTCAAAATGTGTATTAACAGTGATTCTCAGCATAACTGCGAAAAAATCCAGTGACCATTTAGGTGCACGAAAAGTTATCGAACATAACCTCGAACAGCCGAATTTTTTCCAAATCGTTCTGGTTCATCGAACGACTCGAACACCGCCCAAAACAGATCGAATTTGAGATTGGCGAACAGTTCGCTTTGAACACCGCTCATCTCTAGTCCCAAACTTCTTCCATTTAAGGATTATGGAAACCACTGTGCTCTTAGGAACCTTGAGTACTGCAGAAATTCTTTTGTAATCTTGGCCAGATCTGTGCCTTGCCACAATTCTATTTCTGAGCTCCTTGGCCTGTTTCTTTGACCTCATGATTCTCATTTGGTCTGACATGCACTGTGAGCTGTGAGGTCTTGTATAGACAGGTGTGTGCCTTTACAAATCAAGTCCTATCAGTTTAATTAAACTCAGCTGGACTGGAGTCCACCACAATTACACCATATTCCTGTAAAGTTAGAAAAATTTTGTTTTTTCTATCGATTGAGCTGTTTTTTTTTTGTGTGACAAGCTGACAATTTTATTGATACCATTTTTGAATATATACAACTTTTTGATCGGTTTTTATTACAATTTTTTTAGGGTGGAGTAGTGACCAAAAAACATATTTCTGTCATTTTCAGATTTTTTTCTCGTTTTGACTTTTACCAATCGAGTTAATTAATTTTGCATTATATCAGACTTTTATGAATGTGGTGATACCATATATATTTTATTTTTTTTAACTTTCTTAATTATTTTCAGTGGGGAAAATGTGGATGATTTGAGCTTTTATATTTTGGGGCTTTTTTTTTACTTTATTTGCCAGTCCCCTTTGGGGATTTCAACTTGTGATCAACTAATCACTTCTATTGCAGTATATAGTGTAAATTTTGGTCTCTTTTGAAGCTCCGTATATAGAGGAGCCTTCGCATGCCCCTTGCTATCACAGTAACACATGAGCGCCCCACAATCACATCACAGGGTGCAGATTGGAGCTGGTAAAAGGAAGCAGTGGCACTTTTTGTATTTAATGTAATGTCATGATTATGAGCGTTTAATGTTTGTGTGGATCTTATCTTAGCGGTGTCTGTAGTACTGCCACACTAAATCCTGCGTCACGTAAGACGATATAATGCGATCGCTAGGGATTGTTCTATATGCTAAGTGCGGCACATTTAGGATATAGTTAACGCCTACGCCGTTGCGATCTTACGACTTTAGCGTCAAAGTACGCTAATCGCTAAGAAGGCACATAGCGTATAACTACAGCGGAGCCGACGAGAAAATAGGTCGAACTTCAGCGCGACGATCACAGCAGGAAGTGTCGGCAATGCGCACTGAACAACATCGTAACGGGATCGCTAATAGCGCGTTTTAAATGCGATCTCCGTAGCGATATTGTTCAGGTGGATACCCTTTAGAGACAAATGTCGACTATGTAATCTAGCCAGTATCTGCCACATGTGGAGAGAGCTTGCGCTCCTGAGCCCTCTATGCATGCGATCACTCTCACAATCACATGTACATGATATTGCATTAACGCTCGCTGCAGAGACCAGAGCAGTGGGGAATGATAAAGAGAGGCTACCATTGTATTTTTTCTTCTAAATTGTGGTGGCAATAATACTTTATGGAGAACTATAGGGAGTGCAGTATTCTCTATGGACGAATATGGGGAGTGCAATATACTTTATGGAGGGCTATAGGAAGTGCATTAAACTATATGGAGGGCAATGGGGATGTATTATACTGTATTGAGGACTATGGGGAGTGCAGTATACTATGTGATGGCTATGGAGAGTGCAGTATTTTGTATGGACGACAATGGAGAGTGTATTATACTCTATGGAGAACTATATGATCTTACAAAAAAATGTGCTACAAAGACAAAGTACCAAGAAATAATATAAATAATTTATTTTATTTAGGTAAATAGTTTAAAAATGTGAATATAAAGCTGAATAAAATTACTGGGGCACAAAGAGGTATATAATAAATAACGAAATGCCACAAGATCTGCATAAAGTATCTCACAAATGCACATAGCCAATAAAAACAAAGCCCATATGCTTTAAAAATCACAAGTGCTGATGAAAAAACAAAAGTGCTGAAGTGCCAATTATATTGATGAATAGCATTCAAATGCAAAGTGATTAAGATATAAAAAGAGCAACAATATTGCAAACATTGATATGAAAAGTGCCAATGTGTAAATAGAAACTAAACAGAAAGCAAAATAGGGCTAGAAAATGTCTATTAGCAGATAAAGTGCCGTAGTGCAAAAGGATAATGCTAGATAGGGCATATATTACCTATATAGAAAGTGCTGCCAGGGTCCCTATGCACGTTTCGGCGCTAGCCTTCTTCCGGGGGCGTGTAGCATTATCCTTTTGCACTACGGCACTTTATCTGCCAATTGGCAGTGGCATCCTTTACTTTCGCCCTGGATGGGGAAAATGGACTCTGATGGTTATTGTGTGTTGCTGCAGAAGACCAGGACCCTGCAAGCTGAGGAGGACTCTGACCCACAGTGAGTGAAACGCATCGCACACACACCACACCAGAGAAGGGACACTGTGTTAATGCAGCGGGGTGCCAGGGCGCGTCGGAACAACAGCCCCTCGTCATGACTACCACCTTGGCCCCCGTTACAATACCACACAAACTGGTTAATAAACAACATTCCCATATGTATAGATTGTAAGAAGCAATAGAGTGGTTCTTACGTTACACTTTTAATGCAACACTGGTTAGATGGCTACATCTGTATGCGTGTTTGTGCATTACGGTATATGTGTTATATGTGACGTATATTATCCATGTACAATACAAGCAGGGCCGGCGTCAGAGCCTGGCGCACACCGGGCAAGTGCCGTGGCCCTGAGCAGGCGGGGGGGCCACTCGCCGTCGGAGAAACCGGTGTACTATGAGGGGACCTGTGCCAGTGCCGGCGCCCCCGCTTGCTTAGTGCCCCGGCACTTGCGATACTTACCTCTCCCTGCTCCACCGCTGTGACGTCTTCCGCGTTTCCTGACAGTGACATTCAGGTCAGAGGGCGCGATGATGTCACATCTGTGCGCCCTCTGCCTGAACAGTCACAGTGCAGAGAGCTGGAAGATGGCGATGCTGAGGAGTCCACAGTAGAGCAGTGCCCAGCAGGAGAAGTGAGTATTTCGTTTTTTTTTAATGTTTGGAGCAAAATATATGGGGACCATTATACACTGGAGAATTAAATATGGGGCCCATCATACACTTGAGCATCATATATGGGGCCCTTTATATACTGGAGCATTATATATGGGGCCCATCATACACTGGAGCATTATAAATGGGGCACATCATACACTGGAGCATCATTTATGGGGCCCATTATACACTGGAACATCATATATAGGGCCCAATATATACTGGAGCATCATATATGGGGCCATTATACACGTAGCATCATATATGGGCCCATTATATACCGGAGCATCATATAGGGCCCATTATATATGGAGCATTTTATAGGCCCATCATACACTGGAGCAGCATCCATGGGGCCCATCATATACTGGACCATCATATGGGCCCCATTATATATGGCGCATCATATGGGGCCCATTATATATGGAGCATCACATGCAGCCCATAATATATGGAGCATTATATATGGCCCATTATATATGGAGCATTATATGAGGCCCATCATATACTAGAGCATCATATGGGGTTCATTATATATGGGGCATCATATGGAGCCCATCATATAATGGAGCATCATATAGGGCACATTATATATGGAGCACATATGGGGCCTATTCTGTATGGAGCATTATCTGGAGCCCATTCTGTATGGAGCAATATATGGGCCCATCATATACTTTATGGAGCATTATATGTGACTCATTATACTGTATGGAGCAATATGTGGGCTCATTATACTCTATGGGGCCCATCCTATACTGTATGGAGCATTATATGGGACCATCATATACTGGAGCATTATGTGGACTTCATTATATACTGTATGGAACATTACATAGGACCAATTATGTATGGAGCAATATATGGGCTCATTATTCGTATGGAGCAATATATGGAGCTCATTATTCTGTATAGAGCAATATATTGGCTCATTATTCTGTATGGCGCCCTATGTGGTGCCCATAATACTGTATGGAGCAATTTATGGGGTTCATTATTCTGTATGGAGCATGATGTAGTGCTCATAATACTGTATGGAGCAATATGTGGGGTTCATTATTCTGTATGGAGCACTATGTGGTGGCCATAATACTGAATGGAGGACTGCACTGTCCGGTTTCTGAGCTATTGTAGAATTTAAAATAGATATCAGTCATGTAATTGTACTATACCTATATTTCTCTGCCATATCTGAGGATCATGAATTGTGGTATGTGTTAAAGGGGCCCATTGAGACTCCTTCGCCCGGGCCCACGAAAACCTGGAGCCAGACCTGAGTACAAGTCAATCATTCATCACCACTGGGAGCCCTATTTCAGTAGATCCCACCATTCTCCTGGAACCGAATGGGCTCATTATACAGCCCAAACCCTGCACTGTCCCTCAGGATGACGTGCTGCCTTCCCTTCACTTTTCATTACAGCAACCAAGTCTTTTTACATATTTTTCTTCAAATCAAAAAAAATCAAAAGAAATCATCTATCAGATTACACCCTGGCAGCCAGATATCACACTTTGTCACATAAATCTGCTTTTTTAGTAGCTGCATTGCTGGAATTTCAGCATAAAAATATTTAAGCCTGTCTGATATCAATAATTCAGTAACGACCTCATAACGATAAATTTATAGCACCTTTTATGATCAGTCTATAATTATAAAAACTGAAGCAAGATTCTTTCTTATTTTCAGCACTTCTTGAAAAAAACATATTATAATTTAGACAATTCTGTTTATGTAGTGAAATATGTCACCAACAAAAAGTACAACTTGTAAGTGCTGTGCTTTTATGCTGTGGAGCAGGAAACAATAAAACGCTGGACTGTGGAGTTAGTATTAGAAGAACGTACCTACTCCAGCTCCAGGTAGAAAAATGTAAAAACTTCTATATTGTTAATATTGTGTAATATAAATTATTTTTATGCATACATTACTGAATAATTACTAATATTTGCAGCAGTAAATTTGTTATTAGTAATTATTATAGTTGGAAGTTTGGCTTACTGACCCCACAGCCTTAGTTAAGAGTTTTCCCAGAAGTGAATCCAATCACTGGAGGACAATATGTCTTTTTAGGTGAATAGTGGGGATGTGGTTACTGGCACCCCAGGATACATAGCACAGAATCTAACTGGTTCCTAAGCATAACACTTAAGTAGAGCCACATTTAGGTATTACGGTTCAAGTGTCTAGAAAATCTTTGGATCAGAACATGTTTTTCCTTGGACTGACTGCCATTCATAGATGTAACAGGATCACTCGTCCTCTCTCCACTTTTGGCCGAGGTTTAATTGATTAATCTGAGATGTGAAACCGATAGTCTCCTTTTTCTAACTGCACCCACTAGACGTATATGACGTATAGTACTGATATGCCATAAATATCATTAATATTCCATTAAATGTAAAGGACAATTAATTAATTAGAATTATTTTAATTAAGAATTGCATGGAAGGATGAAGAGATGTTTTTGGAGGGGCCTTCTTCTGCAGATGTTTCTTGCTGGTCAGAAGGCCACATGTAGATGGTAAAAGTCCTTCCATACAGGTACAGCATTGATGGGGACATGCTGTATGCTCTTCAGGGCACTAGACGTGGTATTTTTCTGCCCTCGCGATGTTTATGCTGCCTCGCTGACAGGCTGCAAATATGCAGCTTTCTCTGATGGAGTGAGCAGCCCTGGAGAATCCACGCCGGCAGGATGATATCATCGGCGGAAGATGGAACCTATGAGAGGAGACATAACTATTGTAAGTAATGGGACTCTATATTAGAGGATACTACTGTGGTGTCACTGTGGCAAGATGGTAGAGGAATCTCTCCTTACAGAGGTACGGGTCATTGTCAGTCATTGTACATGTGACAATCCCACCACCGACAGAAATATCTACTCCACATGACTTCTTCTCACTGACTGACATCATACAACATGGAGCTTATGGTAACACTTACCTCTTCTACTCCTCCCCTCTTCTACTTTTTCTGTTTCTTGTTGTTTTCTCAATGCAGATCTTCTTCTCCCCTGAACTTGAAGTTCTAATCAAGAATTAAGAAAAGATTAGCTTTGTATATTTATACAGGCATCTTATTCTCGTACCCTGTAGTTCTGGTAATTGATTATTGCACCATAATAGAAAGAATATGTCATATAGACATAACATTACCTAAGGGTCTGAGAATGAGATTGCTGTGTGATCTAATTAATATAAACCTGTCATGTGGTGTCTCCACAAGGATCTATGTCCCTGTATTAACAAGACGTTACTTGCAGGATGCCACAGAGTTGCCTTATAATTAGTTAAAACCTCAGTGTAACATTAAGGGCATAAAGACGGTTCAGTATAGGCCCATATGGAGCCTTAGGTGCATATTCAGGATCAGTTTGGTAGAAGAGTGAATGGCTCCTTATAACTTAATGCATTACATCAGGGGTGGGAATCTTTTTTTCTGCCAAGGGCCATTTGGATATTCATATCATCCTTCGGGGCCATACAAATTGCGTCCTAACTCAACCCTCAAAGTACATCCTAATGCTCGTGCTGGGGTCAGGATGTAATTTTTCATTGTGTTCACATCAGTGTTCAGTAGTGAACACTGTGTGCGCGTGCTCACAGAGCAAGAAAAAGTTAATAGGCCATCGGCTGTCAATATACAACTGCCGGCCCAAGCACTGCGGTCCCCGGGAATCTGCTCAGGGGACAGATAAAGTGTCATCAATGGCCTGAGTTCCCTACCCTGAGGTTTTTACACAATGAAGTGCTGGACTGTTCATCATTTTATAGTTAGAAAGAAGTAGTAATTTCCTGAGCCTTTATATGCACGTTCACATTACACTTTTTGATCATAGGCTGTAATAAGATGGCCAATGGACCTGTACATACCTGACAATGGGGATGACTGGTTGTCTTTCGCAGTGAAATGCTGCTTGTTACCATCAGATTGAGAAGAGGAAGATTCTTTCTGCCTGTTTAGTAGAAGATAAACACATAAGTTACACGTGAAAACAATACAGAAGGAAAGAGTATTTGTGTGCAAGGCTAGTTAGGACATTTGGATAACATGGAGGGGACGAAATGCTCAGGATCTACATCTACCAGCAGGAATGGACAATCACTGGTAATATTGGCCTGTAATAAACTGGAAATAAATGTCCCAATGGTCACCTTTATCACCAGCATTTTCACAAACAAGAATCATGGTGATCAGCAATCATGGGGTGATGGATGCTGGTTACACTTGTCTTGCCCTTGGTGTTCTGAACATATATTAGAACTGAACCCCATAATAGTAATTTACTCACATGTCTGAGCGTTTTTCGTTATCTGGGGAACCCCTGGAGGTGACTTAGGTTCTTCTTTGTTCATCATCTTGGTATTGATGGAACAGAGCTAAAGCATAGAGAAAAATAAAATATATATACATTTCTAAACTTTATTTTAACTATACTGTAGAGTTTATGGATCTTATCAGTCACATACTTACTTTAGAAAGCCTATGAGAAGATGATAGAAAGTTTTTGCATTCTGGCAAGTCATTGTCCTCATTTGTTTCCCCCTCATCTGAATCATTATGGTGGTATCTGCTACTTCGAGCTAAAAAGTACAAATGTTATTATAGATTACTAATACAAGTCACGGACAGTCACCATTTTATCATAATAATGATGGGGACTGATTTTCACATAGAATGAAAGACGACAAACAACAGCTTTCTGAAGATGACGTATCATTCTACTTACTGTCAAAGTAGCCGGTATCCTCCTCTGATTTAAGATCAGGAAGGAAGTGCAGTTCCTTATTTATAAGATTGTCAAAGTCTAAGTCTTGCAGAAATGGATGCATTTGATCTCGTTTGCTCCTCCTAAAAAAGGAAGATAATAAGAAGTGATACAGACATTGTCAGAAAAATGGCTGCATATCTGCACAGCTGAACTGAACGTGTAACCTCGCCAAAGTGAAGGGAATACATTGAAAGTGATAACATGAAGAATGGGAATGCACAAGCTGATAGAGTACAGAACCTCAGTGCTGATACTCATGGACGATATCATTTTTTTTTGTCATAGAGGTGTAATAAGTCATTATTAATACTTTTATATACATTACCTGTCCCAAGCCTATATGCTGGATCTTTTCTAAGCAGCTCAGTGATCATATCCTGGGCATTGGGTGGAGGAGCAGAATTCTTGAATTTCCAAGTTATGTCATCTGTTAGAAAAAAAAACAAATATTACAGAAAATTGAAACTGTTAATTTACTTTATAAAAATTCAAACCTTTGCTTTAACACAAATGACTAAACCACAGAACCAATCTAATCAAGTGAAATTACATCACATATCATTCTGATGTTTTTACTTACCCGTTACAATTTGGCTGAAAATCTCATATTTGGAATGTCCATGAAACGGTACACGTCCTACAAGGAATTTATATAGGGTGATTCCAATTGACCACCAATCAGAAGGCCTCCCATAGCCTTTGTGTAAAATGACTTCTGGAGCCATGTAATTAGGGGAGCCTATAACCTGGAATTCAACAGAGGAATGAGATGGTCAGTGAAAATAATTGTGAGCAATAGCATCGGTGGAAACGTTATCTAAATGGGAAAATTTAAGAGAAGGAGTAACAGAGGAGAACAGTAAAGTACAAGTTCCTGCCTACCTCATTATCACAGAACTCTTTGGTGATGTCCTCAATTGAGCCTTGTAGATGTTTGATCTTGGTCTCATGAGGCAGACTTTGGAAACCCCAAAATCAGTCACTTTAATATGACCAGTTGATGTTACCAGGAGACTGTGAAAAAAAAGATGGTGTAAGCCCCAAGGAATAATCCATAGACTTTATGACAATTTTTAACTTTTTTCCTCTTTACTATTACATCAAGGGTCACTTACTTGGATGGCTTCAGGTCTCTGTGCAGAACACCATAGCTATGCAGGTATTCCACAGCTAGAACAGTTTCTGCAATATACAAACGGGCCAAGGGGACAGGTAGACGCCCATAATTGTCCATAAGACTGTCACAGTCTCCTCCTACAGCAGAAAGAAAACATGACAGGTGAGGGTTTGTTACAATGTAAATTGCACATGATGCGTGTGAATAAAAAATACGTGGAGACATTGGGGCAGCATGTCATAACTATGCTCATACTTTTTGGCCGTAGTAGTGTCCCTTTGTTGTATGAGTTTTTCTGTTATTTATAACTATGTATGTATTCCATGTGACTAATAAAGATTCATGTTTTTATATGGGACATTATTTTATTACACTTATTCGTGCAGCTTTTTGCACTTTTGTAGTTTTGCTTTATATACTGTATAATGTAGAGCGTATACTGTATACTGCAGAGTGACCCTATACAGAAAGACAGAGCCGGGCTTCATCTACAAGCCTCTTATTACTTGCTCTGTGAAATGCTCATCTATACAAACTGGTATTAATGGTGACTGGTAATAAAATCAAATCCTCTTTTTATCCATGGTGAGTGAGGACATACGCCGGAGACTTGACAGAGATAATCATTTTTCTTTCATCTTGGTAACAGATAGGTGCTAGAGATAAGCAGACCTGGGCTGGATATAGAAATGATAGATATGACCTACCTGGTACATACTCCATGACCATACACAGATGAAATTTAGTTGGAAAGGAGCAGAACATGGAGGCTACAAAGGGACAATCAGCGAATGTTAGGATGTCCCGCTCTAGATAGGCAAGTTCCAGTCTTATTGGATCTTTCAAGTTCCGCTTGTCCAGCTTCTTCATTGCGAATATCTGGTTTGTGTCTTTGTGGCGCACTAAGTGGATGGCCCTGGAGAGGAGGAAAATCGGTGATTAATAATGAATTCTTACTAACATTCTGTTTATAGACCTCATCAAATGATATCCTGTACTAATGGTTAATTCCAGATATACAACCAACACTAGAAATCCATGTAGAAATTATGAAATATCACTAAGTAATCATCTATGGGAGATCCTCATCCATGTCACATCCTAAATAAGCTGAATAGTGACAATTACATGTGGACAGTAGAGATGAGCAAATACATTTGAGTGGAATAGAATTCTACTCAAATTTTTACAAAGATCTGCATTTGCCAAGATGGCAATTTTTTTTTGTAATTTGCTTCCTTACGGAATAAGCAAGATGGCAGGAATTGGGCACTATTTTCTAAACATTAAAAGGCCATGAAAATGTTAAGAAATAAGCAAATTCTTATACTTCACAGTAAAGCACCATGGAATAAATGGCGCTATAATTATTAATAATAATATAATAATAATAATTCTCTTCTCTCCTGCCCCTCCAACTCAACCAACTGGTCTTTGCTGCATCTTAAAATCTCTTCTGTTATTGCTGACATCCAAAAGTATCTCAGGCTGGGTCGGGACTTCCCACATTGATGATGTTTGGGAAAATTCTGCGCAAACGCATGAAAGGTTACATCATGACGTTGTGACCCTTCATGTGCTTGTATAGAGCCCTCCTGGGCCTCCTCAAAGCCAAAGGTTCTGTCATAGCCTGAGCGGCAGTGACCTGACGATGCGGTGAGAATCAGGCTGGGGACGGTGAGGAGCGAAGGGGTCGGAGAAGTGAGCAGTATGGTGAGTAGGTGGGTTTTTAATTTTTTACATCTTACATTTATCAGGCTCTGGGGTCTGGAGAGATCCAGAGCATAAAAAGGGACATTCAATTTGCGGAGAATAATTTCTCCATGAATCACAGGAAAGTCTGCGTGAACAGGTGAATTGGAATTTTGCCACATCTGCTCAATTCTAGTGGACAGTGATGTATGTGGACTCCTATAATTTCTCTGTGGTAACATTGTACTAGCAGGGCGCAGAGACAGAGACATTGTCATAAGAAGCCCTTGGACATGTATATTATGCCAAAATATAGCTCACCCAAAGGCTCCACTGCTGATCAATTTAATCGGTTTATAGTCGGTCTTGCAAGGACTTCTCTCCGAATTCAGTGATCCGATCAAGGCCTAGAAATAATAAGAAATGATGTTAAGACGTAGAAGCTGCAGGAGAAAAAAATCTCCAGATGCAGGAACGTCTCCCTTCTATATTATGTCCCTTCTGATTACACTGCAGCAGATGTAGAGGACGTGATACAAGTCGGACCCTCTGCTGACACTATTATATTATAAGGGGATACCCTCCATATATATAGATAGATGTACAGCAGGGGAGGATAAGGGACAACGCACAGAGGAGACAGGAATAAGAACATCACACACAATTGGAGTAGTTCATCCCCCGTTATCTGGTGATACACAGACGTCACCTCTGATACTTACACTGGCAGATTCGTGGATCTCTGGTGTCTCACATATTCCACCGTCAGTAATTGCCGGCACAGGTATTTCTAAAGTAATGATAAAATAATGAAGGGATGTCAATCGTCATGTATCAGTCTATATCAGTACTTAATATATAACACATCCATATAATGAAGGAATGACAAGACCTCTGTAAATGATAAACTAGGTATATGATATTCTGCACATACTGTATATATTTATGGCACACCCATAGATAAATATACTGCAACATAAATGAGCGATTGTTCAGGATCTGATTAATTCTTGAACAATTATATAATTGGAGAACTATGAGCCACCTTGTACATTTTGGAGCTGAGAAGAGCACAGAGGAGAAAAGCAGAATAACAGGAGCCATCTCTATTACAAATTCATTAAAATATTACAAAATGATGCATATAAATATGGGGACACAAAAAATGCTAAGAAATAAATGAAGGTCTTTAAAGGTATAGGGGGTTTGAGGATATAGGAGTCACATTATCAATTCATTAAAGCAAAAGCTAAAGTATATAGGTTACAATATTAGTTAGTTACAATCCCTTGAGAAAAAGCAGGACAGCGAAACGCGCATCAGAGTGGCGGTCTTTCAGGTATGACATTCACACACCAGCAATGATCTTTTTTCCTTAGGCTACTAACGTTATGCTATTCTTATAGTGTCTTTATTCAGCACTTTGCACTATGCACATATTTATGCCAATATTGAACTAGGATTTGGCTGCTGGTTTTTACCTCATGGGGATTTTTTATTGAGGAAGGAATCCATGCACTGAAGCTTATTCTTTGGAATCTTTATCTTTATTAGTTCTATTTTTGACACAAGCCTTAATTAATTGATACTGTGATTCATATGTGTAACGCCCACTTTAATGAACTAATATTGTAACCTATATACTTTAGCTTTTGCTTTAATGAAATGATAATGTGATTCCTATATCCTCAACCCCCTATACCTTTAAAGACCTTCATTTATTTCTTTGCATTTTTTGTGTCCCCATATTTATATGCATCATTTGTAATATTTTAATGAATTTGTTCAATAAAATCTAATTTTATGGCATAAAGCTTCATAGTTTTTTTTAGGATTAATATATTATTGGAAGTGCCATTTTTCTAGGCAGTGTATATATATGTGTACATGTACGTATGTATATATATATAACTTTGTGAACCTCTCTATTACAGTCTATACAGAGGAGGAAGAGCACATGTACATATTCTCTGCCATTCTCTATAATATCTCGATATTTGAATGTAAAATATTAGATGACCGGCTTACCTTCCATCAGATCACTTTTTGACTCTAGCTGACTATTAGAGTCAGGGATATTCAGGTTTTGCCCGTCTTCGGAGTCACCTTCTGATGTTTCCTGTTGGTTATAATATGTACAATTAGTATAACATCTCACAAATACTAATTACTGTATATATAAGGCAGGAAGGACTAAACCTGGATTTACTGGATAATTTCAATATTGAGCGGACTATACACAGCCGATCCCTCCAGAAAATCCACATTAATAAATAAGGGACTTGTACCTCCAACTGTTCTCTAATAACTTCTATTATCAGAACAGCGGCATTTACAAAGAGAACAAAACTTAGGATGATCGAACAAAACAGCTATGCGGGAGTACAGACTATCACCACATATGATGGAGCCACAGGAACAGGCTGTCATAAAGTATCCTGTGCCTGCCTGAAGATGACGGGGAGGCTTCTAACATCATATATCTGACCTTCTGCTACATGACTGATAATCTGGAGAAGATCAGACAACATGGACATGTGATATAGAAGATGATGGATCCTTACCAGGTGCTCCAGTGAGCGGGCGGGACTCTCTAGTAAATGCAGGACTTTTTGGCCCAGTTCTTTAAAAAAGGCCAATTCTCCACTTTGGGATTTTTCTTCAGCCTATCAAAATGGAAATAAATAGAAAAGGAAAATCATGAGGGAAAGTTCAGAATCTAGGAGGCCATTATGTCACCATTTTAATCCTGTGTATCTGCAGCTACAATTACTACATATCTGGCTATTTGTTATGATATGTTATATTGGTGATGGCCTACAAAACTATTTTATATAAATAAACTTGTATTTCATAATTATCATCATTATTATTATACCGATTGTGCAGATTTGTAATGAATGCATTTAGCAGTCACTGGCTAATATTACTTATGTAATATCTGCAATATTGCACATGCACCTATTTACCCTATGCTCTTTAGCCAATACTTGTCATCTGTCTTACTAAATGCACATTCATTCAAGCTGTTTGCTACTGGCTAATATTATTTATATATATTTTTTGTGGAAAACATTTATGGAAGTAATGTTACCAGTCCTCTCTAAATACCCATCACTGTGACGTGTTCCATTTCTTTTGGTTCAGCTGCTTTTATATTCACTATATATTTTATTAGTATGTGTTAAATAAAAACTTTATGTTTAAAAAAATTTTTTAGTGGTGTGGTCTAACTTCAACCATGTTCTTATATGATCTATTCATATCTTAGTGCATGACCTTGGGTCCTATATTCATCACCAGATTAATATTTAGTAAAGCTTCAGATTGTTCAATATAGGTAAAATCACTTGCTATATAGGTAAAGACTGACAACAATGGCACCGGGGTGTGAATTATTATGTCATAGTAGCAGTGACATCGTGATGGAATCCCGTGATGGAATCTTGTGGTGGAATCAGTGAGGGTATTTTTAATGCTCTAAAGTAAATTATTAATATTTAATATACAAGTAAAAATCATAATTACATATTTATGATATTTATGAGAAATCCAGATTCAGGTTCTAAAAGTAGTATCCTAAGATAGCAGGGCTGGACTGGGAATGAAATGAAGCCCTGGCATTTGAATCAATCTGGACCATGCTACACCCACTTCCCAAGATGGAGATACCTATTACAAATATGACCCTGCCTGACATTTGAAAAAAATCTAAATTATATTAATATAATACTATGTAAAGTGTGACCAACTAAGCCTATTTGTAGTAATATTATTAATAATATTGGCATTTAAGCCAGTTAATAATAATAATAATAAATTGTGCAGATTGTGTGCTATTTACCTGTTCTACTAACGTCCTGATGTTTTGCTGTAAATGCTGAAGATATTCTAAGGTAATACGACCTTGGTAATATTTGGTCAGGCAGTCCCATACTTGCTCCATAACCAGCCGGTAAGTGAAGCTGAGGACGCCATCGGGTAGTGGTAGCACGTTGTCAGGGTCATAGGTGGTAATAATCCCCTGGAGTAGTGCCAACTCCTGAAGTATGTCTGGAGAAATTCCAGACATTTCAATCAAAATCCAAGCGCAGTCAGTAAATCACTAGCTATGTAGCTAAACACTGACAACAATGACACCGGGGTATCACTGTGACACGGGACCTGTAAGCGCTTGTATAAGTGGGGATGGTGAATTATGAAGTCATAATAGCAGTGATGTCATTTTGGAATCTTGTGATGCAATCTTAAAGGGGCATCTCACCTTCTAAGGAAGTTGCCTAGCAATAGCTAAGGCAGCAACACCATAGGCTGAGCATCGGCACCTGATGCTGGAATGAAAGAGGGTATTTTTATGCTGGAAGGTAAATTAATATCTGTTATACGTAATAAAAATCATAATTACGTTTTTAGGATTAATCCAGATTCAAGTGCTAAAGAAGTACATTTACTGAGGGACCAGGGCTGGACTAGTAATGAAATCCAGTCCTGGCATTTGAATCACATCAGCCCATGCTACACCCCTACACCCACTTCCTAAAATGGGGATCTTTATTACAAATATAACCCTGCTTGCTTCACATTGGAGACGTTCTAAATTGTATTACTACCAAACATACCACTATATAAGGGTGACCTACTAAACCTATTATTATCATTATAATTATAATTATTATTAATAACTATTAATAATAGCGCGTGATAATCTGTACATAATTTTCTTATATTACAAATTATGGCAACTTTTATATTAATAATAATAATAATGCCCCACTTGGCTTTCTTTTAATAATAGATCATATGGTCCTTCTTCTAATAATATTACCAGTACCCCTCATAATATTAATGATATCACTTTTGGTTTATTATAATAATAATAATAATAATAATAATCCCTTGTGCCTCCTTTCCTTATATTATAAATAATAGCCCCCTACTGGATATCTCAGTAATCATATCAATCTGCAGAATGACTTTAACTTTCCTATTATACTGCACAGTGAGCTCCAAAAAAATCGAAATAAAAAACTATTAATGATTTATTATTTTCTTTGGTTATCACTTAAATTGTATCAAAAAGTGGTCAGAAAACCCTCGTCCTGGGGCTGCAATTTTATCTAAAAAAACAAACTAAAAAAAACAAGACCTCATACAGTTCTTTCTCAAAAGTTATGGGTTCCAGGAAATTGTGAGAAAAAACTATTAAAAAAATTGCATGTAATTAAAAAAGTATATACATTCTGTACTAATGTGATTGTATTTAACTGCCAAATAAAGATAATAATAATTTTCATTTCTGTAGCGCCAACATATACCGTAGCACATTACACGTTACAGAATAACACAGAAACCAAAAGGAGCGATGGCCCTGCTCACAAGCTACTATCTATGAGAAAGATTACAAGTCAGTCATATCTAATGGTAACCTGTGTTAGGGTTCTCAGAAATTGACAGCACAAAATCTTATAATTTATTTTTCATTGCACTTTTTGTACAAAGGTAATAAAACGGTATAAATTTGCTATTATCGTATTCTGTTGTGAATGGACTTGAAATGAGTTCTGAGCAGAGGCTCCCTCTGGTGGTTACAAGCGGTACTGGACTGTCCTGTGAAGATTGTGAGGAGTGGGAATCAGGTGTTGCTGACTGGTCTTATATAAGGGAGTCGCCTTCCCATCAGGGTTGCCGGTGATCAATTGTTCTGGTCTCAATCCTTGAGTCCTGTTTCCTTTGTAGCCTGCTGTGTCGTGTCTGCATCTCCTGCTAACAGATAAGACATTTTCTTCTTTTTGTTTTTGTGCTTGATTTTTGCATTTTGTCCTGCACTTCTGTGGGGGCCTTCAGGGTCCCCTCCGGGGGCTTTTGCCCTCTCAGTTTAGTTCAGCCACTGATGTTTGTGCATTTGCTTTTTCCGGTTTTTTCAGTGGCTGCTGTTTTGATTTTGTTGCACCAGAGAGCTAGTTTAGGTGGTGGAGGTCGTGTGATCTCAGGTGATTTTGAAATTAGTAGAGTTGGTGCTTTTCAGGGTTTTTTGGGATTGCAGTAAGTGCCCTTCCTATCCTTTTCTATTTAGGTAGTTTGGGCCCCAACGTTTGCTCATACTATTTTCTGTCTGTGTCAGTATTTCATCTTGTCTAACCGCCATTACATGTTTGGGGGCTTTCTATGTTCTTTGGGGATCTGCTCCGGGGCAGATAGCTTTCCTCTTTCTATCTTTAGGTGTAGTTAGTTTCTCAGGCTGTGACGAGGCGTCTAGGACCAACGTAGGAACGCTCCACGGCTGCCTCTAGTTGTGGTGGTTAGTCAGGGTACTGCAATCTCATAGATTCCAACTTCTCTGGTGTATTGCCTTTTTACCTGCACTCCTCAGCTACCGAAACATAACAGTATCACCGGCCTAAAAATTGAAAATTGTATGGTACTCACAGAAGGGAAAAAATATTGTGAAAGAAAAAAGGTTGTCAGAGTTGTCAGAGAATTTTTCTGTTTGTTGCATTTTTTTTCCCTCTGTATCTCTGGGTGCTGGGGAGGATTTTTTTTTCTCTCAATGGAGTTTGCACAGTTGTCTGGCCGTGTGGATCAGCTTGCCACTGAGGTTCGGAGTATTGCTGCCTATCTTGCTAGGTTGCCTGTTGTGGAACCTAGGATTCCCATGCCAGATTTGTTTTTAGGGGATCGAGCTAAGTTTCAGAATTTCAAAAATAACTGTAAATTGTTTTTTGCCTTAAAATCTAAGTCCTCAGGGAACGCAGCGCAGCAGGTTCAAATTGTCATCTCTCTCCTGCGCGGCGATCCTCAGGATTGGGCTTTTTCCCTGACACCTGGGGATCCTGTTTTGAGTGATGTTGATGCATTTTTTCAGGCTTTGGGGTTATTGTACGATGAGCCTAATGTCACTGATCAAGCTGAAAAAGCCTTGTTGGCATTAAATCAGGGTCTTGATGACGCTGAGTTATACTGTCAGAGATTCCGTAGGTGGGCAGTCCTGACCAAGTGGAATGACGACGCTTTGGCGGCCCTTTTTCGGAAGGGTCTGTCAGATAATGTAAAGGATGTTATGGTGGGATTCTCTGTCCCCTCTGGTCTCAATGATTCTATGTCATTAGCGATTCAAATTGACAGACGTTTGCGTGAGCGGAGAAGTATGCGTGGAATGGTGTTGCCTTGTGAACCTGCTTCTGAACCCATGCAGTGTGATAGAGTGGTGTCTAGGGCACAGCGTCATGAGTTTCGAAAGCGCAATGGGTTGTGTTTCTACTGTGGTGATGCCTCTCATGCTATTTCGGTCTGCCCTAAGCGGGGAAGACGTTTTGCACGCTCAGTTGTCTTGGTAGTGTTCAGACTAAGTTTTTGTTGACTGTCACTCTGATATGCTCTCTGTCCTCATTTTCTGCTCAGGCTTTCGTTGATTCTGGAGCAGCTATTAACCTGATGGATTATGATTTTGCTAAACGTTGTGGGTTTCCCTTGATACCCCTACAGAAGTCTATTCCCCTACTGGGGATCGATTCTACCCCTTTGGCTGAGAATAAACCTCAGTTCTCTACTCAGGTGATAATGATGGTTGAACCTGATCATCAGGAGTGCTGTAAATTTTTGGTTCTGTATAATCTGCATGATATTATCGTACTGGGCTTCCCTTGGTTGCAGTCTCATAATCCTGTTTTGGATTGGAAATCTGTGTCTGTAACCAGTTGGGGCTGCCAATGTATTAATACCAACACTCCTGTTTTTTCTGCCTCCCCCCAGGCTCAGGATGTTCCTGACTTTTTGATTGATTTTTCTGATGTGTTTAGCGAAAGTAAATCTGCATCCTTGCCTCCCCATAGGAGCTATGACTGCGCTATTGAATTAGTGCCTGGTAGTAAATTCCCTAAAGGTCGCCTTTTTAACTTGTCTGTACCTGAACATGACGCTATGCGGTCTTATATCAAGGAATCATTGGAGAAGGGTCATATCAGACCATCCTCTTCACCCTTAGGTGCCGGTTTTTTCTTTGTGGCCAAAAAGGATGGTTCATTAAGGCCGTGTATTGATTATCGTCTTTTGAACAATATTACTGTAAAATATCAATACCCGTTACCTTTGATTTCTGACCTGTTTTACAGGGTGAAAAACACTACTTGGTTTACCAATCTTGACCTCAGGGGGGTATATAACCTTATTTGCATTAAGCACGGGGATGAATGGAAGACGGCATTCAATACCCCTGAGGGGCATTTTGAGTACCTTGTGATGCCCTTTGGGCTCACTAATGCTCCTTCTGTCTTCCAGTCCTTCATGAATGACATTTTCAGGGATTTTGTGGATAAATTTCTGATTGTTTATTTGGATGATATCTTGATTTTTTCTAATGACTGGGACTCTCATGTGAAACATGTTCGAACTGTATTCCAGATTTTGAGAGAGAATGCTCTGTATGTGAAGGGATCAAAGTGTCTTTTTGGCGTACAGAGGATCTAATTTCTGGGATTCATTTTGTCCCCATCTGTTATTGAAATGGACCCGGTCAAGGTTCAGGCCATCTGTGATTGGGTCCAACCTACTTCATTAAAGGCTCTTCAAAGATTTTTGGGTTTTGCCAATTTTTATCGTAAATTTATTGGTAATTTCTCGGTTATTGTTAAACCATTGACTGATTTGACCAGAAAGGGTTCTGATGTGGTGAATTGGCCTCCTGAGGCAGTCTCTGCATTTCAGGAACTTAAGCAGAGATTCACTTCTGCTCCTGTTCTACGGCAGCCTGATGTTTCTCTGCCATTTCAGGTGGAGGTTGATGCCTCTGAAATTGGGGCAGGTGCTGTTTTGTCCCAAAAAGATCCAGAGACCTCTAAAAGTAATCCTTGTGCCTTTTTCTCTCGAAAATTTTCTCCTACTGAACGTAATTATGACATGGGTAATCGGGAGTTACTGGCCATGAAGTGGGCTTTTGAAGAGTGGAGACATTGGCTGTAGGGAGCCAAACATCAGGTGGTGGTCCTTACGGACCATAAGAATCTGGTTTATCTGGAATCTGCCAAGCGACTCAATCCTAGACAGGCCAGGTGGGCCTTGTTTTTCACACGTTTTAATTTTGTGGTTTCCTTTCTTCCTGGCACTAAGAATGTTAAGGCGGATGCCCTCTCGAGGAGTTTCCTTGCGGACTCTCCTGAGTTATCTGATCCTTCTGTTATTTTGAAAGAGGGTGTAGTTCTTTCCGCCATCTCGCCCAATTTGAGACTTGTTCTGGAGGGGTGTCAGGAGGATAGGCCCGAGCGCTGCCCTGTTGGAAAATTGTTTGTCCCGGACCAGTGGAAAAAGAGTGTGATGTCTGAGATTCATGTTCCGCGTTGGCTGGGCATCCCGGAATTTTTGGTACCAGAGACTTGGTTAGTCGGTCCTTTTGGTGGCCTACCTTGTCTCGTGATGTCAGGGAATTTGTGCAGTCCTGCGGGACTTGCTCTCGCTCCAAGCCTTGCTCTCGCTCTAGTGGTTTGTTGATGCCATTGCCTGTGCCCAAGAGACCATGGACCCATATCTCTATGGATTTCATTTCCGACCTCCCTGTTTCTCAGAGAATGACCGTCATCTGGGTGATTTGTGATAGGTTTTCCAAGATGATACATCTTGTGCCATTACCTAAGTTGCCTTCCTCCTCTGAATTGGTGCCTTTGTTCCTTCAGCACGTGGTTCGTTTACACGGCATTCCTGAGAACATTGTGTCTGACAGAGGAGTCCAGTTTATTTCCAGATTTTGGAGGACCTTTTGTTCTAAACTTGGTGTTCAATTGTCTTTCTCCTCGGCGTTTCATCCTCAGACCAATGGTCAAACTGAGAGAACAAACCAGACATTGGAGACTTATCTAAGATGCTTTGTGTCTGCTGATCAGGATGACTGGGTCTCTTTTTTGCCTTTGGCTGAGTTTGCTCTTAATAATAGGGCTAGCTCTGCCACTTTGATGTCTCCATTTTTCTGTAATTCTGGGTTTCACCCTCGATTTTCTTCAGGACAGACGGAGGTTTCTGTCTGTCCAGGTGTTGACTCTGTTGTGGAGCGTATGCAACAGATTTGGGACCAGGTAGTGGAGAGGTTGTCCCTCTCTCAGGAGAGGGCCCAGCGGTTTGCTAACCGGCATAGGACTGATGGTCCTCGGTTTAAAGTGGGGACTTGGTCTGGTTGTCCTCAAGAAATATTCCTATGAGAGTGGCATCTCCTAAATTTAAGCCTAGGTTCATTGGACCTTATAAGATCATGGAGATTCTTAATCCTGTTTCTTTTCGTTTGCTTCTTCCAGGGACATTTAAGATCCATAACGTGTTCCACAAGTCCTTGTTGAAGAGGTTTGTTGAGCCAGTGGTTCCTACTGCTTTGCCTCCTGACCCTGTTCTGGTTGAGGGCAATATGGAGTTTGTGGTTGAGAAAATATTGAATTCTCGTTTTTCTAGACGGAAACTCCAGTATTTGGTTAAGTGGAGAGGTTATGGTCAGGAAGACAATTCTTGGGTGTTTGCTTCGGACATCCATGCTAGGAGACTCATCCGTGCGTATCATAGAACTCATCCTGACCGACCTGGTTGCTCAAGTGAGGGTTCGGTGACCCCTCCTCAAGGGGGGGGTACTGTTGTGAATGGACTTGAAATGAGTTCTGAGCAGAGGCTCCCTCTGGTGGTTACAAGCGGTACTGGACTGTCCAGTGAAGATTGTGAGGAGTGGGAATCAGGTGTTGCTGACTGGTCTTATATAAGGGAGTCGCCTTCCCATCAGGGTTGCCGGTGATCAATTGTTCTGGTCTCAATCCTTGAGTCCTGTTTCCTTTGTAGCCTGCTGTGTCGTGTCTGCATCTCCTGCTAACAGATAAGACATTTTCTTCTTTTTGTTTTTGTGCTTGATTTTTGCATTTTGTCCTGCACTTCTGTGGGGGCCTTCAGGGTCCCCTCCGGGGGCTTTTGCCCTCTCAGTTTAGTTCAGCCACTGATGTTTGTGCATTTGCTTTTTCCGGTTTTTTCAGTGGCTGCTGTTTTGATTTTTGTTGCACCAGAGAGCTAGTTTAGGTGGTGGAGGTCGTGTGATCTCAGGTGATTTTGAAATTAGTAGAGTTGGTGCTTTTCAGGGTTTTTTGGGATTGCAGTAAGTGCCCTTCCTATCCTTTTCTATTTAGGTAGTTTGGGCCCCAACGTTTGCTCATACTATTTCTGTCTGTGTCAGTATTTCATCTTGTCTAACCGCCATTACATGTTTGGGGGCTTTCTATGTTCTTTGGGATCTGCTCCGGGCAGATAGCTTTCCTCTTTCTATCTTTAGGTGTAGTTAGTTTCTCAGGCTGTGACGAGGCGTCTAGGACCAACGTAGGAACGCTCCACGGCTGCCTCTAGTTGTGGTGGTTAGTCAGGTACTGCAATCTCATAGATTCCAACTTCTCTGGTGTATTGCCTTTTTACCTGCACTCCTCAGCTACCGAAACATAACAGTATTCGTGCTCAGTCATATCATAAAGTTAATACTCTATTCTTTCAGCACATGAAAGGTATAACAATTTTAAAAGTAGAAACAAACCACAAGCAGTATCACTATTTTGTTTCTATTCCTTCCCATAAAGAGATAATAAAAAATCGTTTATTAGCTATATGTGCATCAAAATGTTGCCATTGACAAATACAGCTCATCATGAAAAAAACAAACACCCATAAGAAATATGTCAATAAGAAAGTGAACGCATTGTATCTGTACTTAGACACATACTGGCTGGTGACCGGATCATGCAGCTTTATTTGAAAAACCCCTATTTATTATAATGATGGCAGGATTATACAATACAAGCACTTTTTACCTTTTGTGTCCCCCCTACTTCTTTACACTGTGTTCCAAATTATTCTGCAAAAATTGTTTAGGAGTGATAAGGTAAGAATTTTTTTGTTTGTCAGTTAAACTCATTGATGGTGATGTGTGTCAGGGCTCTTTATATCACTGTAAGCAATTGCAGACACCTGTGCTAATTAGTTTGGCAGGTGTGTCCAATTAAAGGCAAGACTATTTAAGAAGGCTGTCCCACATTATTAAGCAGCCTACATTTTCTGCCAAAATGGGAAAGAAAAAGGATGTGTCGGCTGCTGAGAAGCAACAAATTGTGGAGTGTTTTAGGTCAAGGCATGACTTCAATCAACATTGCCAAGACACTTCATCGTGATCATCGCACAATCAAGAAGTATGTAGCTGATTCACAGTACACACGTGTGCGTGCTGATAAGGGAAAATTGACGACTCTTTCCTACAGGCAATTACATCAGGTTAAAAGAGCAGCGGCAAAAAAGCCTTGTCATAGCAGCAGACAAGTTTTTGAAGCTGCTGGTGCCTCCATCGTCCCCCGAACAATAAGATGCAGGGTCCTTCAAAGGTTAGCAGCTGTGTGTAAGCCATCCTGTCGACCTCCTCTATCCACTGCACACAAGCAGAAACGGCTCCAGTGGGCCAAACAATACATGAAGACTGACTTCAAAACTGTTTTGTTCACCGATGAGTGCTGTGCAACGCTCGATGGTCCAGATGGATGGAGTGGAGGATGGCTGGTTGATGGACACCCCATACAAACACGCCTACGGTGCCAACAAGGAGGAGGTGGAGTAAAGTTTTGGGCTGGAATCATGGGGAGAGAGATTGTCGGCCCCTTTAGGATCCCTGAAGGGGTAAAGATGAACTCCATAGTGTATGTTGAGTTTCTCAAACAGCAATTCCTGCCATGGTTCAAGTAGAAGAACCGTGCATTCCGCAGCAAGATCATTTTCATGCATGATAATGCACCGTCTCATGCTGTACATAACACATCTGTATCTCTGGCTGCTATGGGCATAAAAGGGGACAAACTTATGGGGTGGCCCCCATGCTCCCCTGACCTCAACCCCATTGAGAACCTCTGGAGCATCATCAAAAGGAGTGTCTATGATGGCGGGAGGCAGTTCACATCTAAGCAACAGCTCTGGGAGGGTATTCTGTCCTCATGCAAAACAATTGAAGCAGAAACCATCCAAAACCTGACAAATTCAATGGACAAGAGAGTTCAGAAGCTCCTTTCGAACAAGGGTCCTATGTGCAAATGTAACATCATCTAGAATAAAGTTTTGAGTTGAAAACTGTTTGATTTCAGTTTGTAATAACCTGCTAATGCTTATAATTTCAAAAATGACCATATTTTTGTTCTTTATTAAAATGAAAAGGTTGAAAACTCTGCTGTGCATAATAATTTGGAACATGCATTTTAAGTGCAGTTTGAGTGTTTTATTTTTTAAAAAATATACTGTTATCATAGGCAGTTTGTACAAAAACCTTTCAATTGTACTCTAATAGTTATTTGACTGGAAAATTACAATGACTGCAATTCATATAGGTAATTTGGGAAAATCTGAGAAAATATTATTTGCATAATAATTTGGAACACAGTGTATAGATAGTAGCTTGCGAGCAGGGCCCTCACCTTGCCTATAACTATTATATAATGTGTAACTCGGTAATGTCTTTATTGTCTGTTCATTTCCCCTCATAATAGTAAAGTTCTGCTGATAAGGTTGGCGCTATATAAATTACATTTTTTTATATTATTGTAGAAAGGTTTGTAAAGGTTTTAACTCCCTCCTCCGCCCACCACTGCCCCTCCTACCTCCCTCATCTCTGCTGAAGACCTTGCCACACACTTCAAAAATAATATCGACCAAACAAGGGAAGTCTTCATTGTTCAACCACCACAACCCCTTTGTATACCAGACCAATGCCCATAACCTCCCTCTCCAACATCACTGAAGGGAGCTTAATTGTCTCCTCTCCAAATCGCACCTCACAACCTGTGCATCGACCCCATCCATCCCACCTCCTCCCCAACCTCACCACCACTATTATCCATCACTAACCCACCTCTTCAACCTATCACTAACTTCCGGTACCTTCCCTTCTGCTTTCAAACATGCCACAATCATGCCTATCCTTAAAAAGCCAACCCTCGACCCAACCGCTATATCCAGCTATCGCCCAATATCGCTGCTCCTATTCGCTTCCAAACTCCTGGAGCTTCACATCCACGCTGAACTTTACTCCCACCTCTCATCCAACTTGTTTTTTGAAAATCTACAATCTGGTTTCCGCCCCATCACTCCACTGAGACAGCCCTGACCAAAATTACTAACGACCTTCTTACAGCCAAAGCAAACGGACAATACTCTATGCTCCTGCTTCTTGACCTGTCCTCTGCTTTTGACACAGTTGACCACTGCCTTCTACACAGATCCTCTCCTCCTTTGGCATTAAGGACCTCGCCCTATCCTGGATCTCCTCAGCTGCACATTCATTGTCTCCCACTCCCACACTACCTCCTCGTCCCTCCTCATCCCACCCTCTCTCTGTTGGAGTCTCCCAAGGCTCTGTTCTAGGACCCCTACTCTTCTCAATCTATACACTTGGCCTGGGGCAACTCATAAAGTCCCACGGATTCCAGTACCACCTTTATGCTGATGACACTCAGATCTACCTCTCTGGCCCAGACGTCACCTCTCTGCTGTCTAGAATCCCGGAGTGTCTATCAGCCATATCCTCCTTCTTCTGCTCTCGCTTCCTCAAACTCAATGTGGACAAATGTGAACTCATCATCTTTCCCCATCTCACAGATCTTCCTTACCTGACCTATCTATCACAATTAACGACATCACGCTTTCCCCCTTACCGGAAGTCCGCTGTCTTGGAGTAACCCTTGACTCTGACCTGTCCTTCAAACCGCACATCCAAGCTCTTTCTACCTCCTGTCTCCTCCAGCTCAAAAATATTTCCAGAATCCGTCCTTTTCTCAACCCTCAATCTACTAAAATGATCGTGCATGCCCTCATCATCTCCCGCCTCGACTACTGCAACATCCTTTTCTGTGGTCTCCCTGCTAACACCCTCGCACCTCTCCAGTCCATCCTTAACTCTGCTGCCCTACTAATTAATCTCTGTCCTCGCTACTCCTCTGCTTCTCCCCTCTGCAGATCTTTTCACTGGCTCCCATTCCCTCTGAGTATTCAGTTCAAATTACTAATACTGACCTACAAGGCCATCTATAACCTGTCTCCCTCATATGTCTCTAAACTAATCTCACAATACCTTTCTTCACGTAATCTCTGGTCCTCCCAAGACCTCCTTCTCTCCTCCACACTTATTCGCTCCTCACCCAACCACCTCCAAGAGTTCTCCCGAATATCCCCCATCCTCTGGAATTCTTTGCCCCAACAAGTCCGACTATCAACCACATTTGGATCCTTCAGACGGAACCTGAAAACCCACCTCTTCAGGAAAGCTTACAGCCTGCAATGACCCCGCTACCTCCTCATTACTCCCGGAGATATCGCCTCAACCAACAACGGAACTGCTGCAACCCACCAACCTGCTGTCTCCTTCTCCACCATCCTGTAGAATGTAAGCCTGAAAGGGCAGGGTTCTCTCCCCTCTGTATCAGTCTGTCTGACAGCCCCTCTGCTTTTGGATCGGAGACCCCACGGCAAGGCCGCTGGGTTCCGTACATTCCCATCGAGAACCAGATGTCGTCACAACGACATCCGGGTCTCCAGGTCAAAGAGACTTCCTGGCATGCGCAGTGCATGTCAGGACGTCTCAGAGATACGTGCACAGAAGCTGGAGCGCTACAAGCTTCTATAGCATGCAGATGCTGCTTCATCCGCATGCTATAGAAGCGATCAGCCTGCAGAAAATGATTGTCCCAGAGTGGGACAATGTGTAAAAATGAGAATTAAATAAAACATTTTTTTTTAAATAATTGTAAAAATATTTAAAAAAATAATAAAAACATAATTAAAACATTAATGTTTATTATATCAATAAATAATAATAATATAATAATCTTTATTTTTATATAGCGCTAACATATTCCGCAGCGCTTTACAGTTTCTGCACACATTATCATCACTGTCCCCGATAGGGCTCACAATCTAGATTCCCTATCAGTATGTTTTTGGAGTGTGGGAGGAAACCGGAGTACCCGGAGAAAACCCACGCAAACACGGGGAGAACATACAAACTCCTTGCAGATGTTGTCCTTGGTGGGACTCGAACCCAGGACTCCAGCGCTGCAAGGCTGCAGTGCTATCCACTGAGCCACCGTGCTCAACATTTAGTGTAAACATTTTAGTGAAAAAAAATCTAAACAATAAATATACATATATTTAGTATCTGCGCGTCCATAAAGTCCCGATCAATAAAACTGTCCCACTAATTAACCCCTTTAGTGAACACCATAAAAAAGGCAAAAAAAACAATGCTTGATCATCATACCACTGAACAAAACGTGGAATAACACGCGATTAAAAAGACAGATATAAATAAACATGGTACCACTGAAAATGTCATCTTGTCCCGATAAAAAACGAGCCACCATACAGCATCATCAGGGAAAAAATAAAAAAGTTATAGCTCTCAGAATAAAGCGATGCAAAAATAATTATTTTTTTATATAAAATAGTTTTTATTGCATTAAAGCGCCAAAACATAAAAAAAGATATAAATGAGGTATCGCTGTAATCGTACTGACCCGATGAATAAAACTGCCTTAATAATAAATGCCCCCCCCCAAAAGAAATTCATGAATTGCTGGTTTTTGCTCATTCTGCCTCCCAAAAACTGGAATAAAAACCGATCAATGGTACTAATAAAACCGTCAACTCGTCCCGCAAAAAACAAGATCCTCACATGACTCTGTGGGCCAAAATATGGAAAAATGATAGCTCTCAAAATACCCTAACCATCTTAGTAGCCATTTCAAAACTGTGCAGAAGGGTGCAGAGGCCCTTCATCTGTGCCCACTCCGCAAGCGTGATTTGTGCCATGTCCTTATTGCATTGTGCCAGGCTGTTCCATTTTCTATGGCAGTAATGCAGTTTCAATGATCTAGAGCAGTGTTGAGCGATACTGCTCGATATCTAAAAATATCGTATCGGAATGGTATCGCCGATATCACTAAATATTGTCGATATCCGATTACGATACCGGAAGTCCCATGTAAGTCTATGGGAACAAAATATCGCAACAAAAAAACCCTTTCTTTCGTTGTAAACACAAAATATACACACATAGAATACATATATATATATATACATGTCATTGTGACATATAATATATATTATACATATATTTATAGTTTATACACTTCTACATAGTAAAATAGACTCTGATTCAATTGCCGGGTAAAGCCGTGACATACCCCATAGAAGTCGACGGGCTCGGTGCCGAGTACCCCCAAAACCTCTGGCTCTGTGCGACTCAACTTGGGCGTCACGAACAGGATTCTGTAGCTCGCTATAAGCGAGTCCTGTGTGCCTGAATTGAACTGGTTTTGTGCTTGAGAATTGCTAAAATCATCAGAGAATGTATTTGCCATTTTTCCGCTATATCTGCGTCACGACGAGGCACTGGTGAAGAAGAAAGGGCGTGCTCTTCGTGGGTGTACACTCACTTAGTGGCGCGAAAACGATGGCCGACCACTCTAAATGGTACTGCAATGTAAGATCGTGCCCACAGCTCTTCAGTTCCGCCTCCTCATCCTCCTCAGTGTGCGAAACTAACACGAAGGTCCCGCCTCCCTACAAAAGAGGGGCCCTCTCCAGATGCTAATGACACATGTGACTTGGCAGAGATGGCTAATGGACACGAGCAGAAGTGTGAAGGGATGGAGCAGTCAGAGCTCTCCCCCCACGAGAGCGACCCGATCGCCACGGAACCACCGTTGGGCACCCGGCCTGGAAACCCTCCTACGCTGCAAGAAGCGGCGGATACCCTAAGAGGCCTGGCCCGGCACCGGGAGGAGGTCGCCAGGATGGAAGCCAGCTGGCGTGCCCTAAAACTAAACTTGGAGCGGCGCCAATCCCTCTTACCTGAAGTGTCTGTACCGAAGGTGAGGCACCCGTTCTAGTAGAGGAGTCCGTGCGGGCATCCCAGCCCTTGCAATGTGATCCGGTTGACGTTGTCGCAGTGGAGGCACCCGTTCGTGCAAAAAACTCTGCACCGGCAGCACCCCAGATCCCGCTGTCTGCCCCCGTCGCTGAGACAGAAGAAGCGACACCCGTCCTCATGGAGGAGGCCGCGCAGGCACCAGAGCACTACCTGCCTGTACCGGAGCCCCGACTGTCATCTGTTCCAGAGCCGGCTGCTTCCTCCGCAGATGAGCGCTGCCAGGACTGGGGGGCGCCAGGAGAGCTGCCGCAAACCGGGCATCGTAAGCTGGCATTTGATGGTGGAGACATGGAGCAGCTGGTAGAGGAGAATTACAACCGGCGTCAGGAGGAAGAGTGGAGACGTTGGGAGCGGAAGCAGAGCGACAAAGGGAGCAGCGAGAATCCCAAAAGCTTCGGCAACGTAACCTGGAGAAGGACCGGGCAGATAAGGACCGGATGAGAAAAGATAAAGGAACCCTGTGGGAGCCGCGGCGTAAGGGTGCAGTACGGAGCTTTAAATTGAAAGGTGGTTGGGGCTTCATCCAGGAGCCTGGACTTTATTTAGAAGTCTTTGTGACCCGGCGGGACGTGGAGACTCATCTCCCAGAAGGACACCCGGGGAGGGACCTGTTGCCAGGAGACTTGGTGACTTACACCCGACACTGGGGTTACAATGGATGGTACGCCCTAAATGTTACCAGGTGCGACCCCTACTCCCCAGAGTGTCAGGAACCTGTGAGACCCTCGGAGCCTTCAGCCTCCCACATCCAGGCCTCTGCACAAGGGCCCACCCCACGCCGTACATCTCACCAGCCTCCCTCAGCGGTCTCCTCAGCAGACCCACCTATGGACATGATCCAGTTACGTGGCCCGTACCCGGCGCCTGTTAGGCCCCCTGGGGTTCGTTCAGTACGGGACATAGGGTTCCAGACCCAGAGTCAGATGAAAGATGTGGCCACACAGACACAGATAGCGGGTCACGACTTGACTGTACAGGCCACACGACGTCATCAGGTCCTGGTGGTCCTTGGTGTCTCGGATGTTTGGCAAGCATCAGAACAGTACCAGGTGTACCTGGAACACCCCTGCCAAAGAATTATAAATAACCCGGACGGGGTCCCTGTATGTAAATAGTTAAATTGTTGATGTACCCGGACGGGTGAATGTTCATAACAAATTTTTTTAATTTAATAAAAAACACAACACAGTTTTCATTACTTTTATTACAGTCTCATCCTGCGACGCCATCGATCTCCTGTAAAAAAATGAAGAAAAAAAAACAGCAGTATACCACCTGTCCGACCAGTCCATAGTAACGAGTGTCCCACGACGATCCAGCTCTGCTACATCAGAATGACAGGCAGAGCCTGTCATCCCATTGCAGCACAGCTGATTACCTGCTTCCCCGGCGGTGACGTCATCGGACTGGTTTACGGCCGGAATTACCCTGCAGTCACTGCAGTTATCGCGAAAAACTGCATGTGACCGCCAGGGAGAAGATAATGGCGGCCATCAAGCAGTCCAGGACGTGACCGCTGGAGATCTTCTGCCAGGTAAGTGCCGCTGACTCCTGACAGACCCGACCGACGGACACTCACAGTGACAGTGACAAATCCGATTCCGGTATCCGATATGACGAAAATATCGGTACTCGGAATCGAAAGCCCGATACAGCTAATATCGGCCGATACCCGATATTTGCAGTATCGTATCGCTCAACATTAATCTAGAGTAATTATTCTTGGTAAATCATGGTGCAACTTTTATAGTTTTTCAAGTTAAATACTTTTTTGGTTGGCACCTGCTCACACTAGCCTGGATGTGCTGGTCTTTGTTTTATATTTGAATCAAAGCCTTTTTTGGAACTGTGCACTCCCATTACCATCAGCTACAGGTGATTTTAGGTAGTTAGCTGGTCCATTCCTGCCCCATAAATTATAGGCTTTTTTTCCCAGGACACGTGACATATCAAGACAGGGACCCAATTTTTGAAGGACACCTTGACATGGCAATTAGGCTCACATATATGGCCAATCTATCCGCTAAGTATGTTCTTTTTTATTGCATTTTTCATAGCAATTTTGCAGACGAATATTTCATATATATAACATTACGCTATTTTTCCTTTTTCCCATTTTCTATGGCAGTAATGCAGTTTCAATGTTCTAGCATAATCATTCCTGGTAAATCATGGTGCAACCTTTATAGGTTTTCAAGTTATATTAATATCAGCTTACAGCTGTTTGCTTAGCCTTATCTGGTTATTATAGGGGAGACCCCTCCAAAAAATGACGTAGGGTCCACCCTAGATTAAATAGCAAGCAAACTCTAAATGTAATGTAATAGGGAAAAAGGTATTTATATCACCACATGTGTACAATGGACATAATGTTGGGCATATCGGAAAGGATCAATCATAAACCGAGAAAGAAACCGAACTTAAGGCCCAGATTGTGTGGAAAAATATAGATTTACTTTATTGATCACAGAATTACATTAAAAATTGCATTAAAATGAGGTATAGGAGGACACAAATAGCCATGGATGCGTCCACCCTTTTTGACTACACACCATGTGATCGCCATATACTATATGCACTGGCACTTCATATATCTTTTCTGATACAGGCAACCTGCTACTGTATATGGGTCCACAACTATTTAAAATTATTGATATCAATTACTTATCCTTTGATTTCTTAGCAGCACAGCACAAATGCACTTTTTTCTCATTATTGATATTATTTTGCTGCTACCATTTGTTCTTCCAGTTTTTAGTTTGGACGCATCCATGGGACATCTGATGACCCTCCTCTCCACCTTTTAGCAGGTACAACATATTTGGATTCCTTTTGGCTGCATGGCACTATCTTAACTTGCTATGTGGCTTCCCTTTTTGACTGCACATTTTTTGATTATGGTTTTTTGACTATACCATATTTTGCTGCTACCATTTGTTCTTTCAATTTTCAGTTTTTCCCGTGTTCATTGCATCCCTTTTCTTCCCTGGCTATTTGTGTCCACCTATACCTACTTTTAGTGCAATTTTTAGGCCGGTGTCACACTTGCGTGTGTGATGCGAGAAACTTGCATGAGTCTCTTGCATCAACACCCGGCACTGCCACCGGCACTCGGGACCGGAGTGTGAGGCTGCATGTATTTCTATGCAGCCACACACTCCGGTCTGAGTGTCGGCAGCAGTGCCGGGTGTTGATGCGAGAGACTCGTGCGAGTTTCTCACATCACATACGTGTGACCAGGGCTGCCACTAGGAATTCCGGGGCCCCATACTGGCAAAATTTTTGGGGCCCCCCTGAGACTCCACCCAGGCTCCACCCGAGCCCCGCCTCCACCCTTCGAACTGTCCACAGTCCCACCGCTCTCTCACACATACAGCCGGCAGCTTTTGTTTTGGCCAAAAGATTTTTTTAAGCCGCCATCACAACACTGTAGACACTTTTGACTGAGCTCTACTGTACGCTAACCTATTAAATATTTGTTAAAATATTCAATAAAAATTAAGTTATTTATATATATTTTTATTTATTATTCAATTTTTAAAATGACCAATAATATCACATGCAAGGGACAAATACCACCGCACCATGTCCAGACCACATTTTACCACCAGTGACTGAATAATATCACATTCAAGGAGCAAATACCGCCACACCAAGTCCAGACCACATATTACTACCACCAAAAGTGACCAAATAATAGCACATACAAGGGACAAATGCCTCAACACCATGTCCAGACCACATATTACCACCACATAGTGACTGAATACTACAATACTGATCAGTAACAAAAAAAAACCACAATACTATCACCATAAGTGCCATTATACACAGGGGATCTGTACTTAGTATGCAGTGTCTGTGTACAGGTAATAGGAGCTCTGTATATAATGTACAGGTGATAGTGCTCACTGGTGACATTATATACTATATACAGAGGTCCTGTGTATAAGGTCAGTGTACAGGTAACACACTAACTCACCAGTGACGTCTCTAGGTGAAGTCCTTCATCCTCGCTTTTCATCTTTCATCCAGCACAGACCGCCATCACTTCTTCCAGCCAGGGCTCGTCTCTGCAGGAAATAACAGTTATCTAGAGCTCCGCTTGCAAAACACATAACTTATTTTTTTCCCAACTTCTACACTACACAAGTTGAAGAAAAAAAAGGCGACATAGTGTCGCTCTACACAGTAACAGGACCGCCCCCCCATTTAAAACAGTATACTCAAAAAATAAAATACATCACTGAGTAATAATATCCCTTAATTAGCCCATATGGTAATAATATCCCCCATCCTGGCCCCGTGTGTTTCATTCCTGGCTTCAGCCACATGTTCTCCCACTCCACCATCATGAGTATCCATTCTGCCCCATAAGATCTCCCCATCTGTCTCCATCTATCCATCCTGCCCCATCTGTCTGCAATCCTGCCACCAGTGTCTGCAATCCTGCCACCAGTGTCTGCAATCCTGCCACCAGTGCCTCCAATCCTGCCACCAGTGCCTCCAATCTGCCACTCATGCCCCTGTCTCCAATCCTGCCCCGTCTCCAATCCTGCCCCCTGTCTCCAATCCTGCCCCCAATCCTGCCCCTGTCTCCAATCCTGCCCCCTGTCTCCAATCCTGCCCCCCAGTGTCTCCATTCTGCCCCATCTCCATCCTGCCCCCTCCAGTGTCTCCATCCTGCCCCTCCAGTGTCTCCATTCTGCCCCATCTCCTTCCTGTCCCTCCAGTGTCTCCATTCTGCCCCTCTAGTGTTTCCATTCTGCCTCATCTCCATCCTGCCCCTCCAGTGTCTCCATGCTGCCCCTCCAGTGTCTCCATTCTGCCTCATCTCCATCCTGCCCCTCCAGTGTCTCCATTCTGCCCCATCTCCATTCTGCCCCTCCAGTGTCTCCATCCTGCCCCTCCAGTGTCTCCATTCTGCCTCATCTCCATCCTGCCCCTCCAGTGTCTCCATCCTGCCCCTCCAGTGTTCCATTCTGCCTCATCTCCATCCTGCCCCTCCAGTGTCTCCATTCTTCCCGATCTCCATCCTGTCCCTCCAGTGTCTCCATTCTGCCCCTCCAGTGTCTCTATTCTGCCTCATCTCCATCCTGCCCCTCCAGTGTCTCCATTCTGCCTCTCCAGTGTCTCCATTCTGCCTCATCTCCATCCTGCCCCTCCAGTGTCTCCATTCTGCCCCATCTCCATTCTGCCCCTCCAGTGTCTCCATCCTGCCCCTCCAGTGTCTCCATTCTGCCTCATCTCCATCCTGCCCCTCCAGTGTCTCCATTCTGCCCCTCCAGTGTCTCCATTCTGCCTCATCTCCATCCTGCCCCTCCAGTGTCTCCATTCTGCCTCATCTCCATCCTGCCCCTCCAGTGTCTCCATTCTGTCCCTCCAGTGTCTCCATTCTGCCTCATCTCCATCCTGCCCCTCCAGTGTCTCCATTCTGCCCCATCTCCATTCTGCCCCTCCAGTGTCTCCATCCTGCCCCTCCAGTGTCTCCATTCTGCCTCATCTCCATCCTGCCCCTCCAGTGTCTCCATTCTGCCCCATCTCCATCCTGTCCCTCCAGTGTCTCCATTCTGCCCCTCCAGTGTCTCTATTCTGCCTCATCTCCATCCTGCCCCTCCAGTGTCTCCATTATGCCTTCCAGTGTCTCCATTCTGCCTCATCTCCATCCTGCCCCTCCAGTGTCTCCATTCTGCCCCATCTCCATTCTGCCCCTCCAGTGTCTCCATCCTGCCCCCTCCATGTCTCCATTCATGCCCCTCCAGTGTCTCCATTCTGCCCATCTCCATCCTCCCCTCCAGTGTCCTCTCCATTCTGCCTCATCTCCATCCTGCCCCTCCAGTGTCTCCATTCTGTCCTTCCAGTGTCTCCATTCTGCCTCATCTCCATCCTGCCCCTCCAGTGTCTCCATTCTGCCCCATCTCCATTCTGCCCCTCCAGTGTCTCCATCCTGCCCCTCCAGTGTCTCCATTCTGCCTCATCTCCATCCTGCCCCTCCAATGTCTCCATCCTGCCCCTCCAGTGTCTCCATTCTGCCTCATCTCCATCCTGCCCCTCCAGTGTCTCCATTCTGCCTCTCCAGTGTCTCCATTCTGCCTCATCTCCATCCTGCCCCTCCAGTGTCTCCATTCTGCCCATCTCCATTCTGCCCCTCCAGTGTCTCCATCCTGCCCTTCCAGTGTCTCCATTCTGCCTCATCTCCATCCTGCCCCTCCAGTGTCTCCATTCTGCCCCTCCAGTGTCTCCATTCTGCCTCATCTCCATCCTGCCCCTCCAGTGTCTCCATTCTGCCTCATCTCCATCCTGCCCCTTCAGTGTCTCCATTCTGCCCCTCCAGTGTCTCCATTCTGCCTCATCTCCATCCTGCCCCTCCAGTGTCTCCATTCTGCCTCATCTCCATCCTGCCCCTCCAATGTCTCCATCCTGCCCCTCCAGTGTCTCCATTCTCCCTCATCTCCATCCTGCCCCTCCAGTGTCTCCATTCTGCCTCTCCAGTGTCTCCAATCTGCCTCATCTCCATCCTGCCCCTCCAGTGTCTCCATTCTGCCCCTCCAGTGTCTCCATCCTGCCCTTCCAGTGTCTCCATTCTGCCTCATCTCCATCCTGCCCCTCCAGTGTCTCCATTCTGCCCCTCCAGTGTCTCCATTCTGCCTCATCTCCATCCTGCCCCTCCAGTGTCTCCATTCTGCCTCATCTCCATCCTGCCCCTTCAGTGTCTCCATTCTGCCCCTCCAGTGTCTCCATCCTGCCCATCCAGTGTCTCCATTCTGCCTCATCTCCATCCTGCCCCTCCAGTGTCTCCATTCTGCCCCATCTCCATTCTGCCCCTCCAGTGTTTCCATCCTGCCCCTCCAGTATCTCCATTCTGCCTCATCTCCATCCTGCCCCTCCAGTGTCTCCATTCTGCCCCATCTCCATCCTGTCCCTTCAGAGTCTCCATTCTGCCCCTCCAGTGTCTCTATTCTGCCTCATCTCCATCCTGCCCCTCCAGTGTCTCCATTCTGCCCCTCCAGTGTCTCCATTCTGCCTCATCTCCATCCTGCCCCTCCAGTGTCTCCATTCTGCCCCATCTCCATTCTGCCCCTCCAGTGTCTCCATCCTGCCCCTCCAGTGTCTCCATTCTGCCTCATCTCCATCCTTCCCCTCCAGTGTCTCCATTCTGCCCCTCCAGTGTCTCCATTCTGCCTCATCTCCATCCTGCCCCTCCAGTGTCTCCATTCTGCCTCATCTCCATCCTGCCCCTCCAGTGTCTCCATTCTGTCCCTCCAGTGTCTCCATTCTGCCTCATCTCCATCCTGCCCCTCCAGTGTCTCCATTCTGCCCCATCTCCATTCTGCCCCTCCAGTGTCTCCATCCTGCCCCTCCAGTGTCTCCATTCTGCCTCATCTCCATCCTGCCTTTCCAGTGTCTCCATCCTGCCCCTCCAGTGTCTCCATTCTGCCTCATCTCCATCCTGCCCCCTCCAGTGTCTCCATTCTGCCTCTCCAGTGTCTCCATTCTGCCTCATCTCCATCCTGCCCCTCCAGTGTCTCCATTCTGCCCCATCTCCATTCTGCCCCTCCAGTGTCTCCATCCTGCCCTTCCAGTGTCTCCATTCTGCCTCATCTCCATCCTGCCCCTCCAGTGTCTCCATTCTGCCTCATCTCCATCCTGCCCCTCCAGTGTCTCCATTCTGCCTCATCTCCATCCTGCCCCTCCAATGTCTCCATTCTGCCCCTCCAGTGTCTCCATTCTGCCTCATCTCCATCCTGCCCCTCCAGTGTCTCCATTCTGCCCCATCTCCATTCTGCCCCTCCAGTGTCTCCATCCTGCCCATCCAGTGTCTCCAATCTGCCTCATCTCTATCCTGCCCCTCCAGTATCTCCATCCTGCCCCTCCAGTGTCTCCATTCTGCCTCGTCTCCATCCTGCCCCTCCAGTGTCTCCATTTTGCCTCATCTCCATCCTGCCCCTCCAGTGTCTCCATCCTGCCCCTCCAGTGTCTCCATTCTGCCTCATCTCCATCCTGCCCCTCCAGTGTCTCCATTCTGCCTCATCTCCATCCAGTGTCTCCATCCTGTCCCCTCAGCCGCTTTCAATACTAATCGGAAAAAAAAAACACTTTTCCTTATCTTGCAACGCTCCAGCGACGAGCAATCTCCATCCCAGCCTGAACACGCGCACTCACCGGCGACTGACAATGACTTCAGATGCCGGCGACGTGCGTGCTGACGTCAGCTGCCAGCCTCCGATTGGCTGGCAGCTTTAACTATTGTCGTGCGGGCCCGCACGGCAATAGAGTAACTGAGCCTGCGTCCTGGACGCAGGTTCAGTTACTTAACCGGAAGAATCTGGGGGCGGGCAGTTGGGCCCGATCGGTAGGTGACGGGGCCCGGTGCGGGCCCCCTCTGCTGATCGGGCCCCATACGCCAGTCAGGGCTGTAATGCCCTGATGGGGCCCTGAGTGTGACACCGGCCTAAATGTAAATGTGATCAATAAAGTAAATCTATATTTTTCCACACAACCTGAGTCTTAAATTCGTTTTTTTTCTCAGTTTATGAAAATAGTTAATAAATAACATTTCCCACAAGTCTACTTTACATTTACATAATTTTTAAACATATTTTTTTTAGTTAGGAAGTTAGAAGGGGTAAAAGTTGATCGGCAATTTCTCATTTTTACAACAAAATTTACAAAACCATTTTTTCAGGGACTGTATCACATTTCAAGTGACTTTGGGGGCCTACATGACAGAAAATACCCAAAAGTGACAATATTCTAATCACTGCACCACTCAAAGTACTCAAAACCACATTCAAGAAGTTTGTTAACCCTTCTGGTGCATCACAAGAACTAAACCAATGTAGAAGGAAAAAATGACATTTAACTTTTTTTCATTAAAATTTGACGTTAGCTCCAAATTTGTTATTTTCACAAGGGTAACAGGAGAAAATGAACCCTAAATTTTGTTGTGCAATTTCTCCTGAGTATGCCAATAACCCATATGTGGGGAAATCCACTGCTTGGGTGCACTGCAGATCTTGGAAGGGAAGGAGTGCCGTTTGACTTTTTGAAAGCAAAAAAGGTTGGGATCCAGAGCAGACACCATGTCACATTTGGAGAGGCCCTAATGTGCCAAAACAGTGGACACACCCCACAAGTGACACTCATTTGGAAACTAGACCCCTCAAGGAATGTATCTAGATGTTGTTGAGCAATTTGAACTCCCAGGTGCTTCACAGAAGTTTATAACATAGAACTTTGAAAATACAAAAATCACATTTTACCCACAAAAATGTACTTTTAGCACCACATTTTTTAATTTCACAAGGGTTACAGGAGAAGATGGACCCCAAAATTTGTTTTACTTTTTTACCCAAGAGTGGTGACATATCAGGACAGGGACACAACTTTTGAAGGACGCCTTGACATGGCAGTTTGGCTAACATATATTGATTAATCTATGCACTAAATACCTTCTTTTTTACTGTATTTTTATAGCAATTTTGCAGATGAATATTTCATTTATACATTATATAGCACTTTATTTTCCTTTTTTTCCCATTTTGTATGGCAGTAATGCAGTTTTAATATTCTACAGTAATCATTCTTGGTAAATCATGGTGCAATCTTTATAGTTTTTTTCAAGTTAAATGCTTTTTTTGATTGTCATGTGTTCACACTAGCTTGGATGTGCTGGTCGTTTTCTCTATTTGTATCAAAGCTGATATTGGGAACTTTTATGGAAGTTAGCTGGTTCACAGAATGTTAACATCAGCCCCCAGTCATCAGTTTTTCCTCAGCTAGTTATTAAAAATAAGGGGGACACTTATTTTTTTTGATCTGCACTGGTGAAAATGCGGGCAGTCACTGTAGCATGTATCGGCACATATGTTTTAGACTGCCCAGATGCAATGACAGGCTGTCCTCAGTGGGAGGTATATAGTCTGTGTCCTCACTATTCCCCCCTCCATCCACGCTCCAGTGATGACCATGAGCTACTCTGAGAGCCACCCTGCCCTGAACACAGCTCTTGTTCCTCCTTGGCATCCTCCTTATTCTCCAATTATGTCCCCTGGTTGTACATTTGTGTTGATGACAGGCCTGATAAAATTGCAAATGCTCCCCCTGCTCCTCTTCCTGCTCTCCCAATTCCTAATGCATCATTGCCATTTTACAGTAGACAAACTATTGGTGTTGTAACTCTGAAGATGGTGTCCTTAGTGCTGGCCATGTTGATGAAATATTCAAAGCAGCGCGACAGAGCACGTATGTCCCACATGAAGGCCCAGTCATTGGTGGTGAAGTGTGGTTGTTCTGTAGAAAGACTCACCCGTGCATGTGTGTGGCCCAGCTGCGCTTGGTACACATGTTTCCTGGAGGATGCACAGAAAGGTAATGCACAAACACCTGATATTCATTCACATCTCACACTTCCCTATAGTGCCACCAGAGGGAGCCTTAGAATATATAAGGGTGTAGGAGACGTAGCAGTGGGTCTTTTCCAGACTGGAGTCATGGAGAGCACTAGTCTTTTGTCTTTGTCTTTCTGTCTTTGGTCTTTGACATTCTGGTGATTCCTGTCAGATGACACAGACATTCGTTCAGACCTCCTGGAGTGATTCTGACTGCTAGCTCCCTATGAACGTGGAAAGTGACTCTCGGAGTGAGCGTGAAATCAGTCTGACGGAAGGTCCTGATAGCTACTCTGGACAGAGCCTATGAAGGAGCAGAAGGAAGGGAACTACAGTTATTTGTAACAACGAGTCGACTGAGGAACGGTCAGTGAGCTGTGATAGAAGGAAGCTGACGACTACACCTACTGTTGCCTGTGCTTATGTTAAGGGTGTGAGTAGGGCGACAGGCGAGTGGTAAAAGGAAGAAAGAGTGACTGAGGTGAAATAGCAACGTTAGCTTAACCTCCACTCTGCACTACCGGACGCCGGGTCCGAAGCTTGCTACTTCCTTCACGGCTAGTGGGAGAAAACCGGTGACCCTGCTGGACTTCAGGTCGCAGAGGGGCCCTTTTGTGCTGATACGTAACCGGGGTCAGGAAGAACAGGAGTCTAGCAGGATGCTGCAGACATAGACTTAGTTCTGTCCACAAGAAGGCTCCACCACAATGTCGGCCGGGCGTAGCTGTTCTATTCAGAGTTAAACTTCGCTTCATGCAAGTAGGAACTCATACACATTGGAAGTAAGGAGGCCTCAAACCTACTCAGTGATTACCGTATGTGCATCCTCCACCCTGAGCAGCTTCCCGGGACATACCTGCAAATACCACCAGTAAAGGTATGGAAAGAGACTGACTTGTGTGTGTCTGCCTTATTGCCTGCACCCTGCACCGCCATATATCTAGAGGGACCAGTCTTACCTGTGGAAGACTTAACATCTTGCTGCCCAGTAACAACCCCTCTGAGGATTCACCCTGCAGCGCTGGTCATCCTGATCAGAAACCACAGGTGGCGTCACGAACATTACTAAATCCCCTGTAAATATCCCCTTGAATGAGCGCCCAGGGCAACGGACCGAGCTGTGCTACCTGTGACCTATCCCCCATTGAAGTGAATGGGCTCGGTGCCGAGTACCCCACAAGCCCTGGTACGTGCGACTCATCTTTGGTGTCACGAACAGGATACGAAGCTTACTATATGTGAGTCCTGTGTGCCTAAGTGGACTGTTTTTGTGCAAAAAGACTGTGTTGCTGTTGTTTGATTTTTGGCGCCATTTTCCCGCCATATTCGCGCCCTGAGGCGCTGGTGAAGAAGGTGGGCGTGCCTTCGTGGGCGTACCCCCCCTGTGGCGCGAAAGCTATGGGCGCCCTGTCTAAGTGCTATTACAATGTGAGAGCCTGTCCTACTGCAAGGGAGATCCGCCTCCTCTTCATCCTCTATGCCAAAAAGAGAAAGCGAAAGTCCCGCCTCCACGGAAGAGACCAGATTGTTCCTGATGGAAAACACAGTCTGGCCTGGAGTGAGATGGCAGAAGGACAGGAGACGCTGTGTGGAGGAATGGCGGTGCGCAGACCCCGTTCCCCTGAAGAGCTACTGCCTGTGCCTGAGCCGTCCCCAGGTCGGGTGGACGACCGAAGAACGCAAAAAGTGGAGGAGGTGGATGTGGTGCTGAGGGACATGGCCCGACACCGCGCTGAAATGGAGGCGATGGAGAAAAGCTGGCGTGCCCTGAAACAGCGGCTGCTGTGGGACGCAACGCTCTCCCCTCCAGAAGTGCAGCTGCCACCCGCACCACCACTGGACCCGGCGGCTGATGAAGAACCGAAGGCCGTCCCCGAAAGAGCTGATCCTGACTCCGCCGAGGACGCGGCGGGAGGGAAGGAGGCTGAGGAGGCCCTGCCAGCACCGGAATGCCAGCCCGGCCTGGAACCAGAGGCCGCAGCGGAATGCAGTCCCCCGGTAGGGACGACGGAGGAGACCCAGCCGTCCGTGATGGAGATCGACTGGGAGGAGATGGAGTACCTGGACGACGTGGAATACGCCGCCCAGATGGAGAACGAGAGTCGATGCCGTGAACAGGAGCAGCGGCAGCAGCAGGAGCAGAGAGAGGCGCAGCAGCTTCGTCAGAGGTACCGGGAAAAGGATCTCGCTGACAAGGAGAACGTCAGGCGAGACAAAGGTACGCTCCGGGAACTGCGGCGCCATGGGGCAATTAGAGACTTCAAACTCCTGGGAGGCTGGGGGTTCATCCACGAACCAGGCCTGTACCAGGAGGTATTCGTCAACCGCAGGGATGTGGAGTCTCATTTGCCAGAGGGACACCCGGGAAGGGATCTCATGATAGGGGATATTGTCACCTACACGCGACACTGGGGTCTTAAGGGGTGGTATGCCCTGAATGTCTCCCGTGTCAGCGACCCCGTCCCTGAAGCTGGAGATATACCCCGTGTCTCAGCGTCCCAAGTCACAGCCCCATCAGCAACCGGCCGCGCACCTGCATCTTATTCTGCATCCTACTCTGCAACGCGACAGCCTTGTGCGTCTCCAGCTGAGCCACTGCGCGTGCCTGCATCCTGTCCTGCATCACTGCGCACACCTGCATCCTACTCTGCAATGCAGCAGGCTAGTGCGACCCCCATGGAGCCAGATCTGTATTCAGAAGAGGCACCTGCAAGGCCTCAAGCAAGTCGCAAAATTGTAAAGAGGACTGTAGCTACACAGACCCAGGTAGCAGGACATGATCTTTTAGTGATGCATTCCAGAGCGCACCGCATACTTCCAGCCCCAGGTATGGAAGGTGTCACTGCTATTTGCAAAGAAGAACAGTAGGACCCAGACAGGGTTTACTGCAACTGTAAAAAGTTTTGAAGAAGAATTGCACTTTATTAAAAATGTTATGTGATGATGTTTGCATAATTTGAAGTAGTATACCCCAGTTGGGTAATGTGAAATATTGTGTGAAATGTGAAATGTTCTTATGCCAAGGACTGTGTGCTGAGGACTCTTGCAGCACAGAACTTTAGTTGTAAATAGTTAGCACTTCGGTGCCCCATCTTGGTTTTACGTAAAAGCCATTCTACCTCTGAGCAAAACCCGTATGGTGTGGCCTTGAGTGAGGTCTGCGGTAGAGAAGTCCTGCAGCCCACCCAGGACCCCCGTGGGAGGTTTGGTGCGGGTCCTCCACAAGAATATTGTATTTATTTGCACTGAGAAAGTATTTGATATTTTTGTATTGCAATTTGTACACAATGTAACGTTAAAGTGTCCTTACCTCCCGCAAGGGATGAGTTATGTTGTTGATGTTATTATAAAAATTGTTTTTTCTATTTCAGCCCGGGAGTGCTGAATATAACTAGGGGGGATGTGTGGCCCAGCTGCGCTTGGTACACATGTTCCCTGGAGGATGCACAGAAAGGTAATGCACAAACACCTGATATTCATTCACATCTCACACTTCCCTATAGTGCCACCAGAGGGAGCCTTAGAATATATAAGGGTGTAGGAGACGTAGCAGTGGGGTCTTTTCCAGACTGGAGTCATGGAGAGCACTAGTCTTTTGTCTTTGTCTTTCTGTCTTTGGTCTTTGACATTCTGGTGATTCCTGTCAGATGACACAGACATTCGTTCAGACCTCCTGGAGTGATTCTGACTGCTAATTCCCTATGAACGTGGAAAGTGACTCTCGGAGTGAGCGTGAAATCAGTCTGACGGAAGGTCCTGATAGCTACTCTGGACAGAGCCTATGAAGGAGCAGAAGGAAGGGAACTACAGTTATTTGTAACAACGAGTCGACTGAGGAACGGTCAGTGAGCTGTGATAGAAGGAAACTGACGACTACACCTACTGTTGCCTGTGCTTATGTTAAGGGTGTGAGTAGGGCGACAGGCGAGTGGTAAAAGGAAGAAAGAGTGACTGAGGTGAAATAGCAACGTTAGCTTAAACCTCCACTCTGCACTACCGTACGCCGGGTCCGAAGCTTGCTACTTCCTTCACGGCTAGTGGGAGGAAACCGGTGACCCTGCTGGACTTCAGGTCGCAGAGGGGCCCTTTTGTGCTGATACGTAACCGGGGTCAGGAAGAACAGGAGTCTAGCAGGACGCTGCAGACATAGACTTAGTTCTGTCCACAAGAAGGCTCCACCACAATGTCGGCCGGGCGTAGCTGTTCTATTCAGAGTTAAACTTCACTTCATGCAAGTAGGAACTCATACACATTGGAAGTAAGGAGGCCTCAAACCTACTCAGTGATTACCGTATGTGCATCCTCCACCCTGAGCAGCTTCCCGGGACATACCTGCAAATACCACCAGTAAAGGTATGGAAAGAGACTGACTTGTGTGTGTCTGCCTTATTGCCTGCACCCTGCACCGCCATATATCTAGAGGGACCAGTCTTACCTGTGGAAGACTTAACATCTTGCTGCCCAGTAACAACCCCTCGGAGGATTCACCCTGCAGCGCTGGTCACCCTGATCAGAAACCACAGGTGGCGTCACGAACATTACTAAATCCCCTGTAAATATCCTCCTCGAATGAACACCCAGGGCAACGGACCGAGCTGTGCTACCTGTGACTTATCCCCCATTGAAGTGAATGGGCTCGGTGCCGAGTACCCCACAAGCCCTGGTACGTGCGACTCACATGCTACAGTTGAAAGTCAACAATTGTCTGCAGCTGCTCACACAGCCTCTCCAGCATATGCAGGGTGGAGTTCCACCTTGTTGGTACATCACATATGAGGCAGTGAGCAGGAAGAGAGAAGTGACTGACTCTGCATCATAGACAGGCAAACAGCAGCAGGGTGAGAACACCGAGAGTGTGCACACACTGCCGACACTTTCACCAGCAGATCGGACGTACCTGGGTGAATTTTGAAGAAACCTGCGCCCGACAAGGCATGTACGTTAACCTGGCTAGGCCCAGAGCTGCTACCAGATTTTGTCCGTTATCGCACACCAACAAGCCGGGTTTTAGGTGCAGAGGCACCAATCAATCATCTGTCTGCTCCCAGACCACAGCTCCTGTGCGGTGTGAGGTCTGTCACCCAAACAGATCAGTTTCAGAATTGCTTGATGTTGATTCCTCTTCGCTGAGCTCAAGTTGGTGGTGCGGGTGTTACTGTGAAGGGATGATGAGGTGGTGGAGGAAGCAGCAACCTGGCCAAAGGAACGTCCAGCAATCCTCGGTGGTGGTGGGACATCTGCTAGAACACTTTCTGCCTCTGGCCCAGCTGCCACTACATTTATCCAGTGGGCAGTGAAATCCATGTTAGGGGTCCGTGCATGGACACTAGGTGTTCAGTACAGACCCCAGACTTTACTGTTCGGATTCACCCATCACTACTCAGTGCACATGCTTTACCTAGGCCAGATCTGAGTATATGGCCGGGGTCACACATGCGAGAGACTCTCACGATTCTCGTGCGAGTCTTTCGCATGAACACCTGGCGCTGCCGCTGGCACTCAGACCGGAGCATGCGGCTGCATGTATTTCTATGCAGCCGCATGCTCTGGTCCAAGTGCCGGCGTGTTCATGTCACGAGAGACTCGCACAACAATCGTACGAGTTTCTCTCATGTGTGACCCCGGCCTATAGGAAAGAATCTGCTAAGATCTAGGCACAATTTAACTTGTTAAACAATTACTCAAGTATCTAGAGACCAGACCAGGCAAAACTATGTAGAAACAAACAATAAATGCATCACACTGCATCCAGCAAAGTGGCACCGGCGGCGGCACCTGCGCCGTAGCATCTATCTCATACCAATAGATGCTACTGTGCAAGCGCCACCAGAGCCATTTTGCTGTAGACAAATTTTTTTTCCTACAGCAAAATGATGCCAGCGGCGGCGCATGCACAATAGCATCTATCAGCAAGCGATAGATGTTACTGCGCAGGCACTGCAGCCAGTGCCATTTTGCTGGGTGTAAATTTTTTTTCTAAGCCTCCATTTTGTTGCAGTCAAATTTTTCTACCTCCAGCAAAATTGTGGCAGCGCTTGCGCAGTAGCATCTATCGGCAAGCGATAGATGCTACTGAGCAGACACCACCGCCAGTGCCATTTTGCTGAATGTAAAAAATGTTTCTAAGCCTACAATTTACAGTTGTGTGAAAAAGTGTTTGCTCCCTTCTTGATTTTCTATTCTTTTGCATGTTTGTCACACTTAAATATTTCAGATCACCAAACAAATTTAAATATAACACAAGTACAAACACAAAACACAGTTTTTTAAATGAAGGTCTTTATTATTAAGGGAAAAAGAAATCCAAATCTATAGGGCCCTGTGTGAAAAAGTGATTGTAATGTGGATGTAATTCAGCCACATTGAAGAGTTTCCGAGCATGCATCGGCTTTTTAAGGACATGCCACAGAATCTCAATCGGTCAGAACTTTGACTAGGCCATTCCAAAGTCTTAATTTTTTTTAAAAAAAAAACATTCAGAGGTAGACTTGCTGGTGTGTTTTGGATCATTGATCTGGTGCATAACCCAAGTGCTCTTCAACTTGAGGTCAGAAGTAGATGGCTGTACATTCTCCTTCAGGATTTTTTGGTAGACAGCAGAATTCATGGTTCCATTTATCACAGCAAGTCTTCCAGGTCCTGAAGCAGCAAAACAGCCCCAGACCATCACTCTACCCCCACCATTTTTTACTGTCGGTATGATGTTGTTTTTAAGAAATGCTGTGTTACTTCTACACCAGATGTAATGGCACATACACCTTTCAAAAAGTTCAACTTTTGTCTCGTCAGTCCACAGAGTATTCTCCCAAAAGTCTTGGGTTTCATCAAGATCTTTTCTGGCAAAACTGAGACAAACCTTTATGTTCTTATTGCTCAGCAGTGGTTTTCGTCTTGGAACTCTGCCATGCAGGCCATTTTTGCTCAGTCTCTTTCTAACGGTGCAGTCATAAACACTGACCTTAACTGACCCATGTGAGGTCTGAAGTTCTTTGATGTTGTTGTGTGGGCTTTTGTGACCTTTTGGCTGAGTCGTCCCTGCGCTCTTGGGGTAATTTTCTTCTGCAGGCCACTGTACCATGTTTTCGCCATTTGTGGATAATGGCTCTCACTGTGGTTTGCTTCAGTCCCAAAGCTTTATAATCTTTTCCAGACTGATAGATCTCAATTACTTTGCTTCTGTATTGGTCCAGAATTTCTTTGGAGCACGGCATGATGTCTTGCTTTGGAGGATCTTTTGATCTACTTCACTGTCATGCAGGTCCTATTTAAGTGATTTCTTGATTATGTACACGTGGGGCAGTAATCAGGCCTGGTTGTGGCTAGGGAATTTGAATTCAGCTTCTCAAAGATGTGATAAACCAAAGTTAATTTATGTTCTAAGGGGGGGTAATCAATTTTTCAAACAGGGACCTGTAGGTTTGGATTTCTTTTTCCCTTAATAATAAAGACCTTAATTTAAAAACTGCATTTTGTGATTACATGTGTTATCTTTGTCTAATATTTAAGTTTGTTTGGTGATCTGAAACATTTAAGTGTGACAAACATGCAAAAGAATAGGAAATCAGGAAAGGGGGCAAACACTTTTTCACACAACTGTATATGCATTATGTAAAATAGGGGGCAGGCCAATGAATGATCAGTAACCTATCATAAGCCATACAGATGAATAAGTAAGCAGAGCACCACATGAAGACCCCCACAGGCTTCCCCAAAGCACGAGAATCTCATTAACAGAAAACTACAAATAAAGATTAAACAACAACCACAAGACGGATTTCATCAACCAAGATATCATTTTATTCAGTATAACAGCGCTATCCTGACAGTTCTGGAGATTACTTCGATTTAAGACATTTTTGAGGACATCATACGATATTAGGGCTATGAAAGTGCTATTGCAGTGGGCAAAAACACTAAGAGATTCCAGTGGGGGCACTATATCTGTGTTATACATGTGCTTCTCCCTGTGTTTCAAAGTTGGGAAGTATGATGATAGCTTCTGCGTTAACCTTTGCTGCAGAAGGCTGTATAGAGGCAGAATGAATTCAGGTGGCCCAGCATTACAGAGCTATACTTTCCTAATATTATTATCATGATTCTTGTTTTCTGATTCATATGAGAACATTTCTCAATGTCTCTGTGTGAAATCAGAGGTTTATAAAGGTACAATAAAAGTCTATAGCCAAAGACTATGGTTTTGTACAATTTAGAGTTGTATGAGATCTTAATTTTTCAGAAATCAACTAGACAATTTTTTTTGTCAGCAGCAGTATAGCATTGCAATGATCTACTGGAAATCTACCAAACAACTTTTAATAGAAATCTTCATTGCTTGCAGTTACTGAGAAAAACACATTATAATATCATTGCAGGTTTTATTTTTGTTTTCAAACTATTTTTCATAAAACCTAATTTTCCAGCCCAAAATGTAACATCTCTTCCTGGCAAGAATCATAAAGAAAGATATGCGACCTCGATGCAAAACTCAGTTTGAGGATCATTTGCTTTTCAAAATCCTATTTTACCACTAGATGGCAGTAACAGAATATGTTTCACATGAGTGCAAGCGACCTTCACCTATAGTTAAAAGTCAAATTATTTGAATAGTGATAAATATTGTTGCTAAATACCTAACTCAGAATATATCAAGGTTTTATCTATAGTTTTGTGAGAATTTACACTTTTATATATTGATGTTTTAAGAGCTGTACTTTCTCACAGATTGCAACTATTCGTATTGGGAAGACAGAAGCTACTAGATATCTTGTATTGTTCCAGCATGTTTTATTCTCTTTTTACTCTACTCTGTACTAAATGGAACTTGTAAAAAGTTACTATAGAACAATGCTTTTTTTTATATTGTTTCAATGCAAATATTTAAAGGATTATTCTCAAAAAAGTAAATTACCCCCAGAGCGCATAGAGCTCTTGAATTTTAGAACTGGTCTCTGCAAACCCCATCTTGAATAAAGCAGAGCTCTGCATACTTGAGTTCCACTCCATTCAGAGCCACACTGGCCATCTGGCAATTCTGGCAAATGCCATAAGGGCTTGTCTGGTGTTGGGCCTCTTGGCTGCTATGTTGTTAACAGAATCTGTGTTCTCAAGACACCCATACTGTTAAGAGTTGTGATGGAGCACATAAAAGCTGACTCCGCCACTTACCCCAGCAGGCCATGGGTATCATTAGAAATATTGATCTTGTAGTAAATCTTGCTTTCCTTCATCCAGGGTAATATTAGTAATATATCCCATCTGGTGCTTGGGGACAGTGACAGCATGGGCCTGTGTGATTTCAAATGCCAGATCTGAATTTTAGCCCCAGTTTCTTCCCTATGCGGGTGTGAAGATCTAAGGTTGTGGGTTGTAATAATCACCTAGGCAGGTTATTGATGCAACTATTTTGTATTCCTTATACCTATGGTTTTACAATAACTCCGGGTATATGGTCAAAATACAATGTCCCCAGTACACAAGATCCCCTCCTCGGGGTCGGTATTCCCACTGCCCCCGTGCCAGGTGATACTGTCTCCCAAATTTTGGTTGACCCACAGACTTTGTATCTCCCAACAGTATAGTCTCTAGTCACAGTCCAGAATCCATGTGTCCAGCAGAAACAGTTCCAGTTAACAAAGTTCCTGAAATCCAGATGACAGATCCCTCAACAGTAATATGTGTGTCCAGCCCAGTCGGCAACCGATCTCTAAAACTTCATCGGCCATCCATCCATTCATGTGCTCCAGGACGTCATCCTTGATCCTATCCCTTTGCCGTCACCCTTCCAACTGTCTGACTAATCATGTGGCGTTTTTTTTCTCCCTTCTCCTTAGGGTACATTCCCATGGTCAGTAAACACTGTGAGTTGCACGCTGCGTACCTGTCACGCTGTCTCTGTATACAGGAGAACCGGGGTCTATGCTGACCCTAAGCTGGGGCCTGACTAATCCCTCTACCTGGAGGTACTGTTGATGGTACAGAGGTCCAGGCCGCCAGCGTAACCCTATCTCCTGTGAATCCCTAACCACTGTAATCCAGTCCTGAGAAGGACCCTGATTACCACCACAGGGATAAGGAAGGTATCTGCCTTCACACACAGTATAAGACAAACGAGACAGTACAAGGGGTAAATAAAAGAACACCTTGCATACAAAACTACCAATACAGAGGGAACACAAAAGGGTAGGGAGATAACTAATAAAGCGAGGAGAGGAGAAAACCACAACAGGTATTCTTAGCTTAGACTTCTCAATACGATCCGCTCTGCTGGTCTGCATGAATGCTTTCACCGACACTTCCCCAGCAGACAGGCAGGTATTTAAAGGAAACCAATTAACAAAACATTAATTGCAGCTGAGCGAGGCTGGTCAGTCCAGCACAGAGAGAGAAAGAATTAACTCCCTCAGTGCCGAAAAACACCCAGCACCAGAAACTCAGCTGTGCGAAGTCAGGGTGTGCAATCGCGACGATCTTCGCAGCGACACACCCGTGACAGTACCTCTACAGTGTCCAACCTACAGCGTCCAGATGTTACAGCATAGTGGATGGGATTTCAAGAAATCCCATGCACACTATACTTGCACCGACGCCCGCAGATCACCTGCGGAGATGGACATGCGGTGCATCTTTTCAGATCGCAGCATGTTTATTTATCTTGCAGAGACGCGAGTCTCCGCAAGATAAATCTCACCCATACAATGTATTGGACGTGGTGAACCCGCACGGTTCTGAGCACATGCGGAATCAACTGTGTTCAAAAGCCGGCAGCGCTTTGGAAGCAGCAGACATGTACTGCGTCCAAAGCGCGGCCAATTACTGACCGTGTGCACCCAGCCTTAAACATTTTCCTTCAGCTAAAAAAATAAAGCATATTCCATAAGCCCATCACTTGGGCTTGCATGTGAGACCCCTGTGGTGATGGCTCCTCTGGGTCTGCAATCTCCATCCACACAATGGGCCTAGTTGCTGGAAGAACAATGGCTTGAGACCTTGAGATACAGATGAGATTAATGGAATGATTGCTTTACATTTACCTTTTGGCAATCTCCTGTCTGGCCTTAGGTATGCATAAGAACCACGAAAACGTCAGCGAATACACTTCTCCATGCTGATTCATCACATCTGACAAAACTAATCACCAGTATACCCACAGGACAATTCCTGGGTATGCGCCATATTTGTTCCTCTACAACCAGATTTGAAAATCAAGCAAGTGACCTTAAAGAGAGGTTTTTGAATCGTGGATACAATGAGAAAGTCATACAAAGAGGCTACAGAAGGGCCAAATTTTCCAATAGGAATGGTGTCCTCTACCATTAAAAGCAACACAAAACTATGGATAAAGTAAGATTTATCTCCACTTTTAATACAAGGAACGGCGAAATGTGGAACTCTCTTAAAAAGTATTGGAACATTTTACAACTGGATCCAATCTTAATGCCACATATTACCCCCTAATCCATCGATTACATACCGACAATCCAGAAATCTTAAAGACATTCTTGTCAGAAGCTACTTGGAGGTATCTAAAACCATCTTTGGTTCTAGGGGGCCCACATAGGGATGTCATTCGTGCAGAAAGTGTGTGGCTTGTCCCAATATACACTCAGCTAAAATGTTCAAGAACTCTTCAAATACAAAAAATTTATAAAACCATCACCCACAGCATCACAAGCAACTCTGTAGGGGTGATCTGTGTTGCACGTTGTCCTTGTAATTAACCATATGTCGGTTTAACAACTACTGACCTTAAAAGTAGGACCAGAGAACACATCCTGGATATCAAAGCGGCTATGGAGGTACAAGATACACATGAGCTAAAAACTCTACCACGCCATTTCAAGTTATTCCACAACCAAATTTCAGGTAAGTGGAATTGACAGAATCCATATTAAATCATGGGAGGAGATTGGAAAAAACTATTGGCTCAGAAGGAAGTTAGATGGATCATCTTGTTAGGTACCAAAAGGTCTGAATGACACTATCAGCTTTGTGCCACTTATTAATATATATAATAACATGTTTACACTCTTTGATACCCCCGTTTTTAAACATTTTTATTTTTGTATTATTGTTTTTTGTCTTTGTTCTCTCCTTGTGTTTAGTTTCTGGTTTCGCCTTCATGGGATTTTGAGTAGTCCAGAACAGATATATGTCCCATATTCTGGAATAGACGCCTTGTACACACCAAGTACAATGGTAAATTTCCTCCACTGTCTATTTATTATGTAATTTATTAACCATTTATATGACATGTATTTCACCTTATTCCATTTTGCATTTTGGTCTTCACTCCTCTGTATTTTCTCCCCTCTGCATCATCACTCTTTTCCTCTATTCATATTACCTCAATGATCATTTATTTGATTTTTCTCCACTTATTTTTCCCCTTTTTTTCTCATTGGTTATCTTACATATCTTGAGCACCCTGGTTCCTTATACTTACCCCTCCTCATGATCCTGGTTTACGCATGCGTTCCACAGTGGAACGCTTCAAATGTCACGCCCCTGTATGCTCCACCCTCCTAATACCTCTCCTTACACTTGCGTTCCACCATGGAACACAGTCTCACCTCGCTTCCGGTCTCTGTGCCGTGCTCATAGGATGCGTGTCATGCAGTACCGGAAGTGGAATTCGATATGCCAAGCATGGCAACACGGCGTTACACTTTCATCTGGTAAATAATTTCATTATTATTAGCGCTGCCATTAGCTAATGACGCCTTAAATATCCTACTCACCCTTATCCCTTCGGTCCCTGGTAAAAGCTGCGACGAAACGCGTGTTGGGCACGGCGGAGAGTGCGGGTAAGCAGCACACAGCACCATCTAGCACGTAAATCCTGCAACCAACTTTATTCAGCACATACCACTTTATTTGGCACTTTAGCTTTGCTATATTTAACACTTGTCACTTTATAATTTATTGCTCTCAGCCTAAGATAATTGGTGTCTTTTCCTTATTGTTCATACCTGTGCAATGTGTATTCCCATTATGAACCCTGACATATATGTGGATTCTTACATATAAAGGATTAAATTATTAATTGTTATTTTTTTATGTAACCATATTTGCCTACTGCCTTGTCAGTGTCCACCCTGGGTCTACACTTCATTATAATGATTAGATATCTCATCACTGAATTTTTTATACATTTTGCATAGATTTGGTAATTTTCTGCTTGCACAGTGGGCAACTGTAAAATTCTTTTGCTGCTCATTATTCATTCAAATTCCTGCATCATATTTTTACCTCCCGGTTCCCACAATCTTTTCCCTGTTGAGATTCATTTATTATTTGTTTTTTATATGTCTAGTATCATCAATGAATATTTAATTACAGTATGAAATCGTATGTCGGTTTTCTATATTTAATGGTCACATGCTAACTATAATTTTTGAAGTATATGCTAATACATAAGATCCATCCAGCAGGTCTTCTTCTGCTTGCTGTCACTGAATGGAAATATTGATTACTGAAGATGAACTGACGAGCAAGCAAATCACTAATAAAACACATCAATATCCATGCCGGAAAAGTCTGCATCCCGTAGAGCATTGGTCCAATAGTCTTTGGTAAGTGGCCAGTTCCTCACAGCGGGGTTCATCAGAGGATCAAAGCAGTCAGACTATGGAGGTCTTCAGAACCAACCTTCTATGTAGTAGTCTGTACTGTACCATGGTCTCCCTTAAATAATTAAAAAGTTCAGGGCAAACCCCTTCATTTCTGAATTCAACAAACGTCTGTTCCACTTGTTGAAAAGCATAATGCTATGGCAGTGACCCGCTCACGTCATTGTGATACATCACTTCCGGTGCGTCACCGTCCTATCTATTCATGGAACGCATGGCTCAGAGTAATGGCCTGAATGTGTCATTTCCTGTGCACCCCCTAACCTAATGAGGCACAAGCCATAGATAAGAGTTACAGAATAAAGAAGGGGTAAGTATCAGCTGTAACAACATGTGCCACTGATGTTCAGTGGTGCCGTTTGGAGAGAAATATCAGTACACAACTTGCATATCATACAATCAGAAAAAGCTCAGATAAAACTGACACAATTAGAATTTTTGGCAGTTTATACAAAAGAGATACATAATCAAAACATTTTCAGATCTTAATAAAATGATTGAACCTAAAAGCATCCCAACCCCCAGAAAGTCAAGTCAAAAAAACATCAGGGTGATATAAAGGGATTAGAGTCTCCCAAAGAGAAAGGTATATGCTGAACTGTCCTAGACTAATTAAAAAATTCCCTACCTAACAGTGGAGGTTGACACCCCATAGTCCAGCTCAATGGTGCCCTGTTGAGCCACAGAAAAAAATGGAAAAGGCAAATGAACAAACAACAGTGGCTCCAGAGGAACCGAGAGGAGCCTAAGCCCCCGGGGAGGGGAACCTGGCCAACCTCACAGAAATGCAGAGAAAAATGCAAATGGCAAGCACAAAAACAAAAACAGAAAATATCTTATCTGAGAGCAGGAGAAGAGGCAAGACTCAGCAAGCTTCCAAGTGAACCAGGAAACAACGTTGAGACAAGAACAATTGATCACCGGCAACCATGATGGGGGGAAACCTCCCTTATATCCAGCCAGTCTGTAATTCCTGATTGTCAATCCTCATTGAATGGTTCAGTACTGTTTGTAACCACCAGAGGGAGCTTCTGCTCAGAATTAATTTCTAAAACATTCATAACAGTGCCCCCATTCCTCGTCTTCTTTCCCTCCGTAGCTAAGCCTATAGGAGCAAATCTAGAGAAAATAATCATACGTCACTTGTTCATTCAAGCCGAACGGACGTACAGTTTTTAATCGGTAGATCCATCTTGCTTCTCATTGCAAGATAGATTTATCCCAGTTATCCTCCACACCACCCCCACGTGAAGGTTTTTCAATTTTATTGATCCCCATAAATGTAATTGCCTATGTTAATCCACCATGTGTAAAGTTATGTCTAGCAATTGGGGTATCTCTTTTCTTAATGATGCCCCTGAGATGCTCCCCAACCCTCCTACTGAACTCTCTCTTTGTTTTTCCGACATATTCCAAACCACAAACACATGTTACTTTGTAACTGATCCCTTCACTTCTGCCCTTGGCTTTGTTGTAGAAAGATTTACCTACATTTATGGCATTGCATGACTATGTGCAAGATGATCTTTTAGGGACCTTCATTTTTTGTACATAATTTGCGGGTTTGATGTTATTAGTCCCCTAATATCACAGTCCATTTTAAGTATTGACCAATGTTTTTATTTAAATTGATCTCAATCCTTGGGTAGCATTATTAAATGTGATGATGATCCATAAACCTGAATTAGCATCATTCTTTTTGGGAATCATGGAGAGTAGATCAGTTCTGTCTTTTTAAGGGCTTCCCTATGTACTGAATATATAGAATCCCTATTGATAATCTTCTGTTATATACTACAGCCTGTATAAATCTATAAGCCATAGGACAGAAACTGCACGTGGGGTGTCATGTTGATGTTTTCTACCTAACTGTAGGAGTGCTGACCTGGAATTGTTGGATAAATGTAAAATGCTATTTACTGCAGTGGCTTGTACTGCAAGGAGGTTTTTGGAATACATGCCCTGTACACAATTGTCCTCCTTTGGTTTCCAGACTTCCCTGCGGGTCTAACCGCACTGGCAGCGGAGCTATTGCGCACTTGGATGGTGTAACTACACATGGTGGTTTCTCATGTGTGGAAGTGGTGAGTGATGTTGGAACTTGGGACGCCATGCTTCCCACTTGTTTTGCGGCCTTGGTGTCATGGGACACTGTGTCTCCCAGTTAAGCAATGTAGGACGCTACCTTGTCTAGTGAAAGCCAATGGTGGGAATGTGGGCACCCTACTGTTCTGGTAAGCAGGGAGTGGCTCCCTGGACTTGATAGGGAGGAATGCTTTCCTGATTTCTATCTTTAGCATTGAGTTGGCTATTTAAAGTCTGCCCCTATCCAGTCCAGTGCTGTTTATTAAGTTACCTTGCATAGTGGTGGGGTGAGTTCTAGTTCAGGTTGCTCCTCAGCAGTTGCTTATGGTCTTTTTTGGTTCTTCTTCCTTGGCTATAATCTTTGTTTCCCTTTTCCTTTTTGTTTTGTTTTAATGCTGCTAGCTTAGGAATTACTCCGCTATCCTGAATCTAACATCATCCAAGTCACTAGACGGCAGCTATTCTGTGACAGCAGTATGGGAAGAGCTCTGTAATGCCCACCTCCCACATTTGCGGGTCCGGTGTGAGTGGCTACCGAGTAGATTAACTCCTGCGCATAACAGAAGGTACATAATATTTGGCTGGGGATACTGGTTCTAACTAGAGATGAGCGAATATTTCAATGTTCGGTTTGCATTATGTTCGCCGAATTTGCAATATTCACCGATTAATTTGTCGAATATTCGCCGAACATAAACGAATGCCATTCACCTCAATGGGAGGCAAAAACAAATGCATGCACAACACCTTATAATGGCCCCAAATGCTGCCAAAACACATCAAATGAGGGACAGACACCAGGAAAGTGGCCTCAATTCACCCACAGTACAGATTTTAGCATGGCAGTGCAGCAATCAGCTAGGTATGAGGTATCGGGGGACAGCATTTACAGCTTTCAATTGAACGTCACAGTAAGACGAGGTGGGTGAGGGATCGGTGTAGGGCCCCTTTGCTGGGAGCCCTGATACCACGTGCAACACCTCTATCTGCTTTCATGCTGAGCCACCCTCAGGTGTCACAAATATCAGTTTTGTAGACTACCATTGTCAGACAGTTTTAAGGATAGCAACATGGGTAGTTGCGTCCAAAGAAGTGGAGGCCTGACGGTGTCGGTGGTCTACTGCTACAGGTGTAAAGGGTTGGCCGAGGGTGAACTTACTGGGAACAGCTGCATTCTTCACTCCGGTTACCTCTATTTTCCTGGGGTGCTGTTCCCCCGTGACAGAGCATACAGAATAATCAGAGTCAGAGTCCAGAATCACGTCAAACAGTTCTGCTTTATTTTGCTCCGGATACAGCACATCCAAAACACACCATAAGCACGTCTTATACGGTACCAGCAGTACATTTTCCACAACTCCGCTTCTTCTCCTCTGCTACACCAGAATGGACCACAAAGTATTGACGGGACGAGGAGCCCGGTGAAAACAGCACTTCGATCTCTTCCCCTGGAGACACTTCAATCCAGTATAGAAAGACACATCTACTAGGTCATCCACCCCTCTCTGGTTATCCTGTCCGGATACTTGCTGGTGGCCCACTCACTACTACGCTCATGCACGCACTTGAGTCGCACGCACCAAGTGGTGTGGGTACCAGGGTTATGGGGTACTCGGCACCGAGCCCATGGAAGTCTATGGGAGATGTCACTGGCAGCAGAGCTCGGTCCGTGGCCCTGGGCGCTCATACAATGGGGGATATTTACAGGGGATTATAAAGATAATAGTTTGTGACGCCACCTGTGGTTTCTGATCTGATTGACCAGCGCTGCAGGGTAGATCTCTGAGGGGATGTTATGGCAGCTAGATGTTAAGTCCCCCACAGGTGGGACTGGTCCCTCAAAGTCTATGGTGGTGATGCAGGGTGCAGATAAGAAGTCAGTCACACACAATGCAGTCTCTTTCCATACCTTTACTTGTAGATGTTGCAGGTATGTCCCGGGAAGCTGGTCAGGTTGGAGAATGCACATTCAGGGAATTGTTGAGCAAGTTAGAGGCCTCCTTTCTCCTTGTAATGTGTGTGAGTACAAACTTGCATAAAGTCAAGTGCAACTCTTTCAATAGCAATAACTGCGCCCGGCCAACATTGTGGTGGAGTCTTCTATGTCTCTGATTATCAGATGTTGAGAGAACTAAGTCCTTATTTTTGTCGTGCACTGACTCAAAGTCCCCGTTCTCCCTGACTCCGGTTACGTATCAGCGCTTAGGGCTACCTTCTGCGACTTGAAGTCCAGAAAGGCCTCCGGTTTTCTTATTACTAGACGTGAAGTACTAGCAATGCTTCGGACCCCGGTGTCCGGTTTAATTGAGTGAGGGTGATTTGTCCCTTTGTCACTCTTACTTCTCCACTCGCCCTTCGCCCTGCTCTCGCCCTTAACATAAGCACGTGTAGCAATGGTATAAAGGTCAACTTTCCTTCAGTGCTCACTGACCTGTTCTCAGTTGACTCGTTGGTATAACTGCTGTAATTCCTTTCCTTCTTTCCTTCTTAGACCCCACTTCGAGTGGCTATCAGGAACTCCTGTCAACTGATTTCAATGCACGCTCTGAGAGTCACTTTTCACTTTCTTAGGAACACAGGCAGCTTGCTCTGAGTAGCAGGTTAACGGATAGCTCTGACTAGGCTAAGATGATTCACTTTACCTGTACTAGCCTCCACTTCCATACAAGATGAGCTATACAAGCTCCGCAAGGATTCAGTCTTCTCTCCTCTCCCTCCAAGACTAATCTAATCTGAACTTGGATGGGATGACTCACTCCTGAGCCACCCTAAGCTTGACTGACTAACTTTGCTACGTCACACTACTTAAATAGTCTGAAATGCCTCTAGTGGCAATGCTGAGAAGTGTGCGTGAATGAATATCAGGCTTTACAGTTACCTTCTTGTGCATTTTCCAGGAGACATGTGTGCCTTGCGCAGCTGGGCCACACACACTCTTCTGCTGAGCGTTCCCACAGTGGATCTTCCACTGGCCTCTGCTACGTCAACCCCACAGAATTTGGGCTCACGTTAACACGGTGACTTCTTCACCGGCTACTCTTCAGGTTGCTGATACCTTCACTCTACTTGTCACTGTCCAGGGCCCAGGAACGTGGACATCCTCACACTAGCAAGGTCCACCTCCGACTGACTTTCGCTATGAGGAAATCTACTTGACAGACTCCCGCTACGAGGGAATCTTTCCCTGACAAAAAGTCCCTAACCATTTGTCCCTATTGGACTGGATGTTCTCAATGCCCCCATCTAGTGTTCTACCCAAGTACTGCATTGACATATTTTATAACTGCCTAACTGGATCTCTAACATGCCCCCAATTAGTGATCCCTCGCAACACTATATCTACCCCATATAAATATACTACACTACTAGTGCCCCCTCTAGTGTCCCTAAGGATGCACTGTCTATCTAAATCTATACCTCCCTACTCATACATAACACGGAAAGATGACATCATACATTAGCTAAAAGGCATACATTACACACCCAAAAGAATGCAAACATTTCAAGGGTTAATACCCTTGACCTCCTTACATTGGCAACACACATGAAGGAGACCCAACCAGGATAGTTCACATTTTCAAAATTATTGGCAGACATCACCAACGTGGCATCAATTTCACCACAGTAGAAATAGTATAATAGGGACCGATAGGTTTTCAATTACACCCAATACAGCAAATGGACACTCAACCAGGAGTGTTCACATTTCCAAAAAGTATTGGCAGACACCACCAAAGTGGTATCAATTTCAACACAGTAAAAATAGTATAATAGGGACAGACAAGTCTTTCACTACAACCATTCCTTCAGATGGACTCCCAACCAGGAGTCTACACATTTCCAAAAACTAGTGGTAGACACCAACAAAGTGGCATCAAGTGCAATAAAGTAGAATTAATAAATTAGTATAGCGGGTACTGACACCTCTTCCACTACAGCCAAGCCAGCGGATGGAAACCGTAACGGGCAAGGTGGTGGAATCACTGTTCCGTATCCCTCTGAAAGCCTGGAAGGGGCGGAACTAAGTGGCCTACCAAATCCCTACTCGGACAAGTGGCAGCAGGCGAAAACTGTGACCCAAGGAGGTACAAACAGGTGGAACGAGGTGCTACTCCATAGCTGACCTACAGAATGTGGCAGCTGACCCCCTACAGCGGGAAAGCTGCTACGGCCCAAAGGAGGGATAAAAAAAAGCAGGCAGGCACTGTAGGGACTCTGGAATCACAGGTGCAGATGGAACCGGCTGAGGAACAGAAAAGCACTGGCAGGTGCGGGCTGGACTGGATGTTAGACAGATGGGCGCTGGCAGGTGCGATTTGCTGATGGACAGAAGAGCGCAGACAGGTACGAGCAGACAGGCACTGACAGGTAAGAACAGACAGGTACAGGGTAGACAAGCAGACAGGCAGACCTGGGGAACCAGACAACTAGCAAGCATGCAAGGCAAACTAACAACGAAGCTCAGGCACCTCCATATTGGAGAATCATTAAATAGAAAGTCTTGCTCAGCTATAGGTTGGGAATACCTTAGGTTCATGGGGGTGATCCCTTTAAGAAGGAGGGGGCATGCGCATGCGCCCTCTAAGCATAGTTCCCGATCCTACAACTGAACCTTGGTGGACAACGACACATAGGGGGTGAGATGAGGAGGTGGTGTGTGAGTGGAAGACACTGAATGTCCTGTCTGTTAGGTACGAGGAGATCCAACAAAGGGCCAAGTCTGTAATGTCAACAGATCAGAAAGTCTGTAGTAAGAGGGAATGATCCACTGTGTCAAAGATGCCAGGTCCAGAAGAAGGAGGAGGACAAGCTTGTGTCCCTTTCATTTGGCAGTTAGTAGGTCGTTGGTGTCTTTAGTCACGGCAGCTTCAGTGTTATGGTGCGGTCTGAAGTCAGATTGCAAGCGATGAAAGACGGAGCAAGAGGAGAGGTGGGAGGACAGTTCAAAATGGATGTGTTGTTCCTTAGTAGTTTGGAGGCATAGGGGAGAAATGATATGGGGCAACAGGTAGACACAGAGAATGGATCAAGGATTGCCTTTTTGAGGATGGGTGTGATCGAGGTATGTTTCAATCAGGATGGAAGACACCAATTGTTAGTGACAGGTTGAAGAGGTGAGTTATGCTTGTGATGAAGACTGTAGTAAAGTTTGGAATGGAATGAGGTGGGACGTTATTGTGTCAAGTTAACAGGTGGTGAGGCAAAGTATTCAGCTGAGATGAGAGGGAGGGGGAACTGGTGGACACAGGAAAGAATTGAAAGTACTGAACAGCTGTTTAGGGTTGTGAGACAGTTATGATATGAGGGATGAGAAGTCGGTTTGTTTTGCTGCAGTCAGAATTTGCGTAGCATTTTTACAACTTCTGTTACTGGACAGGCAAATCCACTCCTTTCTTTGGCAGCCATACAATGGTATGCTTTGTAGATGAGGGCCAGAAAGAACATGTGCTCCAGTAGATGGCAAGTGCTGCATCAAGTGGCCTCTGCTCCTCTTCCTCCACTTTAACATCACACACAGTACACTCCTGTGGCACCCCAACTAACCTTTTATTCCCCACATCACAATTCTTCAAGCACCCAACTGACTGTTGGGGACCACAGATGACTGAGTCTGCAGATTTCTTCACACATTGTATGCCATGGGCATAGGAAGTGTACTCAAAAGATTCACAGAGTCAAGAGGAGAAAATCATTTGCACCGATCGCCAAATTTTTTCTGACTTAGATCTATGGCCGACAAAGTTTTGTCCGAGCATAAACCAAACCCTTGTCAACAGACGTTAACCCCATTGGGTGAAGGTGATCCATTTGTGACAAGATTCAGATATTTGAGGCACCCGCAGACTGTACTGTGCTGTCAAGGCATGAAGAGGAGGAGGCTGACTCTCAGGGCGAGGAGTGGGAGAACACAGAGGATGACGATGAGGTAGTAGATCACACTTGATGTAAACCCAGAGGCATGCAGCTGAGTTGCTCAGCAGAGGAGGAGGAGGAGGAAGACAAGAAGGTTACATAGACACAGAGTTATGCAACCACGACAACCAATGCAATTCTGGCAGTGGACAGCAGCATTCGCGGTTCTGCAGTTGCCTAGCTTGGGTTTTTTTTCCAGATGGCAAAAATCTAAAAAATCATGTTATCTGATAATTTTTTTAAAAACAACTTAGTAGAGTAAAAAAATGAAATTATTTCAGTACTACATGCATGACCAGGCACATGCGCGATCAACATGCGTTAATCTGGGAATGTCATTGTGCTAAAATGCAGACTAGTGAGTCTCGCCAACCACCGTTCACCCTATCAACCGCATCTTTTGATTGTTCCTCCTCCCTCAACGTCGCAAGTGTTGTCACACAGGTCTCTGGCCGAAGAACCTCCACTTGTTTACACTATACAGTTGGGGTGACTGAGAGCCTGTCAGCTGATATGGAATTGGACATGCCTGCTGTTTTTGACTGATCTTACATACCAAGCACACCCCATCTTTCTCAATTCACCATAACATCCCCGCCTGCACCTCTCTCACAGCCCAGCAGCTTGTCGTGTTCACCCTACTCCACCCTGTGTCGGCACAGCAGCAAACCCTCGTTTGTGCAGTTGTGCTCAAGTAAAAGATTCTTCACTCCTACACATAGCACAGTTAGCAGCTTGAATTTCATGATCTTCAATCTACTAATAATAATAAACTTTATTTCTATATCACAAACACATCACACATAGCTTTAAGAGTCAGCAGTTCATATAAAAAGTCAAAAGTTACCAAGTTTAAGATAATCAATCAATTAAAGCAAAAATGATGAAGACACTGCTCTTCAGAGCTTACAATCTACAATGAGGTGTGGGTGACACCAATTACAGTTGCTTATTTACAATGATGGTACAACCATCTTGAGGAAATGGGGGGTAGATAAAGGCTGCATAATCCTTTTGAGTTTGATGGTGAATTATGTTCAGAGAAATAGAGAATAAACTATATATATAAAACGGACTTTGCTTCGGGAACGTGATAGGCCGCCCTAAACAGATATGTTTTAGGGAGCACCTAAAAATGTCTAAGTTCTGGTTATACTCCTAGTTTCATGGGGGATAAAGGGTAAGAGGTAAGTCATATAGGTAGGAGATTGAACTGAACCGGACAAAGTCCAGATCAGAGGTGTTACCGTCTTTGTGTGTCTCAGAGTTTGAAAGTTGTGGGAGCACACAAGAATTGGCTAGAGATAGAAGCTGGGATGCAGTTGGGGAGGTGCAGCTGTTGAAGTCTCCCAGGATAAGGGTTGTCAATTCTGATGACATGAAGTGTGGCCGCAACGCATAAAAGTGGTCAAGGAAGTGGGTGGGTGAGCCTGGGGGCCGGTATATGACTGCTATTCTGAAGGAGAGGGGATGCAACAATCTGATGGTGTGAACCTCAAACAAGAATGGTGTCCAATCGGCCTGCATTTATTTATTGGGTTAAAAACAGGATTGTTGTTGGAAGCGAGGAGTGTAGGGTTATCGTGGAGTTAGCAGTGATTGTACAGCGGGATATACTCATATTCCATGTGTTGTAATCTGGACATGGATAAGTCGTACTCTCACTATTACTTTTCTAAGAACTAATTATTGTGAACAGCCTGCGGTTTCCTCGGATGATCCGTCACCCAATTGTGTCATTGTCTGGACGATGGGGGCCAGCTGAGAGCTATTCGCTACTAAGATAACAGCGCTTGTTTCTGTATGACTCATGGCCTGTGATCTCTATGATTATTGCAAGGTCACTCCAATCTGTTGGCCACGAAATGCAGCCTTTACGCCTTATGGATACAGACGTTTCCAAAAGTTGATGGCCATTGCAGTCTCTCCAATACCAGTTGCCCAGTCACCATTACTTCTGTAAGATAGATGTGCCTGCGCTACAGCAACAAGTCACAGACAACATCACCTGTTCCCTGAAAAATTCTATGTCTGCCAGGGTGCATTTCAACAATGACACCTGGACGAGCAAGCATGGACAGGGGAGTTACAGCTACATGACTGGGCACTGGCTGACTCCTGTGGCTGTAGGGGCATTCGTGGAAGGGTCTGCTCCACAAGTTTTGCAATACCCAAGGCTGTAACACGTGGAGCACAGTCACTGTCTTGTTGCACTATATGCACCTTATTGTATTATCAGTATTGTTTCTTGCAATGCTGCATTAGTTTTTTATTCATTTTCTTGGAATTTTTTATTTTGATTTTGTGCATACATTATGTGTTTTGTTATGATTTGGTAGCTGAGGAGAGCAGGCAAAAAAGGAAATACACCAGAGCAGTTGGAAACTATGAGATTGCAGTACCCTGACTAACCACCACAACTAGAGGCAGCCGTGGAGCGTTCCTACGTTGGTCCTAGACGCCTCGTCACAGCCTGAGAAACTAACTACACCTAAAGGTAGAAAGAGGAAAGCTATCTGCCCCGGAGCAGATCCCCAAAGAACATAGAAAGCCCCCAAACATGTAATGGCGGTTAGACAAGAAGAAATACTGACACAGACAGAAAATAGTATGAGCAAACGTTGGGGCCCAGACTTACTAAATAGAAAAGGATAGGAAGGGAACTTACTGCAATCCCAAAAAAACCCTGAAAAGCACCAACTATACTAATTTCAAAAACACCTGAGATCACACGACCTCTACCACCTAAATTAGTTCTCTGGTGTAACCAAAAACAAAACAGCAGCCACTGAAAAAACTGGAAAAAGCAAAAGTACAAACATAAGTGGCTGAACTGAACAGAGAGGGCAAAAGCCCCCAGAGGGGACCCTGAAGGCCCCCACAGAAGTGCAGGACAAAATGCAAAAATCAAGCACAAAAACAAAAAGAAGAAAATGTCTTATCTGTTAGCAGGAGATTCAGAAACGACACAGCAGGCTACCAAGGAAACAGGAATCAAGGATTGAGACCAGAACAATTGATCACCGGCAACCCTGATGGGAAGGCGACTCCCTTATATAAGACCAGTCAGTAACACCTGATTCCCAATCCTCAATATCTTCACTGGACAGTCCAGTACCGTTTGTAACCACCAGAGGTAGCTTCTGCTCAGAACTCATTTCCAGCCTATTCACAACAGTACCCCCCCTTGAGGAGGGGTCACCGAACCCTCATTTGAGCAACCAGGTCGGTCAGGATGAGTTCTATGATACGCACGGATGAGTCTCCTAGCATGGATGTCCGAAGCAAACACCCAAGAATTGTCTTCCTGACCATAACCTCTCCATTTAACCAAATACTGGAGTTTCCGTCTAGAAAAACGAGAATTCAATATTTTCTCAACCACATACTCCAGATTGCCCTCAACCAAAACAGGGTCAGGAGGCACAGTAGTAGGAACCACTGGCTCAACAAACCTCTTCAACAAGGACTTGTGGAACACGTTATGGATCTTAAATGTCCCTGGAAGAAGCAAACGAAAAGAAACAGGATTAAGAATCTCCATGATCTTATAAGGTCCAATGAACCTAGGCTTAAATTTAGGAGATGCCACTCTCATAGGAATATTTCTTGAGGACAACCAGACCAAATCCCCCACTTTAAACCGAGGACCATCAGTCCTATGCCGGTTAGCAAACCGCTGGGCCCTCTCCTGAGAGAGGGACAACCTCTCCACTACCCGTCCCAAATCTGCTGCATACGCTCCACAACAGAGTCAACACCTGGACAGACAGAAGCCTTTGTCTGTCCTGAAGAAAATCGAGGGTGAAACCCAGAATTACAGAAAAATGGAGACATCAAAGTGGCAGAGCTAGCCCTATTATTAAGAGCAAACTCAGCCAAAGGCAAAAAAGAGACCCAGTCATCCTGATCAGCAGACACAAAGCATCTTAGATAAGTCTCCAATGTCTGGTTTGTTCTCTCAGTTTGACCATTGGTCTGAGGATGAAATGCCGGGAGAAAGACAATTGAACACCAATTTTAGAACAAAAGGTCCTCCAAAATCTGGAAACAAACTGGACTCCTCTGTCAGACACAATTTTCTCAGGAATGCCGTGTAAACGAACCACGTGCTGAAGGAACAAAGGCACCAATTCAGAGCAGGAAGGCAACTTAGGTAATGCCACAAGATGTATCATCTTGGAAAACCTATCGCAAATCACCCAGATGACGGTCATTCTCTGAGAAACAGGGAGGTCGGAAATGAAATCCATAGAGATATGGGTCCATGGTCTCTTGGGCACAGGTAATGGCATCAACAAACCACTAGAACGAGAGCAAGGCTTGGAGCGAGAGCAAGTCCCGCAGGACTGCACAAACTCCCTGACATCACGAGACAAGGTAGGCCACCAAAAGGACCGACTAACCAAGTCTCTGGTACCAAAAATTCCGGGATGACCGGCCAACGTGGAACAATGAATCTCAGACATTACACTCTTTTTCCACTGGTCCGGGACAAACAATTTCCCAACAGGGCAGCGCTCGGGCTTATCCTCCTGACACCCCTCCAGAGCCAGTCTCAAATTGGGTGAGATGGTGGAAAGAACTACACCCTCTTTCAGAATAACAGAAGGATCAGATAACTCAGGAGAGTCCGCCAGGAAACTCCTCGAGAGGGCATCCGCCTTAACATTTTTAGTGCCAGGAAGAAAGGAAACCACAAAATTAAAACGTGTGAAAAACAAGGCCCACCTGGCCTGTCTAGGATTAAGTCGCTTGGCAGATTCCAGATAAACTAGATTCTTATGGTCCGTAAGGACCACCACCTGATGTTTGGCTCCCTCCAGCCAATGTCTCCACTCTTCAAAAGCCCACTTCATAGCTAATAACTCCCGATTACCCACGTCATAATTACGTTCAGTGGGAGAAAATTTTCGAGAGAAAAAGGCACAAGGGTTACTTTTAGAGGTCTCTGGATCTCTTTGGGACAAAACGGCACCTGCCCCAATTTCAGAGGCATCAACCTCCACCTGAAATGGTAGAGAAACATCAGGCTGCCGTAGAACAGGAGCAGAAGTGAATCTCTGCTTAAGTTCCTGAAATGCAGAGATTGCCTCAGGAGGCCAATTCACCACATCAGAACCCTTCTTGGTCAAATCAGTTAATGGTTTAACAATAACAGAGAAATTACCAATAAATTTACGATAAAAATTGGCAAAACCCAAGAATCTTTGAAGAGCCTTTAATGAAGTAGGTTGGACCCAATCACAGATAGCCTGAACTTTGACCGGGTCCATTTCAATAACAGATGGGGACAAAATGAATCCCAGAAATGAGATCCTCTGAACGCCAAAAAGACACTTTGATCCCTTTACATACAGAGCATTCTCTCTCAAAATCTGGAACACAGTCCGAACATGTTTTACATGAGAGTCCCAATCATTGGAAAAAATCAAGATATCATCCAAATAAACAATCAGAAATTTATCCACAAAATCCCTGAAAATGTCATTCATGAAGGACTGGAAGACAGAAGGAGCATTAGTGAGCCCAAAGGGCATCACAAGGTACTCAAAATGCCCTTCAGGGGTATTAAATGCCGTCTTCCATTCATCCCCGTGCTTAATGCGAATAAGGTTATATGCCCCCCTGAGGTCCAGCTTGGTAAACCAAGTAGCGTTTTTCACCCTGGAAAACAGATCAGAGATCAAGGGTAACGGATATTGATATTTCACAGTAATATTGTTTAAGAGACGATAATCAATACACGGCCTTAATGAACCATCCTTTTTGGCCACAAAGAAAAAACCGGCACCTAAGGGTGAAGAGGATGGTCTGATATGACCCTTCTCCAATGACTCCTTGATATAAGACCGCATAGCGTCATGTTCAGGTACAGACAAGTTAAAAAGGCGACCTTTAGGGAATTTACTACCAGGCACTAATTCAATAGCGCAGTCATAGTTCCTATGGGGAGGTAAGGATGCAGATTTACTTTCGCTAAACACATCAGAAAAATCAATCAAAAAGTCAGGAACATCCTGAGCCTGGGGGGAGGCAGAAAAAACAGGAGTGTTAGTGTTAACACATTGGCAGCCCCAACTGGTAACAGACATAGATTTCCAATCCAAAACAGGATTATGAGACTGTAACCAAGGGAAACCCAGTACGATAATGTCATGCAGATTATACAGTACCAAAAATTTGCAACTCTCCTGATGATCAGGTTCTACCCTCATTATCACCTGAGTAGAGAACTGAGGTTTATTCTCAGCCAAAGGGGTAGAATCGATCCCCAATAGGGGAATAGACTTCCGTAGGGGTATCAAGGGAAACCCACAACGTTTAGCAAAATCAAAATCCATCAGGTTAATAGCTGCTCCAGAATCAACAAAAGCCTGAGCAGAAAATGAGGACAGAGAGCATATCAGGGTAACAGTTAATAAAAACTTAGTCTGAACACTACCCAAGACAACTGAGCGTGCAAAACATCTTCCCCGCTTAGGGCAGACTGAAATAGCATGAGAGGCATCACCACAGTAGAAACATAACCCATTGCGCTTTCGAAATTCATGACGCTGTGCCCCAGAAACCACTCTATCACACTCAATGGATTCAGAAGCAGGTTCACAAGGCAACATTATTCCACGCATACCCTTCCGCTCACGCAAACGTCTGTCAATTTGAATCGCTAATGACATAGAATCATTGAGACCAGAGGGAACAGGGAATCCCACCATAACATCCTTTACATTATCTGACAGTCCCTTCCGAAAAAGAGCTGCCAAAGCGTCGTCATTCCATTTGGTCAGGACTGCCCACCTACGGAATCTCTGACAGTATAACTCAGCGTCCTCAAGCCCCTGACTTAATGCCAACAAAGTTTTTTCAGCTTGATCAGTGACATTAGGCTCATCGTACAATAACCCCAAAGCCTGAAAAAACACATCAACATCACTCAAAACAGGATCCCCAGGTGTCAGGGAAAAAGCCCAATCCTGAGGGTCGCCGCGCAGGAGAGAGATGACAATTTGAACCTGCTGCGCTGCGTTCCCTGAGGACTTAGATTTTAAGGCAAAAAACAATTTATAGTTATTTTTGAAATTCAGAAACTTAGCTCGATCCCCCAAAAACAAATCTGGCATGGGAATCCTAGGTTCCACAACAGGCAACCCAGCAAGATAGGTAGCAATACTCCGAACTTCAGTGGCAAGCTGATCCACATGGCCAGACAACTGTGCAAACTCCATTGAGAGAGGAAAAAAAAATCCTCCTCAGCACCCAGAGATACAGAGGGAAAAAAAAATGCAACAAACAGAAAAAAAAAAAAAAAAAATCTCTGACAACTCTGACAACTTTTTTTTTCTTTCCACAATATTTTTCCCTTCTGTGAGTACCATATAATTTTCAGTTTTGGCCGGTGATACTGTTATGATTTGGTAGCTGAGGAGAGCAGGCAAAAAAGGAAATACACCAGAGCAGTTGGAAACTATGAGATTGCAGTACCCTGACTAACCACCACAACTAGAGGCAGCCGTGGAGCGTTCCTACGTTGGTCCTAGACGCCTCGTCACAGCCTGAGAAACTAACTACACCTAAAGGTAGAAAGAGGAAAGCTATCTGCCCCGGAGCAGATCCCCAAAGAACATAGAAAGCCCCCAAACATGTAATGGCGGTTAGACAAGAAGAAATACTGACACAGACAGAAAATAGTATGAGCAAACGTTGGGGCCCAAACTTACTAAATAGAAAAGGATAGGAAGGGAACTTACTGCAATCCCAAAAAAACCCTGAAAAGCACCAACTATACTAATTTCAAAAACACCTGAGATCACACGACCTCTACCACCTAAATTAGTTCTCTGGTGTAACCAAAAACAAAACAGCAGCCACTGAAAAAACTGGAAAAAGCAAATGTACAAACATAAGTGGCTGAACTGAACAGAGAGGGCAAAAGCCCCCAGAGGGGACCCTGAAGGCCCCCACAGAAGTGCAGGACAAAATGCAAAAATCAAGCACAAAAACAAAAAGAGAAAATGTCTTATCTGTTAGCAGGAGATTCAGAAACGATACAGCAGGCTACCAAGGAAACAGGAATCAAGGATTGAGACCAGAACAATTGATCACCGGCAACCCTGATGGGAAGGCGACTCCCTTATATAAGACCAGTCAGTAACACCTGACTCCCAATCCTCAATATCTTCACTGGACAGTCCAGTACCGTTTGTAACCACCAGAGGGAGCTTCTGCTCAGAACTCATTTCCAGCCTATTCACAACAGTGTTTGTTTATATTGTAATGCACGGTGGGTGTGGCTTGGTGACGCATACTTGCTCGGCTGGTGACGACCACGGTGACGTCTTCTTCCGGATCTGTCTGGCGTCACATGCGCCAATAGAATACAGCAGTACTTTCCTTGGTTGGGCGCGTTTGATTGGTCCTTTCTGTACATATAAACCTCTAATTACCCTTTGATGCCACTCCCCCGGAAGAAGGCACAGCGCCGAAACAACTGTTGGGGTGGGTGGCACCACTGGGTCTCAGGTATGTTTCAGGTTATCGTTTATTATGTGCACATGTGCACACATTTACTATACTACCTTGTCTTTGTATTGGCAAATAGCCTTCATTGACATTTTCACCCTGCCTCCCCTTTATGTGACTGACTCTTTTTAGTCTGCTATACGGGTTTTGGTGATTTATACTTATGCACTAGCATTTTTGTGTGTATTACTTGAGTACCGTATATACTCGAGTTTAAGCCGACCCGAGTATAAGCCGACCCCTCTAATTTTGCCACAAAAAACTGGGAAAACTTATCGACTCGAGTATAAGCCTAAGGTGGAAAATGAGGCAGCTACTGGTAAATTTCAAAAATAAAAATGGATACCAAGCAGGTTAAATGTTTTTGAATAGCCATATTGAATCAGGAGACCCATATAATGCTCCATACAGTTCATGATGGCCCCATAAGATGCTCCATACAAAATATGGCCCATATAATTGTCATGACCCAGGACAGGGTTTTGTCTTTGCCCCGTCCTGGTCAGACTGGGTTAATGGTTTCAGCCTCTCTCTGGCAGAGGGCGGCTATTTAGTTGCCAATTGACCTAGGTCTGGTGTCAGTTATACTCCTGCCCTCGGCTGAGTTAGTTGACCTCCTGTGTGCCTGTGCCTTGTGCCTGATCTTGTTGCTTGTTTGGTTTTGACCCGGTCCGTCTCTTCGTTGTGAGTTTGTCTACTGTCTTGGTACTGTGTATTTGCCCGTTCTGGTTTTCTGATCCCTTGGCTACGTTCTGGTTATTCTCTGCCTGCTCCACTTGTACTGCGTTGCTCCCTCTGTGTATGACCTGGCTATCCTGACTATCCGTTTTGTCTATGCCCCTTGGTAACTCTGTCCCGTAGTTACCCTTCTAGGAGTTTTCCTTCTGCTCATAGCTCTCTGGAGCTTAGGCCACGCCCATCAGCAGTCACGTGCTTAAGGTCCTTTGGCCTGAAACAATCTCTGTCTGTTACTGCCTTCTCTGAGAGACCTGTGGCCGGCGCCGCCCCTTGGCAGTCACGTGCTTAGGGTCCTGTTAGTCTGAAGCACGCATCTTCACCGCTACTGCCCCGCTCCACAGGTATCTTTGAGTGCAGTCTGTCTTACTCAGGACACGCGCACTGGCTCAGTGAGCAAGTGCAGTGCGGTGTTCGTGATATTATAACTGACCGCTACTTTTTTTTTTTTTTCTCCTGTGTGTGTTATGGATCCTATGTATGCCCTTTCTGAGCAGGTAAAGCACCTGACTCAGATGTCTCAGAAACTGAATGAGGAACAGCGAGTTCTGGCTCAGTCTCAGCAGCTGATGGCTGACACTGTGCAGGGGGCTTTATCATCTGGTGCTCATGGGACAGGGGTTCAAGATGTTACATTAGTTTCCCCAGAGCCCCCGGTTAAATTACCGGATACCTTTTCCGGAGATAGAAAGGAATTTAAAGTTTTCAAAGAGGGCTGTAAGCTTTTTTTTTCTTTAAGACCGCACTCTTCTGGGGATGAAAGTCAGAGGGTGGGGGTCATTATGTCTCTGTTAAGGGGAGCCCCCCAGGCTTGGGCTTTTTCCCTTCCTACCACTGCCCGTGAGAGAATGACTGTGGATGCATTTTTTGAGGCCCTGGGGCATATTTATGATGAGCCTGATTGAGTGCTGATGGCTGAGGACATGGTGATGAGTGTATGTCAGGGGAAGCACTCAGCCGAGTGGTTTTGCTCAGAGTTCAGACGCTGGGCTGCTGAGGTCTGTTGGGATGATGCCGCCCTCCGGGGCTTGTTCCGTAGAGGCCTGTCTGAACGTCTGAAAGATGCCTTGGCACTTCACCCTCCGCCTGATTCTCTGGAGGACGCCATGATGCAGGCCGTCCGAATGGATCGCAGGCTGCGGGCGAGAGGTGTGATGCAGGTTGAGACACCATTTTTCTCCAGTGGAAGGGGAGCCAGTCCTGTATTGGAGTCCATGGAGATGGGAGCCATCGACCTCAAAGAGAAAGAAAGGAGACGGAGGCGTTTAGAAAAGCTGTGTTTTTACTGCGGTGATCCTGGACATTGGAAAAAGAACTGTCCCTCCTGCCCACCGACTAACAAGCGACTGAGTCTGGGTGATCATCGTGGAGGTCACTCAGACTCTCAGGTACCCTTTCCTTAATTTTCTAAGATACTGTTAAAGGTGGAACTTGGTGTGAAGAACTGCTTTTTCCTTACTTCAGCTTTTGTGGACTGTGGGTCATCCTTGAACCTGATTGACTCTAAGCTGGTGGCCAGCTGTAGATTAGGGACAGTTAGGTTGGAGACTCCTATAAAAATAATGGCCATTGATTCTACACCTCTCACCAAGGACGGTGTCCATTTTGTCTCTGAAGAATTCACCCTCAGGGTGGGGGCCCTTCACCAGGAGCGTATGTCATGTTTTGTTTTGGATAACCTCTCTGCTGGCCTGGTGTTAGGGTTTCCCTGGTTGCAACGGCATAACCCGATTATTGACTGGGATTCCCGTGATATTGTTAAATGGGGATCTAATTGTTCTGAAAGATGTCTTGCTACTGTGTCTGTGTCGTCCGTTGGTCTGGAAGGTATTCCGGAGTACCTGAAGGACTATGCGGACGTTTTCTCTGAAAAAGAGGCTGAAGTTTTACCACCACTCCGCCCATTTGATTGTGCCATTGACCTGGTTCCAGGTACTAAATTGCCCAAGGCCACCTTGCATAACCTCTCGGGTCCCGAGCGGGCTGCTATGAAAGAATACATTTCCGAGAGCCTTCGTAAGGGACACATTCGTCCTTCTGTTTCCCCCATGGCGGCGGGGTTCTTTTTCGTTAAGAAAAAAGACGGTGGTTTGCGCCCATGCCTCGATTTTCGCGAGTTAAATAAGATAACTGCGAGAAATACTTACCCCCTCCCACTTATTCCTGATTTGTACAACCAGTTGTCTGGGGCTAAGTGGTTTTCGAAATTGGATCTGCGGGGGGCATATAACCTTATCCGGGTCCGGGAGGGGGATGAGTGGAAGACTGCTTTTCTCACTACTGAAGGGTTGTTTGAAAACTTGGTCATGCCTTTCGGTCTGACCAACGCACCAGCAGTCTTCCAAAATTTTATTAATCATGTGTTCTCTGACTTTATTGGGCGTTTTATGGTTGTGTATTTGGATGACATTCTTATCTACTCGCCTGATAAACAAACTCACATTGATCATCTTCGGGCAGTTCTCCAAAGGCTCCGGGAGAACTGTCTCTTTGCTAAGCTACAGAAATGTTCATTCTTCGTTCAGGAACTGTCATTTCTGGGGTTCATTGTGTCTGCTGAGGGGTATCGCATGGATCCTAATAAGGTGCAGGCCATTGTTGATTGGGTACAACCTCGTGATTTGAAGGCTCTGCAGCGTTTCTTAGGATTCGCAAATTACTATCGCAAGTTTATAAGGGGGTTCTCGCAGGTAGTTAAACCTCTCACAGATCTGACTCAAAAGGGGGCTGATGTCAAGAATTGGTCAGTCGCAGCGGTGGCGGCGCTTCAGTTCTTAAAAAAAATGTTTCATGTCTGCTCCGGTTCTTATTCAACCGGACCCGTCTGAACCATTTATTGTTGAGGTGGACGCCTCGGAGGTGGGGGTGGGGGCAGTGTTGTCCCAGGGACCTGCCACTTTGACTAATTTGAGACCCTGTGCCTTTTTCTCTAAGAAATTCTCTCCTGCGGAGAGAAACTATGATGTTGGGAATCAAGAACTTCTGGCCGTGAAGTTGGCCTTTGAAGAATGGAGGCATTTTTTGGAGGGTGCTGTCCATCCTATTACCGTGGTTACGGACCACAAGAACCTAGCTTACATTGAGTCTGCTAAAAGGTTGACTCCTAGACAGGCAAGATGGTCGCTTTTTTTTTCCAGATTCCAGTTCTCCATCACTTTTCGGCCAGGATCCAAAAATGTCAAGGCTGATGCCTTGTCACGCAGTCTGGATCCGGTGTCTCCCCCCGAACCTCCATCCTCCATTCTTCAGCCTGGGGTGCTGGTGGCAGTTGTTTCTGCTGGGTTGGAGCAGGAGATTCGGGAAGCTCAGTCTCTTGCCCCTCGGCTAAGCCAGTGGATAAACTTTTTGTACCAGTTCAATTTCGTCTCATGGTCCTTCGGGAATTCCACGACTCAGTTCTGGGTGGACATCCTGGAATCTCGGCTACCCGGAGGGCCATCTCTAGGATATTCTGGTGGTCTTCTTTAGCCTCTGATGTTGGGGAATTTGTGTCTGCTTGTGGGGTATGTGCCCGTGCGAAACCCCCCCATAACCGGCCGACCGGGGAATTGGTGCCACTGCCAATTCCTAATAGACCATGGACCCATTTGTCCATGGATTTTATCACCAACCTTCCTCCTTCCAAGGGTAATACCGTCATTTGGGTAGTGGTGGACAGGTTTAGTAAACAAGCACATTTTGTACCCTTGTCGGCTTTACCTAATGCAGAAACGTTGTCCAGATTGTTTGTTGAGCATGTGGTGCGGTTGCATGGGGTACCCTTGAATGTGGTGTCTGATAGGGGGGTACAATTTGTTTCCAGATTTTGGAGGGCATTTTGTAAGAGGTTGGGTATTGATCTGTCTTTTTCATCCGCTTATCATCCAGAGACTAATGGGCAGACTGAGCGGACCAATCAGTCTTTAGAGCAAATCCTGCGTTGCCTGACCTCAGCCCGACAGGATGATTGGTGTACTGCGTTACCTTTGGCTGAGTTCGCGTTTAACAACCGCACTAACCAGTCTACGGGCACATCTCCCTTTTTCTGCAATTATGGGTTTCTTCCACATTTTGGGGAGTTCTCCCGTTTGGACTCTGGGTGTCCTGGGGCGGATGGGGGAGTTATGGCAGGAGGTCCAAAGGAACATTACGAAGGCTCAGTCTAAATATAAGTTTTTTGCTGACAAAAAACGGTCTGTGGGGCGGTTGTTCCAGGTTGGGGATAAGGTATGGTTATCTACTAGGAATATAAGGCTCAAGGTCCCCTCTGCGAAACTTGGACCTAAATTTATTGGTCCTTATGAAATTACGGAAGCAGTTAACCCGGTGGCATTTCGGTTGCGTCTCCCTCTGTCTCTACGGATTCCCAACGTTTTCCATAGGGCCCTTTTGAAACCTGTGGGGTCCTGTAGGGAAGGATCGTTGTCTTCCCCACCACCGGTTTTGGTAGATGGGCAGTCTGAGTACGAGGTGGAATGAATTCTTGACTCTAGGTTTGTCCGTCGTGCTCTTCAGTATCTGATACATTGGAAAGGCTACGGTCCAGAGGACCGGTCGTGGGTTCCTGCCCGATCTGTTCATGCGGATCAGTTGGTCGGGCCTTTCATGCCAGGTGTCCTGAGAAACCCGGGGGTCCGGTGGCCCCCCGTTGAGAGGGGGGTACTGTCATGACCCAGGACGGGGTTTTGTCTTTGCCCCGTCCTGGTCAGACTGGGGTTAATGGTTTCAGCCTCTCTCTGGCAGAGGGCGGCTATTTAGTTGCCAATTGACCTAGGTCTGGTGTCAGTTATACTCCTGCCCTCGGCTGAGTTAGTTGACCTCCTGTGTGCCTGTGCCTTGTGCCTGATCTTGTTGCTTGTTTGGTTTTGACCCGGTCCGTCTCTTCGTTGTGAGTTTGTCTACTGTCTTGGTACTGTGTATTTGCCCGTTCTGGTTTTCTGATCCCTTGGCTACGTTCTGGTTATTCTCTGCCTGCTCCACTTGTACTGCGTTGCTCCCTCTGTGTATGACCTGGCTATCCTGACTATCCGTTTTGTCTATGCCCCTTGGTAACTCTGTCCCGTAGTTACCCTTCTAGGAGTTTTCCTTCTGCTCATAGCTCTCTGGAGCTTAGGCCACGCCCATCAGCAGTCACGTGCTTAAGGTCCTCTGGCCTGAAACAATCTCTGTTTGTTACTGCCTTCTCTGAGAGACCTGTGGCCGGCGCCGCCCCTTGGCAGTCACGTGCTTAGGGTCCTGTTAGTCTGAAGCACGCATCTTCACCGCTACTGCCCCGCTCCACAGGTATCTGAGTGCAGTCTGTCTTACTCAGGACACGCGCACTGGCTCAGTGAGCAAGTGCAGTGCGGTGTTCGTGATAATAATGCTGCACAAAGGTTACCGTATATACTCATGTATAAGCCGACCCGTGTATAAGCCGACCCCCCTAATTTTGCCACAAGAAACTGGGAAAACTTATTGACTCGCGTATAAGCCTAGGGTGAAAAATGTTTATGCCCCCATATGATGCTCCACAGATTATGCCCCCATATGCTCCACAGATTATACCCAATATGCTCCACAGATTATGCCCCCATATGCTCCAGATTATGCCCCATATGTTCCACAGATTATGCCCCCATATGCTCCAGATTATGCCCCATATGTTCCACAGATTATGCCCCCATATGCTCCATATTATGCCCCATATGTTCCACAGATTATGCCCCATATGCTCCATATTATGCCCCCATATGTTCCACAGATTATGCCCCCATATGCTCCATATTATGCCCCCATATGTTCCACAGCTTATGCCCCCATATGCTCCATATTATGCCCCATATGCTCCATATTATGCCCATATGCTCCATATTATGCCCCCATATGCTCCAGATTATGCCCCATATGTTCCACAGCTTATGCCCCCATATGCTCCATATTATGCCCATATGCTCCATATTATGCACCATATGCTCCATATTATGCCCCCATATGCTCCAGATTATGCCCCATATGTTCCACAGTTTATGCCCCCATATGCTCCATATTATGCCCCCATATGCTCCAGATTATGCCCCATATGTTCCACAGCTTATGCCCCCATATGCTCCATATTATGCCCCCATATGCTCCAGATTATGCCCCATATGTTCCACAGCTTATGCCCCCAAATGCTCCATATTATGCCCCATATGCTCCATATTATGCCCCATATGCTCCATATTATGCCCCCATATGCTCCAGATTATGCCCATATGTTCCACAGCTTATGCCCCCATATGCTCCATATTATGCCCCCATATGCTCCATATTATGCCCCATATGCTCCATATTATGCCCCCATATGCTCCAGATTATGCCCCATATGTTCCACAGTTTATGCCCCATATGCTCCATATTATGCCCCATATGCTCCAGATTATGCCCCATATGTTCCACAGTTTATGCCCCCATATGCTCCATATTATGCCCCCATATGCTCCAGATTATGCCCCATATGTTCCACAGCTTATGCCCCCAAATGCTCCATATTATGCCCCCATATGCTCCATATTATGCCCCATATGCTGCACAATTATGCCCCATAGTATAGGCCTCATATGCTGCTGCTGGCTGCAAAAAAAAAAAATGACATACTCACCTCTCGTCGCTGGGGGCCAGGTGCCGGTGTCCTGAGCAGGCGGTGACAGCAGCGCGCTATGGGGGACAGGTGCCGGTGTCACCGCTCGCTCAGGACCCCGGCACCTGAGATATTTACCTGTCCCTCGGTCCACCACAGCGCTCTGCTCCCTCGGTCTGACTCCTCTGTGTGTGAATGATCTGGCAGGGGGCGGGGCGCGCACTAACGACGTCATCGCGCCCTCTGCCTGATCATTCACACACAGAGAAATCAGACCGAGGGAACAGAGCTGCGGTGGACCGGGGGACAGGTAAATATCGCTATACTCACCCCTCCGCCGGGAGTCCCTGCAGCCTCTCCTCTTCTCCGCGCTTCCTTCCTACAGCGGTCACATGGTACCACTCATTAGAGTCATGAATATGTGCATATTCATGACTTTAATGAGCGGTGCCATGTGACAGCTGCAGGAAGGAGCCGGAGATCGTGGGAGAAGCAGAGGGGGCTGCAGAGACCGCGCCGGCGGAGGGGTAAGTATGATCCGACACCCCCGCTCCCCCTCCCCCGCCGACCCCGTATATGACCCGCGTATAAGCCGAGAGGGGGACTTACAGCCCTAAAAAATGGGCTGAAAATCTCGGCTTATACATGGGTATATACGGTAATTATGGCCCCATGAGATGCTCCATAGAATATGCCCCATATGCTGTTCCATAAAGGTTATGGCCCCATAAGATGCTCCATAGATTATGCCCCATAAGATGCTCCGTATATTATGCCCCATATGATGCTCCATATATTATGCCACATATGCTGCTCCATATCCTATGCCCCATAAGATGCTCCATAGATTATGCCCCATATGCTGCCCCATATATTATGCCCCATATGTTGCCCCATATATTATGCCACATATGCTGCCCCATATATTATGCCCCATAAGATGCTCCATATATTATGCCCCAAATGCTGCCCCATATATTATGCCCCATATGCTGCCCCATATATTATGCTACATAAGATGCTCCATAGATTATGCCCCATATGCTGCCCCATATATTATGCCCCATAAGATGCTCCATAGATTATGTCCCATATGCTGCTGCGAATAATAATAATAATAAAAAGACATACTCACCTCTCGTCGCTGGGGGCCAGGTGCTGGTATCCTGAGCAGGCGGAGACACCGGCGTGCTATTGGGGACAGGTGCCGGTATCACCGCTGGCTCAGGCCCCGGCACCTGCGATATTCACCTGTCCCCGGTCCACCGCTGCAAGCCGCAGTCTTCCGGGTCCTCTGTCAGTGAATGCTCAGGCAGAGGGTGTGGCGCGCACTAACCACGTCATCACGCTCTCTGACATTCACAGCCAGAGGACGCGAGGACAGAGCGGTGCGCAGCGGTGGAACGGGGACAGGTAAATATTACAAATACTCACCCCCTCCTGGCACGGTCTCTGCAGCCCCTGCTCTTCTCCCATGGTCTCCGGCAGCTATTCCTAACTTCAGCGGTCACGTGGTACCGCTCATTAAAGTCATGAATATGCGCATATTCATGACTTTACTGAGCGGTACCACGTGACCGCTGAACACAGGCGCCGGAGACCATGGGAGAGACAGGGGGGCTGCAGAGACCGTGCCAGGAGGGGGTGAGTATATAGGACAGCTGCACTCCTCCTCCCCCGCCGAACCCCTGGTATATGACTCGAGTATAAGCCGAGAGGGGCACTTTCAGCCCTAAAAAATAGGCTGAAAATCTCGGCTTATACTCGAGTATATACGGTATATAAAAGTCTGTTTTCATTTTCTGGGTACCCTTGTGGTTCCACCTTTTTGCCTTTTTGGTTCACCACTGTCACATCTCTCCATATATATTGTTTGTATGTTTTTACAATTAACTATCTAATAAAGTTATCACTATTTTATATATTGAATTCTTCTGGTGCGGTTTCTTCTTTTGAGCTTAACATTTATGCACTGAATTCCCTTATTGTGCACTTCTTGTATTGATCTTTGTATATTTGGGTGCTAGCCTTTTATAGGTTATACATTCATAAAAATGTCAGACACTAACAAAGTGGCATTAATTTTACCGCAGTAGAAATAGTTTAATAGGGACCGACAGGTCTTCCACTACACCCAACCCAGCAGATGAACACGCAAGCTGGACTGTTCACATTTCCACAAATTATTGCTAACATCTCCAGCAACAGCAGGCACATAAGCCCCACTAAAGATACCAGAGACTGCTATCACACAAGAACAATGCAGCACACTAAAAACTACAACATCCAGTAACAGAAGTTGTCAGTTGTCTTTGGATAGGACATCACATTAGTGGATCACTAGTGCTTTCAGAAACATTAACATCTACCCCACATACATCTCAAACACCAAGCCTAATCCCCCTTCCTCCACGACCTCGCTTTTTCCCAGTAATTTTGCTCAGATAGTGTGGTAGGAGCACACTATTAGCAACTAAAAATAGATTTTTTTACTCTGCACAACCTCTGCACACAACTAAATTTCAGCGGCACAAAATTGGAAGGTGAAATATGGTGTGATTTATAACGTTATTCACAGCAGAAAGAATTGTTTCAGTGTCGATGAGGCCTGTATGACAAAGAAGGTCTGCTCCAAAAATTTTCAAAGTGAGATGTCCCCTACTGTATGACATTAGTAACAGATTTTTTTTGTTTTTTTGGTGTGGATGAGGCCTGTTTAACATTGACTAGATGCTCCAAACAATTCAAAAGTGATATGTCACCTACTGGATGACGTTAGTAACAGAAGAATTTTTTTGAGTGGGAATGGGAACGTACAACAGGATCAATAACAGGGCGGCTATGGGAAGTACAAGATCCTTTATCCAGCCTACAACAATTACTCATCTACCCAACACCAATTACCAGAGAGTGTTTGATGCTCGTCAGAAGATAGGTGTAACAGATGCCTGTCTCAAGCTAGGTATAAAAGATGCCTGTGAGAAATTGGATGCCAAAGATGCATATAATCTAGAAGATAGGTTCAAAACAACTTCAAACTCAGATCTCGACTGCTGTATCACATTTGTAAAAAAAATTAAATTAATTAATTTTAATGTACAACAGCTCTGCACACAGAACAATTTCAACACCACTAAATGAAAAGGATGGATATGGCGGGCTGCATCACGCTTATCAACAGAAAAAAAAATATTTTAATGTGCTTGAGATCTGCAGACAGCTTCATATCACCGCCACAACATGACAACGTGGGATACGGCGGGCTGTATCACATTCAGCAACAGAAAAAATTAGAACTTTTTTTTAATGTGCGTTAGGTCTGCAGACAGGTTCATATCACCACAGCACTAAATGACAAGGTGGGATACAGCAGGCTGTTTTACATTTAGCTATTGAAAAAATATTATTTAGAATGCTATACTCATGCATGGAGCACAATAGAAGCAGTGCACAACACACTTGTAGGACATGCTGGCTTTGTATGTGGACTTCAGTAATGGCCCCCCCAAAAAAATTCCAGAAGATAAATTTTACAGCCACACTGGACACTATACAGGTCCTTCTCAAAAAATTAGCATATAGTGCTAAATTTCATTATTTTCCATAATGTAATGATTACAATTAAACTTTCATATTGTTAGGGTCTGCGGAACGCACCAAATATATAAAGTGGAGAGGTGCGTTCGCAGCCCGGGGTCCACCGTGCAAGCAAAGCCTGCTGCTAGTAAGATGACGAAAGTAGCGAACTCTGTTATCCCGCAGAGTCGCTAAAATAAACGCCGTAGCGCGTTGTGGCAGTAAGTGCAGACTCTGTTAATTCACAGAGCCGCTAACGGGATGCCACAGTGCTATATGGCGATATGTGCGAACTCACTTAGCTTCAGTGAGCCGCAAAGTAAAACGCTAGGGCGCTGTCTAGCGTCGAGAGCGAACCCTGTTACGTCATAGAGCCGCTGAGAACAAACGCCGTGTCCTGTCAGGCTCTCAGGCACACGGTTAATTGCTAAGCGAGCATAATACGTGGTCATGCGCTAATGTCCTCGCGGGAGTCACCCGCAATCTATGGCGTCTGAACGCCAGACCCTGAATACGGCAATCAAACTCCTCACCGGTTATGCCGGTAATCTAGGGCATCTAGGACACCGACCCTGACCAGCTAGCACACTAAACTCCTCACCGATTAAGTCGGTATTCTAGTGGCTTATTTCAGCCGGGTCCCTAACCACACACACGCATGACCACACTGGCGCATAGCATACAATGGTTGATATTAGCGCATGGCGGCCCAGCCATGCTACCCTTTTATAGCAACAGCCACAGGA